>OV743444.1:24581500-25181500 GCA_928269145.1 Agriphila tristella
ACAAAAAAATAGGATCACTTACAATCCCTAGATTTTATTTATAGATCTTTTAAACAACTATTTTAGTTCATCACTGGTTGATGCCTTATTCACTGCACTGTATTTTATTTTGATCCCTGGAGGATGCAAACTATCTTAATAGGGATATTTTTCAATAGAATTTCTGCAATAAAACATTATTGCAGAAAACTGTGTACATACAATATACAGTTGAAAATTACAACAACTTGTAACAACAGTCTTCCAATGATTATTTTCAATATTCAAAAGAAAGTTAATTTAAATTATGATGCAGAAATATGTTTTGGATAGAATTTCGATTCATTCAGTTCGATTCAATTGAGTACAAGAATATCGTAAATAATATTCACAATTTTATTTCCTGTATTGTTTTGATAGAATGTGGGTAGACTAAAGTGAAAAAAAAAACTCAACATTCGTAATCAATTCTCATCATACATAGTATGTAGTAAATTATTAAGATTTTAATATTTTACTGTGCTTTACTGTACTTTTACTGTGCAATTGCATTTTACTGTACTATTGTGTCAGATCACCAAATGGCTAGTCATTCTAAAAAGAAAAGTTAGTATGATTTTGTAAGTGATGTGTTGATACTTAAACGACTTCGTGAATAATTTAAGTGTTACGTTGATGTTTAAGTTTTTCGTAAACAAGATAAAATTAAAATAATAGTAGTTGTTTTTATGCTGTACAAAAAAAGGTGTTTTACATTCACATAAAATATCTTTTTCTCAACCCGTTTTGTCATCATTTGACACAAAGATGCAGGTTACAATCAGATGAGGGTTGTTGGATGTTTTAGTCTGCGAATTACTCCAACTTGGTCTACATTTTACTTCTACGAGTTGTAGATGTTGACAGTTTTTGAGAATGATGCCGATTAGTGGCAGTAGTGTTTTTGACTAGGTATATTGATGTTTTGTTACTCTTCAAGACCACTATGATATTTTTATTATTATACCTATCTATAGCGTATAATAATAATCGGACACAGTTCGTGATAATTTTAGGTCCCTCCCATGTAATGGAAGGCGAGGTGACAAAATCGTTGGAGACAGACTGATCTCCCTAACCTGGTTATCTTATTTCTCCTTATACACTGACTCCTGGCCAGATGTTCACTGTATACTGAGCAATAAAGAATATTACCAGTTGGCCGTGCCATTTAGGCGATTTTTACCGAGGCCGCGAGATTCTGATGAATGCCGTGCCATATAAACTTTGTAATGGTTTTTTTAACTAGGCACAACCTAGGTAAGAAATAAATAATATTTTCAAGTTCGCCGTGCCCATGTGGCTTATTACCGAGGTAGTACTATAATGTATTTGAGCAATGAATAATATTGCAAGTTTGCCGTGCCCTCGTGGCTTATTTTTACCGAGGCAATTACTACTATCTGAGCAATATAGAACATTGGATCGAAAGTTATCCATGCTCTCGTGGTAGTATGACCAAATCTCTATGTTACTATTTTATATCACTACACGACACATGCACTTACTCACATACAACAACACACCTTTACACACACTATTTAAAAAATAAAAGTTTATGTTTTCTATAAGACTCCTAAAATGTTAAATTGTTACAGTCTCTGCTGATTGATGTCCATGATTGTCCAGATGATGTCCATCTGGGGCTCTGATGATCCTGAATTGTAGGCGTTTGCCTGTCTCGGGCAGTGGCCTACATAAGTACAATGTAACATCTACAATTAGTTACATCGATTCTTATTATAAATAAGAATTATTTGTAAGAAGTCCTTACTATACACTCTATAATTATGTACCAACATTAGAATTCCAGTAACGATTTAAGTTTTTAAAATTTGTTGTTTTGTTGACCAATCGATATTATTGTTATGAACTAAAGGGAAATTTATTTATTTCAACATCATTTCTATAAATAAGTGTTAGTTAACTCCCATTGAAGGTTTCACTGTGATAAAAGTCAGATTAAATAGATGGATAGTTTGCTGTTGAGAATTTTGAATTTAAATACATTGTATGTAATGTTCGTTAATAACAAAATAACTTATTGTCCAAGCCCGCCCTCTTTAGGGGTAAACAGTAGTAAAACCCAGACTAAGATATTACTACATTTATTCGAGGTATAAAGCAATTGGTGCTAGAACCTGGTCAAGCTACAGGCAGCTTGACCTCTTATTACTATAGATGAGTAAAACCATACCGAGATGCAGACCCGGTACAGCGACATCTCTCGAGTATTGATAATACTACTAACTTTTACTTACCTACATGTTTGTTCCTGGTGGCCGTTTTCTGTTATTAAATAATATCAAATTTAATGTTATTTACTTTTTAGTATTTTAATCGAATGTATTTTTATGTAATAGCTTGAACATTCCGCCCACCAAGAACAATTATTACAAAATTGTTCTTAACCGATTTACATTACACAAATAGAACTAGAAAAAAAATACAATTACAATTCACCTGCCGCCCACCATTTTTTTTTTTTTTAAGTATTATTCCAAATTAAAACTATAACGGAGCTAGAGCTACAGCAAGTTTTATAATAAAGTATAACTAGTACAACTAAGAATAATGGCAATTTGAGTAATACCTACCTACACTTAATCTACAATCGGCAAGATACATAGTTTAGAAACAGGTCTTTTAAATTGTGTATTTTTTGCCTGCAATGTGACAACTCGCGTGATTCCGTCAACTCCAGGGTGCTTTTCTACAATTTTTCCGAACAGCCAGCGAGCAGGAGGTAAGTCCGTTTCTTTTACCAATACTATATCACCTATTCTAGGTTCAGGTATTTGCCTTGCCCATTTATACCTTTGCATAAATTGGTTCAAATATTCTACAGACCACCTACTCCAAAAACTTTGCAACATCCTTTGGGTTATCTGCCAGCGCTTCAAAGAAGTAAGTGTAGAATTTTCGTAATTTTGATCCGGCACAGCTAGAAGGGGTTCACCTATAATAAAATGACCCGGCGTCAAAACAGTGTAAGTATCCCCGTCTGAATCTATTCTAGATAGGGGCCTTGAATTAAGGCAAGCCTCAATCTGCGCTAAAACCGTAGATAGTTCTTCATAAGTTAAAGTACTATCCCCAATTACTCGCCTAAGATGAAATTTAGTTGATTTTATCCCTGCTTCCCATAACCCTCCGAAATTAGGCGAATATGGAGGAATAAAATGCCAAGTAGTGTTATTGTTAGCTAAAATTTCCCGTATTTCCAATGATATTTCAGAATTCTCCTGAGCAAACATTTTATGAAGTTCTTTTGAAGCTCCGATAAAATTCGTACCATTGTCACTCCAAATTTGTGAACAATGCCCTCTACGTGACACAAAACGTCTAAACGCTGCCAGAAAACCTTGCGCTGTGAGATCACTCACTGCCTCTAGATGAACAGCCCGGGTCGCCATGCATATAAATAAGCATATATAACCTTTATACGCATGGTGCCCTCGCCCCTTTGAAGTTCGTATGTTAAGAGGCCCTGCAAAATCTACTCCACTATTCTGAAATGCTCGAGCTGGTGACACTCGAGCGCTAGGAAGCTGACCCATTAGTTGATTCTTGGTAATATTAGAATGTCTTATACAACTGACACACTTATGTATAACTCTACTTATAAGTAACTTTGCCCCTATAATCCAATATTTGTTCCGCAAATAGTTTAGCACTAATTGTTGCCCCCCATGTAACGTCTGTTTATGAGCATCCCCAACTATTAATTTTGACAAATGTGAGTTTTTTGGTAATATAATGGGATGCATTGTATTCCTTGAAAGTGTTGACTGACCTAACCGACCACCAGCCCGTGAAGTGTTATTCCGGTCTAGAAAGGGATTCAGAGATGAAATATGACTCTTCCTATGTACTTCTCCTTTATCTTTAAAATCTTTTATCTCATCTTCAAAATGTTCTTCTTGATATTTATTAATTATTATATTTAATGCTTCCGTTAATTCAAGACTTGATAAATATGGTTCTATTTTTCGTTCCGCCTGTTTCATTTTCGCTAAACGGATAAACCTTCTACAATATGCTATGACCCGCATCATCTTATTCAATGTTGAAAATCTCTCGAATATACTTTCCTTTTCTGTTACGATATGTGTTCGGATTTCCTCCACATTTGTGTCTACAATTTGATGTCTACTTTTACCTACAACTTTACTTTTCAATAAGTTAGGCCCATTCTTCCAGATTTCACATTTTAACATTTGAGAAGGATACATACCGCGTGACGCTATATCTGCAGGATTTTCTTTTGAATTAATATGCGCCCATTGGGATGGTTCTAAAACCGTAAGTATTTCCGACACTCTATTGCCTACAAATGGCTTCCATCGACGTGGATGACCATTGAGCCAAGCCAAAACCACCGTGGAGTCTGTCCACGCGTACAGATATTTTTTCTCTATGACTAATACATCTGCTACTTCTCTTAAAAGCTTTGTCAGAAGAACAGCCCCACATAGCTCCAATCTAGGAACGGATACCACCTTGATAGGTGCAACTTTTGTTTTAGCCGTCACTAAATTTACTTTTACTGTGCCCTCTTGATCTATTATTCTTGCATATACTACCGCAGCATATGCAATATTTGAAGCGTCCGAGAACCCGTGTAGTTCAATATGACAATTTCTCGTAGTGCCCAACCAACGAGGGATTGTTATATCTTTTAACAACACTAACTCATTCCGGTAAGTATCCCATTGTTTACATATATCAGCCGGTACCTGCTCATCCCAGTCCAAACCTTTCAACCAAAGCTTTTGAATTATAGTCTTTGCTATTATTATACAAGGTGATACCCACCCCAAAGGATCGAACAACCTTGACACCTCTGCTAATATCATTCTTTTCGTTATAGTTCCATTTAGCGGCGTGACATTCACCGAGTATCTGAACTCATCTGCTCTTCGGTCCCAGGTAAGTCCCAATACTTTCATTACCTCATCTACTTTTATTTTCAGAGTCCCATGTTCCGAATTTTCGTGTAATCTCTCTTCACCCGTTCCCTGTCTTTTTTCTAGTTCCTTAAGTAGCTCATCCTTGTTACTTGTCCACTTTCTTAACGTAAAACCTCCTTTGCTTAACATTTCGTTAATTTCCTTATAAATATCAACCGCCTCCTCTATTGTTTCACTACCTGTCATTAAATCGTCCATGTAAAAATCTTTTAAGACACGATCTTTGGCCATAGGAAAGTGTTCTCCCTCATCGTGAGCGACTTGTTGCAAGGTACGTACCGCTAGGTAAGGTGCTGATGCAGAGCCAAATGAAACTCGTAGCATTTTATAAATTTGCACACCAGATGTAGGATCTGGTCTCCAAAACACCCTTTGGTAATCCGCATCAAGTTTCGTTACCTTTATTTGGCGGTACATTTTTGCAATATCCGCAACTAAACAACAAACATGATTTCTCCAACGCATCAACAACTGTCTCAAATCCTGTTGCAGGACTGGACCCTTCATCATCAAATCATTGATAGATGTACCATCCTTTCCTTTACACGAATTATCACAAACGACTCGAACTTGTGTCGTATCTTTGTCTTCCCTTATAACGGCCAAAATTGGCACATAAATTGCATTTGGATTTTTTATTTCTTCTTTTTTAACAAGCTCCATATGACCCGACGACAAGTAATCATCCATGACTTCAGAAAACTTTGACCTAAATTTTTCATTTTTATTAAGCCGATTTTCTAACAATTTAAATCTTTTATGTGCTATTTCAAATGATCCTTCTACCCGAGGTTTATCTACCTTAAAAGGTATTTTCACAATGTAACGTCCCTCTTCATCCCTTGTAGTAGTTTCCCGATATATTTTTTCACATTTCAATTCCTCTTCCGTCATCAAATTGTTGCTTTGAATTTGAGGTTCCTTTTCTAATTCCCAAAATTTCTTCAATAGTTCCTCTTCTTCCATTAAAGAATGCATAACCACTACGCCTGTAGATTCTTGTAGTGCATCTGTAATGGTTCCTGATATTACCCAACCCAATGACGTAGCTTGCGCCACTGCTCCTCCTTTACTATCCTTCCGTATTCCGGCTTGAATAATTTGACCGTAGATATCAGCACCTAATAAGAGATCCACCTTACTAGGAGAATGGTACTGCGGATCAGCCAAGGTAAGTCCCGATAAGTCCAGCCCGTTCAAGGTCACTACCTTCCTTGCTGGAAGAAACGCTGTAATGGAACTTAAAACGTACGCCTTTAACTTTATTTTCATTTCAGGATCCACCCGAGACTGCAGGTTTATGAGCACAGTTGATCTCGTGGTAACATTCTTATCCCCTCCTAGCCCAGAGATGAAACCCCTCGTCGGTGTCTTTTTTAACCCTAGAAATTGTACCGTGGATTCTGTGATAAATGACGCCTGAGACCCTTGGTCAATCAGAGCGCGTACTAACTGCTGAGTACCGTTTCTAGCCATAACCTTAACCAATGCGGTAGCTAGTAATACCTGTGACGATACTTTATTTGCCGAAAAACATGAAGTTAAGTTTAAATCTTCTCTGCTACCCGACGCCGGAGCCGCCGCCTCAGCAGACGTACCAGCCACGTCTTCCGATGACCGTGATTCCCAATCCTCATTTGTTTGTGTAACTAACGAATTTTTTACTCCCACCGGACCCTTAGGATGCAGCAAAGTGTGATGCAACCTACCGCATATCTTACAACGAGTCGATACCTTACACTCCCTCGCTGAATGTTCCGAACCCATACAGTTGAAACACAACCGTTTTTGCAGTACGAAATCCCGACGATCATCAACACTTTGTTTTAAGAAGACATTGCACACATTTAATTTATGTTCATTACCACAACAAGCACAGTGCATATTAGTTACAGGCATCGATCTTATTTTACTACTCTGAGGTGCACTTTTGGAATATCGCTGAGGTTCCAAAAACTCTAAAGCTCGATATCTATTTGTAATAAATTTTTTAAATTGTGCAAACGTTGGCAAATTATCAGTGGACACATGTTCACTAACAAAAAGCTCCCACTGTTTTTTTGATTCTGAATCCAACTTTAATGCCAAAATATGTATAACTAAAATATCCCAAGTAGACACGTTAATACCCAAGTTAGTCAACGCGTCAAGACACTCCGACGTTGTATCTATAAGTTCTTTTAAACAAGAAGAATTTTCCAAAACAATATTTCTCTGACTTAGTAACCGTTTAATAATACAATGACATAAATATTTTTTATTGTTGTATCGCTCATTTAATACATCCCAAGACCTGTCATAATTGTCAGCCGACACTGGTATTTGCCTAAGAAGTTGTTCAGCTTCACCTGTCAAATATCCTTTTAAATAATGAATCTTTTGCACCTTGTCCAAATTGCCATTATTATGTATCAAAGATACAAATAAATCCCTGAAGGTAGTCCATTCGGAATATTGCCCAGAAAAGGTAGGTATACAAATCTTTGGTAGCTTAATTACACTCTGATTACTAGATTCACCCGTGGCTTTTTCTGTAGCGACCATGCGAGAAAATTTATTTAATGCAGCCTTTAGTTCAGTTTTATAGTCCAAAAAAGTATCCTCTGTAGTATCGTAAATTTGGTTATCTACATAAGTTTTACGACTCGCGTCTGTAGGTGCACTTTTAATAATATTTTGGTGTGTCATGACAAAAAACTTCCATTGTTCTTCCAAATTATCTAATCGAGTTTGAATATATGCCTCCGTTAACCGATCTTTAGGTGTTTTTTTAAAGTTAGAAAATGCTCTTATTAATTTAGCTTTAGTATCCAATTGCAACTGAACAAAAGACTCCATTTTTCTACAAATTATTAAGTACAATTATTAACTACAAACAGGTACAATATTACAAATATATTTTATTTTTTACACAAGTCCAAACACCGAACACTAAAATTTTCTAAGTGTTTTAAAATATTTAAAAAAATTCAAAGTCTTTAAATTTCTGGGCGAAATCGGGCATAGATTCCCCGTATCGTCGTTTTTTAACGAATTATTCTAAGTCCGAGAAACTAATAAACAATCCTAGTTAAAGTTACAAATTGTCTTTAAAATAAAGTTCAAAATTGCCTGACTTTAAGTTACACACACACAGTGAAATAAAGTTAAAGTACTCACAACACTTTCACCTCACCCCGCACCGCCGCTGGCGCCTGGCTGCGGCGCCCCGCCGACCGCACCCCCGCTGGCGCCTGGCTGCGGCGCCCCGCCGACCGCACCCCCGCTGGCGCCTGACTGCGGCGCCCCGCCGACCGCACCCCCGCTGGCGCCTGGCTGCAGCGCCCCGCCGATGTGGGTGCCCCGCACCCCCGCTGCGCCTGGCTGCGGCGCCCCGCCGATGTGGGTGCCCCGCACCCCCGCTGCGCCTGGCTGCAGCGCCCCGCGCGCCGCTCCGCGTCCCGCCGATGTGGGTGCCCCGCACCCCCGCCTGGTTGCAGCGCCCCGCGCGCCGCTCCGCGTCCCGCCGATGTGGGTGCCCCGCACCCCTGCCTGGCTGCAGCGCCCCGCGCGCCGCTCCGCGTCCCGCCGATGTGGGTGCCCCGCACCCCCGCCTGACTGCAGTGCCCCGCGCGCCGCTCCGCGTCCCGCCGATGTGGATGCCCCGCAACCCCGCTTGGCTGCAGCGCCCCGCCGAAGTGGGTGCCCCCGCACCCCTGGTCCCGCCGATGTCGCCTCCTCGTAGGCGCCGCCCTGCGTTGCCGAAGTCCGCCGCCCTTGAGTGAGGGTTGAGCTCCACCTCCAGAAACCCTGTAAACCCAGACGTACACTTTAGTACGATCCGGCTCGAAGGACCATGTCCAAGCCCGCCCTCTTTAGGGGTAAACAGTAGTAAAACCCAGACTAAGATATTACTACATTTATTCGAGGTATAAAGTAGGGATGTTCGATCCGATCCGATACTTGCGTGGATCGATACAATGGGATACGATCCATTCGATTTTTGTATCGATACAATAGCATTCGATCCTTTGGTGGATCGATATACATGCATAGAGGATCGGATCGAAAGAATCGTATTATGTATATCGTATTAATAAAGTAATTACTCAGAGAATATTTTAAGTTCAACGGAATATTTAGTCAAAATCCATATTACGATATTTAATAAACATTCCTCTAATTACTTGGACACTTTTTGCGAATGTTGCCATTACATATTTCAATGTACAGCTTGACCATAAAGAGTTGACAAAAATTGAGGGTGCCACTTTCTATGTAAACACGTCAAAATCACGAATAAATTGGCAACACTTACTAAATTTTGTACTGAAAAATTTTAGTTCCCTTTTATTTAATTTCAACTCTTTATGGTCAAACTGTACTGTCAACTTCGTCATAAGTCTAACAAATATATTGTTTAGTTTGAGAAGAGAACATTTTTATTTCGTTAGGATAAGTACGTTTTGTTTGCTTGGACCACTAGCAACTTTTAATTTTGTTTTTGGGTACTTTAAAATACAGTGTGTTTTTTTAACAGTGATCAAATTTCGTGGTGTTGCTTAGACCATCAAACTGGCCAAATTTGTCTATAGGACCAACTAAATCGGAGCAAAAAATAATCTGCTGTTCCATACATTTTGGTCGAGTAGATACCTATTGATGTTTTCTATGGAACAGCGAAATATTTTTGTGATCTGATTAAGTTGATCCCTAGACAAAGTTGTTCAGTTTGATGGTCTAACTAAGCAAAACCACAAAATTTGATCACTGTTGAAAAATCACACTGTATTATATTGCCATTATTTTTTAATTTACCATATACACCGTTATTTTTGAAGTATATCTAAAAATGAAAAGGGGTGTTCAGACCACGTTAATGAACAACTTTTACTATGGGGCCAACCACGAGATCGCGAAAAAAAATCAGTTGTTCCATAGAAAAGTGGTGGAAACGTGGTCTGAACATTCGTTTTCATTTTTAGATATACAAGGTGTTTGGTAAAAGCCTTATAAAGCCGAATATGGTAGATAGGGAACATCAAACTGAACAACTTTTACTATGGGACCAACTCTAAAATCGCGAAAAAAAAATTAGCTGTTTCATACATTTTGATATTTTTGTTATTAATTTTTGTATGAAACAGCTGATTTTTTTTCGCGATTTCAGAGTTGGTCCCATACTAAAAGTTGTCCAATTTGAATATCTACCATATTCGGCTTTATAAGGCTTTTACCAATCACCTTGTAGTGTATATTAGTCACTTATTATCATGTTTCTATTAAAGTGATTAAAAATCCGACTTTTCGAAAATATTTAATTCGATACTGGATCGATCCAAAAAATCGTATCAATTTATTAGGATCGATCCATGGATCGATACAATGGATTACGATCCATTGCGATCCGGAATATCGATACAAGGCACCCGGATCGAACATCCCTAGTATAAAGCAATTGGTGTTAGAACCTGGTCAAGCTACAGGCAGCTTGACCTCTTATTACTATAGATGAGTAAAACCATACCGAGATGCAGACCCGGTACAGCGACATCTCTCGAGTATTGATAATACTACTAACTTTTACTTACCTACATGTTTGTTCCTGGTGGCCGTTTTCTGTTATTAAATAATATCAAATTTAATGTTATTTACTTTTTAGTATTTTAATCGAATGTATTTTTATGTAATAGCTTGAACACTTATCTTGTTAATAATGTGTTCACATTAACAAAACAATATGTGAAAATAATTAAATTTCGGTTACATTTATGCCGCGCCATTATGGATTTTATACCGAGGCAATATGTTTGTAGGATGTGCCGTGCGATTTATATAGCGTTTGTTTACTGAGGCTATAAGAACTATTCATACTTACCTTCCGAGTAATAATACTTATACAATTTTTGTCTTTGATACTGGACTACTTTGGACTACAATTAAATACATTTCTTTTCTAGATACCGTTTTATGTGAACTAATTGTTCCTTGTGTAATTTGACATATTATTCAAAGCTTTGTGAATTGACTTTTACATCAAAAAATTTGCAAAGCCATGTGATTTGGCGATTTGATGATGATGAAGTTGTGTGATTCGATAATAATGATTTATTTTTCAGAGAGCAAATACCCATGTTTGTTAATTGAAAGTTAATCAACTATGTTTTTATTTATGTTTGAAAAAAAATTAGATGATATCGTTTGATTTGATCTATTTAACATTATCCTTGGAGGTCGGCATAACCTCTCAGAGTTTTCTTTCGCCAGTTCTTTCTCGAGAGGCCTCCTTTGTGAACTGGTGGTAGATTCAGTAGTTTAAACAATTTTAATCTAATAAATTCAAAAAAATAATGCAATATTAGAATATTTAAATAAATGCAGATTAATATTATTTGAAACGAGTAGACTGATAAAGATTAAGGCAGTGAGTTAAATTATTCATACTGTTGACAAAACGTTACATTTCCTGTACTGGATTTTTCAATTCGATTTGATGCTTTATTGCTATTCTTCAAATTGAAAATATAGTTACTAAACATAATGTAGTTTCAAATAAAGATTTTAATGATTCGTAATTTGCGAAAAATAAAGTGTAAATTAATTTGTTCGCGAGCCAAGTGGCTGCTCGTCAGAATGGCCGTGTGGGAGAATGCGATATTCTTATTATTTAAAATCAATTAGATATAAATTAAAAGTACACAATTTGACTAGTTCAAACTACGCAACTTTTCGCGCCACTCCCCACTGCGCTATCTGTGAGTGAAACTTGTTTGTGTCGCACTATAAAAGGCGATGCACGCCTATTGACAAGCCTTATTCGTTGTTCGACTCTGACACGTCATACTGCTGGTGCTCTGAACTGTCCGTTAATGTAGTTAAGTATTACTCCTTTCATGACAGTAATAATAGTGTGATAAAATTACAATATTTAATTTGATATTAAATGTGATATCGACATAAAAGCTAATAAATCTAAGACATGTGATATAATCACAAATAAATAACGACATTCATAACCACGATATTCAAATAAATGAATAAATACTTTAAACTGCCATCTCTTCTTTTATTTTCTCCCACATATTTTTGCAGACGAAAAATGATAGAGGTATTAAATATAATAAGGTATAACAATGGAATCCTACTGCGCGTAGCCCGACACGCACTTGGCCGACATTTCTTCTTTTTATTGGAGAAAATTAATCCTAAAAGTGATTTACAAAAGAAGTCCACCTTCTTCCTTTTTATGAGATCCTGGTACAATAATGACGTATTGTTTAACGAAAAAAGTCTCTTTCATTTTTATGTCAAGAGCTCACACACAAAATATGACATTTGACGTTTCGAAGACCTCACCTCACTCGACACCAGCGCCTAGCGGCGAATTATTCATACGCATTAGCCCTCATTACAATAGTCTTTCATAGTTTCGTCGTATTTGTGACGACCTCGAGTGGTGCAATGGTCACCATGCCAGACCACTACTCAAGAGGTCCCGGGTTCGATTCCCGGCCGGGCAGAAATTGAAATGATGAATTTTAATTTCTGTGATGGGTCTGTGGATTTATTTAGAGAGTAGAAGTATTAGTAGATTAGTGTATCAGTTGTGTAGAACCGGGTATATTACACAACACAAGCACACACACATTGACATTACACTAACATTACATAACATAACATTACATTTACTAACTTTTTTTTTTCTTTTGAGTTTTGTTTATATTTTATTATTATTTCTACTTAAATTCTGTTTTTATATTTTTATTTTGTTTTATTTTATAGAAAATAAAAACTATTTTTTTTTGTTTTGAGTTTTTTTTAGTATTTTTGACAATGACATTTGACATGTCAGATTTAAAATTCAACATTGAACGAATGAAATAATGAAAGAATAAACGAATGAATGAATGAATGAAAAAACGAATGAACGAATGAAAGAATGAACGAATGAACGAATGAACGAATGAATGAATGAACGAATGAACGAATGCACTAATGAACAAATGAACGAATGAACGGATGAACTAATGAACGACTGAGAGAATGAACGAATGATCGCATGGATGAACGAACAAAAGAACGAACGAACGAATGAAAAATTAAACTAATGAACGACTGAAAGAATGTAAAGAATAACAAATGAACGAATGAACGAATTCACGAATGGACAAATGAACGAAATTCGCCATCAAAGTACCAGGATCTCATAAAAAAGGAGGAGGTTAATTTGTTTTATCACTTTATAAATTTATTTTCTCCTTAGGTGACAAAAGTCACGAGGTATTACAAAAAGAGAAAAAACGAGTTATTGAAAAAATCTTCTTTTACTTACGTTACCATATTAACAAGGTAGAGTAGCATAGATTCAGAAGAGGTTGACGGGGCTCCCCTTACATGGCACCGAAACAAAAAAAACCTTAAACCTATACGTGCATGGTGACAATAGGTCTCTAAAAATGACAGTACTTTTAAACAAAAATTTATTTGAACAAGATATACTTCGCAGTTTTAGTGCCGATTTCACCGTTAACCGAGTTAAATTGAACTTGGTTTTACTTAAGCGAGTTCAGAAATTCGTTTTGATCGCGGTCTACGTTGCACCGGTTTCACCGTCTTCATTTTGATAACCGTAGTTCAGCTTTGACAAAGAATGAAGTTGCGTTCAAAGTATTGGATTTAAAGAAATTTTCCCTTCATAAATGGGAAAAAAATACAGATCATGATATTCTTCGTGGCGCAAACCACATTCACTCGTGGTGTGAACCCTGTGAAACATACCTACTCAGTGAATTTAAAGAAATAGGCTACGCACTTATTCATTCATTACCTACGCAAAAAATAAATTTCAGGGTCAGTTGTCAAGAACGTCAAAAACAAAAGTAAGTAATGAAAAATTTGATGTCAAGTTTACGGCGGTCTTCTTAAATTTAGAACAATAAACAGCTTGTAAAGAGTTGACAAAAAAAAGGTCGCCACTTTATTTTTCAATAACTTACAATTTTTATTATTTTTCAATAATTTATAACAACTTTCTTTTGCATAGGTCAACACTTCAAAATCACATTGACTATCTTTTGTACTTAAAAATATTAGTTCCATTAAAATTCTTTCTGGCCCAAGTATAATTTTTTATTTTGAAATGATCGAAATTATTTTGGGTAAAACTAAAACTTGGTAGTGGAAACACTGACTTATAATCTCTTTGATTTTTGTCACAAAATATGACATTTGACGTTTCGAAGACCTCACCTCACTCGACACCAGCGCCTAGCGGCGAATTATTCATACGCATTAGCCCTCATTACAATAGTCTTTCATAGTTTCGTCGTATTTGTGACGACCTCGAGTGGTGCAATGCTCACCATGCCAGACCACTACTCAAAAGGTCCCGGGTTCGATTCCCGGCCGGGCAGAAATTGAAATGATGAATTTTAATTTCTGTGATGGGTCTGTGGATTTATTTAGAGAGTAGAAGTATTAGTAGATTAGTGTATCAGTTGTGTAGAACCGGGTATATTACACAACACAAGCACACACACATTGACATTACACTAACATTACACAGGTTGGTCAAAAGTTCTGTTACTGAGTTTCTTTATCGATTACTGGCCATTAAAACAAATGAAAAGAAAAAATAAAAATGACATATTATTGACAGTTTTATAAGCTATAATTCCATACCACACGTATATCATATTTTGTTTATTTCACCATGGAATGGGGGTTGAAGGAGAATCGTGTCGCTGTAATTGCTCTGCACAAATGTGGGCAGCCACCGAATATGATTTTCAAGTTGCTACAAAAGTTGAAAATCAACAAGCAATTTATTTATCGCACTATCCATAGGTACAGTAATACCTTGACCGTCGATGACCGAAAAAGATCAGGAAGACCACGCACCGTTCGGACACCAGCTGTGATCAAGGCAGTGAAGGCGAGAATCACGAGAAATCCCGTCCGGAAGCAAAAGTTATTGGCAATACAGATGACTGTGAAGAGAAGTTCCCTTAAAAAAATTATCAATGATGACCTTGGGCTTCACGCTTACCGTAGACGAAAGGGCCATCTGCTAAACGCACGATTGAAGGCTATGAGGTTAGCACGAAGTCGCGCTCTACTAAAGCAGTACGCACAAAACGGCCATCGAAAAATCTTGTTTACTGATGAAAAAATCTTCACAATCGAAGAAAATTTTAACCGTCAAAATGATAGAGTATACGCTAAGAATAGTAAAGAAGCCAGCATGATTGCTCCGAGGGTCCAACGAGGTCACCACCCCTCATCAGTGATGATTTGGCTGGGGGTGTCCTATTCAGGGCTAAGTAAGGTTCATTTCTGTGAAAAAGGTGTGAAAACTGGCGCTAGAGTCTATCAAGATACCGTTCTGGAACCTGTTGTCAAACCCTTAAGCCACACTTTATTTCAAAACCAGCCATGTGTCTTCGAGCAGGACTCTGCCCCTGCGCACAAAGCAAAATCTACACAAGCATGGTTTCGGGCTAACAAAATTGATTTTATCGCGCAGGAAGAATGGCCATCCTCCAGCCCAGACTTAAATCCTCTGGATTATGCCATATGGCAACTTATTGAGGAGAAAGCATGTGCTAAGCCCCACATGAATCTCGACTCTCTTAAGCGCGCTATTCTCAAGGCAGTCGCAGAATTGGATATGGTGGTAGTTCGTGCTGCCATCGATGACTGGCCTCGTCGTCTAAAGGCGTGTATTCATGCCAGAGGCGGTCATTTCGAATAATTTTAATACATGATAATCTTAAATATTTGTGCTTTCATTTGGTATATAATTCATTGTAGCATTATTTGTAAATTTAGTATTATTCATGTTTTCCATAGTTACAGAACTTAGTAACCAACTAGGTACAGAACATAACATTACATTTACTAACTTTTTTTTTCTTTTGAGTTTTGTTTATATTTTATTATTATTTCTACTTAATTCTGTTTTTATATTTTTATTTTTTATTTTGTTTTATTTTATAGAAAATAAAAACTATTTTTTTTTTGTTTTGAGTTTTTTTTTGTATTTTTGACAATGACATTTGACATGTCAGATTTAAAATTCAACATTGAACGAATGAAAGAATGAACGAATAAACGAATGAATGAATGAATGAAAAAACGAATGAACGAATGAAAGAATGAACGAATGAACGAATAAACGAATGATCGAAAGAACGAATGAACGAAACGAATAAACGAATAAATGAATGAACGAATGCACTAATGTACAATTGAACGAATGAACAGATGAATTAATGAGCGACTGAGAGAATGAACGAATGATCGAATGGATAAACGAACGAAAAAACGAACGATCGAATGAAAAATTAAACTAATGAACGACTAAAAGAATGTAAAGAATAACAAATGAACGAATGAACGAATTCACGAATGGACAAATGAACGAAATTCGCCATCAAAGTACCAGGATCTCATAAAAAAGGAGGAGGTTAATTTGTTTTATCACTTTTTAAATTTATTTTCTCCTTAGGTGACAAAAGTCACGAGTTATTACAAAAGGAGAAAAAACGAGTTATTGAAAAAATCTTCTTTTACTTACGTTACCATATTAACAAGGTAGAGTAGCATAGATTCAGAAGACGTTGACGGGGCTCCCCTTGCATGGCACCGAAACAAAAAAAAACCTTAAACCTATACGTGCATGGTGACAATAGATAGGTCTTTAAAAATGACAGTACTTTTAAACAAAAATTTAGTTGAACAAGATATACTTCGCAGTTTTAGAGATTAGCACATTTTCCAAAACCGAAAATATAACTTTGTCATTTCTACTAATACTATGAAAAACAAAGTAATTTTTGCAGACGAAAAATGATAGAGGTATTAAATATAATAAGGTATAACAATAAAATCCTACTGCGCGTAGCCCGACACGCACTTGGCCGACATTTCTTATTTTTATTGGAGAAAATTAATCCTAAAAGTGATTTACAAAAGAAGTCCACCTTCTTCCTTTTTATGAGATCCTGGTACAATAATGACGTATTGTTTAACGAAAAAAGTCTCTTTCATTTTTATGTCAAGAGCTCACACACAAAATATGACATTTGACGTTTCGAAGACCTCACCTCACTCGACACCAGCGCCTAGCGGCGAATTATTCATACGCATTAGCCCTCATTACAATAGTCTTTCATAGTTTCGTCGTATTTGTGACGACCTCGAGTGGTGCAATGGTCACCATGCCAGACCACTACTCAAGAGGTCCCGGGTTCGATTCCCGGCCGGGCAGAAATTGAAATGATGAATTTTAATTTCTGTGATGGGTCTGTGGATTTATTTAGAGAGTAGAAGTATTAGTAGATTAGTGTATCAGTTGTGTAGAACCGGGTATATTACACAACACAAGCACACACACATTGACATTACACTAACATTACATAACATAACATTACATTTACTAACTTTTTTTTTCTTTTGAGTTTTGTTTATATTTTGTTATAATTTCTATTTAAATTCTGTTTTTATATTTTTATTTTTATTTTGTTTTATTTTATAGAAAATAAAAACTATTTTTTTTTTGTTTTAAGTTTTTTTTTAGTATTTTTGACAATGACATTTGACATGTCAGATTTAAAATTCAACATTGAACCAATGAAAGAATGAACAAATGAACGACTGAAAGAATGAAAAGAATTTCAAATGAACGAACGTGCGAATGAACGAATTCACGAATGGACGAATGAATGAAATTCGTCATCAAAGTACCAGGATCGCATAAAAAAGGAGGAGGTTATTTGTTATATCACTTTTTAAATTTATTTTCTCCTTAGGTGACAAAAGTCACGAGGTATTACAAAAAGAGAAAAAACGAGTTATTGAAAAAATCTTCTTTTACTTACGTTACCATATTAACAAGGTAGAGTAGCATAGATTCAGAAGAGGTTGACGGGGCTCCCCTTACATGGCACCGAAACAAAAAAAACCTTAAACCTATCTGTGCATGGTGACAATAGATAGGTCTCTAAAAATGACAGTACTTTTAAACAAAAATTTAGTTGAACAAGATATACTTCGCAGTTTTAGAGATTAGCACATTTTCCAAAACCGAAAATATAACTTTGTCATTTCTACTAATACTATGAAAAACAAAGTTATTTTTGCAGACGAAAAATGATAGAGGTATTAAATATAATAAGGTCAAACAATGGAATCCTACTGCGCGTAGCCCGACACGCACTTGGCCGACATTAATTTCTTCTTTTTATTGGAGAAAATCAATCCTAAAAGTGATTTACAAAAGAAGTCCACCTTCTTCCTTTTTATGAGATCCTGGTACAATAATGACGTATTGTTTAACGAAAAAAGTCTCTTTCATTTTTATGTCAAGAGCTCACACACAAAATATGACATTTGACGTTTCGAAGACCTCACCTCACTCGACACCAGCGCCTAGCGGCGAATTATTCATACGCATTAGCCCTCATTACAATAGTCTTTCATAGTTTCGTCGTATTTGTGACGACCTCGAGTGGTGCAATGGTCACCATGCCAGACCACTACTCAAGAGGTCCCGGGTTCGATTCCCGGCCGGGCAGAAATTGAAATGATGAATTTTAATTTCTGTGATGGGTCTGTGGATTTATTTAGAGAGTAGAAGTATTAGTAGATTAGTGTATCAGTTGTGTAGAACCGGGTATATTACACAACACAAGCACACACACATTGACATTACACTAACATTACATAACATAACATTACATTTACTAACTTTTTTTTTTCTTTTGAGTTTTGTTTATATTTTATTATTATTTCTATTTAAATTCTGTTTTTATATTTTTATTTTTTATTTTGTTTTATTTTATAGAAAATAATAACTATTTTTTTTTTGTTTTGATATTTTTTTTTGTATTTTTGACAGTGACATTTGACATGTCAGATTTAAAATTCAACATTGAACGAATGAAAGAATGAACGAATAAACGAATGAATGAATGAATGAAAAAACGAATGAACGAATGAAAGAATGAACGAATGAACGAATGAACAAATGAACGAATGAACGAATGAACGAATAAACGAATGAACGAATGAACGAATACACTAATGTACAAATGAACGTGTAAGGGAAAGGGACTGTAAAGGTATTAACTAATAAACAAGGCGACTGTTCGGCAGAGATACGAGTATATTTCGAAAGCACACAATTTTCTCTTTTGACAAGAAGTAGTAACAAAGGAAAACAGAAAATAGACAAGATAGAGATAGAAATATAAAAGCTATAGAAACTACTTGAACCTACAATTCACCACATCATCATCCCCGTGTAGCGTAGCTACACAACTTGCAAATGAGCCAGCTTCCTGACGGGCCTTCTCATTGTGCCCCCTTTGGTTGCAACGTCCGCCACTCTGACAACTCCATCTCTGCCCGGGAATACTTCCAGTATGCGCCCCATTGGCCATACTCCTCTTGGCAAATCTGGATCAACCACCAATACAACGTCGCCCACTTTTAGATTTATGTGTTGGCCCCTGATCTTTGTCTTTGGCCTCAGACTAGGTAAGTATTCTTTAAGCCACTTGGACCAAAAATGCTCAGACAAACGAAGAACCTTTTGCCATTCTTTTCTCATCGAGAACGCTCCATCGTCTAACTGGGCTGGCGTCTGCTGGTTTGAGGAGGTGCCGATCAGGAAATGAAACGGAGTCAGACTCTCGCACTCTCCATTTTCAGTGACATATACCAAAGGACGTGAGTTCACAAGGGCTTCTGCTTCTAAAAGTAGGGTGTGCAGCAGCTCTTCTCTTGGGGATCGTTCTTTTAGTGTTGCAAGAAGGGCAGTCTTTACGGTTTTAACAAGTCTTTCCCAGCAACCGCCCATAAATGGTGCCGCAGGAGGTATATAGCACCATTCTATGCATTTACTAGCGGTGAAGTCTTGCACGGCATCGCTGTAAAACTCGCAGAGTTGTCTGTTGGCTCCGACAAAAAACGTGCCGTTATCAGAGAGGATTTTTTTTGGGAGTCCTCGACGTGCAGCAAAACGGCGTATGCTCATGATGGCGGAGTCGGCTGAGAGGCTCGTGACAATCTCGAGGTGGACTGCTCGTGTCGTCATGCAGGTAAAAAGAGCTATCCATCGCTTTTCTCTGCGTCGGCCAACTGAGACCTCGACGGGACCAAAATAATCTAGGCCAGTGTTCGTAAACGGGCGCTGATGGTGTTCCAGACGCACATCTGGCAGGTCGCCGGTTGGTAGGATCTGTGGTGTTGCCTTTCTTTTGATACAGAAAGCGCATCTTCTTGCGGCCATGCGAACTTCGCTGCGACACCGGAAAATCCAATATCGCTGTTTGAGCTCATTGGTTACCAACTCGTTGAAGGCGTGGGCAGCTTTGACATGGTAGTGTCGTACGAGAAGTCGAACAGCAGGGTGTCGGCCATCAAGAATAATGGGTGAAGTACTGGCGTAGTTGGCGTTCTTCAAATGCTTTATGCGGCTGTCCAGTCTGAGTAGGCCATCTTCATCGAATACCGGGCAGAGAGTCTTCAACTTGCTGGACTTTGGCAAAGGCTTGCTATCAAGGAGCAAGGAGAGCTCTTCGCCAAATGACTCTGTCTGGGCTTTTCTGAGAATGGCAATTTCAGCCTTCTGTATCTCCATAGCAGATAGCGGTGGAAACTTGGTGTTCGTGGTTTTAGAATTTGGATTATGTGCCAAAAGAGATCTAAATTTATTGACGCACTGAAAAACACGTGCAGTTGCACGAAGCAGGCGTAGCCACTCACTGAAACGTGAGGGATCTGGCACAACCGATGAAGGTTTATCCAGATGGGTTAATCCTACATGCACCTTAGAAGGTTTTAGCTCTTCTAAGATGGATGTAGCTTCGGGTATCGATGGTTCTTTGGGCCATTCACTGGATGGTAATAATAAGAAATCAGGTCCAGAGAACCACCGCGACAGGTCGATGTCACGATCCCTGAGTCTTGTCGCGTCATCTGCGACATTCAAACCACCTGGAACAAATTTCCAACTATTGACATTTGTTATCTCGGTGATTTCCCCCACACGATTTGCTACAAATGGTTTGAAGGTTCGCGCATCGCTGCGAATCCAGCTCAGAACTGTGGTGGAGTCAGACCAAAGGTGAATTGAATCTGGCTGGACGTTGTGACCGGTACACACAGTATTCGCAAAACGAGCAGCAATCAGACTGGCTTGGAGCTCGAGACGTGGTATGGATGTAGGTTTTAGAGGGCTAAGGCGTGCCTTTCCACCAATGAGAGACAGCTTCACTGAACCGTCCATGAATGTAAAACGCCAATATGCGACGCATGAGTATGCTTCCTCACTAGCGTCGGCAAACACCTGGAGCTGTCTGTCAATGATGACCTCATTTTGGAACCCACACCTATACCAACGAGGAATTTTGATGTCTACAATCGTAGCCAGTTGCCGAGACCAAGACAGCCATCTTTGAATTGCATCTGGCTGCAGCTCGGTGTCCCAATCGAGACCAGTTCGCCACGTCTGCTGGAATAAAATGCGGCCTTGAATGACCAGCGGAGTTAAAAGACCAAGAGGGTCATATACGCACATTAAATATGACAATACTTTGCGCTTAGTTAGTTTCTCTTTTTCAGGGATTGGGGACCCAATCCTAAACCCAAAGGTGTCACTCAAGGGATGCCAGATAAGCCCTAAGGTCCTGACAAAGGCTTCCGGGCCTACGTGAATGTTTTCAGGTAGGGAGGCTCGTAGGTCTTCAGGCACAGCTGCAAGTGCGCCAGGTATGTTAGAGACCCAACCTCGCATCTCCATACCGGCCGCCTTGTGCACTGTGACTATGTCAGCTGCAAGTTGAGAGGCTTCGTGCACATCGTCCAGACTACCTAAAAAGTCGTCCATATAATGGTCGTAGATAATAGCTTTTGCTGCCGCGGGGTATGACTTCTGTAATTCTTGGGCGTTACGATTTTTAATGTATAGAGCAATACACGGGCTGCAAGCCGCACCGAAAATGACAGAAGTCATCCTGTACTCTTTCAACTCACAACTGGGATCCTCCCTCCAAATATATCGCAAGGCATCACGGTCTTCGGCTCTAATCTTAATCTGCGGAAACATTTCCTTAACGTCAGCAGTCATCGCAACGTAACCTTCGCGAAAACGGAACAATATGTGCAGCAACGACTGCAAAAGATCAGGCCCAGGGAGCAGGAGTGAGTTTAAACTGACTCCCGAGGTCTTTGCTGCTGCATCATGGACTACTCTCAGTTTACGTTTTTGAGGATGTATAACAGGAAAGTGTGGCAAATACCAGCGCAATTGTGTGTGTATTTCATTTAGTTTAACACTATCATGGTATGTATTTTTTGGACACTCTTCCGCATAACCTTTTGTCATCATATTGTCAATAAAAGCACAATAGCTTCTTTTTAACTCTGCATCTCGAGCCATGCGCCTCTCTAAACCAAGAAACCTCGAGTGCGCCTGAGGATAGCTGTCAGGTGTATTTGGGTTATCTTTACGCCACAATAGACCAACCTCAAACCTACCTGACGGTAATCGTTTGGAAGTAGTCTCCAGAATCTCTAAAGCGTGTTTATCCTCCCTAGAGCATGTGTTTTCAAGTTTTGTGATACCTATGGCATCCAGGCGAAAATATTCTTTTACGAGATCGTCCAGGTTAGAGTTTTGGTCGTCCTTGATCGTTGTGTGGTTTATAAAATGCACAGGCTTAGTCCAGCTGCTGGATCTGCCATGTAATACCCAACCTAAAAGTGTGCGAGTTGCAACCGGTTGACTTTTGGAGCCTGCCCTAACTTCCCGACTTATAGTTAAATACCAGTGTTCAGCACCAAGCAATATCTTAGGAGTTGCATTGGTTAGCGTAAGATCAGCAACCAAATCTGTCAAATGTGGGTATTGTGAGATGTCAGATGGTTTGATAGTTTGTGTAAACAAAGATAGCGAATCCATGGCCTTAGCGTTACTCACTGTGTATATATCAGGACAATGTTGACCTTTAATAGAAAAGCTCACACGTTGGATTGGTTTCTGTGTTGACATGCCAGCGACCCCGTCAACCTTGATGGACTCCATGGGGCCAGACACACCAATGTGACGTGCCACCTCCGAATCAATCAAAGTTGCCGAGGACCCGCAGTCAAGCAGAGCAAAAGTGTCATATTTTCCATGTGGACCACTCACTTGAACAGGAACTATTTTCAAAAACACTTGTGACATAGGTGTAGACATATCGTCGCTTGTGTGTGATTCAGTGACATTAGTGACGGTCACAGTTTTATCAGTGTTTTGGTGTTCAGTCACAACATTGTAGGAAGTAGATGGAGACTCGCCAGCGGCGCGGGACACGTGGGGCGTCGTCGCCACATGCAGCAACGGGTGATGGAAACGTACGCACCCATCCACACCACAACGACCAATCTTGCAAGTCCTCCAACGGTGTGATTTAGATTTTAGACACTTATAGCATATTTTAGCGTCACGCAACCATAGCCACTTATCGTCTATCGATAGGGATATAAAAACCTTACACTCGGTCAATTTGTGTTTATTATTGCAATAACGACACAGTTCAGCATTTGTGTTACGTGCAGATGTAGCATTAATATTTTCACGTCGTGCAAAGTTGTGTGAAAAGTTGTTGCCGACTGTACCATGCCGCCTACCTATATCGGACATGAGAGTGCCAGCACGCCTACCTATATCTGACATTAGGGTACCAGGCCGCCTACCTACCTCTGACATTAAAGTGCCAGGCCGCTTTGTGTAGTCAGGTATTAAACCAAATCGATTGTGTTTGACAGCTTCAATATCCAGAAACTCAGACAAAAGTATTATTTTCGGTACAGACCGATCGCTGCGGTACGCATAATCTTTCCACTGACTGTACAATATCGGTGTCAGTTTGTTCAATACCGAGTGAAATAATTCTACAGAATATATGTGTTCAATTTGGTCTAAATTTCTAATTACTGCTATGCAATTGCGCAATCTACAAGCAAACTGATTTAACTCTTTTTGATCAAAGCTTAACTTTGGGAGATTCCGCACGAGAGCAATCTCGTTCAGCACGATCATCTCAGGGAGCGCGAACGTCTGTTCCAGCATATCGAGCACTTCTTCAGGTCGCTCGGCTGTGTACAGCAACGACGACACGCTCTCGAGGGCTTGGCCGCGTAGCGCGCCGCTCAATCGCACAAGATTCTCTGCAGGTGAAAATAAATGTTGGGTATCACGATAAACACGCTTAAACATTAACCACTCTGTCGTCTTCCCGCTGAAAGGAGTGAGTTCGAGTTTATGTGAACATTTAAAAGAGTGCGAATTAAAGTCATCCTTCTTCGAGTTGACTGACGGCCAATTTTTTTGTTCTGTTGACGGCCGTGTGGATGACAGCGCCTTATTTGACGTTGTTGTTTGAAGTAAATCAGTTTTGTCAATTGGAATATGAAAATTCACAGGTTTTTTGTAAATACGAGAACGAGTGTTATCCTGAATTTCACAATTTTCATGATTTTTAGCTTTGCGGTCGATTTTTTTGTCGACCGGGCCGCTGCTATTATTACCATCATGAACCCATGATGCTGTGCGTGAAAAGGAATGACTGACCGAATAAGTGGATCGTTGATCCGCTTCCTGTTCCGCAAGCGATGCCTCAACTTCCAGTTCTTCTACTCGCTGCATTTCTTCCGAAAGCTTACGTTCATAGTCGAGGTGTTGACGGGCAAGCTCTTTGGCAAGCTCTTGTTCCCGTTCGTACAGCTGCTGCTTACGTTCCATGTTACGACGCGCCAATTGGGCCTCCGCGGACAATCGCCGAGCCTTTATGGTGGTAGACGACCGCGAAGACGACGCGTGCGACCTGGAACTGAGACAAACATTATTGTGCTCGACACTGGACCCGCCGGGCGTCTCGGGACTCTTAGGAATATGGGCTGCGGGAGTATTAGTGGCTACGGTCGCAAAGGGGTCCAATTTTGGGGACCGACCGAGCCCACCCGCCGCGGGTGCTCCAGAGTCCGAGCGCGATACGCGAACCGATTTTGCCGGTGTCAACAGCCGCATTGTTTTTGATCGCGTGTTCATTATCACGGGGAGATGGACCAAAATGTAAGGGAAAGGGACTGTAAAGGTATTAACTAATAAACAAGGCGACTGTTCGGCAGAGATACGAGTATATTTCGAAAGCACACAATTTTCTCTTTTGACAAGAAGTAGTAACAAAGGAAAACAGAAAATAGACAAGATAGAGATAGAAATATAAAAGCTATAGAAACTACTTGAACCTACAATTCACCACAGAACGAATGAACGGATGAACGGATGAACTAATGAGCGACTGAGAGAATGAACGAATGATCGAATGGATGAACGAACAAAAGAACGAACGAACGAATGAAAAATTAAACTAATGAACGACTGAAAGAATGTAAATGAACGAATGAACGAATTCACGAATGGACAAATGAACGAAATTCGCCATCAATGTACCAGGATCTCATAAAAAAGGAGGAGGTTAATTTGTTTTATCACTTTTTAAATTTATTTTCTCCTTAGGTGACAAAAGTCACGAGTTATTACAGAAGGAGAAAAACGAGTTATTGAAAAAATCTTCTTTTACTTACGTTACCATATTAACAAGGTAGAGTAGCATAGATTCAGAAGACGTTGACGGGGCTCCCCTTGCATGGCACCGAAACAAAAAAAAACCTTAAACCTATACGTGCATGGTGACAATAGATAGGTCTTTAAAAATGACAGTACTTTTAAACAAAAATTTATTTGAACAAGATATACTTCGCAGTTTTAGAGATTAGCACATTTTCCAAAACCGAAAATATAACTTTGTCATTTCTACTAATACTATGAAAAACAAAGTTATTTTTGCAGACGAAAAATGATAGAGGTATTAAATATAATAAGGTATAACAATAAAATCCTACTGCGCGTAGCCCGACACGCACTTGGCCGACATTTCTTATTTTTATTGGAGAAAATTAATCCTAAAAGTGATTTACAAAAGAAGTCCACCTTCTTCCTTTTTATGAGATCCTGGTACAATAATGACGTATTGTTTAACGAAAAAAGTCTCTTTCATTTTTATGTCAAGAGCTCACACACAAAATATGACATTTGACGTTTCGAAGACCTCACCTCACTCGACACCAGCGCCTAGCGGCGAATTATTCATACGCATTAGCCCTCATTACAATAGTCTTTCATAGTTTCGTCGTATTTGTGACGACCTCGAGTGGTGCAATGGTCACCATGCCAGACCACTACTCAAGAGGTCCCGGGTTCGATTCCCGGCCGGGCAGAAATTGAAATGATGAATTTTAATTTCTGTGATGGGTCTGTGGATTTATTTAGAGAGTAGAAGTATTAGTAGATTAGTGTATCAGTTGTGTAGAACCGGGTATATTACACAACACAAGCACACACACATTGACATTACACTAACATTACATAACATAACATTACATTTACTAACTTTTTTTTTTCTTTTGAGTTTTGTTTATATTTTATTATTATTTCTATTTAAATTCTGTTTTTATATTTTTATTTTTTATTTTGTTTTATTTTATAGAAAATAATAACTATTTTTTTTTGTTTTGAGTTTTTTTTTTTGTATTTTTGACAGTGACATTTGACATGTCAGATTTAAAATTCAACATTGAACGAATGAAAGAATGAACGAATAAACGAATGAATGAATGAATAAAAAAAACGAATGAACGAATGAAAGAATGAACGAATGAACAAATGAACGAATGAACGAATGAACGAATGAACGAATGAACGAATGAACGAATGAACGAATGAACGAATGAACGAATGAACGAATGAACGAATGAACGAATGAAAGAATGAACGAATGAACGAATGAACGAATAAACGAATGAACGAATGAACGAATACACTAATGTACAAATGAACGAATGAACGGATGAACGGATGAACTAATGAGCGACTGAGAGAATGAACGAATGATCGAATGGATGAACGAACAAAAGAACGAACGAACGAATGAAAAATTAAACTAATGAACGACTGAAAGAATGTAAAGAATAACAAATGAACGAATGAACGAATTCACGAATGAACAAATGAACGAAATTCGCCATCAATGTACCAGGATCTCATAAAAAAGGAGGAGGTTAATTTGTTTTATCACTTTTAAAATTTATTTTCTCCTTAGGTGACAAAAGTCACGAGTTATTACAGAAGGAGAAAAAACGAGTTATTGAAAAAATCTTCTTTTACTTACGTTACCATATTAACAAGGTAGAGTAGCATAGATTCAGAAGAGGTTGACGGGGCTCCCCTTACATGGCACCGAAACAAAAAAAACCTTAAACCTATCTGTGCATGGTGACAATAGATAGGTCTCTAAAAATGACAGTACTTTTAAACAAAAATTTAGTTGAACAAGATATACTTCGCAGTTTTAGAGATTAGCACATTTTCCAAAACCGAAAATATAACTTTGTCATTTCTACTAATACTATGAAAAACAAAGTTATTTTTGCAGACGAAA
Source organism: Agriphila tristella (assembly GCA_928269145.1). Classification (NCBI taxonomy): domain Eukaryota; kingdom Metazoa; phylum Arthropoda; class Insecta; order Lepidoptera; family Crambidae; genus Agriphila; species Agriphila tristella. The sequence goes on from OV743444.1 coordinate 24,609,024, forward strand.
AATGATAGAGGTATTAAATATAATAAGGTCAAACAATGGAATCCTACTGCGCGTAGCCCGACACGCACTTGGCCGACATTTCTTCTTTTTATTGGAGAAAATTAATCCTAAAAGTGATTTACAAAAGAAGTCCACCTTCTTCCTTTTTATGAGATCCTGGTACAATAATGACGTATTGTTTAACGAAAAAAGTCTCTTTCATTTTTATGTCAAGAGCTCACACACAAAATATGATATTTGACGTTCCGAAGACCTCACCTCACTCGACACCAGCGCCTAGCGGCGAATTATTCATACGCATTAGCCCTCATTACAATAGTCTTTCATAGTTTCGTCGTATTTGTGACGACCTCGAGTGGTGCAATGGTCACCATGCCAGACCACTACTCAAGAGGTCCCGGGTTCGATTCCCGGCCGGGCCGAAATTGGAATGATGAATTTTAATTTCTGTGATGGGTCTGTGGATTTATTTAGAGAGTAGAAGTATTAGTAGATTAGTGTATCAGTTGTGTAGAACCGGGTATATTACACAACACAAGCACGCACACATTGACATTACACTAACATTACATAACATAACATTACATTTACTAACTTTTTTTTTCTTTTGAGTTTTGTTTATATTTTGTTATAATTTCTATTTAAATTCTGTTTTTATATTTTTATTTTTATTTTGTTTTATTTTATAGAAAATAAAAACTTTTTTTTTTTGTTTTAAGTTTTTTTTAGTATTTTTGACAATGACATTTGACATGTCAGATTTAAAATTCAACATTGAACCAATGAAAGAATGAACAAATGAACGACTGAAAGAATGAAAAGAATTTCAAATGAACGAACGTGCGAATGAACGAATTCACGAATGGACGAATGAATGAAATTCGTCATCAAAGTACCAGGATCACATAAAAAAGGAGGAGGTTATTTGTTATATCACTTTTTAAATTTATTTTCTCCTTAGGTGACAAAAGTCACGAGGTATTACAAAAAGAGAAAAAACGAGTTATTGAAAAAATCTTCTTTTACTTACGTTACCATATTAACAAGGTAGAGTAGCATAGATTCAGAAGAGGTTGACGGGGCTCCCCTTACATGGCACCGAAACAAAAAAAACCTTAAACCTATCTGTGCATGGTGACAATAGATAGGTCTCTAAAAATGACTGTACTTTTAAACAAAAATTTAGTTGAACAAGATATACTTCGCAGTTTTAGAGATTAGCACATTTTCCAAAACCGAAAATATAACTTTGTCATTTCTACTAATACTATGAAAAACAAAGTTATTTTTGCAGACGAAAAATGATAGAGGTATTAAATATAATAAGGTCAAACAATGGAATCCTACTGCGCGTAGCCCGACACGCACTTGGCCGACATTTCTTCTTTTTATTGGAGAAAATTAATCCTAAAAGTGATTTACAAAAGAAGTCCACCTTCTTCCTTTTTATGAGATCCTGGTACAATAATGACGTATTGTTTAACGAAAAAAGTCTCTTTCATTTTTATGTCAAGAGCTCACACACAAAATATGACATTTGACGTTTCGAAGACCTCACCTCACTCGACACCAGCGCCTAGCGGCGAATTATTCATACGCATTAGCCCTCATTACAATAGTCTTTCATAGTTTCGTCGTATTTGTGACGACCTCGAGTGGTGCAATGGTCACCATGCCAGACCACTACTCAAGAGGTCCCGGGTTCGATTCCCGGCCGGGCAGAAATTGAAATGATGAATTTTAATTTCTGTGATGGGTCTGTGGATTTATTTAGAGAGTAGAAGTATTAGTAGATTAGTGTATCAGTTGTGTAGAACCGGGTATATTACACAACACAAGCACGCACACATTGACATTACACTAACATTACATAACATAACATTACATTTACTAACTTTTTTTTTCTTTTGAGTTTTGTTTATATTTTGTTATAATTTCTATTTAAATTCTGTTTTTATATTTTTATTTTTATTTTGTTTTATTTTATAGAAAATAAAAACTATTTTTTTTTTGTTTTAAGTTTTTTTTTAGTATTTTTGACAATGACATTTGACATGTCAGATTTAAAATTCAACATTGAACCAATGAAAGAATGAACAAATGAACGACTGAAAGAATGAAAAGAATTTCAAATGAACGAACGTGCGAATGAACGAATTCACGAATGGACGAATGAATGAAATTCGTCATCAAAGTACCAGGATCGCATAAAAAAGGAGGAGGTTATTTGTTATATCACTTTTTAAATTTATTTTCTCCTTAGGTGACAAAAGTCACGAGGTATTACAAAAAGAGAAAAAACGAGTTATTGAAAAAATCTTCTTTTACTTACGTTACCATATTAACAAGGTAGAGTAGCATAGATTCAGAAGAGGTTGACGGGGCTCCCCTTACATGGCACCGAAACAAAAAAAACCTTAAACCTATCTGTGCATGGTGACAATAGATAGGTCTCTAAAAATGACAGTACTTTTAAACAAAAATTTAGTTGAACAAGATATACTTCGCAGTTTTAGAGATTAGCACATTTTCCAAAACCGAAAATATAACTTTGTCATTTCTACTAATACTATGAAAAACAAAGTTATTTTTGCAGACGAAAAATGATAGAGGTATTAAATATAATAAGGTCAAACAATGGAATCCTACTGCGCGTAGCCCGACACGCACTTGGCCGACATTTCTTCTTTTTATTGGAGAAAATCAATCCTAAAAGTGATTTACAAAAGAAGTCCACCTTCTTCCTTTTTATGAGATCCTGGTACAATAATGACGTATTGTTTAACGAAAAAAGTCTCTTTCATTTTTATGTCAAGAGCTCACACACAAAATATGACATTTGACGTTTCGAAGACCTCACCTCACTCGACACCAGCGCCTAGCGGCGAATTATTCATACGCATTAGCCCTCATTACAATAGTCTTTCATAGTTTCGTCGTATTTGTGACGACCTCGAGTGGTGCAATGGTCACCATGCCAGACCACTACTCAAGAGGTCCCGGGTTCGATTCCCGGCCGGGCAGAAATTGAAATGATGAATTTTAATTTCTGTGATGGGTCTGTGGATTTATTTAGAGAGTAGAAGTATTAGTAGATTAGTGTATCAGTTGTGTAGAACCGGGTATATTACACAACACAAGCACACACACATTGACATTACACTAACATTACATAACATAACATTACATTTACTAACTTTTTTTTTACTATTCATTTGAATTTTGTTTATATTTTGTATTTTTTTTTTTAATTTCCATATTATGTTTTATTTATATGATTTATTCCTTTATTTACAACTTTTATAAGGTAGATAATATGGTGAATACCCTATGATATTTTTATCATACTAGGTTTAAATTTAAATTACGATGCAATTATATTTATTCTTCCTTCTTCCTAAATAAGTTTATTTTTCTTTTTTTTCTGCTATCCGCGTATCGCCATAGGGTGATGGCTGAAAATCGGCGTTTTTTGCTTTCAGCAAATACTACGCTAAGCCCTGTTGCTGCTGCACACATAATATACGAGATCATATTTTGTTTTATTTGTATTTTTAAATTGTTACTGTAAATTATGTTATGTGTGTGTTAAAAAAACAGCAATAAACGATGCATCTATCTATCTACCTGTATCTTTTTGTTCTTTTTCATTATTTATATTTATTACAATTTCTTTTGTCTCTATTCATGCACATCTATATCTAATATCCTTCCGTAATTGCACCCACTCCCCGATATTTCTCTATTTCCCCTTATTTCTCTTCTAATCAAGGTTGTCTGGAAGAGATTGCTATTAATCATTAAGGCTGCCTTTTGTGTGCTTTCTTTCTTTTTTGTTTCTTTGTAATGTGTTTTATCTTTATGTGCAATAAAGTGTCAATTATTATTATTGTTAGTTGCTATTATTTCCATAAGTTCTTCCGAACAGCTTCTGTCGTTAATTGACTAAACGAATCGATACTTCAAATTCCCCAATCCAACCCAAAAAAGACCCTTTTGCCAATTTTCTCAAAAATCGGCTCAATCGAGTTAAAAGGGCAGAATAATTATAATGATTAATGAGCAAATCCGGGGCGTCAATCAGTCGGAGAAGTGGGTCAAACGGACCCTCCTGTCGCATTACAGGGTTAACTAATCCGGGAGAAGTTATTTTCACTCTTTTATCTCTTGGTAATTGGGATTTTAGTCTGTGACATATTTCAGGATTGGCCGGAGTCGACTTAAGTGAAGGCGAACGAAGATTATGTTGTATTACATTAGTTTCTAACTTTATAGCTTCCATGGAAACAAACTTCAAACTAGGAACTGGTAATAGGTGATCCAAGCAGCAAAAACCAATACCATCGAGACACAAAGAGAATACAACGTATCACAAAATAACCCCTAATGCCGAATATGGTAGACCAGCCTCCGCCTGCGACTTCGTCTGCGACTATCCCTCGGTAACAGTTCCTTTTTTCTGGATGAAAGGTACCCTTTGTCCTTCTCTATACCCCTGACAACGTGTGTGTAAATTTTTATGATGATCGATTTAGTAGTCAAGACGTAAAGGCGTAACATACAAACAATCTGACTTTCGCATTTATAATATTAGTAAGGATTAGTTCCCGTTCTCGTTCTCGTTCTCATTCCTGTTCTCGTTCCCGTATTTTTCCATAAAAAAATTTAACCCCCGTTTCATGGCGCCGTGTTGGACTTAAAAATACCTAAATGCCATTTTCGCAATCAACCTCCCATAACCCCATTTATCCCTTAAGGGGAATTTCAGAAATTCACGAAATAAATACACGTTTCATCATTTGTATATAGAAATACTCCTACAAAGATTCAAGTCGTAATGTCTATTTTATATTTTTTCCATACAAAGTTTGAACCCCATATGACCCCTTTAGGGGTTGAATAATGGCTATCACTAAAAATAAATGTCATTTACGCAATCAACATCCCATAAAACCTCGATAACGACATCCATATCGATTTTGGGCTTTTTGTACCCCATTTACCCCCTAAAGGGTTGAGTTTCGGAAAACCACGAAAGACGTGTTTGCTTATTTATTTTTAGAAGTACTCCTACGAAGTTTTAAGTTCAAATGTCTATTTAATATTTTTTTTCCATACAAACTTTGTATCCCCATTTCAACCCTTTAGGGTTGGAATTTCCTAAAATCCCTTCTTAGTGGGTGTTTACACTGTATAAAATATCTTTATACAAAATTTCAAGTCCCTAGGTTCAGTGGTTTGGGCTGGGCAATAGTCTGTCAGTCACCCCTTCACTTTTATATAAGAGAAGATAGGGACCATCAAACTTTTACCATGGGACCAACTGTGAAATTGCGAAAAATAAAATCAACTGTTTCATACAAACAATAATCACGGAAATATCAAAGTGTATAAAACAGCTGATTATTTTTTTCACGATTTCAGAGTTGGTCCCATAGTAAAAGTTGTTCAGTTTGATGGTCCCCTCTATGATGATCTACCATATTCGGCGGGGTTATTTTGTAACACTTTGTATAGAAAAGGAAGATTGACAGTTAAATTCACATTTAGAAATAAGATAATGGCTTTTTTGTAACCTAATTGATAGTATTTTCAGTATCATCTGAAAACCACTAATTACCTACCGCTTGCATAAAAACTTAGCCGGTAATTTCTTTAGTACCTAGAAAAATATAATAAGAATGTTTTGTACTATTGAAAATATATTAGTTACATTACAACCAACATCTGCGCCAACATTAAGTAATTTCCCCGAATAAGATTTATAAACTTCCAGAATAAATTCCACAATCGCAATCAAGGGGAGCAAATCCTTCCTTGTTGATTTCCATAAAAAATGAGTGGATTGGACCCCATCGAAGGCCCGTGATTAATGGCCGCCCGGTGACCGGCGTCACTCGGCCCTCCTCGGGGACATTGGACCGCTACGTTTCTAACTTATGCCACGGTGCTTTCTAAGCTATCTTTAACATTCCGATTTTGCTGACGTAGACATGGTAAATGCATGTAGCCCATAGGTACTTAATATTATAAATACGAAAGTGACTCTGTCTGTCTGTCCAGACTGACTTGAAATTCGGTACGGATATAGATGGGCTACTTTTCATCCCACTGCTGGGCATGGGTCTCACGATATAACCTGTAGTCCTCGCAGGCAAAGCTACGAGTGGAAAGCTAGTTATAAAATATAGTATTTTTAGCAGGTATATAATTTCTTCAAAAGTCTTCGCTTTTCTCTAATTTCCATGTAAGCAGATAAATACAATAAAACGAATTATTTCCCTTTCCACGTTCATGTCATTTTTGGATGCCAAGAAAACATCAACATTTCAGAAAAGAAATTACTAACTTACTCTTCAATGCCCGCGCGGCCGCATGCGACCGAACAACAAAAGAAAATCTTTTGTGTCTCATTTTCCGGGCGTGCAATCTTTAGGAAAATTGCCAAAAATGGATATGAAGCTTGACAGGTTTGACCAATTGGCCATAGAAGACCGTTGAATGGCAATTAATTATAGATTCCGTTCATTAGGCGGTGAATAGTTTATGGGCATTCAATTACCGACGTCTGCGTCTGGATGATTGATCCTCCCGCAAACACAATATCTACTCTTGAGCCAGCCTTCTGCGATGCTAACTGCCAAAGATTAGCGGTGGGTGAAGACGGGCTCTTATCTTATTGAAAGAAAGCCTCTTACTTTCATACTCCATCTAACAATATTTACGAGTAAGTTATGATAAATAGATTTCTGAGACTCATCCCTAGTTTTTAACTCTATGGGGCTTGTCAATAATTAGTGCCTTTAAAAAAATATGAACCACTTAGGTAATTGTTAAAACACATAAAATATCTAAGCTATTAAACTTTCGCATTTCATTTTATTAAATTAAAAACACATGCGGCGTTCCAACTAAAAACGTAGGTTTGTTTGAACGCGTTGTTTTTAATCACATTTAAAATTCCATTCAGATTTGGGGTTTTAGTTTTTTCGTTTCTAATGCTATTGTAACTGAAAAATCCTTACTAAAATTATAAATGCGAAAGTAGGTATGTTTGTTTGTTACTCCTTTACGCCTTACTAGGTTAGGTACCTACTCTTCTGATCGTCATGAAATTTTGCATTCACATTGTATGCAAAATTTCGGACTCAAGGGTACAGAGAAGGACATTGGAAACCTTTCATCCAGAAAAAAGTACTGTTCCCGAAGGATATCAAAAAACTTTCCACGTCGATAAAGTGAATGAAATAAGGCATTAAATTCAGTGTTACCATAGACATTACCCTCTATATCTGGTTGCTCTGGCGTCCATTGCCGGGCATTAATATTGCTTTGAGCAATAGCGTGTTTACAAACATCCTTTGTAGCGGCCCACCAGCGGCCGGCCGCACGGTGCAGTTGGGAAATTTCTTAATTAATTAATATTATATGCTTGTCATGATTGTGATGCGCCCATCAGCAAGGATAGTTGCTGTTGCAAAATGTCCATATTCAACTGATCATGTTTTATTTAACTCGTTTAAACAAGTTAGGTACTCTTAACAACTCGTTAAAGTTTCTTGCGCCCGTTCTTCTTGTCAGCTAAAAAAGTCTGGAACGGGTACTTTTGAATATAGACGATTCAAAAGTACCTACCTATACTTAATAATTAAGTTTATTTGAATAAAGCTTATTTGACTTTGAATTTGACTGAAACGCTAACGTAGTTTCAGTAGATTCTCTCTTTTTAGCATTAATAAATTCACAAAATTAAATTAGAAACTAACTTAAACCAATTCAACCATTTTTGTTAAATATTAATTTCTGAACGTCTTTAAAAAATTCATCGCTTGAGGGTAGGCTCACGAGTAGCTTCAGTTCCCCGTGACCACGGCAGCTGCAAAGGTGCCGAAACGTCATGAAACGTCGGGAAAATCAAAAATCAAACCAAATACCAACTAATTGACAAATTATTAAGGATGTAATGTCAGTAAATTACATCCTTAATAATTTGTCATTTAAAAATGAAACTTTTTTTGTTGTAATATCATTATTTACTTATAATTTCTTACATCTGTTTGCTTACATAATTTGTCTGTTCAACGTAATGTACTATTTAGTGGTGGAAACTCTTTTGGCTACTGTACTAAAATAATGTTTCACTATTACGTACTATTTTAAAGCTGTATGTTTCCCTAAGTAATAAATAAAATAAATAAAAATAAAATAATTACCTACCAAAGTACTCTCAAACAACAGCGCTAGTATCCGTTAAAAAGTGATTTATTTCATGGCTAACGTGATTTTTTAGAGCAAGTATAATTTAGTTTAAGTTTTATTCATTGGAGCTCGATAGCGCAGTGGTTTAGCTCCTGGCTCAGCGATTGAGTGTCGGTCATGGGATGGGTGACCAAAATTGTATTATCTCAAGCTCCTCCGTGCTTCAGAAGGTACGTTAAGCCGTTGTTTCCGGGTGCATTGGCAGTCGTTAACCCCCACCAATCCGCATTGGGCCCGCGTGGTGGGTTATGGCCTAACCTCCTTACCTAACCACCCATAAGGGAGGCATGTACCCCAGCAATGGGGACATAAAAAATAGCTAATGGTCATTCAAGTTAACTAATAAAGTATTTCTTACTTTCGATAGTCCATTTTCTTTCCTCTTTTAGCCTTAAAATAATTACACCTAGAAGCCGTGTCCACGTATGCAAAGTGAGGCAACTTATACTGAGCCAAAATGGCTCAGTTCTCAGATTAATATCCTTCATACGTTACCTAATCGTAACTAAAATCCAATAATATAATAATTAATATCTTTAAGGTAGGGAAATTGAAACTGTTTTGTACTAATTAGGAATGATTATGTAATAATGGACAATTAAAATCTGAAAACGGCGCCATTTTGGTTGTTTTAGTTGCCTTCACTTTTGACAGCGCGCTTTGTAGGGAATTATCGTTCTTCTGATAGTAGAAAAGAAACTCTGCATCAAAATATTGAAAAAAATCTCAATGGTAAACTTGCCAAAAACTCTTGAAAATTTATAAAAATAGTTTTCAAAGTTTTCCATCTGCGATAAAATTTATTTTATTTCAATCTCAAATGCCTTCTGTAGAACAAACTTTAGGTACTTATGTAAAACAAGTTATCTACTACGGCGTACTAATGAAAAATAAAGTTTTTCTTCAAGAGTTCGAAGAAAAACTTTATTTAGTTCAGAACCTTCCGTTCTGTGCATAAACTTTTAATGGTTTTTTTCTTACTTCTTCCGATATTTATATCAAAGATATCGGAAGAAATAAAAAATAAAACCTTGACTGTGTAGCCAGCGATTTATGCCAACTAAACACTCTTTTATTATGCGTAATTGAAATAAGTAGGTACTGTTATTTGAACCTAGTATTTCGAATACCAGGTACCTACATCGATACACGGAGTTTGCTACGGCTCTCCGTAGTTGCTCGCGAATTCTCTTTGGAGTAGTGTGCATCTATTATTCAATACTACTCGTACGTAGTTGGAGCGCCTTTCTGCGCTCAGCTCACCTGGGTTTTATTTCTCACGTTTTAGTTTTTACTAACAAATGGACAAACTAATATTTTTGTTTGCATAGTCCACTGACGGCTACTTATTTTTTACTGACCTCTATAAAACCTTTATACAACGTGTTAATAAATTAACGCAAAATGAGAAAACCGTTTCTTCGGACCATCAAACTGAACAACTTTTACTATGGGACCAACTCTAAAATCGCGAAAAAAAATTTGCTGCTTCATACATTTTTATATTTTTGTTATTAATTTTTGTACGAAAGAGCTGATTTATTTTTCGCGATTTCAGAATTGGTCCAATATTAAATGTTGTTCAGTTTGATGGTCCGAAGAAACGGTTTTCTCATTTTGCGTTAATTCATTAACACGTTGTTTACCTACCTAAGGTGGTAGATGTGATGTTACTGAAACAGGGTAGATACCTACATAGTGTTGCTAAAAATAAAAAACGAAAAAAAAACATACTTCATACAAAATGTAGGTACTGGTCAGCTGACCAACTTACTATGGAAAGGCCTCAGACCAAATAAAAAAAGTAAGACGGAGTCTTCCGAACGAAGCGGTGAGGCCTATAAAACTACGCCATGGCTGTGTCCATACACAGTTCACGCACACACGTGTAACGAAACTATGCCGTGGCTTTCCATATAAAACCCTGCCGCCCGGCCCCCGCCCGCCCCCTCGTACGCACACATGTACCATCAAAAACCGGCCTCACTTCATTGTTCGCAACGCTCCATCATTCTTTTTTATTTGATCTGAGGGAAAGGCGAAAAAAATTCGTTTTTCGACCTATGTTCCTAGGAGAAAGTTGTTTAGATTTAGCAACACCTGTTTCAGTAAGTATCATCACGTCATCATTTGGTACCACCTTATACGTATAGGTATACAACGTGTTAATGAATAAACGCAAAACCTCTTAAATGGTGATTGTGCTCATGAATATGAACAACTTTTACTATGGGGCCAACTCTGCAACTCAACAAAAAAAATCAGCTGTTTCATACAAGTTGTCAATACCAGAATGTATGAAATAGCAGATTTTTTTTTTGTTGAGTTGCAGAGTTGGCCCCTAGTAAAAGTTGTTCATTTATTCAAGGTTCGTTCGTTTCGTAAGTTCGTTTAAGGTTTTGCGTTTATTCATTAACACGTTGTAGTGCTTGTTCTTTGTACGACCACTTAAAACACCGTACAAAAATTATCGATAAAAAGGCCATCCATGGAATTTAATGTACAGTGTGTATATTTGAAAAAATAATTGAATACAGTTGCCCAAGCAATCAAGCCGTTCTCCATTAAGCATGTGACTTTCTGAATGAATTTAAATGGGATGCTTTTTCGATCTGCGTCGCGGGCCATTGAAATCGGTCTCCTTTAATTTCGAGGTCAGTAAATCTTGCAATCCGCCAGTGGAATTTATATCGGCCATTTAATGTCAATAACATAGAATTATGCGCTAGGGTTGTGGGATGCTTTTTATATTTTTGCAGAATTACCAATTATAAGATGTTCCTTAGTGGTTTAATAACCACTAAGGAACTTTTTATCATTTGTAATCAATCAAATGATACAAAAATACCGAAAGCCTTTGTATGTAGATATGCAAAAGAAGAGAGAAAAATACCACATTATTTTGCCATGAAATAAGAGCTTTCCCGAATTCACCCCGAGTATGAAGCAAACCAAATAGCCAAGAACTGAATGCGTCTAATTTCGCTAGTGTAGGTAACTTACCTACTTGAAATTTTCTGAAAGTTCAGAAACTACTTACCTAGTATGTTGTTCTTGGGAGAAAAAATATTTGTTTCTTTGAATTGTTTGTGATCCTGATTGATCACAAACATTAAATAAATAAGTAAAAAATATTTAGACAAAATACACAATCTTTATAACGACAACCCTGCCCTACCGACAGTGCGCCAAAAGTCACCATCTCATTTTACATACAAAGGTGACGCGCCAATGATCATAGTCAAACGCTCGACAGAGTCAATTGCCGCTTCCGAGAGGCTGACAATAATGCGATAGCAAACGTTACAATAAATCGCTTTTCAATACCCATAAATTTATCTCTACATACAACTAAGGAAGCGAAAACAAAAGACCTGCCCCATTCCGTCTGAAAACAAAACAAACAGGTTGTGATGATACCAAAGCATACATTTAGTAGGTACAATAATGCTTGTGTAACATTTTACACCTTGGGGTCTGAAATTACTTACCTACGTAGGTGGGTTAGGTATACTTATTTATTTTCTTCTTTATTCCTAAGCAACAAATCTTTAGTACCTAGGCCTTATCTCTTACGTCATGCTCGTGAACAGTACCTTGATTACGTAAAGCTGTTGCTAACAATTCTCGATTGAAATCGATTGAAAGCGCGGTTGCATTGCTGCTTTAAGTAAGATAGTTGTCACATTGGTTCTTAACTAAAGCAGCAATGTAACTGCGATTTCTGTCAAAGTTGATTGCAACAAAATTACAAAATCACCCCCCTGGTCTCACCAAATTGATCTTTTCTCTATTTGTTTTAAATTGTGTTACTTAAGTTACTTAAGGGGTACGCGATTCTTTCTTTTAAAAGGTAAATTAATTTTCTGTTACTTATGTACCTACTTACTTTTTTACTTGTGCTTACCTAGTTTTTATGAAAATACTTATTTATTTCGTGTTAATGTAACATCTATTAATTTAAGTTCATTTTCAATGCGTTTTAAGTAGGTACCTGGGTATAACATAATAATAACTTTATAGCACAATTAATCCAAATGTATCGAAAGCAATTTACATAAATTCCATCCAAATATTGATTTCGCACCACCAAGTAGTTTGCAATCACTATGCCCCGCCGATGCATGCTCTAAGCTTAGCCGCTGTTTGCTTCGCAGCTTCAAATTAATTATGCCACATTTCTGGCATAGCAGGTCACTGCCGTTAATAGGTTAAGATGGGCGATTAGCGCCGCTGGAATGTGGACCAATCACGACAGACGTCAATATTTGCTGTAGGTACCCACCTTGTGTAATTAAACTGACGTCACAAACATGCCATAATAGCACCAATTACCTACTAACACTGCAATGTCAGATACATGCATAATTTAATGAAGTCCTCATACTTCTTAGGCACCGCCGGCACCAGTACCTACCTTCAAACTTGACAATACCTAGTTCGCCCACACGTGTAGGACGCAGGGGTCCCGGGTTCGATTCCCAGTAAGGGAGGTACAATTTGAAGTCCTTATTTCAAGTCCGCCTGACTAACTACCACCATCTTACCAAAGTCTGACACCATAACAACAATTTAAAAATTGTTGTATGCCGGCAGTTAGAGGTAAGATAGCCAGTTCCTCAGTGATGAGGATTCCGGGAGTAATGCACTTTCACCTTCGGCCTTATCGTCACTTAACATCAAGTGAGATTAAGGCCAAACTATCCCGTTGTGCATAAAAAAAACCCTTTCTTACAAAGATATTAGATTTTTTTAATAGAGGCTTTCTTATGTAACTCCAACATCCCCAACCAAATAAAATACAAAATATTTCAAGTGTACATAGGTATTGCTTTTCTAGATTAATTCAGTCAATGTCCAACATAGAAACAAAGGAATAATAGAAACAAACCCAATAAAAGGCAATTTGGCCGTAAACGTGGTCGTGCTCTCAATCTAAACACAAGAAACAATTTCAGAGAGCAATTCAATCTGCTCAGCATTAAGTACCTACCCATTGCAGCATCCGCCGCTCACGCATTCAATATCGGTCTCTACCCACTACACCGTGCGCGTGCCATACCATGACCGTGCAAGGAACGTATAAAACACGAAAAGCAACACGATACGCTGTACTATGCCCACTGAAACGGATCGACGGCGTTGTGTCCGTATCACCCCTATGATGCCCGTTTGCAACCCGTATGATGCCCGTATGCAACCCGTGTGATGCCCGTATGCAACCCATATGGTGCCCATCCGTATGCAACATCCAAAACCGATAGGAATCCGTTTCAATTTGCTTTTAGAACGGTCATTTTATACATGCTTACAATCCTTATACTCACCGGCTCGGCAACGTCGCGTGCCATGCACAGAGCGTGTCAGCACCGGCAAAATATTCTACGCTCCATGCATGGCCGGTGACGGAACGGTCTAGTGGGAATAGTGTCATACTTTTCAATACAAAGAATACTTTTTTGGCTGAAACGTTACATAGCACGGTCATGTTATGCTATAGTGTAGTGGGTAGATACCTTAATCATCGTTTTTCAATTGAAACTAGAAATGGCATTTCCATTGGGCAAATAGTCGCGTGTGCCTTTGTCGGGAGCGAGACGAGGGAATGAAAGGGCCTATCGCGCCGAATGAATGCGGCACAAAGCCCCGATGTGCCGAATACTGCCGCGCTCCACGGACGCTTTCATGAATGATAAAGCGCAACTGGTACGAAGCGCAGTCCCTTGTAAACCTAATCGTCTAGAAGTTTCCTATCGGACGAAACAGGAATATTGCACGTAGTTGCATTGCATGGGGCTTAATCAAGCGAATTAGCCAAATGTGTCGTGTCGCCCAGTGCGGTATTTGGCCAACTTTGACACCAATATACAATACTTATCCCTATATTAGGTAGGTACCTAATAAAATTGCGCTGAATCACGTAAATGTAAATGTAGGTAAACTGGAATAAAGTTATTTAATACCTATCTAAACATCACCCGCTATCTGTTTAAAATACACTCGGCGTCAGAAAAACTTTTATAACCACTCGATTGCTTCGCGGTACTGTAGTACCGCAAGCAAAAGACGGTCCTTTGTCACGCGGTGCTGTAGGACCGGGTCGATCGCTGTTCGATTTCTACCAATTTGGTAGGTTTTTTTTAGGCGGTCACACCAAAACCTCTTGGGCTGATTTAGATTATGATTTTGGCAACACTAATATCGCAAAAAAAAGTAGAAAAGGCCTGTGATTGGTTGAAAAAAATAATTTTGAAGAGTTTCACGTCAGTTGACGCCATACTTGTTTTTTCTGTGTGAAGTGCTCTAATTTGATATGCCGTAAGTATTTTGTTAATTTATATTTCTGTTTGATGTCATATATTAAAAGAATCGTCATATCGTGATTTATTCGATCATATAAATATCTCGTCACAAATTTAATGTCTAGTGTTAAAAATCATAACAAAACCGTAGCCCGGTAAATTTCTTGATGTATTGTTTCTGTTTACAACAACATTATGTTATAATTTAGATTGGTTAATCAAAGAATTATCCGAAATAAGATAACAATACTATTAGTGAACAGTTTCAAAGTGGTTTCAAAATATAACATTCATCTGTTTACACAGGATGATTGATGCAACGCAAAATAGTGAGTTTTTATTACGCCATTATCCACGGTCAAGGAAACAAGGTCCTGTGGGACCTTGAAACAAACTAGCATTTTGGCAGGGCTGCCTCACACGCTTATTATTTTCATATTAGGTTGTGTTTATGTTGTTTTTATACATTACCTAGTGAATGTTTTTTTGGTTTTGGTGTTGGTTATTGTGATTGGTGTTGGGTGTCTAGTTATAATTTTTTAGTCCACATCCATTTTATATTTTATGCTGTGTACAGTGAAAATCGAGGAGAGTGAGGCAGGGGACGAGGAAGAGGAGAACTATTAAAAAAAAATGTGACTATAAAATTAAAAATATAATAAAAAAAAATTAAGTACCTACCTAGTTTTATTTAATGTGTGCGACAACCCTGAACTAAACTCGGCTACGCGCGGCCATCTTGGCAGCGAACGGCCCGTACGCCAGCGCCCGGCAGCGCGGAATTGGATTATTTAGATCGAAATTTTACATACATTTCGGAAGAATCTTTCCTATGTATTGCATACTGTTAGAAACTGCAGGTTTTGCTCTTTCTGTACATATAATTAGTACAAGGTAATCTTGATCCAAGTTTAACCAATCAACGCTTGTTACAAAAACACAATTTTATCATTTATAGTGGGCCGCTTTAATGTTATAATTTTTTACAAAGATACTTTTCTTCAAGAGTCTCATCTTTTTTTACAAAATATGAAAGTTGAAATCTGTATCTTTCTAAAGTATATTTTATTTTTGTCACAAGCCTTCCACAATTGGAATAAAATACTACGAAACAGCGCTTAGACTCAGCAGCGAATTAAGACGCGCAGTAAAAATTTGTGCGATATACAAACATTATTAAGACCGTTGAATTGTTTCCAATTCATAAAAAAATTGGCATGTACGGAAAGGGGTATTATTCTAGTTTTTAATTATGTAAAAAAAACACTAGTTATCGATTTAGATTTAATATTAAAAATCAATTCCCATTACAAGTCGTGAATTTTCTCTTTAGCTAAATTCACGAATTTTTTAGAAATTATTTTACCATTACAGATACTCGTTTTTTTCAATACTTATAGCTTCATCCATTACCTATACGAAATAGAACATTATTTGTTCGTATACAAACAGGAACGGGTCATAAAAACGGTTTTAACGCAGCTGTGCAAGTGCACTGCTGTAACGCAAAACTGCGTGACAAACAAGGAAATTGCGCGCCGGCCGCGCGACAAACGAGTGGATAAGCATAAATTATTAACCAAGCTGAAACGAAAACGCTTCGCACTCGCATCGGTCAATCTCAGAGCATTTAAATGCTCTAAGGTCAATCTTATAGAAAACTTTGCTTCCAAACTTTTCAGAAAGAAATCAAAGAAATGGAGTCATATTACATTCTCTTTGATTGAGTCAACATAGAGAATATAAATTATCACGGAGTCAAAAACAAAACCCAACACTTGTCATTGTCATGACACACTTCAATTCACCAAAATCATAGTAAAATTTCTTAAAAACTTTTGTCTAAATTCAAAGTAAAATGTATATGAACGAGAGTTGTGGAGGCCACTGCTACAGGCCGACGAACAGGCGGCTGGCTCTGTTCAACTCGAAGGACGAGTACGAATGCTACGGGGAGGCGTATGTCAAGTGCTTCTGGGGACTGTGCGACCACCAGAAGAGCATTGAAAGCCTAGTCAACAACACCGTTACTAAAAGAGGTAAGAGTTAAGCGTGGAAGAAGTTAAGAATTTATGTTCTAGGTAATATTTTATACAACGCCACGCGGTTGCGTTGACGACCTCCGTTTGATTGGTTTGCACGCCGGTTTTCATGGTGTGTAGTCTCTTTTAATTTGAACACCTCTGTGGTCTAGAGTCCCAGGGCCTTATTTTTGAATCGGTCGGCTGGCGTCGAGCGCTCGTTTCTACTGATTTTCGTTCGACAGCTTATCATACATTTGAGTTGATTTGTCGAACGAAAATCAGTAGAAACGAGCGCTCGACGCCAGCCGAGCGACTCAAAAATAGGGCCCCCGGTTCGATTCCCAGAAGGGTGGGGCGTACATTTCTACTCGGTTTGGTTAGTGGTTGGGCTTCTTCACGCCCGACTGTAAATAGGTTCTTTACACTATATTGGGTGCTAAAAATGGTTGTTTAAAAAAAAAACTTAAGCACGGAAAGTCACGTAATGGGCTGTTTTTTTTCAGTGATTACTGAGCAGCCGTGCGAGCGTCAAGAATTACTTCCATATAGAAACCCCGGTATCATACAAACTGTCTTGCTTTCGCATTAACCAACAAAAACAAGTGCTGAAAAATATCAAGAAAGTACAAAATAAAATAGTTAATCGCCCAAAAGGCTTAGAAAAATCAGTACAAAAGGGTTTTGCATATAAAATTTATTTTACATCAACTCAATACAGTATTTGTCAAATTACTTTGTCTTTCATTTAAAACCTGTCGAACATTCATATTAATTCGAGACTTCTCTACATAAGAGTTAAATTTACTCCATTTTTCATCATCAATGTTTTTCATCATAGCTACATGGAGGTGTTCTGGTTTAATGTTGTACTTAAAAGTTAAATTTTGCCCATCATCAGCTCCCCAAAGTTCTTCACTCCAAGGTAGTGATGATGATGGGACAATCTTGGGAACAGCATGGTAGCAGAGTCGGGCTTCTTTAGACATTACCATGGTATCTCCACTTTGCAGCAGGATTGCTGAAGGTGTTATCGACTTATCTTGACCACCGATGAGGAAAATCGCAGACTGGCCAAAGCTGTAAGTTAACATAAATAATTATAGCAATTATTGATGAAAATATATGGAATCAGCTAATACCCCTTTATTTCTTTGGACAGATTTTCGTTTCGTTTTATGTCATTTAATATTGAAGCCAGCTAATTTCATTTTCAACTATGTATAGAGTAACTAGGCTGAACTTCGGTCACGTAACTTCAGCATAGTCTATCAAGACACTTGGGCACTAAATGAGAATTTACCTAAATGAAAACAATGGTGCTTCTAAATTGACTTCAGAATGATCAGTGTGTGCAGACAGTGTTGATTTCATGTGGTAGTAATTGACGATGGCGGCTTGGGCACTGAAGGTGGTGTAGCCCAGGTATTGGGCCACCACGTCCGACAGCTCTGCCAGATTAGGCGGGAAGGGGGAACGGTTATCATCACTGTAAACCTGAAAAGTAGGAATATATTATTTGCAAGTATACATTACAAGACATGAAAAATTAGAGGGCAATAAAATCAGCTGAAAAAGCTTTGTAAAAAGTGAAAGTCATAACCAGACATCGGAATCTGCGGATCATTCCAGGTCCGCATTAAAGTGATATGATTTGGGCCCTCTTTTTAATCAACTTCAAAATAGGTTCTGTATTTGGTGCGTATTTTTAATGCATCTACTTTGTCTTCACTCTATTTACTATCTTTTCGGCATGACAGTTCAGAAATAAATGACCTGGAATGACAGGCAGATTCCGACCTCTTGTCATAACAAAATAATATCAACATAGGTATTTTACCTTTGTATCCCAGTTGTGATGATATCCTAATGTAGTCCACCTTAATTTTTTAAGTAATACTTCATCACCAAATCCATTTCTATAACAAGTCTGCCACCAGTCACCCAGACTAATTTCAGCATCAATATTTGTTTTGTTAGGTTTTCTCGGGTATTCTTCCAGGCACTTTCTGATCCAGTATCGCTGTCCAATGCTAGTGAATGGATTCCTGATCAAGTACAACCCAGGATGTTGACTGAAGGAGTATATTTGCCAGTCCTCTAATTTCTTAAGCCCCAGTTTAACTGTTCTATCGTCATCTTTTACTTTGGTGACAACTTTCGCTATCTAAAATAAACAGTACATACTTTATACAAATTGCACTCTGATCGCAAAAATTCAAGGAAACATGTTCGGTCAGTGTCCAAATAATTATGTGGATTTATTTCAAAAAATAGTAACCTTTTAACTTTGATCTTTGATGTGAGGCAACGTACTTTACCACTATGACATTCATCTTCCACCGATATTACATTGAGAAATGATGGTTTTGGTTCGTTCGATTTGTAATATTTGAACGATCTCATGAACACATCACCTTCTTGCATTTTATTTTATTTCTCTTTTAATTTTATAAATATTTACAATTTATTTATTTATTTATTCACTTTCGCTCGCCGATTTTTTCTTTTCGTCTGCTTCGACTGTCAAATGGTTGCATTTCAGCAGTCTAACCGCTGAGTCATCGATCGTCATAGAGTACATTTTAACCATGGCACATCTCCTTCTTCTTATTTTTCGTTTAGCAATCTACTTTCTTTATCTAGAATTTTATTAACTATTCAACACTTGACACTGGCAAACGGCGGGCTGATTATCTAATTAAAAACCACCTAGCGACTGGTTGCAGTTCACAGATGATCGTGATCCATAGCTACTTCTTTTTGGATTAAAAAAAACATACCAAAGAAAAGTGGCAATGTATGTCAAATGCAACCGGTCGCTAAATAGTTTCTTTTTAGATAATCAGCACCCTGATTATCTAAAAAGAAATTATTTAGCAACCGGTCGCTAAATAGTTTCTTTTTAGATAATCAGCACCCTGATTATCTAAAAAGAAACTATTTAGCGACCGGTTGCATTTGACATACATTGCCACTTTTCTTTGGTATGTTTTTTTTAACCCAAAAAGAAGTAGCAATGGATCACGATCATCTGTGAACTGCGAACAGTCGCTAGGTGGTTTTTAATTAGATAATCAGCCCGCAGGGTGCCGCTACATCGCATTCCAATGCTACTTTGTTAGAAAAATATGGCAATAGAATTACTTATGGCAACACTGTAGAGTGAGTGTCTATGCCTGTGGTCCCTGCTCTCTGAAAGAAATGTCGTCTTGCATTGTGTAATTTTTATAAGTGCTAAAGTTAAATAAAACCCATCATCCAGTCGAATAAGTATTTTATTATATCTCCGCTGCCATTACAAAATTGCTCTGCGCAATTGGTTATGGGCCCAGAAAAGCCCGGAAGAAATAATTGAGAAATTACAAGTTGCGAACATCGCGTGGCTTTATTGCGCAAAATGGCTGAAGTGGCGGAAGTAAAAAATGATACAGCGAACATTGTTCGTCTGGTCGGAGTCAAAAACTGGAACTCTTGGAAGTTCCAGGTACGAGTTTTGCTAAATAGTATGGAATTGTGGGACATCGCTAACGGGCAATCGCCTAAACCAGAAAAAGAGGATAAAAAATGGATGAAAAACGACGCGAAAGCACAGTCGGTAATTGTCAATAGATTGGCGGAAAATGTAATTATTCACGTAGTGAACTGCAACACGAGTGCCGAAATATGGGCAAAACTGCTCAGCATTTTTGAAATGAAATCATCTTGTAGTCTCCACCTCATTCAACAAAAGTTTTTCTCGTATAATTTTTCTGAAGGAAAAAGCATTAGCGAACATATATCTGGTTTACAAGACATCTCAAATAAAATGATGGAGCTGGGTCAGGAAGTAAGTGACAGAATGTTGATGACTAAAATATTAATGTCACTGCCAGAAGATTACAAACATTTCATCAGTGCTTGGGAGTCAGTCGAGGAAAGTAAACAAAACATAAATGATCTCACAGCACGGTTGTTAATGGAAGAAGAGCGGCTCAAAGGAAAAGAAAGCAGAGATGAGATTGACCAGCCGACCTCAACTGCATTGGCAGCTGGCGGAAAGTATAAGAAAACAAATAAAAGTAGCGTGCAGTGTCATAAGTGTAAGAAATTTGGACACTATAGTAAAGACTGTTTTTCTACGAATGGACAAAACAATAAAGTGTGTCATTTCTGCCGTAAACCGGGACATTTTATCCGGGAATGTCGTTTTCGCCTAAATAAAGAACAATTTAAGTCAAACAATGCATTTGTGGTGAGTGCCATGTATGGACAAGCTGGTTTATGTGAAAGTAATAATTGGATTTTGGACAGTGGTGCCACAGAACACATGACAAAGGATAGAAGTTTGTTTACAAATTACCAAGAACTAAAAGTGCCAAGAAAAATAGTAATTGGGGACGGTTCAGATATAAATGCAGTGGGGTGCGGAACAATCGAACTGGAAGCCTACAATGGGTGTGATTGGATTAATACCACTCTGAACAATGTACTTTACATACCTACCATTAAAGTGAACTTATTTTCGTTATCAAGTGCTTTGGACAGAGGTTATTTAATGTGTTCAGACTCTAACAAGTGTCAACTATTGAATCCAAATGGAAATGTGGCCGCAGTGGCTGAGATAAATGATAGAATGTTCATAATGAGGTTCAGAAAATTGGGTCAAGCCAATGTAAGTCAACATAAACTAACCTTGATGCAATGGCATAACAGATTAGCCCATCAAAACTTTGACTATTGTAGAAATATACTTAAGAAACAAAATATTGATTTCATAGATAGCAAGAATACTGAGTGTGTGGAATGTTTTAAAGGAAAACAGCATAAATTGCCTTTCATAACCTCTCAACAAAGGTCGTCAAGGCCGTGTCAGTTAGTCCATGCCGATGTCTGTGGGCCAATGGAAGAAAAGTCATTAGGCAAGTCGAGATATTATCTTTTATTAAAGGATGACTACACACACTACAGGAAAGTTTATATGTTAAAAGAAAAGTCAGAAGTAGAAGAAAAGATAAAACATTTTGTAACATTTTCTAAGAAAGAAACAGGTTATGATTTGGATGTATTAAGAACTGATCAAGGGACAGAATTTTTGAAGTTGAAACATTTCCTTAATGAGAAAGGGATAAAGCATCAGACGTCAGTAGCTTATACACCGGAGCAGAACGGAAAGATTGAACGAGAGATGAGAACTGTTACTGAGGCAGCGCGTACTATGCTTCAAGCGAAGAACTTACCAAAGTATCTATGGGGAGAAGCAATTAATACTGCCGTGTACACCATCAATCGCACAGGCACAAGCACAATTCCTGGAGTTACACCATATGAGTTATGGTTTGGAAAAGAATATGACATAACTCAGCTAAAGGAATTCGGTACCGAAGTGTATGTTCACGTGCCTGATCAGCTACGAAGAAAATGGGATGCGAAAAGTGAAAGAGGTCTGTTCATGGGATATGGAGAAGATACGAAGGGATTCAGAATCTATTTACCTGAAAAGAAAATAATAACGATTAAAAGAGATGTCATATTTACAAAAAGCAAGAATATTCCAAATAATACAACTAAGATAAATAAAGTAAATGAAATTGTAGAAGAAAGCTTTTTGGAAGAAGACACTATAAGAGAAAAAGAAGAAGAACTTGAAAATTTAGAAATATGTTGTTGTTTAAAATGTCATAAGTTGTTTCCATACATTGTTTTAGTTTAGCTTGCATATTATGTCAGTAAAAAAAAGTAATAGGTACTTAAGTATTTAGTTAACTAAAAGAAGTTTAATTTGTTCTGTAGTGAAGGTAACAAAGTTTAGTACTGTTATTAGTTGTGTTTGGATTATGTAATTTAGTAAACAGTGTCAGTATCTTAAATAAGGGAATTTAAGGATTGTTAGGATAATTCTATTGGGCAGGGGTGTTAGAAAAATATGGCAATAGAATTACTTATGGCAACACTGTAGAGTGAGTGTCTATGCCTGTGGTCCCTGCTCTCTGAAAGAAATGTCGTCTTGCATTGTGTAATTTTTATAAGTGCTAAAGTTAAATAAAACCCATCATCCAGTCGAATAAGTATTTTATTATATCTCCGCTGCCATTACAAAATTGCTCTGCGCAATTTACTTCTACTTGTACTTGGAGCATTTGGCACCAAGTATATCAAGACAGTTTACTAGATTAGTTCTGCTGAGGTAGCCACCACTCCATTAAAAGTCTCAGCTTCACACAACCAAGATCGTGCCTATTTTAATTTTATTATTCTGCATATTATTCAGTTGCGTCGACACTTGTATGTACCACAAAACTGCACCGATTTTAAGACACAATATCCGCTATGAATCAATTTGCAAATAATTAAAATAGACACCGAACCGAACTTGATAAAATGGCGCCAAAACTCCAAATCAAAGTCAGTCAAGCAAACCATGGCACATCTGGGGCCTTACTATGAGCTCCTATAGCAGGACTTAAACTAAACTGCCTTACTTTTTCATACTATGACCTCAAAGGTTAATATAAAAGCAGGCCATATGCAGTTCTTTTTAAGGCCTGCTTTTGAAGTGAACGGTTTCTTATTTGCTGATGGTAAGCCCCCTGTATCTGATGCCACGTGACGTGTTAACCTGTTAACATACTACGTTGATCGTGTAGAGCAAAACATGCGCTAAGGACCCACCCTAAAAGTTGAGATGTTTTTGTTGATTGTGTAGGGCAAAACACGTGCTATGGACCAGGGGGCTTACCATCAGCAAATAAGAAACCGTTCAGTTCAAAAGCAGGCCTTAAACAGGACTGCCTTAGGCCTGCTTTCATACTAACCGTTGAGGTCATAGTACGAAAAAGTAAGATAGTTCAATATAAGTCCTGCTATAAGAGCTCATAGTAAGGCCCCAGGGGCCATAATATGAGGACTTATATTGAACTGCCTTACTATTTCGTACTATGACCTCAAAGGTTAGTATGAAAGCATGCCTTAAGCAGTCCTGTTTAAGCCCTGCTTTTAAACTGAACGGTTTCTTAGTTGCTG
Source organism: Agriphila tristella (assembly GCA_928269145.1). Taxonomy (NCBI): domain Eukaryota; kingdom Metazoa; phylum Arthropoda; class Insecta; order Lepidoptera; family Crambidae; genus Agriphila; species Agriphila tristella. The sequence continues at coordinate 24,632,608 of OV743444.1, forward strand.
ATGGTAAGCCCCCAGACTAGTAAAAAAATACATCATTGAAGGTCCAAACAAATTATCGGACGCGGCTTACTGCCGCGGCTGATCTGATGTAGTAGGTCGCGGACGTATCCGATAGTTTGCACACCTCAGATCAGCCGCGGCAGTAAGCCGCGTCCGATAATTTGTTTCGGCCTTGATTCATACATTTTTATTATCAACGCCATCTATCGAGCAAGCCTACAGTTTTTTGCCATTTTGAGAAGCCCTCATTATTTGACGTTATTTGTAGTTGATATACTCTATGGCGGTGGCGATCGATGACTCAGAGGTTTTTCTGTTGGAATGTACCAATTTTCAATCAATCGATCGATCAAATCAAATCAAATTCAAATCATCAAATGTCAAAATATACATAACAAAGCAAGAGCTAATAAAATAAATAATTTTAAATAAGATTAATAGTCTTCCCTTTTATAATTAATTACATCTTTTAACAATTGTCGGATAATGAGTAATATTGCCATCGCAGATATCACTGATGAACCAACAAAAGTAAGTCTTTTTTGGCCCTTATAGTAGAATATTTATAGGCACAGTATAATCATTTAAATAATTATCATATTGCTTGCTTTCCCATTACCAGCATATCTATACCCTCTTACCCTATCGTTTACTAAACTACAAATATTATATCTAGTCTATCCCTTGCATCACCCAAGGGATTTAGAAAGGTAAAACTAGATTTTCCTTATACATATTGTAAGAACCTTTGTTTTGTAATATTTCCTTGTTACTTATTGATGAACTTCTTGGTCATAGGATATTGAGCAACTGGATGGTAAAGGAAAACTACGGAAATGGCTAAACATGAACTTCAGAATAGAAATGACCGATGGCCGAGTACTTATTGGAGTATTTCTTTGCACTGACAGAGACGCCAATGTTATTCTAGGTAAATTAAAATTGGATTATTGTAATATTTGATTCAATATATTATTCACCATAAAATCGACTTTTAATAAGCTACTTGATTAATGGTCGATTTGTTTATTTAATTCATCAATACCCGTGTGGGCGCCGGCATCCGGACAACAATAGAAAACTATTGTGTTTCATTTTCCAGGCCTTGATAGGTTAAATCGGGGAAAATGATCATTACAGTCTGTTTATCTTTGTTGTCCTATTTAGTAACCACTTTTGACAGTGTTATGTCATACGTCTTTTAAATTGAAATCATTATTTAAAATATGTTGCCTATCTATTTTAATCAAATTGTCACTAATAATAAATTTGTACCTAATTTCTTTCGTAATCTGTTGTATTTTATAATTGTTTTTTACCAAATAAAACTATGATAAACAGAATTATACCTGAATATCAATTGAAAATATCATAAATTCATCTTTCAGGTGCCTGTTCTGAGTATCTCACAAGCAGTGAAGGAGAGGCTGAGGAACCGCGAGTGCTCGGTCTCGTCATGGTCCCCGGCAGGCACATTGTCTCCATACAAATCGACGACACCACACCTCCACAGAAATACTATTATGAAGAGTAAATAAATATAGGTCTGTGATAATTTATTATAAACTAATAACTTAATGAATAAAACATGTAAATACTCAAAGAAATTTATTCATAATCATTCTGTAGATGCCCCAAATACTGTTTGACAAGTTCTGTTTCAAAATAAATATTTTTAGACTCGCTTGAAAAAGGATTGTAGTCGTCTATATCTTTCTTTGTATAGCTGGACAACACTATTTCAATTTCTTTACAAAGTAATTTAATATCTGCTGTTGGTTCATCCAATATATTTTGCAAGAATTCTTTATTCAAAAGTTTAGATAAACAAATATATGAATGGAATCTAGTATCATTTTTACTTAAATGTTTATAGAAATTAGTACTTATAAGCCTAACATCATCATCTTCATCTTGCAAAAGGATTACAGCTGTTTTGATAGCAGTGATTTTGACTTTAGAACTTGATATTTTCTCAAATGCTATTCCAATTCCATTGTTTGCCAATGCTGCTATGCATCTCATGTCTACATCAGAATTTTCTGGATCAGAAAGTGTGAATACCATCTCTGATAACTTTACAAGATGCTCATTTTGTAACTGACCGGCAAAGTTTGCTAGAAATGCTATTGCATGCCTCATTCTGTAGGAAATAACTTTATTTTCTAGACATTGAAAAATACTTCTTGGAAGTAAATTAGCCTTCAAGTCAACTTTTAATGATATTTCATAGAGTATATTCCATATTGCTGCATTCTTATAAATTTGTGACACATTAAATAATACTAGAACAATGGTTTCCAAAACAGTTTTAGGAATATTCTCCGATAGCCTTTTTTGAAATATAAACTTACAATAATCGTCCATATCTTGCTCACGTAGAACTGTTTCTAAAATAATAGGTATATCTTCCCATGAGCAAAATTGTATATATCGCCTAAAACAAGAATTTGCCCAATGAAATACTCCAGGCGCATCCTTGTTGCATTTAGCTTCAGTCAATGTTTCTTGAATTTCATTCAAGTTGCGTTCTACTCCCAACAACTCTTCATATTGTTGTTTGCATATGTAAGAGTGAGTTCCTTTTAAAATTATACTATATCTTTTAAAAACCTCTTCAAAGCAGTTCTTATGTTTTGGTGATACATTATTTTTATGGCAGTATATCAACAAACTCAAGTTGCCATGCAATGCATTTTCAGATTGAACTTCTTTGTGCATAATACTCTCAAAAATTGTTTCAAAGTCATAAATATTATAAATACACTTAGCGCTTAATCTTCTTACTGTAAATATAGGGCTTCCTAAAAGTAATATCAGGCTGTTCAACAACTCTTGGCCACAAGCTGTTTCTGTTGTATCAAAAGAGAAATTGTAGCGTTTTGCCAAATTAGCTAATACATTTACGATAGGCATTACATTGGAATGTGCTTGAATAATATCGGCATGAGCATTAATATTCTGTAAACATTCCGTGATGTGTTTCCAAAGTTTAGGCGAGTGTGTACGGAATTCGTCGCACGCGACGGTAGATATGGTTTCATCGTCTGTTCCGGAAGCTTTCTTTTGACCTATTAGTTTTGGAATTAATGCACCATAAAGCTGTAACGCGGCGTTTCTGAAAAAAAAAATTAACATAACATGTAGTAGGTCTAGGTACAGGAAACGGCACGCTGGGCTTTCACAAAGTATCAAAATTTTCTCATCAATTTTAAACTTAAAAACAAGTGGTTTAAGGTTCAAAATTCATTGGAGATTTTTGAAAGTTTTGTATAGCTTGATGTGCTGCTGACCGTACTAGTACTCTATGTTGCTTTTTATAGGGCTCGAAGGACCAACTTTAGAAAAATAACAAAAATAAACATACATAAAACGAAATGAAAAGAAATTGACATGGATACTAAACTAACCTTATTTGCCAATGTGGACTGATCAAATTGTCAAAGGCTATCTCAGCCAATTCTGCTGAATAATACATCATGTCAGAAGCCAGGCTACTGTCAATTACTATTCTTGTTAGAAAATGTATGTAAATAGCTTTTGGTAAATCTTTTTGACCTTCTTCAATGTTTTCGGAGCTTTCTTTAGCATTGCTGCAGGTTTCTAGGATAGTTTCCATAAAGTAATGGAACAGTGGCTGAAAATTTAAAAAAGAATTGAACTTTAATTACTTTGTTTAAAGGAAAGTGCCTTACCCTCGGTTTCTGAGGTACTTATCGGTGGTTTATTCGGAGGTTTAACTTTATAGGAGGGGTCCACATTATCTGGTACAAAGTTAATATCATTACTACAACCCAATGTGGACCCGTCCAATAAAGTACCTCAGAAACCGGGGGTTAGCGAGTCTTAAATTTGATCAATAATTTAAAAAAGTCTAGTTTACTAATTCCTAAGCCATGCTAAGAAGCACTCATGGCGGAGCTTGACAGACTGATCGTACTCGATCACGTTTGTTAATTATTTCACGTTTGTAAATTAAGTGACATTTCAACTAAGCGCTTTCGTGCTTCGTAGGGCACGTTAAACCGTCGGTCCCGGGATTTTGATTGACGCAGTCGTCACTTTCGCAAATGGTCATCGCGAAAAATTTGGTCACTTTTGCAAATGGTCACTTTCGCAAATTGTCACTTTCGCAAATCGTCACTTTCGCAGAATTTCATTAATTTTTTTTCTCAAAATTGTGAATGACATTCTGCGAAAGTGACCATTTGCGAAAGTGACCATTTGCGAAAGTGACCAAATTTTTCGCGATGACCATTTGCGAAAGACGAACTGCGTCAAAACGGCACCCTGATTATCTAAAAAGAAACTATTTAGCGACCGGTTGCATTTGACATACATTACCACTTTTCTTTGGTATATTTTTTTTAACCCAAAAAGAAGTAGCAATGGATCACGATCATCTGTGAACTGCAACCAGTCGCTAGGTGGTTTTTAATTAGATAATCAGCCCGCCGGTCCCGGCTGTTGTCATCTGATAACAGTCGTTAAGCCAAGTTAAAGGCCTTACAGGCAGGCGACAAAGCTAAAAACTCTAACACCAGAGTTGGCCACTAATCTTCATACGATTAGAAAGAAAAAAGTCAAGCTCCCTGCTCCAGTAGATCAGTCAAAATAACTCCTACCTTCCCATTGTTCATATCGCTTGAGACTATTCTGTGCACCATGATAGAAAGGCCCGCGCCTCTTCTAGTAACGGACGCCATGTTGGCGTACGATATCAGCTCCTTCAGCTTACATTTCAGCAAAGAGAGGGGTATATTTGAAAATGCTGTTGCTTCAGGTAACGCTGTCAGATACTGAATTGAACGACCTGCAAAATATCGAAAGATTTTCTTCGTCAGTGACAAGTATTACAACTGGCGTAAAATGAGACTTTCTCTCTTTAACTTAAGTGAAACCTAAGCGCCGTTTAAAACGTTCGACGCGGGCGACGCCCGACGCCCCGCGTCTCCGTAAACAGACACTAAAGCTAGGGTTTCCTAGGATGACGGTGCCGTCATATTACGGCCGTAATTTAGCGGCGTAGAACGTTGTCTATGTAAACAATAAGGCGCGGTTTCTGACGTTACGGTGTCGCTGTATTGTTTACACAGATAACATTCAACGCCGCTATTTACGGCCGTAATATGACGGCACCGCTATCCTAGGAAACCCTAGCTTAAGTGATACATAATCACAGAAATATAATAGTACTTACTAAGGTTTTGACGCAGATCGTCACTTTCGCAAATGGTCATCGCGAAAAATTTGATCACTTTCGCAAATGGTCACTTTCTCAGAATGTCATTCAATTTTTTTTCTTTTTCTCAAAATTGTGAATGACATTCTGCGAAAGTGACGTTTTGCGAAAGTGACGATCTGCGTCAAAACCCTTATTAAACGTACCATGGGAAACAGCGTCGTTTAACCACTCCTAAGTTTAAAATCACTTGCTTGCACGCCGCGTCGCCACAACATACGTAGTTCGTGCAGGCGCGATACGCGCGCACACGAATATCGTTGCTAACTGGTTAAGCGACGCCGTTGCCCATAGTACTAAAGCCCATTCGCGCGAAGACAATCAAATCAAGCTACTCTCGCTGCATAAAGTAGGTACAATTTCAAATTGCTTGCGAAAGTGACGATCTGCGTCAAAACCCTTATTAAACGTACCATGGGAAACAGCGTCGTTTAACCACTCCTAAGTTTAAAATCACTTGCTTGCACGCCGCGTCGCCACAACATACGTAGTTCGTGCAGGCGCGATACGCGCGCACACGAATATCGTTGCTAACTGGTTAAGCGACGCCGTTGCCCATAGTACTAAAGCCCATTCGCGCGAAGACAATCAAATCAAGCTACTCTCGCTGCATAAAGTAGGTACAATTTCAAATTGCACAGCGCTGAGTGCCTATTATTATAAGCACAGAGCTACGCGACTGAAACAGTAGCGCGGTTTGCCCTCGTGCGTTGGCTCAACTGAGTCAGCCGCGAGCAGTAGGCTAATATAAAATTTTAAGCGTGGAGTGACACCCCTGACATAATGTAGAAAAACAAATTACCTAATGCTGCTCCGGCGGCTTCTATGACTCCTTTGTGCCTTGATGTTTCAAGGACATGCATTAATATCGTGAGACATCTTTCACATTCTTCTATTTGGTCGTCGTCGAGAAGTTGTAACAAAAATGACGCTAAATCGCATGACGCCTATAAGAAAACAAACCTATCAATATCATAATTTTAAACGACGTATTCCATTGATGTACAGTCAACGGTACGCTGGGCTACCACGAAAGGGTAATCAAATTGAATCTATTATACTTTTAAATACCAAGATATTAAAGCTCAAAATAAATTGACAGTTTTTTATAACCTGGCGAGACGTGCTGCTGACTGTATTTATATGTTAAACTATACCTTCACATTAAACCACAAACAATTCAAGACAATCTGCTGAAGCCCAGATAATTTCGTAGAATCTTTTTCATCCATAGGATTGTACCCAGAAGAAATAATCATGTTCTGTATCATTTCATTCATCTTGGAGAAATCCGAGCTTGTTGATGTCTCCTCCTCCCACGTAAACTGACTAGCAATATCATCCAACATTTGTATGATTCCTGGAATCTTTTCTTTGGCACTCTCAATTTCATATAAATTTTGTTTCGATATTTTTAGAGTTTCAAGTAACACACCTAAGAGTGAATGCAGTTGTTTTCCTGCTTCAATAGTTTTTACAATATTTCTTTTCTTATCGTATTCTGTACATAATTCACAGTAAGCATAAGAGAAGATATCATCTATGCTTTTGAAAGTGGAAGACTCTTTAAGAAATAAACTTGCAAGTAATCTAAATGTGCTCAGACCACAACTTATTTCATAGAAAAATTTACTCTGAATGCCATTGAGGGCATCTTCTATCAAACGGTCTATCAAAACTGATGTTATTTGCCTTGAATAATGATCCAAAAGTAGTTGCACAGTACTTTCCCTTATATCATCTGCAGGGTCTTTTAAAAGTCTAAATAAAATCAATAAGAAATCTTCTTCAAACAATAACAAGCATTCCTTTTCCTTTAATAAGAGAACTAATGATTCATTACACAACTTTATTCCTTTCTGCCGTTTCCTTGGACTATTGTTCAAAGAACTGAGTAATATGTTGCACAGTTTGATTGTTGTAATCTTTCTCTGATAATTACCATGCAAATTCAAAGACTGCAGCATCAGTGCTTGGAAATTTCTATAAAAAATTAAAATATCCTTATTATTTTCAGTGCCACTTTGGAATGGGAATGATTCACTCAGTCTTGTCATAAAGTATTTAAAATTCTTAAGCATACTTATTCTTAGTACGGTACAGTCGGAGTTGATATTGTTTTGCAAGAAATTCAAAATAAGGTTGCATTCATGTGAATTTGGCATAGACTTTCCTTGTGTGATTGAAATTATCTCAAATGATAACATCCTGATTTTAGGGTCCCAATGCTCAAGACCATCTAATACATAATTTAGGGTCTCCTTATAAACCTCGTTTGACTTCTTATCATTTAAAAGACCTAACTTATTTCCTTGTTTCAGTATATATAAAATGCTGTACATTCTCAGATCTGATTTGTTACCTGTTGTAAGTTCATGTATTATTATTTCTAGGAGCTGTGGGAATTTTTTGAATGTTGTTAAGCACCAGTAGTTGCCAAAGTTTTCTATAGCCTTTTTGTTTGGACCTAACAGTATGCTGCTGGATCCATTCAAAAATAGTGTACACCAGTCATGTTCAGATCTCAAATTCTTCAATATAGCAAAGTACATGTCAGCTCCAGCAGATACCAGGCCTGGTTTATGTAAACTGTACAACATACCCTCAGTAAGATCATTTTCAAGTGTGAAGTTGAGTACACTCTTTTTGTGTAGATCAATTACCTCAGACAGCATCAGATACTTTGCTTTGTTCCATTCAAAATTATTGATTTCTTTCAAAACAGTTTCAAGTAAAGTTTCATCAAGCAAACTGACCAAAGTTTTGAATACCAATCTGTTTAAATCTCTTACTCCTGTAATAGGATTTTCCCAATTGTGATTTACTAAGTTCAGTAATCTCATCAGGTTTTGTTCACAATATACAATCTGCTGAAAATGCGACCCCAAGACCTTACTGAATGCATTAATAGTTTTGAAAACGATAAATGTGTATCTTGAGTAATCATATGCCTTTGAAATCAGTAAATCTATGATAAGATTTAAAACATCAAGAATATTTGGGATTTCTTTTGTGGAACCTTGGACTAAGAAATTTGACTGGAACAAACCATACATCAATGATACTACATGCATTCTGTTTGAATCTTTTGTCAGTTTTGAATTGCTTAATTTAACACTTGCTTCATACTTGACAAGAGTTGCAATTTTATCTAAATAAAAATCTTGCTTGTTTGTTAAACTTAGTACAGTATAAAAACATGTTGAGCACAGCAACTGATCGTCCATCCGGGCCAGGCCCACAGACATATGTTTCCACAGTAAATCTGATATGTCAGCCCACAGCTTTTCCTCACATTTGTTTTCATTTTTGTGTCGAGCTTTTATTAATATTTCCTGAAATAATACATAGGTACACATGGTTAAGTATTGAAAAATAATTATCAATTTCACAAGAAACTAATTGGTTGTGTATGTGTGTTGTTTGTGGTAAGTATTAAATAGGTAGTTCATTGAACAATATTTTAAACTGTAAGTATTGTATTATGAATAAACTTAAATAAAATATAAAATAAACTTTATGTCTAGGTACCTGTATCACTGCTGAAGGCAAGTTGCCAGTCAATGAAGTATTTAACCGTTTTACAACATCAGCCAACTCCTCCATTATTTAATGGGCCTGGAATGTTATAATACTGTAATTAGAACTTAAACTTCTCACAAAAGTTAAATTACATTACTTATTAAGAGATTTACCTATTGACCCTTTGATGTTAATTAATAATTAAAAACCCCAGAAAGGACATCCCGAAATAAAAGCCAATAGTAATATTGAATAGTTTTACTAATTCACCTAGATATTTACAATAAAATAAATTATAACAGAAAGATAACTATTTGCGCAAGTTTTACTGCGAGTCCTTTATTGGCTCAAAGCCCTCTTTCTGCATTTTCTCTTTGAAGACATTGAAATCTCGTTTCCTATCGAAATGGGTCACCCACTGAGTTGGACAAGAATTTTCGAATACTTTCCTAAGTTCTAAACAGACTTTAGGCTTCTGAGAACTGTCTTTGATATTTTCATTATCTAGGCATTCCCAGTACCGATCCCTGGAGTCCCAGCATAGTTTTCGCTGTTCTTTAGTTGGATACGACATACTGTTCACGTTTACTGTCAATAATTACCTAAAACGAATGAAACAAACGCTTTACAAAATTATATCCTAACCTCCCCTCAGTAAGTCTGTTCTAAAAGGATAACACTTACTCAATGAATTGCAAGATGATGATTTGAATATAATATAATTAATTAACCATAAAACAATGTTTAATAACTGACAAAGCTCGTTCAATTTACTGTATCACTTTATCAGCAATTTAAGTAATTATTTTTCACCAAACCATTATTAAACCCACATAACCTCACTCGCTGACTGACCTGACTGACACTGACAGCTGAGCTGAGCTGACACTTGACAGCGGCAGCGGGGCGCGGTGGAGAGCAAAGAGTAGATTTAAGGTCCAAACAAATTATCGGACGCGGCTTATGGACGCGGCTTACTGCCGCGGCTGATAAGTGTGCACACTCTAATAACATCCTGCGTTCCAGAGGGCCTAGTACGAGTTGTGTTTCTCACTTCACTTTGCGAATAGTATTGAGTGAAAGAGAGGAAATCATGCAAGTGAGTGAACGAGCGAAAGAGAGAAGACGATAGTTTACTATTCGCAAAGTGAAGTGAGTACAAAAAATCAACTCGTACTAGGCCCTCTGATAGCTATCGGACGTCCGATGACGTCATATTAGTCTATGGTTACGTCCGCGACCTACTACATCCGATAGTTTGCACACCTCAGATCAGCCGCGGCAGTAAGCCGCGTCCGATAATATGTTTGGACCTTTATGTCAATCAATCAACGTCAGTCTGTGGCTGTCACTCTGTCTTAAAAAAAATACTACTTGATCGTTCATTCACGGGCGGCGGTAAAATATCGCGCGTTGAAAAAATCGCTCTTGTGAACGAACGTCTAATCCCAAGTCAGTATTTCTTGTTCATGTACTATGGGCAACAGCGTCACTTAACCAGTTTGCAACAAAATTCGTGTGCGCGCGTATCGCCCCTGCACGAACTAAACGTATGGTTGTGACGGCGCGGCGTGCAAGCAATTTTGACCTTAGCAGTGGTTAAGCGTCGCTGTTGCCCATGGTACTTAAATACAATTTCATTTTGTACATATACTGTATAAATATAAATCTCTTTGCCTTTCAAATATGTAATGGGAGAAATATATAAAAAAACATTGTCATCTGTCTGTCACTGTCAGATCTGACTGCAGTCAAATCACAAATGTGACGTAAAAAATATTGTAAATAAATAAAAACACAAGCAACACAAGACAAACAACAAAATATATTATTGATTACTATAAAACTAAAATTTTGGCTTCGAGTTTACAATTTATTTGTTCCAATGATAAATTTTAAATAGTGCATAGTGCCCAAATTAGTGAACCTAAGCTAAGCAAGCAGGGCAGGGCCTACGGCCCGTGGGCCTAAGATGGAAATAAAACTGGGAAATACATTGTGCCGCATCTGTCTTAACAAAATTGCTGATAAAAATGCTGCCATTTCGTTATTTGCCACTGCAAATGAAATACAATACAGCACCAAACTGATGAAATGTGTTCAAATTAAAATAAGTCAAGATGATGGTTTACCAGATTCCATCTGTGAATTTTGTATGAATGAATTAACTGTAGCTTATGAATTTATATTGAAATGTGAGCTTTCAGATAAAACTCTGCGATATCTTAAATGCCAAAATACAGAATCAAACGAAGTCAAGTGTCAGGAATCTGATATTGCCTTTGATATTGATATCAAAGAAGAATTTGGTATTCAGTGTGACGATTTGTTGAATGACGACATTCTATGTGAAAATATTTCGAAATTAGATTATGAAGATCCCTCTAGCGTTATAGGTTATGAAGAGAAGAAAAGTTTGAAAAAGCCTAAATCAAACAAGAAAAGTAAAAAAAAGAGAGTGAAACTTGGACCTGTGAAGTGTGAACAGTGCGGGCTGCTAGCCATGAGTCCGTCTGCATTGGCAACACATATGAGAACGCATACTGGTGAAAAGCCATTCACTTGCAATTCTTGTGGATCACAGTTTCGGACTAACGGCTCATTGAAAAGGCATTTTGAAGCAAAACATTCAGAGGTAAGAGAAAGAAAATTCACATGTGAAATATGTGGAAGCAGCTTTTATAGAAAGAATGATATAATCATACATATAAGACTACACACTAATGAAAAACCTCACATGTGTCCGTACTGCCCGAAGCGGTTTAGCCAAATTGCATCGCTTATACGTCACAAACGTGTTCACACGGGCGAGAAACCATTTAGTTGCCAGATCTGTGGAAAATCATTTAATGACAAAGCGTTGGTGAAAAAGCATCAAACAGTGCACAGCGATGAAAGAAACTTTACCTGTCATATATGTCACAAAAGTTACAAGAGCAGGACAGCATTAAAGGCACATTTAGGTTTACATTCCAATGAAACATGTAAAGTATGTAGCTATTGTGGAAAATCATTTTCAGTGAAAGGGAACTTAATAATTCACATCCGTCAAGCTCACACAGAGAAGTCGGGACATTGTGCCATTTGTTTCAAATCATTTCCAGACATAGAGACACACATGTACAAGCACAATGGTCTAAAACCGTTTATGTGCAAGTTGTGTGACAAAAGTTTTTCTGCTCCGAGAGATCTGTCCCACCACATGGGAATTAAACATAACAATGTTGCTAAATTCAAATGTACTGAACCGGAGTGCAACGAGAGCTTCTCAACAGCGAATAAGGTGCAATACCATTTAGTCAAGCATCACAATAAAAGTGGTGCTCCTTACATTTGCCAACACTGTTCTCGAGGATTCTTCCGGCTTTGTGACCTGACAAGACATATAAAAATTAGTCATTCAGAGGAACAGACTAAGGTGTCTTTATAATTTATAGTTCTATATAGTTATTTGTACTTTGTAGTTGTTTTATATATCTATTGATTTGTGTATTGATGTATATTATTAGGTACTGAGACACGACTATTAAGAAAATTGCTACACCTGCCATCCTGAATTTAATTAATTAAGGGTAGTTAAGTATTTGCTTAAAAACAGTGTGTGTAGAATATTTGAATCAATACATAATACTAGTCATTTATTATTATAAGTTTAATAAGTAGGTATCAAGGTAATAAGTATTTATAACAAAGTTTGGATATAGGATGCTTTAATTACCATAAAATGTATAATTTATATTTTTTTCCATTGCAAAATAAAATTAAGTCAAACGTTTTGTAATATCATTGCCTTTTACTAAAACTTCCGATAATAATTATAAGTAAGTAACATTAAATTGTAATCCTAAGATCGATTCGGTTCGGTTTATTATTTTATGGATTTAGTTTAACTTTCCGTGTTTAACATTGAGTACCTAATAACGATATAAATTGGAAAAATAGGTAAGATCTCGATAATACATCCTTTTGTATGGTTTCGTTTAATAGGACATTGAATTTTTTCTCAAACTAGGTATACCTTTTTTCCTGTTTAATAGAAAGGGGAACCAAGACAGACCCTCTGAAACCCAATAGCGCGGAAATCCTCCTCCGAACTTGCGATGCGACAAGTTTCGAACGCGCGCCACGCTAACTTTTGGGTAAAGCAGTGGTCTGTCGGTAAAACAGCGCCAGGTGTTGAGCTGTTATGCCCCTTTCTCTTTTCAATATGTAACGTTATCAGGCTCTCTCACTCTCGCGTCAATTAAGCGGCGAGGTGAGCGATACGCGCCGGCTCCAGAGGACGTTAGCCCGCGACCGGCCGCCGCAGCGCACGCATACCCCGCTCCGCAATAGTTCCATGCCCGCAGCAGGTGTCGGTGCCGTGATGTGCAAACCGTGAAACAGTTCTCATATGTGCTCGACTTTTTAACTTCCTTCCTGTTTGGATAATTGGATTGACTTCAAGTTTCGCTATGGGTGAAGTGAGTACCGTCTTTTTTATAGTTCACGGTTAACATTTAGTCGGAATGCGAAAGTGCTCCAGTTAGGGACGCTTGCGCCTGCCTAGTCCCTGTGATTGTGATCGCTAGGTTCGTAGGTCGACGGCTCGCGGTTGCGGCCGCGGCGTCTCGCGCGTTGCGGGTTAATTAGCGCGTTCTTGCGCAGACAATGATGGAGTTTGGGAATGTTGCCGATATCAAAGCCCGTCGAAAGCTCGCGGACGTGGATCACAATCGGCCACATCGGTAAAAACGAGATCGTCGTTATACTGTTATATTATACATAAGTACGTCCGATAACGCGACTTAGCGATAGTTATTATCTTTGATATTGTTTTTTATTTATTGCCTTCGAACGTTCTTGTAATACAAATGAGTGGCTATTGTCTTATCTTTAGGTAGGTACGGGGAATCAAGTTCGCCTTCGCTTAATAACTTGATTGTATCTATATCTTTAAAAAAACTTACGACAATGCGGTTGTTAGATTCTTACAAGTCTCTTATAAGCACGTATAGGTACACTTCAATCTTATGTTTTCTGCACTCATACATGATACCTATGTCCACAATAATGCGAATGTAGCCTAATGTGTATGGTGATATTTCGAAACAGCTGATTAATATCGGCCATATTTGGGCGGCAGGCGAGGCCCGTGGAATGAGAACGACCGCGCGGTGCGGTGCGTAGGTCACCGCGGTATTATTTTGCATGAGTTCGCTACTCTCGCGGCGCTGACCTCCTTCCAGTTCATGAAATCTTATACACAAACACATTCTAACATTCACTCCTTCCTTCCTGCTATGTACATTATGCGTTGTACTTTCATTAAACATGTGGGTAGGTAGGTAAGTAGTCTTCTTCCTAAATGGATAAGATCTAAATTAATATGTAATTAAATACAATTTTTATTGCAATTATTTTACTTACCGGTTTCAAGACTTGCGTATTTAGTTCTTATTCCCCTATTGTGAATAGTTTCACAGATGTTTTATTTAATGGCCGGCCGCTTGCGGTCAGAGCCACTATGTCACCGCAAACGTATAGGTATTGTTTTATGCGCCCCACGCAGGATGCGTAAGGTGAAAGTAGCACGTGGGATAAACTCAAAATGATCAAAATCTTGGACAATTTACAGAATAGTGTACAAACACAACAAAACAGGCAATAATCAATCATATTTATTTAACGTAACAAACAAATGAACACCTGCCTGGTAGCCGTAGATAATTCAATGATCTAGATTCTAGATTAACATTCGCAACTCGGATAAGATTTCATACCTACTTAGGTAGGTGCTAGATAGGTATTTATCATAAATAGGTAGGTATTTATGATAAATAATTTTTTACGTTTCTTTAATGAAAATGTTTGAAATGTCTCGTCCAAGTGAAAAGTGCTAAGAAAATTTTTAATTGTCCGCAAATCTTTCAATAAATACTTCTAATGAGTAACTAACTTTGTTTATAAGTAGTTGTTTAATTAAGTTAGGTACCTATAGGAGATACCTAAGTAGGTAGGTATATGAACATTATAAATTATGTATTCTGTGATCTAAATACTTAAGTCTTGGGGGTGTATAACTTTATAATTATGAAAATTGAATCTACACAAAGTTGTTCACTTTGAGCTAAATATCAACTCGTATACGATATAAGGTCACTATTTATATCCGTGCGTCGCCATGTGGAGTATGTAATGCCTCGTAATCATAACCGACGCGGCACAAATAGCCATGTCCGACCGACCAATGTAGCTACCTAACTTGCTTTCCTTGCAGTTTTACTTGTTTCAAAATGTCACGTATCTATACCGGCAATTGAAAATGCAATGCAGATCTCATACCTATGTAAGTACGGTAGTTTAATATAAATCAGAAAATAATTTCTCTCCTCTCTTCTGTTTCAGGCTCTGTTAAAAGAGGATCCCCTTTCCAGGATCCAAAGAGAGATCATTGAAGTGACGGAAAGAGAACGAGAGTTCAAGGAAGGTCACTTTAGAATAAACCGGCTCATGTCCGAGTCAACAATTGAAGTAAACAAACAGAATGGCCACGTGAACGGCGACGAAGAGCCCAAGAGGACGCTCAACCGAGCAGTGTCCACGTCCCACTTGCTGGGCCCCGTTTCCCCGTCGCCTCCCGCCGCGCCCACGGTGCTCAGTACCAATGGATACACCCGCAGATTTGCGCCACAGACCGGCACGAAAGGCATTATGCAGCGTTTTATCGCCAATAAGGGCAAATTGCCGGTGACCTCTCCCGTTGGGGGCGGGGGCGGGCCCGTCGGTCCCATGGGGCCGGTGGCCTCCACGCCGGTGGTCGCCCTCTCCCAACCTCTCGTGTTCCCCACCACGCCCGTCGTCGCCCCTGTACTCAGCCCGCCCGTCATTTCACGCACCCCCGAGGGCAAACCGATTCGAAAGGGATTCGTCCCCGTTGAAGAGAAAATACAGAAAGAATTGAGGGAAATGAAGAACAGAGAACACGAATTGAAGAAAATGAGGAAGAAACAAAAGCCTTTCGAAATCGATTTAAGTGATAACGAGACTAGTTCGGAATCGGAGGATGAAGAAATTCCTTTGCCAGGAAAATTGAAGGCGACGAAATCGATAGGGGAGTTGTATGAAGCCTTGAATGAAGAGCTGCGATCGCCGTCGCCTCGAAATAGTTCCGGGCACGACTCCATCGGTAGCTTGAAACCGGCCAAGTCTTTGGCGGAGCTGTGCGAGCTGAGCCCCGGGCAGGAGTTCCTGGCGCCGAGCTCGACGCGGCTCATCGCGCAGTGGGAGTCCATAATACAACAGAAACAGGAGGCGGGTGCCGCTTAACTCGTCGATGCTATCCAGAAAACATTTGTTGGTAAAATGTGAGTGGGTGTCCGACGCCAAAATTCCAAAACATATAATATCGTCGCGTGTTTACCTGGACGAGGATTTGATAAGTGACGTGAGTAATACATTATAGTGGTAGCTAAAAACTGAATGAATTTTGTGATAGTATGCCTTTGCAATGTTTAAATTCCTAAGAAAGCGCACCTGAGCGTAATTCACATACTTAACTGCGCCATTCCAACGTTCTAGCCGAACGGTAAGCGGAGGAGTTCAGCCAATCGATCGCTTCGGCGGCTGATCGACTGCGAAGTAATTAATTTTCTCCAGACCGCGAACAATGCAAATGATGGTTATCCGTATCGGCAATTATCCCGCGCATGCACTGTTGGAAAGCGAGCGATAGATACTCGCGAACTGTTCTCCAGAGTGTGAGCGATGCAGTTTCTTCCTATTGTTCGGGCGGCGGCGACTAAAAACGCTGGTTGTTGCGGCACTTTCCCGCGCCAATACCGCACCAGCTCATTATAATAAGCGCCATTATGGAATAAGTCGCAGTCGCACTGTGAGAAAATGTATTGGCATCGTGCTAATATAATAGTGGGAAATGTGTGGCTTCACGGCACGGCCCTACCCTATCGGACGTCAATTTCCGCTGCCCCCTAATTCGGCCGAAGCCGTTGCACCCATATGGCATGACCGTAACGTATTACACCTTGTGACGGATAACTTTCGATGCATTACGCTTCAAGCTTCAACGTCATAATAACAAAAAGTAGTAGGTAATGTCGGCGAAGCGCCTTACAACTTAATTGAAATAATAATTGCATAATTATGTATATTTCGCTCGGCGCGGTTGCGATGCGAACGCAATTTCCCTTGTTTTTAAATCGCATTAAGGTATTTCGGCCCGCGATTATTTTTTTACATATAATTATTTCACAAAAAGTATGTGTAACAAAACTATACAGAAAAACGATACAAATCGAAGCTGGACTTCGATTACATAATGTACTTAACACACTTAAATCGGTGGGTGTGCTGTATGAGCCGTACTATGTGATTTAAATAAGGCCTTACCACTGGAGTGGAAACAGTTCTCAATTATTAGATTTCAACTTTATTCGAATCAAAATGCAAAGCGATAAAATGTTAGGTATTTTTATTTGAGTATAAAAGAGAGAAAAGTAAGATAAAAAGGTTGTCCGTTTTATGTCATTGTTCATTCTTGTACATAAGTATTTATAAATCGGAAAATTGAGGTTTAATAATTGTGAATTGCCCCGAAACTGTAGAAGTGTCAAATAGTACCTAGTGCCTTATAAGTATAGTTAGCACAAGTGTTTTACTGTGCTGGTTACGAAGTATTCAGTCCGCTCGGAGTAGCTATGACAAATTTATTTAACTGTCTTAGATGCCGCCTGAAACGCGGCACCTATATTTGTATAAAATCCTTATTTATTAGAACCATAACTATTTCCCTAGCATAATAATAAATTAGTCAATTTAATTTAATCTTTAATAGCGTTAGAACAACTACATTATAGTTAATGAGATTGATAGTGTTAATTGTTGCAATATTTTTTACTAGAATAATAATATTAAGTTTGTTTCTATGTAAAAAGTGCCAGGTAATAACTTATTTAAAGGCCTTGTGATGCAAGTACTGATACAAATCCTTCTAAGTACTAAAACAAAACTATTTCTGTTCTATAAATTCTGTTGAAACAATATTGTGATATGAATTTGCCTTATAAGTAAGTAGGTACTTACATATTGTTAAAAGTGAAATTTTGTGAGCCTATTTATTCAGAATTTTTTACTCTTTTGTGCGTGCCCGCAAAGTGCGCGCATGACGTGAGCTGTTATTTAAGATTTTTCCCAATAAATACTTTGTCAAATTGATTATCTAACTTTTATTTCAGAATTCCTTACGAACTAAATTAAATTTTCTATATATTTAGATTCAGTAGATTTGTTCCATGGCATTTCGAAAGATCAGGGGCCAATGTGTTTTTTCCTAAATATAAAACCTTAGGTAGGATGCTTATCTTACCTAAGACCACAGAATACATAATAGTACCTAAGACTTAAGACCTACAGATAAAAAACAATATATAGCTATGATTACTTTGATTAGATTTTATAGATTTCTGATAAATATCGATAAAATATCGTTAATGCAAAATTCTGACAATTCGTGTACCAATGGCAATCATTCGGAAAATGCGCGATAATATAGAGGTAGGTACCTAATATAAAAAAAAATGTTTTAATGTAACAATAAATTTAATATGTATGACTCATTTCTTCGCTGGTTATTTGTAACAATATCAGTTAATATTCATTTAAATAATAATATTAAAATAGAAAGGCCACCTCATTGAAATTATGCCCTATTATTGCCCCAAATGCCCCATTAAAGACAAGATAAGTATACTCATTCGTGAGATCATTTCAATACGTACACGAGGTAATTGAACTTGTGGGAATATGCGACAATATCGTTAATATCAAAATACGGCGCGTGACCTACGTGCAATATGCATATTTTTACTGATTAGGTATCTCACGTGAATACTATCTACGGTTTCCCGTAAATCATTTTGTTTTGAAGAAATATCCGATATGCAACTAAAATATTTTATGTATGTAATGTATTTTCTACAATATTATTGGAAATTTATAACTAAGTGAGTATCTACCTACATTACATTTACCTGGCTTGTGTAGGAAAAGGAATCGGCAAATACAAATATAAGTAAAAATTGTACCTATCAGAATATTACAAGGCAATTAAAAAATAACTCATAAAATTAATCTCTAGAAAATAATAAAGTTTTAATAATTATCGTGTCCTCCTGTTTATTTCGTATTATTCCTGCTTCTTAAATTTTAGGAACACGTTAATAGGTAGTTATTTAATTAGGTAAGAACCTACTTAGGTACCTACTCCATCGAGTTCGTGAAAAAATCACAACCTGCTATTTTTTTTAATCTGTGATCTAGATTTTTGGATAGTAGATAGGTAGTTCAATTAAGAAAATCTTGGCCCAGATTTTTAAAGGAAAATCAATGACTATGAGTTGACTTAATGAAAGAATTAATTATTGTTATTTAGCGCGCGGAGCTAAATAAACTACTGTCATAAGAATGCTACTGTATTGCGTCAGTTTTTTGATGATAATTCATAATGGGTCCGTTGTGCTGTCTGTCCGTCAATGGCCTGTGAGGAAACTACTATTGTCTACGCTATTACGGCGTTTTCAATAAAAATTATGATTTATCGGAAACAATCCACAATGGCTTAAACATTTCAGGGTTATCAACACTCAGGTCGAGTTAAGTGCGTAAACTGATTTTTCTTAGTTCTGAATGAATGAATTAATGTGGTCTTTTTTTATGTAAATAAGTAGGTAAAGTTAATATTTTCAGCATTTTACAAACTTTTGTGAAATGCTGAAAATATTATAGCAAAATACACCGTTATTTTAAAAGTATATCCAAAAATGAAAAGGGGTGTTCAGACCACGTTAATGAACAACTTTTACTACGGGGCCAACTACGAAAATGCGAAAAAAATCAGCTGTTCCATACATACCGATTTCATGGTTGGCCCCATAGTTAGATATACTTAGTTGTTCATTAACGTGGTCTGAACACCCCTTTTCATTTTTAGATAAAAGTACTTTAAAAATAACGGTGGTGTATATGATACCTACCTCTTATTAATTCAATACCTATCTATGTAAGTAAGTACCTATATCTCATTATCATACGATAATGAGAATTGGAATTTATCATTTGATAAATCAAATGGAAACTTATCGATCGGAAAATTAGAGTAGGTATTCATACTTACAATATAAATTATTGCCTTTCTTATAATTTATAAAAGAATTCCTACACTTTTTCTCTTGCTCACGTAACTCGATTACAATATGCATGCAAAAATATGATACCTTAAACAGCTAACCTACTTAAACAGCATAAAATAAAATTTAGTATATTTATGACTTTTTAATACAAACAACTTTTAGCAGGATAATACAAATTTCGTTCGATATCTCTCTGTTGAAGTAAAATGCTGCGTTAGAGAAAACATTACCACAATCATTTTTCCGAACCAACTGATATTGTACGTTGGTTGTTGACGTTGTTGTACCTAGTAGTCTGTCGAACTGGTCGAAATCGAAGGCCTTTCTCTTATCAGTTCTCTATCAAACTCAGCTGGGACCAGCGCGATAAGCCGCAGATTGTGGACAATTATTCACGCTTTCCTGCTGTTTTGTTCTTTGTTTATCGAGTTATTTTTACGTGAATTTATTAAGAACATAGCATTATTCTTACTGTTTTTGGTTAATACAATTTATTTGAAAACGCTAAATAAAAATACTACTAACAACTGAGCACACAATATCGTATCTACAGCATGTGACTCATATTGTGTTATTGATTTTATCGAACGATAAAAATGATCACATATTCACGTGAACGACCGAATTGAAAACATTAAGCAATAGACGTTTTACGTTCTACTTCATTTTATGTTATTTAGATCGTAATAATCTAAAATAAAAGATTTAGCAAATGTAATTTTGCATTTTTTAGTTTTTACACTTATCGTGTTAAACTTGATTCGAATCTAGCGGTGTTATTAAGTACAAAATATTTTTAAACACCTGTTTAACTTAGACAGTATTTAAATGTGACGCTGTCTCTTTCAAACAGTATTGTAAAAAAAGTGACAGCATCGCATAAAGTGTCTGTTAAACAGGTGTTTAAATATCTTCTGTAATAACACCCTAGCTGTTTTGCAATGAGTAAAAAATGGGCCGGTACTGTGTTGAACCATGTCGCATTTGAGAAACTTAGAAAAGTATCCTTAACATTTATTATCTACTTAAAAAGTGTCTTAAGTGGTCTTAGCTACGCACTAAGGATAATTAATATAACCGGGTCGGATGAAAATGAGAGCGCATGTAAGACGCCCAGCGGCGTTGTCTAGCTTGCGCCTACGCTGCTTTGGCTAGACCGGTCCCTGAACCACTATACATACCTATTCTGTGCTAGTGGTCCAATTGAATACGTTTAATAGTAAGTAGGTACTTAGTTGTAAGTAGGTAATTGATTTAGATTCATTGGACGAAGCTGCAAAATAGAGTTACAAATTAAAGCTCGAAGAATTGCTGCTCAGCTGAAGTGCCAGTGGGAGGAACACATAGCGAGAAGAACTGATGGCTGTTGGGGCAGAAAAGTTGGATAATGCACCAGGCGATGCTCCGTGGGTACGCCTTCGATAAGGTGGACCAACGATCTGGTGAAGGTCACGAGAAGCCGTTGGATGCGAGCATTGCAGGATCGATAGCCCGAGGCTTTTGCAGTGGACATGAAATTGCACTATTTTTGCAATAGGTAAAACAATCAGATCAGAAATTTTCAGCAATACATTTTCTGTTTATTAATGATTATTCTAGAACAGCTCGTGGTTGTGTTAAGTGTCAAGTTCATGCGCCGGCGCCGGTTCACCTTGGAGAGTGGATAAGTACGAGTGTTGGTTGCTGCATTTCGCGCAACACACGCGTCAGAACATGAATGTAAGTAAACGAATGACGTAATACATGACTAACATTGGTGGAACAATGTTAAAAACAAAAAGTTGATTAATAAAAATTGTACTAAATAATATAGAAAATTGATTCGGGCAGAATTATCTCAGGCGGGAATCGAACCCCCGCGTAAAGACTGCTTTCATAGATTGCCGCAGGTTAAATAGTTTTACATTATTTTTACAACCTAGTCCATTTGGTTTTAATCAAATTAAACTAGAAGAAAATCTGTAACAACTGAAGATTTCAAGATATTTGTACCAAATATGCAATGCAACGCATGGCCCCGTTTATGTAACTTAAACTGGAAATAACTAAAGTTCGGAAAATAATTATACCAATGAGAATCACAAAACTTTGATAATAATTATTATTACAGCAGAAATTAAAGACAAATAATTTTAATTCTACTTGAATGTGAATTGAAAATCTTATTTGCATTACTGAAACGAAAGATTTTCCGCGATTTACTTATTTTATTTCTTTTTATTCAACAGTAGGTATATGTTAGTCTTTAAAATGCCATTGGAAAAATGCAATAAATTGTTCACATTTGTTTTAATAATTCTTAAAATCGTATACCTAAGTTTTATGTAGGTAGCAACTAGCAAAGGTGTAGGATATACTAGAAAGTTAAGTATTGTATACTTAGTTAGTATTAAAAGTGTTATAACAAAAGCAGATTTAATTACACGTCTTGGGAAATCTTCCATGCCTACTGTGTGTGAAATTGAAAACTTTGAATAACATTTTGCACCGCTTCTGACCCCATAGCTATTGTATGGAGATTATAACGCGTATGTATACTCACCAACTATAGAATATGATTGTATAAGTATACAAATGTACCTTTATGTGTACATATACTTCATCATGGTCGTCGCTTGCAGTTAAACACGCTTCAATAGTTTATAGGATTTGTTGTTATTTCTTTAAATAAAAATGGCTTCTGCAGTAAATCGAAATAAGATAGAATTTTGTTTGTTATTATATGTTTTGACTTGAATTTTCAAGCCTTAGAGGGTCTAGAAATTAGAAATATTAGAAAAACGTTTGGCTGTATCTAGGGTCCCTATTGAAAAATACAACCAATTGTTTTATGAAAAAAATTAATGCACCATTGCCAGTGTAGGCAGCAACGGATTCTGTCCAGTCAGCGCAGAATTTAAACTGTGTAAACAGCTCTAGACTGGCCGTTGTATTTCGCAACGTATTTTGCAACGTAGCCAATGTCGCCGCGTCAGACGCGACGTCACGTGGTCGTCTACAATAATAAAATGCTTATTTGCGACTACTATTTCTGATATTTGTTCAACAGCTTCAATGCGCAATTGTAATCAAATTATATAAGCCAGAATAATGCATGGATTTTGTTTAAAATTCACGTGAAAAATAGGAATTCCTGCTTAATTTACCAAAAAAACGCAACCACAGAGAATCTTCACACTCATGAAGAATTTCAACATGGGATAGATTTCAATGATCACTTGATCAGTCAGCCAGATTACTGGCTGGTCGTACCCATAGGTATTAATACAATTAATTTCCTCGATTTCATACCTAAGTATGTAATTTAAATCTAGCAGATTTTTAAATGTCATTAATTGTTTTTACAGGATTATTTGTAAAACACCAACAACCTCGCAGGAGTAAATTACTATCATCAAAGTCAAATACAAAGCTCGAACAGCTGTTCGGGACATTTGTATGGAATAAGTATCATTCATCATCATATCAGCCGCACGACACCCACTGCTGGGTATAGGCTTCCCCTAAGGATCTCCACGACTATCGGTCCTGCGCTGCCTGCATCCACTGGCTTCCCGCGACCTTCACCAGATCGTCGGTCCACCTTGTCGGGGGCCTACCCACGGAGCGTCGTCCGGTGCGCGGTCGCCATTCCAGAACCTTTCTGCCCCAACGGCCATCGGTTCTTCTCGCTATGTGTCCCGCCCATTGCCACTTCAGCTGAGCAATCCTTCGAGCGATGTCGGCTACTTTAGTTCTCCTGCGGATCTCCTCGTTTCTGATTCGATCACGTAGGGAAACGCCGAGCATGGCTCTCTCCATAAGTATCATATGTAAATGTAATGGACATAATTGAATGGAATGGATTTGTATCTTTTTTTTTCTTCTTTCGGAAAAGTAGCAGAACAAAATGTTGTTGACGTTGTTGTTTATGATGTTAGTAATTTATTCCTGCCCCCCTAGCGTGACTGCCGAAACGCGATATGATATAGTGATTTATCACGTTTAACTGTCAAAAGACAAGGGATTTGACAGTTGCGTGTCGATAAAACGCTATATCGCGATATACCATCGGGTTTCGGTGGTCATGCTAGGGGGACAGCGAGGTGGTTGGTGTTTTAGAAATAACTCTGTAGGCAGGCACGTATCCAAGGGGGGGGGATAGTTGGGATTTATCCCCCCCCCGAAATCCAGAACACACATTACAGGACTAAATTAAAATTTAGCGGGCGAGGCACTCTCCGGTTTGCGGGATGCAGTTGTCCCCCCCCCCCGAATTAAAAGTCTGGATACGTGCCTGTCTGTAGGCATACAGTTGTCAAACTGTTGACTCAATACACAAACATTTATTGCATTTACGATTGGTTCACGTATATTGACGTACGAGAGCGGCCGGTGTACACGCCGCGCCTTCGGCTTCACGGTCGTCTGCGCCTGCGCCTCGGTAACGCACCTGCTTCCACGCAGTGACGCCAGGCTGTTTGTTTTAATTACTCCAACCCAACAGAACGCTTATTAGTTTAATATTATAGTAATTAAATACGAGTTTTACCACTATAATATTACGTACGCGACTGTCCATTTTCACAGGATAAAGAATATTTATATTATAACGTTAATATTCACGGTGCAATCGTGCATTAAATTATTGATAATAACACAACTATTTGAGTAACTTCGTAAATAAAAAATGCAACTGGATAAAAAAAATCTTATTCGAATCATTTCCGCAACTTGATTTTCAACACCTCTATCAGACGTTTAAATTAAAACAGTAAGAGTATTTTAGTATGAAAATAGTAAAATAATAACATAGACTAACGTCGTAGACAGTGGACTAGATGCAACATAGTTTAAAGCAGATGATTAGTGACACGAACGTGTCTTTAACACGGTGCGCGGCGCGCGCGGGAGTGCACAATTACACTTTCATTTCGGCATTCCTCGCCGCATAAAAGCGAAGACAGATTTAGGTACAAACAAACTAATGGTGTGCCTAGGTATATTCTATTATTACGAAACTATTAAGTTTGAATGAACTAAAAATGTCTATGGGCCCGAACGAGATTGAAACTATGAAATATTTGGTAAGTAAAGCCTTAATAAACGCTTCGATGTAATAAACGTTAACAGTAACACCAAAATGATTTGCAATTTGAGCATAATTAAATCTTCTCGTGATGTTATTCAGACAGTATTTGTCTACTGATCTATAAAAAATTGGAATTTACAGTTTTACTGAAAAAAAAAATTGGTATTTATTTTGAACTAGTTTTCGCCAGCGACTTCGCCCACGTGAACATTCAAAAAATCTCTAGAGGGAACCTGAGGGCCTAGCCAAAGTAACATTCGCAAATCTTCGTTATCGCTTCGCTTTCGAAACATGTATGTTAAAACGTCAAATCCATAACATGTTTCGAAGCGAAGCGATAGCAAAAATTTGGGGGGCTTGACCGGAATAAAAAGTATCCTCTGTTTTAAATTATTTGTGTGCCCATCCAAAGTCATTCAGCCGTTTTGTGTGAATGTGCATATTATATTTTTGAATTGGGTTAGTATTTTGGATTTTCTCTTAATAAAATTGTGAACATAAAATTTTCTCGAGTCGACGACGTCACAATATCGCTTGGATTCCGATAGAAATGATAACATATTTATCGTAATGCTGAATGATGACGTCGCGTCGCCGGCGCATGTTTCAGAGGTGAGTCAGTTTACTGAAGGTTTCATATTGTTTTCTGCAAACATCGTAGATTGTAAAATTTTTAACATTCTTTCCTTCAAAAAGAGTTTTCATCGGATGTATTTTTTATACATTATCCATTTTTCACTCATCATTCTTTAGACTTTTAATCGAGATAAGCTTTTGTTATAAAGTTAAAAACATTATTAATATGTAATGTGCTGTGTTTTTTTGTAGAATTTAAATCAAAGTACCTACACCTTATAACTATGTTAGCTACATTTACGGCTCACTGCTGCGGCACAGTCCTTCCTTATGGGTGGATAAGGAAGATGGGCCTTAACCCACCACGCGGGTCCAATGCGGATCGGTGGTTATTAATGACTGCAAATGCACCAAAGGTTTGACGAAGCATGGAGGAACTCAAAATAATAAATGTTTGGTCACCCATCCCATGACCGACCCTTGCAAAAGTTGCTTAACCTCCGCAATCGCTGGGCCAGGTGCGAAACCACTGCGCCATCGAGCTCCTCTATTAATTTTTTTAGTTACCTATACATTTTTCATTACAAACATACATGAGATAATACTGCTTGTAGGTATTGCCTTCCATGCTCCACTATTACATCATCCTGGTATTAACTTGTCGCGGAAAGTAAAACCCATCTCTAGGCAGTGCCGATCAGCCGATGTGCCGATTTCAAGCTTTCTCCGGCTGATCCATGTCAGATCTGGGGTCGCCGGTGCCACGATGCTCGGATTACCCGAATTTGTCGGACGGACACTTGAAATGTCAATTGTAATTTTATACTTCTAAAAACAACTTTATTATACGTTCAAGCAGCAGTGGATTGGAACACGAAAGTTGAAAGTGCAGGATTATTATAAAATGACACAAATTCGTAAGGGACAAATTATTTAAGAGGTATTTATAAAAGTAAAAACAGACTTTATGAACTTTACAAGCTTAGAGAAACTAACCAAAGCACCAGGTTTCTTAGAGCTCACAACTTGCTAAAGCAGGTTGCGAGAAATAATCTATTACAATTCCAATAGGTACTGAGTACCTAAGCATATTACTTTTATTGAAACAATAATCACACCTCGCGTCAAAATTTTAAGGAACAGAATTTGAAGTAGATAGGTAAGTACTTATACATTTTCATCTTATGAAGAAATACCGCCAGAGCCGGAACGCCAAATAAAAGTCAGCCAAATTATTTGGCAAAGAATTCAGTCGATAGCAATTAAGCTAAAGTGTGACAAATATGAAAGTAAGAATGCTATAGTTTTGATTTCGGCTCGCGGTCCGATAACGGAACCGATCACGATGTGCGAGGAACCTGTTTGGTGCGTGCGCGCAGCCGCGACCGCAGTGCCACCACCACCAGCGAGCGCGCAAAGCAGACAATTATTCAATGAGCGAGTGAGCCTCTTTGTGCCCGATGGACCGACTGAGCTATTAAATTGTTGTTACCATACTTTTTGCACAGTTTTGGGGATCCGTGTTGTGGACCGAGTTAGATATAATAGGTCTATGAGGAGTACGACGGCACAGTGGCTATTGCATTCGCTTTGCGATAGCGGCGGCAAAGTAGCTATCGCTAGGGTCGATCATCTGATGGGATGAGAAGGATCTTCGAAAAGATATGGCTTCGTACCGCAGTTGTTAACACCCCAATCCACGCTAGTCGTGATAGTCCTATCCCCCTTAAACTATCTAGCTATAGGAGGAGCCTGTGCCACATCAGGGAAGACATTAAAAATGCCTATGTTGATGAGAAAATTTTACTATTTGCAAACAAAAAATTTAGTTTGAAAATAATCTATTCTATGATCTATTCGTTTTATAAGAATAAAAAGAAAGTAAGCCAAATCATGATCATCATCACCTCTTTGGGTCCATTTCTGGACTTAAGCTTCTCCTAAATTTTTTCACTGGTCTACTGGATGACGAAGGCGCAAAACCTTTAATATTTTTTGTTAATTTTCAAAAAGTCTATTATAAATCAGTACGGAACCCTATTAAACATGTTCTGTAATTTAACATTGTCATTTTTACACCAAACGTATGCGCACAAAAAGTATCAGATTCTCCTCTGCGAAAGTCCTCTCATTCACTAGCAGATTACTAGTTTTCACTAATCTTCCTGCATATTGATAAATTACTGTGTAATTGTTTACTATACTCCATTAGTTCCGATGCGCGACACGGCGGTAATGAAGTGGAAAGAAGGGGTATTACTGCGACCATCCGACCAAACAAATCAAGCAATGTTTAGTGACTGGTAGAAACTGAACGCTCTATGCACGCTTGGTTTTGACTATGTTATTAAATAAGTGAAGAATGTTGTATTACTTTTACTTATCTTATTCGATCTGAGAATGAGAGTGCAATTGATGTATGGTGGGAAGCAATTGTTTTCATTTTTAAGTAAGTCATTATTTCTCTTTTTTGTTTGATTGTAAATTGCAGTTTCGTTACTAAGCTTAAGACACATCATTACCGAGATTTATAAATATATTTATCTACACCCATGCTTCTGTAAAGGGTTCTGAAACGGTTAGCTTACTGCCAGTATTACAGTACCTATCCAAGATGTCGCGCTTCTCCCTGCGCCCACGCTCGATGAGTTACATTATGAAATTCAGTGCAACATTATAACACACATTTGGATGATAAAATGACGAGGAGGAAGGGGAAAATCAAAGTCAAAGTCAAAAACCTTTATAGAGGTTATATAATTAGGTAAGTATTAAAACACTCATGTGATACTATAATCAAACGAGGCGATCGTGTTTTAATACCCCTCACTATAGTACAGTTGCATAAATAACCATTAAGTGCTAAACTTTAAGATATCGAAAGTTATAAGAAGTAAAAGTATCGAACTTTTAATTTTAAGATAAAATATAACGAGTTTTCAAAGAAGTCATCTCGTTGATGTCTTTTCCTCTCGCGAGCGTACAAAGTTTCAATGTTCTAATAATAATTATTATTATTTCGTTTCTTGATTATGATTACAAATCTTGACTGCTCTTTGTTGTTATTATTGCCATATCTGTACTTTGAAATAGTTTATTTAAATTTTAATATCACAGAACTTTTAGCCTATAGCCGCGGTAGCGATTTCTATTGTCTTACAGAAAAAAATATGTGCTTTTTACACTTGTATCAATGTATCAATCACTCCGTAGATTTGTTTCGGTGCATGTGTTTAATTTTATAGAGTTTTCAAAATCAAGTTTCTAAAGAGATTTCTATTGAGTAACGGTCTTACGTGAAGTGCAGGCACTTTGAAGATAAGTTCCTGTTCAACGGAAAATCCGCAATGCAAATGAAACACAGTAAAAGACGGTAGTAAAATTAATTTAGTTGGCTGTAACATTGATTAGTTTATGGTAATAAGTATTACGTTGTATGACTCCAAGTGCTAGAGACCCAATGAGGATCCCATCGGTACCGCTACGGCATTAGTCAGCATTTGTTATGCTAATAGTATTCTGCATTTGACGCATTCCAATCTCCAACTGGTCGTGGAACCGCGCGAGAGCCGAGACGAGAAACTGGCTTTTACTGTGCACCATACTAGGAAGGTATTGTTCTATAAGTAGGTAGTTCACCTTTCTTATCTTGAGTGCGTCTTCAAAATAAATAAAAATGATGAAAATTGTACTTATTTTCACTTCTAAAGCTGCTAACTAAACCTGAAATAAAACACTTTTCACGGGAAAATAAAATATCAAACGAAATAAAACCGCGCTAGTGTTTTGTTTCAATTCTTTCAATTGTTTGATGGAACCAACAATGTAATGTCATCGTTATGTCATTGTTTGTTCCATCAAATCAAACTGCTTATGTTACAAATATATGCTTTTTTATGAAGACAACGAATCAATTTTAGTTTCATGAATATAACAATAATCCCTTGTGATGATGCATAGCTATCATCATCTCATTGTGTTTGAATCTTACAACTTTCTATGTAGTGACAGTCTAGTTAACCATAAACATAATTAGCGGAGATAATCGAACTGGCGGCGATTGCGCAATCCATCAATATTTATAACCGTCTGTCCGTCTGTTGATTAAGTTAACTACTTCATTTGGGTACCGAGGTTTTAATGATTTATTAGATACTTCTTTTATTTGGTGGAGATTGGCTTCAGGCGTTGTTTTTGATTATATTGCGGTATCAGATGGTATTAAATTGAAATTGTTTATGTTGAAGTTTAGACAGATATTTCTTGTTCTGTTATCTAAAGTATTAAACAACAACCAACCTACGACATCCCCAGTTAGTTCATAGAATTATAGTAATTTAAAAGATTTTTTAATGTCCTAACGTTTTAGATAGGTACCTTACATAGGGGCTAAAGTAAAAAAATATAATAATCATTTTTTTGTGCGTTTTATTTTAGTAATTCAAGAAGCATCGTTGTTTATAAGCATATATCGAGGTAGCATGATTAAGTATGCACTCCACTGCTTCGTTCTAATACAATGAAGATATATCAAATAGAAATAAGTGGTCAAAACTTATGTGTGCCACCATCACCTTTGCAATGCATCATCGAGATAAACTATAGTTTTAATGACGTCGACTTGCCAATAATTGTTTGAGACCTTAACAGGAGATGGAGAAATCTGGAACTAATCTCGTGGAATTCAATTACTTTTAAATTTTTAATTAAATAATTGACACACTTCTGTTTTGGTTAAGCGAGAATAATATTCTTGCAACTTTGAATAGCATCTTAAATAAGTTTTACGATAATGTTCTTTGTTAGTTAAGTACTCACACTGATAGGTATAAATTATTACAATAAGCATAAAATACGAAAAATTCAAAAGCTTTTATGGTAAATCCAAAGAAAAATATTTGCTATTTATAGTTTAAGTGGATAATTAATTATGTGTATTTGTGCGTAACCTTGCACTTATTGCAAACTCAACAAATGTTTTAATTTAGTATACAACTCCAAAAATGTCAGAGTTACATCCATAATAATAATGATCGACACAAACTTTTGCTTTCGTATATGGTAATGTAGCCATTGACCTCCCACTAGGATGTGCGACGAATACAAACTGCTAGAGCTCAGTGGCAGTAGTAACTACTTGACCCAAACAAGCAAGAGCATTCGGGTCACTAAAGGACGCCGTCCCCCACCAAGGCCCTACGAACCTTGAAAGAAATTGCGGAAGTACTTATAGGGCATTATAAATGTGAAAGTTTGTGGGTTTGGATGTTTAGATGTCTGGATGTTTGTTCCTCAATCACGCAACAACTACTGCGGGGCTACTCAAATGGCCACTTTTCTATTCGTTCGCTAACTTAAAGCTTAAAAATAAGCAATTTAACGATCAAGTCACACGTCGCAAATTTTTGTAAATCAGAGACATTGTTGTATTGTACAGAATTGATAAGCCTACGACACGTAATTTTGGAGTTCATGACTTATTTTTAATTTTTAAGTTAGCGAACGAATAGAAAAGTGGCCATTTGAGTAGCCCCCCAGAACGGATTTAGTTGGAATTTGGCACACATATAGTAGATAGCCTAGATTAAAACAAAGAATACTTTTTATCCCGATATTCCCACGGGAACGGGAACCACGCGGGTGAAACCGCGGGCGGCCGCTAGCCATTAATATATTATGTAGATAGAAAGAGCGTACCTATTGTCCCTTTCGTTTGAATTTTAATTAGCCATTCGTAAGTAGGCAATAATAATACAGTCGTTATGAAATATTTAATTGGAAAAGGTAATTAAGTTATTTGAATACCTTTGACCTAACAATTACTTAACCTAAAGGAACCAGCACATTCATTTTGAGTTATCTGAATTTCTACATGATTAGCGGCCGCCCGCGACTTTGTCCGCGTTGGAAATTTTTTTTGCTGTCCCTCGGGAACAATACTTTTTTCGGAATGAAAGGTACCCTATGTCCGTCTCTGTACCCCTGACAACATGTATGTATTTCATGATGATCGGTTCAGTAGTTAAGACGTGAAGGTGTAACAAAGAAACGGACTTTCGCATTTATAATATTAGTAAGGATTAAAATTGGTATCTCAGAAATACTGGTGTATTTCTTGAATTTTATATGAACTACAAATACTTGCAAATTCTTTGCTATTACACTTTGTTTGTTACCTTCACTTACAGTCGAGGATAAGAAGCATCGATTAGTTTCAACTGAAGATCATAATAGAGTCATCTCGCCTGTAACACCACGAACAATAGTCCATTAGCAGAGGCGAGGTCAGCTCTGCAGCGAAGACCTCGGACAGATGCAGATGCACCGGTTGCGAAACTTTAGGCTACGGTCATAACACGCGGTATAGCATCAGCGAAAGCGATTGGCTCAAGAATCAGTTCCGAATTTCCTTCTTATATATCTACTTATGGGGTATTTACATGGGTGACTAAAGCCGCACAACTTTCGCCGCACGGCGAAAATCGACCGTGTAAATGGCCTAGGCCGCAGGTGACTGAACAAAATTATCTGATCCGGTGGCCAAAACTGGAACCACGTTAGTACATATTGTAACGTAGGTTACACCATCAACTACATAGACGACAGTGACGCCATCACCTGCAATTCAATTTTGGGAGAGGCTTTCTAGATGACTAAAGTCGACCGGCACAGGTGACTAAAATCGACCCATGTAAATAGTCTATTATAGCCAAAGCTTGTGGCTCAGCAATGGCGATAATGAAATAGCTGAGGATGATGATGATAATGATAAACCACAAATATTAAATAGTACATCGAACAACGAATTTTGGTTGGTGGTAGGGCTTATTTCAAGTCCGCCTGGCTAGCTACCATCATCTTACCTAAGTCTGACGCAATACCAACAATTTAAAAATTATTGCAGTTAGAGGTAAGATAGCCATTTCCTCAGTGATGAGGATTTCGGATGTAGTGCGCCTTAACATCAGGTGAGGTGAAAGTCAAGCACTATCCTATTGTGCATTCAAAAAGAACCATGTTCTGATTATCGCGATTATTCTTTCAGTATGTCTGCTCGCTGTTGTTGAAAGCAGTCATTTCTGCAGCTGTAGCGGTCGCCGGGTCGGTAGTCGCTGTGATTGTAGCCGCAGCAGCATGCGTCGTAACTGCGGCCTTAAGGTCATTCGACAACTGGACTAGCAATATCCTTAAATTATTATTGCTAAATCGACTCAATCATTAGTCGCGTCTAATGAGACAGTAGAAATCTTATGAATGGTTGGTGCAAGGTGGTGAATAATTTAAATGAATTATGAAACAGTAATTAGTCAAAATTGTAGCGTCAGCTCGGACTTTGTATCTAGAGTAAACTCACACACACTTCGTTAAAAATATCCATGGAGTAGTGATGTAGCGTCATCTCGGATTCTATATCTACTTAGATACAAAATATTACTACACAAATATTTGTGAATTAATGCTTCATGCATTTGTGATGGAACATGCCACATCGTTTTTTGAACTTTGTACCTACTTTAGGTGCAAATGCAATGTTTTCCAATGGTTTTCCAGTAGTCATCATTATTTGATTTTCATGTACATGTTTGTGTACCTTAGCATCAACAAATTAATTAGCTACACGTCGAGCGAGTTCGGCAGCCATTGGGCAGGTTTCGGTCGGTTTTTTTGCGTGTATCGGACGAGAACACCGCCGGAAGGTCCAGGCGGCGCTAACGGGTCATACATCCCACACATACACACTCAGACATTGACGTTGTGTGTTGCCAAACTAGAGAAAAAAAAATATGCAAATATGTGTTTAAAACAAAACCAAACGTATAAAAATATACTTCTTTGGATATGGCAAACTCTATGAAAGTATCACTTTCGAGGAAATTGCCACAATATAGTAGATTATACACCAAGGGGATAAAGCACTGTTTTATGTCACGGGCGCTACATTGAATCCTGAACGCAACGAAGGACTCCAAATTTAACTCCCGAGCGCAGCGAGGGTGTTATAAGTTAATTCCCGAGCAAAGCGAGGGAATTAAGATTGAGTCCTGAGTGCAGTGAGGGATTCAAGCGCCCAAGAAAAAAACAGTTTTATCCCGGTGGTGTATACTCTACTTTTCTCACTTTATGCGAGACAATAACCATTCAGACAGACTTTGCGCCTTTTGCAGTTTTCGTGTCAAAATCTTTATAGGCTTTCAGGTATTTTTCCTTTGACTTTTCTGATATTAGATTATTGACAATGCCTATGGCATCTATTTTAATAGCTTCTGGAGTCAAAATACTTTCATCTCTCGACATTTTTTATTTTTTCTTTGCAATATTTATAGAATCTTCTAAAGCTCGGCTATAGCAACTTCTTTCAGCTGGCGTGGCCTACTCGATTTGACAAACAAATGAAGTTCGTCTCAGTGCGAATCTAGTGGGCCACGGCCTCGGTCTTCGAAAATCGAGTTGGCCGCGCCCGCTGAGGACACATTCTGTGTAGTGAAATTAGACTTTATGCACATAGCAATAAGAATTATGAAAGTGAAAATCACATTATTGACCAGCGGGTAATAATAGAACATTATAACCCGGCTAAAGCCAAGAGATATAATGTCTTGCTTTCGGTAAGGTTTACATGACATATAATTCGGCATTGTCGAGCATGTGGTGTGAAAAATTAATTACTTATCAAGTATTTATATTATATTGCTCTTGGAAATTTTCACACACTCGGATTTTTTTTTTTTTTTTTTTTTTTTTGTTTATTTGGATCACCAACAGTTGATACATTTATACTTTTGCAAACATATTATCAAGATAACTAAACTTAATGTACAACCACTTATAGGTGAACTCAGCATGCAATATAATATAATTAAAGTAGGTAATTAGCGTCTAATTACATGAATGGTGTGTAAGTATGTGTGTGTAAGTTAGTGTGTTGGAATGTTTGTGTATGTGTATGCGCTTGAGTGTGAGTGGAATAAGATGAATGAGTTAGGATCGTATGAGGATAAATGAGTACCTATGCAATTACGAATTTGAGAGATCGAGTATTTTTTTTCGCATTGAACTCACCGAATCATGATGGATGTCAACAATGTCACTGTATTTGTTTAGAGTTCGACATAACCTCGCGACGGGGGAGCTGGATCCAAGTACTGTCCTCCTCAATGGGGGGCAAAGTGGTGTAATTGGTTTACGTGGGATTCTGGCGGGTGCTCGGAAGTTGAAAAAGGCTAGTAGCTGTGGGCAATCTGACAGGTTTCTCACTATTTTGATTAAGAATATCATATCTAGTAAATCTCGTCTATCCGATAACGACAACATACCAAAAAAACTAAGGCGATCAGCGTAAGAACGAAGTTCCTTAGCTTTGCCGATAGAAAATGCTAGATATCTTACAAATCGTTTTTGAAGCCTTTCTATACGAAGCGAGTGAGTGGCATAGTGAGGTCGCCAGACTACGCTACAGTACTCTAAGATACTTCGGACGAGACTGCAATACAAGATTAGTTTCGTTTTTGGGTTGCGAAAAGGTTTGCTGTTTCTCATCACGAAGCCCAATAATCTGGATCCCCTTTTGATCACGTTCTCCATGTGTGGCACAAATGTCAACTTCTGATCGTATAGAACACCTAGGTCTTTAATTGTTTCCCTCTCTTCAATTGTACTGTCTTCTATACGATAATTCACCATGATTTTTGCATGTTTTCTTGTAAACGTTACAAGAAAACATTTTTTTTTTGTTGAGAAACATTTGGTTTTGAGCACACCATTTCACAAGCCTATCTATGTCAGTCTGCAACAATGCGGAATCTGCACTCGAATCAATAATTTTACCAAACTTTAGATCATCGGCATACATGTATGACTACAAATATCGGAGGAATCCCATCGGGACCCGCCCCTTTTTTACAATCCAATGCCTTTAATTTATTTAGTAAAGCGTCCTCAGTAACCAAGGGTACTGTGAAATACTGGCTGTTAGTCCTAAGAAAACTCTTATGATCAAGCTGGTCAGTACATGGAGACGAATCAGACGTGAAGACAGAAGAAAAGTATGAGGCAAAAAGTTCGCATATGTTAGGCCCTTCCGATGTAGAAGTTACACCATCAGACATGGGAACTGGATAAGAGCTAGCCCCGCCACGTTTGCCTTTAACATAAGACCAGAAACATTTGGGGTCATCATTTATTTGTTTTTCTATTTTATCATTATAGGTATTATAACAGTCAGATGCAAGTTTTTCACAACGCTTACTAAGTGTTTTTAATTCTATGTGATCCATGGGATTACCATATTTTTTGTAGCGTAATCTTAATTTATATTTTTCACTCAATCGCCGCTTGAGATTTCTACTAAACCATACTGGAAAGTGACTATTTTTAGGTTTGCAAAAAGGTACGTGGTCATGAATCAGCTTTTGTAATACATCATAGAATTCTTTTACCATTTCATTGACATTGCTTAGTTCCCCTAACCTTTGTGACCAGTCTATTTTGTTTAAATGTTCATTAATTGCTTCATAATTGGCTTTAAAATAATTTAGTTTTGAACAAGACAAGTTATATGGAAGAGATGTTTTTTCAGTTGACGATAAAGTTACATCTAATGGTGGATGAATACGTTCGATTTTAGTAAGCGAGTCCGTGGTGTGAGTTACTGTACATGTATGTAGAGTACTTAAAACAAGATCGAGAATTCGACCTGTATTAGTAATACTGTTACATTGATATAACTTATTAATATTTATAAAATCTATGAGAGCTTGACTTGTATATGGTAAGACACTAACTGTCTTTTTTTCCTCCGGTAAATCCCATTTAATATCTCCTAAATTAAAGTCACCAATCATGCAGACATTTGTGTCTATCTGGTCGAAAACTGAATTACAGTTGGAGACAAAATTATCAATAGATCTGCGACTTACAGGAGGTGGAAGATAAACTGCGCAGAGAGCAAGTCGAAGTGTGCCAATAGTAACCCATATGTCTTCACACATGCTCTCCCAAGACCTTACACGATTAGATCTGTATTTTTTTAGCACTGCTATCAGCACGCCCCCTCCTTCTTTCCCACTATCAAAACAAGGATATTCCCTATCCCTACGATGGACATCGTATCTATCATCGAACAACTCTTCATTAAATACTGAGCTATTTAACCAGGTTTCAACAAGAACAATCACATCATAGTTGTTACTACATACATTTTTATAAAAATTATGTGTTTTGGTTCGCAGACCTTTGCAGTTCTGGTAGTATATTGATAGAATGAATTTTAACAAAATAATTCAAATACATGCATTAAGTATAAAGAGAGAGAGAGAAAAACTAATTAATTATTAAAGTTACAGTTTGTTGAGAGAGTCCAAGTTTTTTATGTGGATACAAGTACTTCCATCATTCTTCCTAACGAATATTTTTCCAGATCGGATCCACACGTATCTGTACTCCTTCTCCTTGGCCTTGATCCGGGTAGCGGCATGCAGAGACTTATTGCTTGGAGAAAGATGTTCAGACACAAATATGGGATTTTTACTTCCAGAAAATCCAAGATGCGAGCTATTTAGCTTATCAAGATTATTGCTTTTATTATAATTAATAACAGCGGCTAGGAAATGGTCACGAATGGTAAGCGAAGCAAACTGAACCACAATAGAGCGTGGACGGGAGTTAGCAGGAATCATTTTGGCAATACGAGTGCAACGAAGGATGTCATTATCTTTTATGGCTAGGCCTACCACAGAGCCTAGCTGCTTGACAATACTGTTTAGATTCTCATTCCTGTTCTCTGGAATACATTGCAGTTCTAAGTTGTTGGCCCTTAGTTGTTGTTCCATTGTGTTTATTTGGTGTTCGGTTGATGCAAGTCGATTTTTGAGATCCTGAACAGTGCTTCTCATTTTTTGGTTATCCTCTTGCAGTTCTTTAGCTGTTTTAGTGATTATTTCCTGTTCTTTTTCTATATCATCAAATCTGTTGTTCATGAAGCTCATCGAATCTTTTATTTCTCTTAACTCTGTCTTAACAGGTTGTATTTCTCTATGGATGATGCCAATCATATTTTCACTTAAACTCTTCATCATATCATTGATCTCTTTTTTAATAACATCTTGAACTATTTCACGTACATCATCTCTAGACACTGGCGTCACAGAGGGCGGAGAGTTGGATGCCGGTCTTTTACTTCCTCTTCCGGCATTCACATTGCGGATTGGAGTAGAATCCTTTTTTGTCGTTTTAGGTGTTGAGAATTATGTTGAGCACTGGGAGCATTTCCAATTCTGCTTTGTATCCTTATCGGATATGATGGGCAAAGAGAGACATGCATAGTGAAATGCTATTTTACATTTACCACAATTAATAGATTCCTCCTCTTGCCCGTCTATATTATTGCAGCATCCCCACTTACTCATATTTGATGATCGAGCGTAGCAACAGAATAGTTAATAATCCAATATACGCCGGCCGCCGCGCCGCCCTGCACCACCGCTTCTATTATTTTTGTGTAGTTAGTAACTCCAAGCTTGTGTCGCCTCCAGCGCCAGTCCTTTGGTTTGCAATGCGAGCCCGCGAGAAAAAGGACGCAAGCGCCGTGTGATATGCGTCACTTACGCGTCTTAACGATTCGCACCGTGATCACGACGGTATTTAGTATTTTAGCACTATTATAGAACTTAAGCACTGGATTTTAGGCTTTTATACACACTTGTTAAGCACTAGAGAGTTAAATAAATAACTCCTGTCACTTAATATTTTAGATTTTAGCAAGAAACACACTGTATTTTGAAATTTTACTAGTAAATTTTAATTTATTATGCGGACAAATACTTAAACGTGATAAATTGTACGGGTACCCAACGAGAAGCGCATTTTATTTCATTTTAAAACATATTCGGTACAAAACCAACTGTATGTATACATACTAACATTTCTCCCTGTTACTCTGTAAGAATTATAATTTAACTAGCGACCACCCGTGACTTCGTTTGCCTGGTCAGTTATTTATCTATTCCTCGGGAAAAGTACTTTTTTTTTCGGGATAAAATGTGCATAGGTTTTGGTTCATACTATTTTACATCCGTACAAAGTTTCATCGACTGAGGATTTAATGTTGGGGTCTCCACTCCATAGAAAAGATCACTTCATTCCTTACACTAGTATCCCTGACACTGTATGCAATTCCATGATGACCGGTTCAGAGACATGGAGGCGTAACAAACAAAGAAACAAACTGAGTTTCGCAGACCTACTGAAATCCCCACTTCCCTACTAATATTATAAATAATATTAGTAGGGAAGTGGGGATTTCAGTAGGTAATAACATACCTACTCGTTGTTGTTGTTAACTAGTTATATTATGTTACCTGTCCCTATAATTCTCTCAAGTCACATGCAAATCCGAAACCACATCGGACGCAATATTCGGCTGATAGGTATTCGGTCTAGATAAAGCGATACGATACGATCATCCGGCGACGCTCGTCCGCTAATTACGATAAAACTAGATAACTTATCGATTGATAGCGCGGATTGATGCAAACCAACGAATTCATTTCGCATATTCTGGAACAGTTTTATCTATAGAGATATAAGTAGGTACTTACATAGGTAAGTACTTATTAATGGCGACCGCGCACCGGACGACGCTCCGTGGGTAGGCCCCCGACAAGGTAGACCGACGTGAGGGTGAAGGTCGCGGAAATCCACTGGATGCAGAGAGCGCAGGACCGAATCGTCGTGGAGATTCTTGGGGGAGGCCTATACCCAGCAGTCGGTGTAGTGCGGCTGATATGATGAAGATGACTTATTAATTCATGAAAATATCAGATTACGTTAGACTCAACTCAACACAGGCCACTAAGGAGACATAGGTAGGTATATGTATACCACTTATTCAAAAACAGTTCATCTGCATTGTTTAGTTACAAATTAATCATCATCATCCTCCTGCCCTTATCCCAATTTATTTATAGTGTTCTACACAAAATAAAATTTTGAGCTCTTAGAACGACCACTATTGGGGTCGGCGCAGCATGTAATTCATACTGCATTAGGTTTTGGCAAAGTTTTACGGTCGGCCGCCTGCCTGACACCAACCCTCCTCGGGAATGATGTTGTTGACAGTTTCCTCGCTGCCATTCGAGTGACCCTTTGTGCGATGGTCTGTACCGGGTCCCTAAAAACTTCCCTATATCGCCTTCTACGATACCCACGGGATGAGATGGGACAGTCCTATTCTTAACCGGAACTGTACGGCGTTAGTTACAAATTAATAAAAAATCCTTACTTATATTATAAATGCGAAGGTCTGTTTGTTTGTTTGTTTGTTACGCCTTCACGCCTTAACTACTGAACCGATCATCGTGAAATTTTGCATACACGTTGTCAGGGGTACAGAGAAGGACATAGGCTACCTTTCATCCCGAAAAATTGTATTGTTCCCGAGGGATAGCAAAAAACTTTCCACGCAGACGAAGTCGCGGGCTGCCACTAGTACAAAATATTTTAACTACTTAATACGCTATTTTTGAAGGATTTGTTCATTAAGCTCTCCGTATTCGTTCGGCCGTCATCTAAACATGACAAGAAGCATTGTCTCTAATTGTATGCAGGCCCAAAACTAAGGAGCTTGTGTTATGAAAACTAAGTAACTAATGCAAGACAACAATACCAACATAGTAAACTAAAGATAGTCAACATATCCTCTAACAGAATAAAACTGTTTATCGTACTTTTAAGTCGCTTGAGTACCTGTATATATATAGTGAATCAAATTGTATTGATATTTTTGATATCAATACAATTTGATTCATATATTATTCGTTATTTTTCTTATGACAGCGGCGAACATAAAACATGATGGAATCACATGAACATTATGCATGTAGGCTGTTAACATGTGAAACGATTGTTATCGTGATATGCTAAATGACGTTAACTTATACTGCTTTATGAATCATTCAATACTTTTATATCTTCGATACGTATAATATTATTATTTATCATGCTTTCTTATTGAACTACACAAAGTTTCAAGTAAGTTATAAATGATTATTTTTCAGACTTTGGGTGAATTTTGTGCATAAACTTGCGCACAAACTTATCCCTACTACGAGAAAAAAAATACGAACATATTCCGCCATTTGTACTTTGAATTGGACTCAAGATAATATTTATTACACACGCACATCTATAACACACAGCTAATTTTCATTATAATATAAAAAAAATCAGTACCTATCAAAATTCTTCAGGCACTTTTTTTACAATAATTTGATTGTACTTTACGGTGTCTCAGTGACGTATGAGGCCTGCCTGTGCCCACGGTAAACTTCCTCATTCCTGCGTAAGTCTTGTGTGGCAGCTGCGGTGGAATCGGGCGCAAGTATGCGCATGCGCAGCCTGCCTCCTCGCCGCCGCAGACGGACGAAAAATGCCGAAACCGTTCGCTTTCGAAAACATTCAACATTTCAGAGACAGGGTTACCAAAATTATTATAAAAGTCACGTAAATTATCTTTAGTTTTGAAGAAAAATAAAATATAAGTGATACTTTTATATGGTATTTACACGAGTTTACAAAGCAGGCAACTTGACGGGCGACTTTAGTTAATTATACCTAGTGCTTTTTACCGACAATCGCTCGTGAAATCAAATCACAATCTCATTGAAATTAGGTTTGCGATTAGATTTTACAAGCGATTGTCGATCAAAAGCGCTAATCGACTTAAGTCATCTACCAAATCGCTCCATGTAAATACCCCATTATCCAGAATGCGGATTTTACATTTTCGGGGCTTATCTTTTTTTTCAAAAAAACCTTTTTCCTGTTGTAAGTCGTGCATCACTGCTGACACACTAATTCATCATCACACACCATAGGCATTCGCTAAGAGAGGATTTTTGAAAATTTCAATGGCAAGTTGAATACTACTTGCCCCGGAAATTTCCTCGACTTCGAGGGCGGAACCGGAAGCTATACCTAGTAGGTACTTCATTGCGAGCTACAGACTGCTGTTTTAGGTTTATTTAACTAAGCATTTTTTTAAGATCACTTAATTATTAAGGCCTTCCTAATTAAACTTGTACCTAAATGTTTCCCAGAACATTGAGATGAGAACCCTGCCATCGGCGGCCGG
Source organism: Agriphila tristella (assembly GCA_928269145.1). Lineage (NCBI taxonomy): Eukaryota > Metazoa > Arthropoda > Insecta > Lepidoptera > Crambidae > Agriphila > Agriphila tristella. Next base: position 24,674,334 of record OV743444.1, read on the forward strand.
CGAAAGGAGTGTAATCAACTTTCCTTACAAGGAATAAATCCCTCATTCATAAACCTCGTATGGCCAGAATTTGTACCCAACCAGATTACGTTAATGAGAATTTACGTACTGGTTTTGGACACAGATTAATTCGGTATGTACCTATATTAGCAACATCGACATATTAAGTGGTATTAACTCGAAGGAAAGTATTACCATAATCCAAAATATTTAATTCGACTTTTGTAAAGGCGCCCTACTACCCACTACTAGCGCCGCTACTACATTTATTTTTATTACTCGTAAACTAAGTCAAAATTTAAAAAAAAACCTAAGATCATGCCTTCCTAAATAGTCTCTAATATTTTTCGAATAACTCTTCAACAGTTTCAATTCTTTCTGTAAGTTCTAAAATCCATTTAGCTCAAAGTGGCCACTTTTGGCTAGAATGGATTTTAAAACTTACAGAAAGAATGAAAACTGTTGAAGAGTTATTAAAAAAAATAGACCATTTAGGAGGCCTTGATTTTAGCTTTTTTAAAATAATTACCTGGTTTACGAGTAATAAAAATACATGTATTAGTGGCTCTAGTAGTGGGTAGGTACTACGGCGTCTTAATGATGGTTTTTCGACAACAAAATGAAGAACGATGTCATTGAATTAATCGACGTTCTTGACAATACAACTGCCATCATCACTATGAATGATCCTCATTGTATAACTTTCTATAAACTTTCTGCAAAAGTGGTCTTTTGAAGACTACGAAGGTTGTATACTGGATTACTAATGATAAATGTATCTCTTTGTCCTGGCATTTCTGTATATAGGTATAGTACTACAGTTAGCAGTGCGTCCGGATAAAACCTGCGCACACGCCGACAGATTTAACGGTTCGGCGGGCCGCGACGTGACGTCACCAGACGTCGTATTCCAATATCCGACGCCATTTTTACAACAGTGTAGGTAGTATTGTAGTATTTCGATACACTCTAGTTGTATCATCAATGGTTGAGGTAGGTAACTTCCGAAGGGTGAAATGGGCACTAAGCAATTTGGGACCCAATTGGGGCAATTACATTTGAGAATTTCCCCGATTAATTTCCTATATTGAAAAAAATTTAAATAAAATGATTTAAAGCAATACTTGGATGCTTTATCACCTAATCCAGCCTTAAGAAATCTTTGTTACTTATCTCTTTGTCTGCAACTGCAAATAAATGATTGATTGATTAAAAACGGCGGTCTATCGACCTTTTTCTTACTTTGTAAAAAATATGAGAATAATAATCGTTGGCTCAACATTGCTTCACACTAAAAGCTAGTAACTGGTTAGTGGGGAATACCTCAGAACGGGAAAATCTTTCAATCAACTTGAGTCTGGGTAAAGGTAAATATCGATTGCAGTTTTTTATCCTTACCATTATTTTTTTATGAAGCTAGTAATAATCATAAAATAACTTATCAGGGTCTGAAAGTACTAATCCAAATACTTTTGCATTTAGTGAGGGGATTCCCATTATCATAAATTGAACCTAAGAATTTTACCACTTAAAACTGAAGGCATCATTTTAATGTTCCCTTAGAGGGACAAATGTTGATTCTAAGACAAATCAATCTTAAGATACGGATTTGCAGACTCTTTTAACTCATGATAAATAAAAACCCAGGGTATTTTTTAAAAATATTAATTGATAAACAAACTCTCTGTGTTTAAAACTGTGTCACGCTGCTGTGTACAGAATAATATCTCAAGGTCAAGATGCATTATTTTATAGTGCACAAGAGAAAACAAAGTATATTTTAAGTCCGCCTACACAAGACAAATAGCTTAAATAATGATACTTTATAACTTAACAATAAATTCCGATGCGAAGTAAAAGTGCTACACAGCTGATCGATCGATACGGCCCTGTGATAACGAGACGCCTACGCACCGCAATCCGCATATCAGTTCAAGTCATAGAGCATAGCTGTGTTAGTAACTATTTCATGAGAAATATGTGGTTTAACGCTGGACATACCTTGTTGAAAAGGAAAAATTATGAAAGTTTGAGTCAAAAGTTAAATATTGCATAATTAATTAGAAGAGTCAAAGGCGATATAGTCTCGCAAGACGATACTAGATAGCGCCCTCAGTGGTTGTGGCGCACAACAAAACTTTATAACAACAGGGAAACTTGAGTGTTAATATTTTCATTTTGGCATTAAGTATACAAAGTAGAAGCTTCAATAATCCTACAATCCATACTGATATGCACAACAAAGAGGGCGATTTGAATCCATATTGCAAACTGCCCACGTTTCATGATATTTTGTCAAATGTGGGCGTATGTTAATTACATCGAATGAAGTATTGCTGGTTTCATATTACTAACAGCTTATAATATAATGGTGATTTTTGGTTGTATTTATGGGCTACTCGTAAGTACTAATGAATCTTGATGATACTTGTATATGACTCAGTTAATCTTGCTTTTAACCCTTATTGGTTTAGTTGCGAAATTTCATTCTTTTCTGTTCTTTCTTTGTGGTAGTGCACCACTGATCTGGTGACTTTCCAGTCCAGATTCACATTATGTTCAGTCTTGCTAATACACATATTTATTTTCTTCCAACTATGCTTTAATTTCATCACAATCACACTAAAAACTCAGTACAGAGCGAGTTTTTAATGCTCTCTAGAGCAATAAAAATGTATGAAATTTCATTATTGCACAGTTTTTTTTAATCGCACCAAAAGGTGTCAATCTCAATGGATTAGCTCGATTCAGCCAGCGGATATCAATACTTTTTTTTACGTACGTATTATTCGTTTGTATCCTACTTGTTCCAAATTTAAAAAATGATTGCTGCTAACTCTGATTTAAAAATGAAAGAAATTTAAAAAAGTGATTGGGCGGGAACTTTGTTAATTGTTGGAGACGGGCGTTAGTGCTGCGACACAGTTTTATAACTTTTGCGGTTATTAACGTACAATGCTAAAATGTAACAATGTAACGAGTTCCAAATAAAAAAAAAATTTTGCTTGACAATATTTTTGGAAACGATAAAGTGTGATACCTACTACATATTTCTATAGGTACCTAATAGTTGAAAGAAAAGCAGATTATGCACCTCGCCTTTAGTAATTTATATTGCCCTCGTGCCTGTTAGATTAGAATCAGGCACTCGGTGCAATAATAAATTACTTTGTGCTCGATGCAATAATCTACTATTATGTGCCTATATAAAGTCCTAAAAATTAATCACAGGTCGATTGTGCCCATCTATGACTCAGTAATTAAATCCGTACGTTACATTCATACATTCAACATCAAACACAAAAAATACCATCATACCTATCTTATTATTTTAAGTACAATCTGTTTTAAATTAAATTATTGGTGCAATAATTCATAAAATTCATACAAATAAAACAACAATGGTATAGCGTGTCATAAACCGATAAAAGCATTTATCGATTGATAACGTTGTATGAATCAAGCCATTATTGCAAACAAATTAAGTCATTACATTTTTTTATAGTCAGTTCGTTAGCACAGGGAAGATAATGGCTTATTTATTCGTCAAGAACATCATTGAAATATTTTTTAAATAGCACATAAAATCCCGTATAAAGTAAAAAATGGTCTCAAGCAAGGTCATCATCAAGGTTATCATGTTGAAACAAAAATAATAGGAAATCTAATTTTTCATAACTTAAACGGTCACAATAAAGTCCCGGTAAAATGAACCGGTTAGTTACTAGCCTGGGGGGGACTAATTGTTTAATTTCAAAATCTATTGCAATCGCTTACATTTAACAGATGGATGTGACACATTGCTGCATTTCTTTTTTAAGTTTATATTTGTGCCAAAAAGAAGTAGTATCTATGTTCTCAGCGTGCAATGGAGAGAGCCATGCTCGGCGTTTCCCTACGTGATCAAATCAGAAACAAGGGGATCCGCAGGAGAACTAAAGTAACCGACATCGCTCGAAGGATTGCCCAGCTGAAGTGGCAATGGGCGGGACACATAGCGAGAAGAACCGATGGCCGTTGGGGCAGAAAGGTTCTGGAATGGCGACCGCGCACCTGACGACGCTCCGGCCCCCGACAAGGTGGACCGACGATCTGGTGAAGGTCGCGGAAAGCCAGTGGATGCAGGCAGCGCAGGACCGATCGTCGTGGAGATCCTTAGGGGAGGCCTATACCCAGCAGTGGGTGTCGTGTGGCTGATATGATGATGATGATCAATGTTCTGTCAAATGAAAGCGATCGCTATAGATTTTGAAATAAGTGGGCTGGTTGAAATCGTAATTGTTATCAAACAAGCGATTTAGCAACTGTCACGCCATTGCCAAGAGATTTAGTGAAGAGTGCAGAGGAATCTACGATCAAGTTTGGAGAAAAGTTGTGCAATAGCTTATCACATATCAATAATGTCCTTTAAACGTGGCACTATACTTATTCAGGTTTCCATCTTCTTTTGATCCCAATTTTCTAATATTCTAAAAAACCAATGAGGATTTGTTCAATGAATATAATGGTTAAAATTGTTTTAGCTAAATTGTAACGAAAAAGTGCATTTCAGTGCCCCAAAGAATATTACCAACTCTGGGCTCCTTACTAACCTTAAAATTTTATTACTACTTAAGCTAAGGTTTCCTACGATGACGGTGCCGTCATATTACGGCCGTAATTTAGCGGCGAAGAACGTTGTCTATGTGTATGTAAAAATGTAATACGGCGCGCCGTATTGTTTACATAGACAACGCTCTACGCCGCTAAATTACGGCCGTAATATGACGGCACCGTCATCCTAGGAAACTCTATCTTAACAAGACAAAACTGCTGCGTGCAAACAACTACCTAATTAATATTTAATAGGTGTTTCAATGACGCCACCACTTCACGACGACATTAATATCGTTATCACCATGTTGTTCGTTAACGATCGTCGAAGACGCCTATCAGTGTTGAATCCTGTTGATTTCAATGTCATAGATTAGGTGCTATAAAATTGTAACGTCTTTTACTGATCCCTGAACAGTTTTAAGTTTAATTAGTGGTTAGTTAGACGATTATAGGTACAACAATGCCATCTAGCAAATATTATCAAAACGTTAGGGTTTAATTATTCGTCTTTTCTGATTTTAATTCTGCCATTGCCAATTTATTAACAATGCAAATGTTAAGAAAATGACAAAGTCGTCCTGAGGGAAAATTGATTCTCATAATATTTGGTAATTTATAAGCATATACTACTGTGTAAAAAGCTTAGAGTAAGACGGGCTTCTACAGAAAGAGAAGCCATACGAAGCGTTTCCCCTCTGCCGAAGTACAAGCCCAAATGGGCATACGCGTTAGTAAAACCAGTTGCGCCCGGATTTCTTTCTAGACCGAGTCCAGTCGCGCATGTGAACGCTGCTCTGTTTAAAATGTCGAATTGATGAGTTTTTTGCTGTTAAAAGAGATCTTGAACATCAAGTATACAAAAAGACGGTTTTACATTTCACATAAAAGTAATTTTTTATCGTATTAATGCTATTTGTTTACATTTAAACATTAAATTCGTATATTTTATTCTTGATTAGTTGTCAAATTTGTTCAGTGACATCGGGTCTGCTAGTCCATAGCTCGTCCGTACAAATTTCAGATCTGTCGCTAGATAAATCCGAGTTCTCGCCGATGGGCAACTTAGTGATGTTACCGTTAAATAATGTTTGTCGATAAAGTGTTGGTCAATCTGGCCCTGATTCTGCGCCAAATTCATTTGCGAGAATTTTGCATGATTTGCTCTGCACTGATGTGAGCGCGACAGATATCGCGAAATAAATGTCGAAATAGTAGATTATACAACAAGTGAATAAAAAGGGAATTTAGTTCGAGGGACTAACGGCCGTCTCTCGAGCAAGATAATTAGGCGCATGATAGCTGCATGACAGCTAAGTTCATGACACCGTTTTAGTTTGGTCGGGTTGTAGTTAGGAAAGACTTATGCGATTCTTATCCAAGCTGAATGCTGACCGTAAGTAGTACAGTTAAATAAACCATATTCAAATTAAAGCAAATAACACTGCTAAGAGCTGAATAGTAGCCGAAGATTCAGCCGATTATTCACTCTTATGGTTGAATTAAACGCACTTTTTAGAGTGGCGATGGTAAAAAAGCAATTATTCAATGATGTAACTGTGATGAACGTTAAGACGGGGAACGATCACCGATTGTTGTAAATTCAAATTGTTGGGTGTGCAGATGGCAGTACTGTCATGGAGCGATGTTCAGTGTCAGCAGCCTGAGCCCAACTTCCCTGGGTACACATTAGTCCCAACCCAATCACCTACACTCTCGAGCTTTTTGTATAAAGCTCGAGTGTATAAAAATGACCTCTTGTTGTTATTCACCCCATCGTAAAATGATTGAGTTTGTAACCTTTATTCCTTTTTCCGTATCGATATTGCTGCATCGACAGTTGAGCCCAGCCCTTTATGTCAAAAACGTGTCATATTTTGATGTGTGACTCATCCGTACACAAATTTTTGCTGTTTTGTTTTATTTTTTATGTGTGAGTGTCGTCATTACAGTGTAGTTTTTGTATGTGGGTATGCGGAACTGCACTTGTGTGCATTTTCCCCCCCCCCGCAAAAAATGCCAGAATAATTTGAATAGAGTAATATCGCTAAGGCTTCTCCCTTCGTGACAAACGAAGCCTTTTGTTGCTCGAAGGTAAAAAGTATCGGGAATATGTCAATAAAAAGACCCGCGTAAAAGAGGTCGTTCTAATTTTTTTACTGCATGTTGGTAGCATGTTGGTACTCTGTAATAAAACTATACAACTCCATAGACTTTGGGCTTGTTTGACTCGTCTTGACGAGGACTTGTTGGGAAACAGTTTACAGGGTCTGTTGATAAAGCCGGAAGAAGGCCAGAGGATCTCTATAATAAAACCATACTACCCCATCTAGTGTGGGCTCGTTTGAATCGTCTTGACGAGTACTCTATTGGGAAATAGTGCCCATGGTCTGATGAAGAAGCAGGAAAAAACCCACAGGAAATAAATATCGGACTAAAAACATACCCATACAACGGACTAAAAATAAAGATTTGATCAAAAAAAGCTTTTTAAAAAAAGCACAACCTCCTTCAAAAATCTTAAAAAACAGCTCTATAAAAAGCAAGAAATAATGTTCAAATCGATTGATTAAAACACGTCTATTGAAGTCGGGTGGAGCTGGAAGTATTTTTTTTATTTATTGTATTGTTTATATTCTTAAAGCTCCACCCGACTTCAATAGACGTGTTTTAATCAATCGATTTGAACATTATTTCTTGCTTTTTATAGAGCTGTTTTTTAAGATTTTTGAAGGAGGTTGTGCTTTTTTTCAAAAGCTTTTATATTTTAAACTTTTTTGTGGTAGGTATGTAAGTGATGATTTTATAAAATAAATATAGTACAGTATAATGTTATAATGTTTCACATTTTTCAATGGTATACCCCGAGTAACTCAATTTCCACAAGAGTTCCGTTGGGCCTTCGCAGTTTAACCATAGTCCAGCAGGTCCTTGACAATAAATAGGTACTTAACTTGTTTTTGATTGTCATAAACCTGCCAATATTTCAATCACTGTCCTATTTGATTTTAAGGAGTTCCCTTGTGTATCTTCAAAACCCAAAGTCCAATACCAATGAAATTAATATGGTATCATTCTTAAGGTGTCTTCTTTCAAACAAAAAAGAATCATCTAAATCGGTGCATAAACAAAAAGGTAATGGTTGAAAATCCGCCTGAATTCATATAAAATGGTAACGAAAACGACAGTTTTTTCAAGATTACTTGAAAACTACTAAACCGATTTCAAAATTTCAAAAAATGATTCCAACTTGGAAACAAACGTCATGTTAAAACGTTTGAATCATTTCAATCGGTTCAGCCGTCTTCGAGTAATCGGTGTACCTCCTCCTTTTCAAATTTTTGAAGTGGGTTAAAAAGACAATTCATGATAAATCTTACAAAAATGCGTCCCACGTTTTTAGGTTTAAAACTTCTGTAAAGGGTTTATAAATCATTATCGGGAGAAATTATTTTATGATTTGAATCTGTTTTTTTATGGGTGGTTTTGACAGATTTTTATACTTTTTAGTTCGTTTTAAAAACATGTTTTAAAAAAAGTTTTTGTATAAAAACGCGCGATGCTCAAGCAAGTCATTATTTCAACGGCGGCGTCATATTTTTTTAAGTTCTAAAGTGTTAAATCTTATGACTTGCTTAGTTAGATGATCTCAGTAATGAGTTTCGAATTACTAAAATAGATGGATTTTCCCGTACCTAAGCTTTTAATAATTAGTGGCGATCTAAGTAAATTAACTTCTTAGGCAATAATAACTTCAACTTATTTATTCATAATATGTATATTTATAACTTAGTAAAGGCAATGTAAACTTTTTGGCATACCCGCCATTTTGAAAAATCGGAAATTCTACGCAACTGATTAAACTAAAGTTAATCGATAGGTTGTCATACTGTCGTAAAATGTATACTTAGGTACGGTTGAGACCATTAATATGTTGGCACTTTTGACAGATCGTCAACCTTTATGCATTTGTAATAAAAGTCAATATCCTGTCAAACGTGCCAACATATTAATGGACTCGACTGTACCTACTTTCGGAGATATTCGGAGAAGGGATGTGCTACATCTATGATTCGGACCAAAATAGTCTGTAGTTGCAAATTGAAGGTTTCATTCTATCACGATCATTTTTCAAGTCCAAATATCTCCAAAAGAATTAATTTAAGGACAATTTGATAATCAATAATTCATCTTTATTTTGACGTTTTCTATCAGTTAAAACTAGTTTCAACAATTGCGATGAATTTCCGATATTTTTCGAATAGGTATACCAGGCTACACTGTCAACCTCTCTCCCTGGCCCGGCTAAAGGCAGGGAATAGAGTGAGCAGATTTAATATTTATAAATAAAAGGAGTTTTTAGATGTATAAGTATAATAAAAAAAACAATATACAAATATTTAAGCATCAAAAGTAAGTATTAAACCGTAAACAAATCTTAACTATAAGTCGTTAATACAAGGTTCCTACTATTATATCTTATTAACTTTGAGACAAATTAAAACCATTAGGCATCAAATTATTATTACAACAGTTACATAAACAAATGGATAAAAATGTTATAGTACTTATCCATGTAAAACCAATGAATGGGGTGGGTACCTAATCCTTTGCTCTCTTAAAATAATAAATAATACGGAAAATTATTATATATATAGTTGAAAAAAATTAAAGTTAATTAAAGTTACTAGAAAATCGTGGTCATAAAATATTCGATTTAATACCGTTGTCGTCGCACCGAAGTTGCAGTATTTCTTGCCAAATAAAAGTCATAAAAATTAGAACGCCCTTACTTGATGTAGACGAAAAGCACGGATAATCTTCAGGGGATCAGGACTGGAGCTGCAGACCTTCACAGATTGATGACCGTCGCAGATCAAATCGTAGATCAAATTCATAAAAACAGTGACATTCAGTCACTAATAATAGAATATCGAATGAAATCTACCAATGATTATTAATCAGGCAATTAGGAATTAGCGCATTAGTGAAATAATGTATGAATTATTATATTTGGGAATTTGTGAATCCCTCCTCTTCCCTCCTGGAATCGAAGGAAAAAAAAGGAGTTAGTAAAAGGAAAAAATAAAGAAAGAAAAATAAATACAAAGAATAATTTAAAATAATATAAATACGTACCCTTTTTTTTAATCAAATTTTCATGAAAATGGTATAATGCAGCGTCTTTAATTAGCCAACAAAACTTTTCAAAAACAAGCAGTAGTATGAAAAGCCTAAAAACAAACGATTTCATCAATTGTGTGTAAAATTTATAAAAATCTACATTTATTTTCTTTAAAAACACTTACCCAAATATTATTTATGTGATTCTTACAAGGAATCAACAAAATTTTAACATTTGTTATAAAATTATATCAGTTCGAAGCAAAAATCGGCTTCGCGCCATGAAAAGTGAAAAATTTCCCAAGAAAGCGCGGGAAACGCAACGAAAACGTTCAATACAAGAAAAAAGTAATAAAGTGACAAGGATGAACGATGTAAAATGGCTGTGTAAGAAAAGGATAGTAGAATACATCAATATTTTTAAATGTTGTCGACATGAATTAAAAAGTTATAAAAATAAAATACATAGATACCAAAGAGTTTTATACAAGAAGGTTGATAGTTTGAATTTGGAGTATGGATGAAATGAGGTCGCATGTATGAAATAAATTCATGAATTATAATAATAAATTACTGTTTTATACTTGTAAATCAATAAATAAGATGGAATATTAATAAATATGAGAATGAAACGTGGTTTTTCTGTAATAGTGAAAAACACAACGTTACAACACATTAAAATGTTAGGTATGTGTCTTTTGCAAATAAGTTTTTTGTGTCGTTAATTCTAAACAAAAGCACAGAATAAATAATAGTCCGAGTAGAATAATTTGAAGAGGAGTTTACATTAAATGTATTAATAAAACTTCTTTTGCAACTAGTTGCCAAAACAAGTAAAAATTTTTTTTTACTCGTGAAAAAGTTTTTTCACAACTGGTTGTGAAACTCAGTTGCCATGGCGGCCGAAATGATTCGGATAAAGATTAATATCATGATACGAAAGTCATTATCTTCCGATTCCACCCCTGTTTTGATTGATTATTTGATCGAAATGCGGGTATTGTGACTACACTATACTTGACATAAAAAATTATATCCTCGCGGAATTTTTTGGGTACCTAAGTTAAGTAATGATGAGAACTATTAAAGATACAGGTAGGTACAAGCATGGCCACGTATCTTTAGAGGGAATTACTGCGCATGTGTACAGACACGAATGCAACCTTAAAGTTGACAAACTTACATTTGCGGCCGTATGCACTCTAAATCACAAATCATCATCATCATATCAGCCGCACGACACCCACTGCTGGGTATAGGCCTCCCCTAAGGATCTCCACGACGATCGGTCCTGCGCTGTCTGCATCCACTGGCTTCCCGCGACCTTCACCAGATCGTCGGTCCACCTTGTCGGGGGCCTACCCACGGAGCGTCGTCCGGTGCGAAATCACAAATGCTCAAATAAAAAAAAAAATATCGAGCGCGACTGTACTTACATACTGTACGTACATTTTTGATAGGTACCTTGGGTTATTTTCGTAGGGATCTCAATTTTTTTGAAAATATAATACAGCTCAAAATGTTACTCGCTGATAATGTTTTTTTTATAATGATGAAACATTTGACATTTGAATCACAGTAAATCTGCAATTAATTGCAATTGCACTGTTAAAGTTATAAGTTTTAAATTTGTAAAAATTTAAATTTGTAAAAAAAAGCTGAATATAAAAGTTCAGATTTTTTTTACAAAATTAAAAAAAAAATCTACACAAAAAATATTTCAGACAATTTTAATAATTATATTGCTGCATTAAATCTTTTTGTCAAAACCGGAAGTTTTATTAAGCGCAATAAAAAATAATTGTTTCCTATTTAACTTGTATTATTTTGTCACCTTAAATTACCGATAAAACTTAATATTTTGTTATTATCATTCTTAATTAAACCAATCTTAGATAAGATTTAACAACTTAATATAAACAGAGAGATCTCAGATAAGATTTAACAACTTTACATAAACATAGAGGAGCACTTTACCTAATCTCAGATAAGATTTAACAACTAAGTATATAAAGGTAATTAATATATAATGGTGACATTGAATCAGTCGTTTACGTAAATTGTAGTAGGTAATTTTACAGTTTTATATTATTTATAAAACTATTAAAATTACATTATAAAAGTTTAAATTACTTTAAAATGAATCCTGGGACTTTACTAGTATTATTATGTGTGGCAAGTGCAGTTTACGCGGTTAATGAAAGTAAGCAATTTTTATAATCTATCCTACCCTTAGAATAATAACACCTAGAACGATAATTCCCTACAAAGCGCACTGTCAAAAGTGAGGCTACTAAAACAGCCAAAATGGCACCGTTTTCAGATGTTTATTGTCCAATATTACATAATCATACCTAATAAGTACAAAACCGTTTCAACTTCCCTACCTTAAAGAGATTAGTTACTATATTATTGGATTTTAGTTACGATTAGGTAACGTATGAAGGATATAAATCTGAAAACTGAGCCATTTTGGCTCAGTATTAGTTGCCTCACTTGCATATGAGGACACGGCTTGTAGGTGTAATTATTCTAAGATCCTACCCTACTTAAACAACGTATTACAAAATAACCCCTAATGTCCAATATAGAAGATACTTTTACTATGGATAAAATCAGCTGTTTCATACATTTTGATATTTGATATTAATTTTTGTGTGACTTTTTTTAGCGATTTCGGAGTTGGTCCCGTTAAGAGTTGTTCAGTTTGATGGTCCCTATCTACCATATTTGGCAATAGGGGTTATTTTGTAAAACTTTGCATAAATAAAAATTAATCACCGGAATGTAAAAGCGCATAGCTTCAGAACGACTGCACCAAATTAGATAATTATTTTTTGTTGTGGTTGTTATTATCAGGACAAAATTTGTATAAATAAAATATAATTTTCAAAGAATTGTAAGGGAAGACGTAAAAATATATTTCTCTTTTCCGCCAATTTAAATTGCAATAAAACTAATAGATGGCGCTACCCGTGCGAAGTCGAGGCGGGCAGAGTAAGGAGGCACCTAATTAAGCTCGTCCGTCGATCACTACACTAGTGCGTCTACGTACACACAACATATTTTTCTCCAGGGGGGCACTAAGGCTGCTGAATACTACCTAAAAGAAACACTGGTCCGCAAGTTGACTATGACAGCTTTCAAACAATAACAAATTCAAATAAAATCTGTATTTTTATTGTATTTTTTTTTTTCAGATTGAGTTTTACTTTGAATGGAAAATTAAGTGGTTCCTATTTTCTTTTCAGCAGTATATGATACGAATCAACACTTGCTCAATCTCTTCTTTTTTGCAGAAGTCGTGGTCTGCTACTACGGCACCTGGGCCACCAACAGATTGGGTCTGGGCAAGTTCGATGTAGACCACGTAGATCCAAACCTGTGCACGCATCTCATGTACGCCTTCGTGGGTATCAATGCAGAGGGGACGGTTTTGTCCCTCGATCCGTCTCTGGACCTACCAAGTGAAAATGGCACAGGTAAGTCGAACAATATACCTAGAGGTAGGTAACGAAAAAACGTACCTATCTGTGTATCGGATTTTGTGGTACCGGGTTAGTAGTTTAGTAAAAGACCTATGAAAAGCTTTTGGATATAAATTTTCAATTCGATGCCTTAACATAGGTAGTCTTAGTATGTCATGCTCTCTTTAATCATTTCTGCGGTGGTGTCGTATGAGGCGGGTCGTTACGTTCCCTCAAATATGGTTGAGCGAAGAGATGGCTGGTTCATGCGTCATGCTCGTGAACTGGTGCTGCCAGTGGGAATGGGTCTGCTTCTGACTACCTATCTTAACGCATATTGAATTGTATGTTTTTCTTTTATTTATTGTAACAGCCTTTAAGAAATTTGAAATTCATTAAGAAATGAGCTAATTCAATAATGTTATTTATTTGTTAATCTTTGTTAATATAAAGTCTGGAAACGATATACACATTTGTAAATATCGTTCCATCTGATAAAGCTGACAAGTTTTTTGCGCCCATTTTTCTTGTCAGTTAAAAGACGTCATAATGGGTGGTAGGGTAAAAGAATTGACGATTTAAAAATGCTTATTATGTGAGCTTATTTAAATAAAATATATTTCACTTTCACTTCACTTCACTTCACTTCACTTTCACTTCACTTCACTTCACTTCACTTCACTTCACAGTACTATTTATATATTCTGTGGTACCGGTGTACCTATCTACAACGGAAAAAACACGGGGCATGAACGGGTCTTGCCTGTATATCTTGTCCTGTCCTGTCATGAATAGACTTCTCAAATATGGTTTGCACGGATCGACATTTTAACCGACTTCAAAAAAAGGAGGAGGATCTCAATTCGATTCATTTTTTTTATCGTTGTTTGCGTATATCTTCGACATTTATGGACCGATATTGATGAGTCTTTTTTTATTTAAGTGAGTTTTCTTGCGAGATCGTCCCATTAATTAGGGTTCCGTACCCAAAGGGTAAAAACGGGACCCTATTACTAAGACTTCGCTGTCCGTCTGTCTGTCTGTCTGTCTGTCACCAGGCTGTATCTCATGAACCGTGATAGCTAGACAATTGAAATTTTCACAGATGATGTATTTCTGTTGCCGCTATAACAACAAATACTAAAAACAGAATAAAATAAATATTTAAGGGGGGCTCCCATACAACAAACGTGATTTTAGCCGTTTTCTGGTACGGAACCCTTCGTGCGCGAGTCTGACTCGCACTTGGCCGCTTTTTTTTCTTCAAATCGGTGCAGTGTTTTCATGTAAACCTGAAAATACTATGATTTGAAAATAAAAACAGCTTCAAAATGAAATAGCTCTAAAAAGAAAGAAATACTATTACAATTTTAATAAAAAGAGTGAGTCCCATCCACCCCGGTGGTTCTGCCCCGGTGGCGAGAGTGAACGTCTAACGTAGTCGGGTGTGGATTTTAGAGTAAAAAAAAAGTTGTCCTCCATCCAGCCCCACCCGACTTCAATAGACGTTTTTAATGCGTATTGGTGATTTTAATATAATTTCTTGCTTTTTAGATCTGTTTGATTTTGAAGCTGTTTTTATTTTTAGGTTTTTAAGGAGGTTTTTTTTTACGATTAAGCAATTCGAACTAAAGTATGCTAGGATGTGATTAGGACTCCTAAAATATACATTTTTCTCGAAAATAGTGTAATTTTTTTTCTTTTGGCTTCCTCTTGCACATAGGCATATTATTGTAAAAGATACATTAAAATAACTCGTTTATTTTGCTATCTAGGTATTCTATTCAATAATTCAATTGTTATTGCACGACATCATACATTATGTTTACAAAGATGTTTTATATTTATGCCACATAGTATTTTTAATAGTGCTAACGTGTTATGGTTCCAGATAGGTAAGATAAAATATTCTATATTGTACACCATGACAATTTATAAAGAAATACACAAAAGAAGAACAATTGGCAGCCATATCGCTAAAAATCAATTTCTTCCAGGCAAGCATGAGTTGAGCTGGATAAAGAAATATACCTACTAGTTTATGGTGTTTCAATATTATTTCGTTAAGAAATCTTAAGACCTCAGGACCAATCGATTAATCTAGCGTTTTAATCTTATCTTGTTGTTTTATTACAGGCAACTTTAAAAAGTTCAATGACCTCAAACTCAAGAACCCCAATTTGAAAACAATTTTGGCTGTCGGTGGATGGGATGAAGGCTCTGCTAACTATTCCATAGTGAGTGCTCCTGATTTCAATTTACATTTCAATTTCAATTTACATTTCAATTTCAATTTACATTTATTTTGTGCATGTACTTTCTATTTATCCTTTTTAATTCATAGTAGAGTTTTATTTGTTAAAGTAAAAAGACCAAATGATAATTATATGCAATGCATAGTTTGACTACGAAAGCCTTAATTTTTTAGCAACCTAGTTTAGCCTCGAAGAAAAGCCCAATGAACTTTTCTTTCTGTCTAAAGCAAAGATCTTGTTATTCCTCAATTATCTCTCAAAACAGAAGAAACTTAAAAAATCGATTCCTAGTTAGAGAAAAGAAAAAAAAGTTCATTATCTCCGGGCAGAATAATAGTCATCATTTTATTGCAACTGTCTCTGCTTAGCTTGAATTCGGATTAGATCTGTATACTAATAACAATTTAACATTTTTAGATGGCATCAACTGCAGCCTTACGCCGAAACTTCATCGATAGTGGTCTAAAAATGATCTTGGATTACGGTTTCGACGGCTTAGATTTAGACTGGGAATATCCCAATCAACGGGATACAGTTTATGGGAAAGCTGACGTAGACAACTTCACGCAACTGACTAAAGAGCTGAGAGAAGTGTTTGATAAATATGGCCTGATTTTAAGTGCCGCTGTAGCTGCTACAGAAGCATCGGCCTCACTTTCTTATGATGTTCCCTCCATTGCCAAGTAAGTTTTACTTGCACATGTTTTAGACTCTTTTAGATAATATCTAAAGCCTCAAACCTGTGCAAAACATGTGCATATTATGGGAAAACATCGACAGAAAACAGTATGTTGGTATATGTGATCGAAGGTAGTACTATAATTTATCAAGTGGTATCAGTAGTCTTTAAATGGGTCTCCATAATGTTTTGGCTGATATGGATATTTTGTTTTGAAGAACCAAATTGTGGAACATATTTGGAGAAGACCTATGCCTAGCAGTGGCCGTAAAAGAAAAACTTGATTTAATTTTGGTCATTTACAGTTGAGTTAAGGATCAATGACTCACAGTTAACTCAGTCTTATTAAACAAAGTGTTTATCTTCTTCAGGTACTTAGACTTCATAAATGTAATGACATACGACATGTACGGTGCCTGGGACCCGTTCACGGGCTACAACGCCCCGCTGCACGCATGGGAAGATCTGAAAGGCGATGACGGTGAAGCCAAAGAGACTTTGAACACAATTGATAAAGCTGTCGAGTATTGGCTAAGAGCAGGTAATAAAAGAGATAATTTGAATCAAAACAGGAATTGTCTTATTATTATTTTTGATAGAGACTGGGAACATATCTTATTGCTGGCTTCAAGAGTGAAAAAAATGATGAATGTTATTCACTGATTTAAAACAAACAGAGGTAGAGGAACAAGCTTTTTAGCTCTCAAGTTGTTTACAATTATTAACTTGCAACTTAATAATAATTTACTTAAAACCTATGAGAATCTAAAAGCACTAAAAGTGTCTCTTTTTTCAGGTTGCCCGCCAGAAAAGTTAGTACTTGGAGTACCTTTCTATGGCCGAACATACACATTGACAGATCCTGATGTAAACACCGTCAGAGCTCCAGTTGATGGCGCTGGGATTGCTGGACCTTACACTCTTACAAACGGCTTCCTTGGATATAACGAGGTAATCAAATAATTATTAGATTGGGAGGATATTGGCTACCTATCTTATGTTTTGAAAATGAGTTTCTATCGAAGTCGAAAATAAAAGTTCGCATGGGGACCTTCTTTTTGTATGCCGAAAAAAAATCACTTATTCACCAGCACCACCAGCTATTCTACCCATCACTCGTAACATGGAAAATTTGAGGATGTAAGATTATTTATTTGATTACAGTTTTGCGTCAAACTTCAATCAGAACCCTGGACTGTTCATAGGGATGAACTTGCAAAA
Organism: Agriphila tristella; assembly: GCA_928269145.1. NCBI lineage: Eukaryota > Metazoa > Arthropoda > Insecta > Lepidoptera > Crambidae > Agriphila > Agriphila tristella. The sequence continues at coordinate 24,691,673 of OV743444.1, forward strand.
GTGCCGTACGCCGTCAAAGGCACTGACTGGGTCTCTTATGATGACACACATTCTATTAAAGCCAAAGTTGAATACGCTTTAAGCCTCAATTTAGGTGGAATCATGCTGTGGAGTATAGAAACTGATGACTTCCACAACGTTTGCGGTGGTGGACGTTTCCCTCTTTTGAAAGCTATCAATGGCGCTTTGAACAGAGATACATGTTAAACTGATACTACATCATCTCCTTCCGCCTCTACAACTATCACTTCCTTTGAAACTACCACTATCGCTGTCTTAGAAACTACTACAACAGCTTTTGAAGATATACCTACTACATCTTCAGCTCCAAACGAATCTACAAAAATATCAGCTCCTACTATTTCAATGGCTTTCGTTGCGTTGATTATTTTGCTACTAGTTAGCTACTCATACAGTTTTGTAATTTAGAGGTATTTTTCTTAATTACTTATTATATATTGAATGATATTTTTCGGTATATGGGACACTGCATAGAAGTATTTGTTAAAATCCCTAATTTATTAGATCTTTTAAAATGTTAATGATTGCGACTGTTTCAAAAATTTTCTCAGGACATTAAATATTACATTACAACAAAAGCGTTATTTTGCTCTAAATACTGAGTTATATAGACCAGTGGACTCCTTATTGTAACGACCCACTTCACACGACACCACCGCAGAAATAATTAAAGAGAGCATGACATACTAAAGCTACCCATATTAAGTCGTCGAGTCAAGAAGCCAGTAGTACGTTTTTAAGTAGGTAGGACACTTCTCACTATTTATACTTAGAAAATAAAAATCATGATTCGAGTTACTTGGAGTTTTATTAAAGAACTTTTTTATCTAGACCTATGAAAGAACCACGGATTTTTTCTAATCAATACTGAGGCATTAGAGTAGAGTAATAAACAAAAGCTATGCCCATGCGTTATTATCCTTCAAATAATCGTCAAAAGTAGCCTTTACTTATAAGTCATAACATTCGATTTAACATTATTTAAAAAGAAATCCAAGGGCAGTTCTGTGACTTGTTGTAGAATCTTATTATAAAATACATCTACACAAAAAAGAGCTTCCGGTTTTATGCAGTCTTTGCATTTGAACAGTAAGTTTGTCTTTGTTTCTTGTATTGAATTTATGAACATTATTATTTTTTACAAAGCTATCTAAATTTTTCTTTACATACATTATATTTTCATAGATGTATTGGGAAGCAAATATTTTAATTTCTTTAAATAGGCCACGAAGAGTATCTCTGGACCGTTAGTTTGTACTTTGTATATAGTGCGCACTGCCCTTTTTTTGTAAGTTGAATATGTTATTAAAATTAGCAGCTGAGCCCCTCAACAACAAACCGTAGATCATAATACTATGAAAATAACTAAAGTAAACCAATCTTGCTGTTTCAATGTCGGTCAGAAGCCTTATTTTCTTAACGGCAAAGGCAGCGGAACTAAGTCTGCTTGTCTCCCATCCCATTGCAACTGCGAGCCTATAGTAATTCCTAAAAATTTTGTTGAGTCAACCAATTCGTCTGCTTCGCCATTTACATTTATTGTTATATGAACCTGCCTCACATTAGGAAGTAAAAATTTGACACATTTAGTTTTACTATAGTTAAGCTTCAGATTACTAGTAGTAAACCAATGCCTCACCTTGGAAAGAGTTCTGTTTACATCGTCACTGCAGTCACATCCTCTATCAACTTTAAGAATTAAAGAAGTATCAACAGCAAACAGTACTATTTCACACAAGTTTTTGGTATAGTAAGGAAGGTCATTAATATTTAATTATTTATATAAGAAAAAGAAATGGACCCAATATCGATCCCTGCGGCACGCCCATGGTAATGGGTGCTTCATAGGATTTACTTTAATTTACAATAGCTTTTTGGGTTCTCGCTGAAAGATAGGATTGATTAAAGCCTACTGCATTTTTTGATACACCATTATGCTCCAATTTATCTTATAAAGTACTGTGACTGACACTATCAAATGCTTTAGAGGGATCACAAAATATACCAATTGCATCTTTTCTACCCTCCCATGCCTCAAAGACGTATTAGAGAAGTGCAATTCCAGCATCAGTTGTGCATCTACCACAATTAAAACCAAATTGTTTCTCGTGAAGTAGTTTGATGATAAGAAAATGTGCTAATAATTGATCATAAATGATCTTTAAAAAAATTTGCTTAGTGCTGGCAAAATGGAAATGGGTCTAAAGTTAGCGGGATCGCTTTTGTCCCCAGATTTAAAAATAGGGATAATTTTACTATATTTCATTAAGTCTAGAAATATCCCTTCATCAACACTTATTGAAAATAAAAGCAAGATGGGGAGCAATGGTAGTTATTATAGATTTAATTATGTGAATTGAAATGCCCCAGAGATCTTCAGTCGTTTTATATTTATTGAATTAAATGTTTAAAGAATGGTATCACTATTAATTGGTCTAAATTTAAAAATATAAGGTCCTTCTTAAATAGTGCACATAACTTTAAGGGGTCAATGTACTCATGCATACAAACAACTTTTACTATGGTACCAACATTGAAATCGCGAAAAAAAATCAGCTGTTCCATAGAACATTTTAAATAGAATAGATCAAAATGTATGGAACAGCTGATTTTTTTTCGCGATTTCAATGTTGGTACCATAGTAAAAGTTGTTTGTATGCATGAGTACATTGACCCCTTAAAATTATGTGCACTATTTAAGAAGGACCTTATATTATTGCATTTATCAACACATGATTCTAAGAGGGAGACACAAATGTTTGAAGATGTATTCAAATTACTGGTAGTTGCAATAGGTATTTTAGAAAAGAAATCTTGAAAAATTGTTGCCACACCTTCATCTGACTTAATAACTTTATTGCCTGATACTAATAAGAATTCACGGTCATTACTTTTAGTTTTCCCGGTCTGTTTGTTTATAATATTCCAAGTGGTTTTTACTTTATTATCTGACTGATAAATAAATTGTAGAAATACATTTTGCTTTTGCTAAAGTACATACTTTTTTGAACATTTTTGAAAAGTTTCTTACATATTCATGAAATTCAGGATCATTTGAAATTGTTTTCTGACCATATAATTCAATTAACTTATTTCTGCTTACATAGATGCCTGGTGTTGCCTAATCACTGAATTTCTTTTCGTATGGGAACCTTATTTTTGTATGCTGAAGAAAATGCATTTATTTATGGGCTCACCAGCACCGCCAGCTATTCTACCCATCAAATTAACTCGTAACATGGAAAATATGAGAATATAAGATTATTTATTTGATTACAGTTTTGCGTCAAACTGCAAACAGAATCCTGGACTGTGCATAGGGATGAACTTGCAAAAGTGCCTTACGCCTTCAAAGGCACTGATTGGGTCTCCTACGATGACATAGATTCTATTGAAGCTAAAGTTGAATACGCTCTAAGCTTCAATTTAGGTGGAATCATGATGTGGAGTATAGAAACTGATGACTTCCACAACGTTTGCGGTGATGGACATTTCCCTCTTTTGAAGGCTATCAATGGCGCTTTGGACATAGACACATCTTTAACTGATTCTACATCATCTCCTTCTGCCTCTACCACTATCGCTCCCTTAGACACAACCACAACAGCTGATGAAGATATAATATCTACTACATCTTCAACTCCAAGCAAATCTACAACCACATCAGCACTTGCTACTACAACGGCTTCCGGTGCGTTGATTATTATGCTACTAGCTAGCTGCCTCTAGTTAGCTAGTCACACAGTTTTATAATTTTATGAAATTTTTCTTAGTTATTACACATTTAATTATATTTTTCGGTATATGGGACACTGCATTGAAGTATTTGTTATAATCACTAATTTTATAATGTGCTTTTAAAATGTTAAATATTACGACTGTTTCATCATTTTTCTTAGAACATTACAACAAAAGCGTTATTTTGCTCAAAATGGGAGTTATATACCAGTGGTTCCTAACTAGTTTTTTCTACGTACCCTTCATGTAAAGACATCAGACTCACGTAGGTAGGTACCCCTTATTTCAACTCCCCCACCAGAAATGATAAATTACAAAGGTTTTTACTGATAATATAATATTTTATTTAAGAGATTGTTCCGCGTATCCCTTGTAACCTTACCTTACCTTAACGCGTACACCAACACACACTGATATAGACTATTTCTCGTTGTTCGAATTGGATGAAAATAAATGGCAAGATTCCGAAGTGAAGAAATTACCTCACGCGAATCGATTAATTGTATTATCGATTCGAGGTGGGTCAAATCCTAATATTCAATTCAAATTATTGAAAAATTACGCGCGTGAGGCTATCATGGAAAAAATATATATTGTACTTAAAATAATACACAATAGATTTAATTGAAATCATTTATAAAAATGTTACCACCTTTGATGTAAAAAAATATTCCGTGGACCCTGTTTCTGGTCTTATTTGTAAAATTTCTCGGAAACAGAACATTCGTTTATGTTAAAACCAACCATAAAAATTGGCGATGTTAATATACCTTCAATCTTAATTAAACAGATGTATTTTAACTAACTTGAAAGCGAAGAAAAGTAATAAAAACATGTAAACATTGATAATTCGGTGCTAGTTCTCAACGCAACTGCCCGCGTTGGAACGCGCACTGATTTGAACCCAACAAAGTGAGTAGAGTTACGTTCGATTTCACTCCATCACGGATCGACCCGCTCGGATTGAAGCATGTTAAGGCATATGTCATTTTGCTTCCTATGGTAGCGTATTAAATGGATTCTTACTCTCTTCATGAATTAAAGTAAGAGCTAAGAAAAAAAATGTTTATGTAGTGTAATGTAGTCGTATTTTACACATGAACAGTAACTAACGTTACGCTCTGCAAGATGCATGACGTTTGTCACTGATGATGACCTACATTTAAATTATTATGTTATTGACTAAAAACGCTCTCTTGTATTGTGACATCTGTCTGACAACATACAACATGCTACCAAAAACTATTGGTTTTACTTGAAGTCCTGGCAGGGTCGCCATGAAGTACCTAGATTGAGAGTACTACTTAATGGCGACCCTGCCAGAATAATTATACCTACATAAAATAATAAAATAAGAGATTTCCTATAAAGTTGACAAGTTCATTAATATTACTTTGACAACGACGTGTCCGTTCCAATTCTGAAAGTGGCAACGTAAACATTGTCCTAAAATCATTGATGATATTTTTATTTATTGACCACATATTTATAAAAAAACATTTGCGAAAACTATACATTAATTATTAATGTATAGTTTTCGCAAATGTTTTTTTCAATTGAAGTGTATATTTGTTAGAACAAGTTGTCCCACATAAGTAGAAAGAAAAGGCTCTAGTCACAATAGGAAGCTTTTAGCCAATCTCGGGTGTGGCCAGCCCTTTGGTGGCCTAGTTCCGCGCCCTTCACGGATAAGCAAACCATACTACTACTTTAGTAGGAAGGAATGTGGAGATTGTAAAATATGTTTTCAAACTGCAAGCTGGCCATAACCGCCGTTGGTGGCTGGAGTTAATTTGATCTTTTTAGGGTTCCGTACCCAAAGGGTAAAAACGGGACCCTATTACTAAGACTCCGCTGTCCGTCTGTCTGTCTGGCTGTCTGTCTATCTGTCTGTCTGTCACCAGGCTGTATCTCATGAACCGTGACAGCTAATAGACAGCTGAAATTTTCACAGATGATGTATTTCGATTGCCGCAACAACGTGATTTTTTTTTGCCGTTTTTTGGTACGGAACCCTTCGTGCGCGAGTTCGACTCGCACTTGGCCGGTTTTTTATTTTAAAAAGGGATGATTTGATTTGAGAGAAGGGCACGCTACTGTGCTTAGGAGTTGACGAATCACTCGCATGGCCTCCCTGCCGTTCACCTGTCTTGATTTTTATATAAATGGAAAAGAACAATCATAAAAAAACAGAATCTAAATAGCTCTATAATTAATTAATATCTACGTCCCCACATCTTTATCCTACTAATATTATAAATGTGAAAGTTTGTGGGTTTGGATGTTTAGATGTTTGTTCCTCAATCATGCAAAATCTACTGAACAGATTTAATTGAAATTTGGCACACATATAGTAGATAGCCTGGATTAAAACATATAATACTTTTTATCCCGATATTCCCACGGGAACGGGATCCACGCGGGTGAAACCGCGGGCGGCCGCTAGTAATACACTATAGGCTAACTTTAGCCGACCTCTACTTGAACAAAGCCTCTAACCGTAGCACTGGAGGTTCGCGGGTCAGGGTGCGGCTGCGAGACGGGAGCTGATATCTATTGTTCTTAACTTCCAATTTACAAACTCCTACTTTTATTGTTTAATCGAAATGCTTGAACTTTATAACGTTATAATTTTTAAGTAGCCGGAAAATTACTAAGTTTAAGTTAAAAAAAATCCTCATTGCATGTGTAACTGAAACATTTATGATAATAATAAGCACCAACATCGTCTTAAAAACAAAAGGGCTGTTCTTTATGCCGCAAACAAAATAAAAAATTAAGAGTTGTAATTTTCAACTATGCATCATAGAGCCCATTTAAAAAAAACATCGTAATCATCAAAAAAGTACATTCATTTTATAAAACACGTCTAGGGTCCCACGATAACTACAATATTGTATACGTATACGCGTACAAATATGTAGGTATATCACTTCCATACCAATAGAGAAAACCAGCAATAAAATATATACTTTGCTTAGTTCTAAAAACAACAAAACAACTACTTTGCTATTGAAAAATAAGAGCCACTGACCGTTGATAAAGTCATCAACTGATTTGACATGCGCTGGCGCATACCGCCCACTACAACCGACATGACACTTCACTTTTTGCACAATCTCTTAAATAAACAGATCATTAAAAACATATCTCGTGTAAATAAAGCTATTCATCTCCACAAATTGATTTGTCATTCGTTATAAATATGTTACTTACAGCGAAATTATAACGGTATAAAGAATTCATTATTCAGATATTTTTTAAAACGATAATGAATAGTGTTTTTTTCGTAAGCTTCAAAGTTAATGAATACGTAAACATTAAAGACCGTTATGCAATTTTCTTCTTACATGTAACAATGTTTTTTATATAAAAAAATACAATTCACATCACGGTGATGTTTCAAATTATAGTATCCGCTATCCGTGCCAGTTTTCATAGGGCACAACTACTGTTTTACTCTTCTTTGTATACAATTTAATGGTGATCTTTTTATTTATTTTTTATTAAAATAATAAGATTTCATGTTCATTCAGCACCAAGATAGATAAACTAAAGAATGTAGAGATACATGTATCGTTGATAGGGATGTTAGTAAACTTAGGAGTAGGTACTATTCATTTGTTTATTTGAGTACTTATTAGCTAACTAGAGTCGGCCCGCGGCTCCGCCCGCGTGGATGAAACTATACTATGACAAACAATTTATTCTTTCGAAACCACAGTGACAACACTAAATAGTTAAACTGTTTATGCTCTGAAAAGATTTTAATGCATAAATTGTTATTTACATAATAAATAATGTACAGGTTAGTTACAGAATAGTAACATAGTATTTAGAGATTATTTACAAATAAGTAACAATTATTATTAATTTACAGAAAATAAACTGTTTAGGACCTACAGTACATGACCTCTACCATAGACGCAATTCTCCACCAAGCCTTGGTCCTTCCTACCTTCTCGGTGTATACGCACGCACTAAATCTTGGGAGAGTGCTTTCCCCGTTTGCACTTTTATAACTCCCCACAAATTCTGTTTCCGTCCTTTCTTTTTGGCTATCTCTTAATTAACTCTCCCCCATCTGGATCTAGGCTCCACAAAACGGTACTTCGCGTCGCGCTAATCTCGTCTAATTTTATATATTAGATTACCCACGTTTAAAACATCGAAATGTATTATTTAAAATGGAAATTATGGGGACAATGATACGTGAAACTTAACGGCCCGTTGTCCCTATGATTGGGGACAACGGCACGGAAATTTTATGACGTTCCGTTGTCCCCACTATAGGGACAAAATCATGGGGACAGCGGGAATACAGGATCTTTCGTTGCACTGCATGACTCACTAACCCCCAGATCCAATAATCAATCCACAGATAGGGATTCGCCTAATCCAGATTAGTTGCTAAGCAACTGGCCTTAATTTTTTTTATATCAACCGTTACATACCTAGCAAATAATCGAGATTAGGCCTACCCCTATCCTATCTTGGCCATAAAACTCCCTTCTTGCGTCTGTATTTTCATGTAGATACATAATCTAGGCACCATCTGGGTGAACTTATTCCTTCGTAGATCTTATCTTGGTTCTCGAACTAAATAAATGGTCAAAAGCAAACTCATTAAAAATAAAAAAGTATCTTTACCGAGGGTTTGTTTAACGAGGTAGGTAGCGTGTCATATTACATAGTCACACCATTTACTGTTGAGTACGGTGTAAACGGGCGGTTAGCTGGTGGCGGGCGCCATTGTGATGCTAATCCATGTCAAACTGGCACCATTCTTTGTTCACCTCGTCTGTGTTCATATAATATGTAAATACTCGTACTCTGGGACGGCCTATGAAGTACACCGAAGTGGTGTGTTCTCTATATGACGGGTATAGAGCTAAGTTAATCCTGTGATTCCGATAGAACTCACATTTACCTGCTGAGGTCGTTTCTGAAACAATCTGAATTAAAAAATATCACCTTGAACAAGCATTTAATATTTTTGTTTGATGTTATCGCATTTATTCACATACCTATTTAACATACACATTTAATAAAAATTGATCCTAAATACTTTTTTTTTCCAATATTTGTTTACAGTTTCGTACGTAACTAAGTAGTTTAAATCCTTTCTGATTAAATATTGCAAAATATAAAGAGAAAAAATCGCGAGACGTTGAGATCAAACATGAAGCAACGACAAAAAATAAATCAATTTCGCCTTAAAATAGATGAGCTTTAGCAAAAAGTGTAAGACGCTTACCGAATTTCTGTGTTGAAATCTAAAACTTACGAAAGCAGTTTTAGTTACTGAAACGATTTACCTACAATAAATAAGAAATTCTAGAAGAAAACGTACTTAGTTTGATGTTAACAGGTATCTTAGTAAAGCTGTTTACACCTGCCACTCTAATTTTGCTTAGCAGCTCTAGGGATTATTAATTATCAATAACAGTATTCGAATATCTTTGAATCAATGTTAACGCTTGACCTTGACAAAATACCGTGAAACTATCAGACTTTGAGTAACTGTACTTATCTTTTTTATTTTCTATCGAACGTACACTATTCGGAAATCGATCTGGAGTACAATATTCTGACGAGTCTTTACAAAAGCTTTTTCTAATTGTAAAAAAATAGAACAGCCCATTTTCTTTTCGGTTTGAATATGATTCGTTTTTTTTCGGTTTTTTCATCCGCATTCCTACTTTCTCGCTCTCCTAAAAAAACAAGCAACCTTTGGCACCAATACATTGTTATACACTTGTTATGTTAAAGGATATTTTGAGATGACAATGCGCCGCGGTTTGTGTGAACATCGGCGCGGCTGGCGGCGCGTTGGCACAGTATAATGAACCAGTGTCATAAGCTAGGATTTATAGCACTTAATGAATTGCCCTAGTGTGTGTTGCGGCCATGGGTAATAATATCAGGATGGGAGTAAAGCTAGAGTTTCCTAGGATAGCGGTGGATTACGACCGTAAATTTAGCGGCGTAGAACGTTGTCTATGTAAACAATACGGCGCGGTTTCTGACGTTAGGGTGTCGCCGTATTGTTAACATAGACAACATTCAATGCCACTATATTACGGCCGTAATATGACGGCACTGCTATCCTAGGAAACCCTAGCTTTACCCCCATCCTGATATAATTACCCATGGCCGCAACACACACTAGGGAAACTGATTAAGTGTCATTCTTTAGTTGAAAAATGTTAAAACTAATTTTCCATACCGGTGATTTCGTTCGCACGAACCGCATATTATGTCCAAATGGCATATCTTAAGTGGCACATCTTAACACAAGTCGCGACTTGTGTTGTGTACACAGAACCTAGTCCTACACATACATATTATAGTGGTGGCCAGATAATTAAGGACACCAGTAGATGTTCATACAAACGAGGTTTTGAAGCCTTGGTTTGCCGCCAAGAACCTTGACCTAGCTGTGATCTGATGATGGCCATCCAGGGAGTGAATGTGAATAGAGGAGATTCAGATCGCTACACACATCCAACTGATCTGATCAACATTCTATGAGTTATAAGGATATTTAAAAAAAAACACAAAAGTAGCATAATAATGTATGGAAATCCTGATAGGTACTGAAAACACTGATCTTTAACTCATAGAATGTTGATCAGATCAGGGGCCGTACCGGCTAACGAATGGATTAAAACAGAAAAATCAAAGTAAGGAATTTCGTCTTGTACTTTCTGTTGACGTAATTTGGAAGATAACGATGTTCGTGTGACATCATGAATTGAGGTTCGCCATTTTGGCTCAATTGGGGCTCGATTTATCTGTTTTAATTTGAAACCCATCAGACTTTTCGATAATCGATTCGTTAGCCGGTACGGCCCCAGTTGGGTGTGTTTACCGATCTGAATCTCCTCCATTCACTCCGTGGATGGCCATCATCAGATCTTAGCTAGGTCAATTCTTGGTGTAGAACCAAAGGCTTTAAAGTAACCTCGTTTGTATGAAAATCGACTGGTGTTCTTAATTATCTGGCTACCACTGTCTACCGAAATTATTTGGCGCGTCATTTATCGTCATTTTAGCCCGCTTCCAGCCGGTTTGTATGAAGTTGGACTACTGGTAATGTTCATACTGTGTCGGTGGTATCCGAGTTCGCTTCTGTTTACGTAAGCAGCATTGTTCCGCGGCTCCCACCTGACTACATGGAATTCGGAGAGACCTTGGGAAATGGGCTCCACACATTTAAACTGAATTCATTAAACAATGAAAGCTTCATTTAATTAAGTTACTTGTTCAGGAAGTCACATTTATTTATTACACTTTGTCTGTCTTTACCTCACAGAGGAATACGCACGATGAATTTCACTATTTTGACGTCTAAATAAGTTTGTGATTGCAAACAAGAATACAGATGGGTAAATCGGTAATTCCAGGTTCGATTCCCAGGGTAGGGCTTATTTCAAGTCCGCCTGGCTAGCTACCAACATCTTACCTAAATCTGACACCATAACAGCAATTTAAAAATTGTTGTGTAAAATAGCCGGTTCCTCAGTGATGAGGAATTGGATATCTTACATACCGGGTGTAGTGCGGTTCCACCTTCAGCCTTATCGTCACGAATTCCGAATAGAATCGGAAAGTCTATAGTCTTCGATCTTATTTTCTACCTTATGCTACCAAACTTTGTAAATGCAGTGCGCTTTCCCCTCCAAAAGTGAATCGAATGCCAGTCGAATGTATTTATGAATAGCAGTTTTCGAATCTATCGGAGGATACGGATTCGAATCGAATCGAAATCGAGTAGATTTCCGACAATCGTGAATAACTCTACAGTTGTGCATAATAAAAATGTACAACCATCTTCAAACTCAACAGTATTTTTGATATTTGAGCGATGATTGATTCAAATCGATATGATAATTACGTAATTTGTTTTTTTTTATACTGAATCAATGTGTCAAAAATAATTTTAAGTCCGAAATAGGCATGGCAAAGGAGTTTAGTTGGCGCAGCTCCATTGGAGCGTAGCTTATCGGTGGGCGTGGGAACTGTGCACTATTCATTAATACATTACGGATTTTAATGAGGATCAGTAACAGGTTTGAATCCTTTAGTTTTATTGATATAATATAAACACATATTGATAGCTATGAAACCTAGTGAAATAATTTTTGAAATCCGTTTAGAAATGGTTGAGTTAAAAGGATTTGAAGGAAATGTCAAGCTCAATGCAATATGTGCTTTATCACGTACGACATAAGGTTCGCGTACGTCGCGATAAACGTCATAGGGACCCCCGAAAAACCAGTGTTTTAGCTCTTATAACTTCTCAGGTTTAAGAGATATCGTACAATTTTTTTTACAGTTAATCATGTGGTGACATAAGCTTTCTAATTAGCCACTAAACAAAAATCGTTACTGATCCTCATTATAATGAAACTGGTGTTTAACTGACAGGCACTTAGGTTTTTATGTGGTGTGGTGCTATTGCCCATTGTTCGGAACGTCCCTAAACCTAAGGAATTTGACTAAATTGACGTAGGTACTTTGTTAACAATTTATCAAAGTATGAATGCCACTTGCCACTGAGGTGTGAGTATACAAAAATGGTGTGTGAATATGAAAAACAAAACAAAATTTTAACTACGTAACGTGTTGCATCAACAAAAACAGAAATGTTTCTAAAAAAGAGACGTCGCGTCGTAGTTTTTTATGTATAGTTAGTTTTGGTAATGACTATTGTTAATGCTTTGTTACTCTCAGCACTTTAAATAGCTTTTAGTCTCAATCACTGTAATTCTTTATTATGAAACGAAAGACAATTCTTTCGTTCGATAGCATAACATTGGAAACAAAACGATGACGGTCAGTGAACGAAATTTTTAGAAGTTCCATTCAGAAGATCTTTTCTGTGATAACTCGAATTGAATGGTTGAAAATATTTTCAGAATAATGGTTTTTTTTAGGTTCCGTAAAATAAACGGAATCCTTTAATTAAGAAACACTTGGTTGACTGTTTGTCTGTCTGATTAAAAACCTATCAACTCTAAATAAAATAAAACATAGAGCGAAGCGATACTTCCGATGACCTATTTTACTTAATCATGAAAGGCATGAAACAATAGAAATGGCTTAAGAAAAAGAAATTATAGAACGAAAAAAGTATCTATACCCTAACTTTGTACCCACTTGACCGGATTTTTAGGCTAGTACGAGTATGATACGATCGAGTATTTCAAAAGAGTTTTGATTATTTTACTTCCGCTTTCGCCAGCAGTGCTGTAAGTTTTAGCAAGTTTTTGTAGTAGATATGCAACAAAATTTCACGGAGAATTCGACATTCGGGTTTCCAAAGAAGCCTTACAAAACAGCTAGATTACTTTTATACCCAAGTTAAAGATTGTTGGTATAAAATTGATAAAATGAGGGAAATTTTAACACAACTCCATATTGTGGAGATTATTATGTGTGACTTAAGTTGATATTACCTCCGAGATGATAACATCTTTGTCACACCGCAAGCAGTTATTTTATGAGTGAAGTAACAGGCGTTATCAGATAATTAAGTCATTGTGACAAAAAAGTATGATTTGTGGGCGTTACATTATCGTTAAAAACGTAATCGCTGTGTTACAGTAAATTGAATCTTTATTCATACCAACTGTTTTATGTATTCTGTGTAATTTAGATAAGTATAGTAAGGACAATACGTAACAGAAATACTTACAATCTTACATTTAACTCTTTTAAGTACCTAGGAGTATAATATACAGGATGAAATCCAAATCATTGGCAATCTCTTAAACTCTGAATTTAACTGCGATTTACACAAACATGTTTTTTTTGCAAAAAATCACAAAATGTCAAGTAAAAGATTACTGATGCGATTTTTTGTTGATTGCCAATGACTTCGACTTCACCCTCTGTAGTATTATGTTATCTGTGATATTACATACAGACTAACGTAGTCTAAAATTATCTAGTAGGTATAACCCTTAATTTGTAACGCTACGAGACACAGCATATACTTACTACGCTACGAGCTACGAGGTATTCCTCGAAGCGCATCCATTTTCAAGCGCACCTAATGAAGCGCACCTAAACTATTCCTTGATGCACCTAAATAGGTAATTTGCTTTGATCGCGCACCGATTTAGGTGCGCATTGTGGAATAGTTTAGGTGCGCTTCAGTAGGTGCGCTTCAAGGAATACCGCCGAGCTACGACTGGATTCTACGGAGCATTTTCAATTTAAGAAACTTGTACTACAAATCAATAAAATGGTAAAAGTAAAAACTTTTCAAAGTTTTGTATCGACATAAGCTATTGTTTTTACTTCTAGTCGCCTCTAGTGGGTTCTTCTCCTCTGGATGATTCTCACGTAGGTATCCCTTTTGCTCACCAGACCAGGCAGGGCCATAAGTAATAGCATTATCTTTTCTTAAAAAAGGATAAGATGCACATGCGCACAGTAATAAATCGGTCTCACAACCACAATTGCGCAACGCGGGATTAAAGCGTTCGCGACACCGGCGAAAGTGGAAATTATCTCCGGCTAGGGTTGGCACACAGTCTGAAAATTTAACTAATTTTAAATTAATTAATTTATTTACATACTTACAATGTTAAATTTTCAGATTCTACAGTATGATAACTAGTTTTCAGTAAAACTATTTTCATTTTTTGTTTATTTGATTGGAAAACCAACAGCATCAATAATACTATAAGCTGCAATATGTTAAACAGAAAGCCAATTACAGGTTTTCACTAATAGCAATAAATTAATACAATAGGGGTGTGAACAATATGTGTGTTACAGAGTAATCATTGATAGTGGATTAAAAATTAAAAAAAATATTAAAAAAATACGACTGCCCTGCCAAAAACGAACTAAAAAGTTAAACAACATGTGTCATTGCAGTCGGGGGTCCTTATTATGGAACAATTTTTGATCAAAGAGGTCCCCCGACTGCAATGACACTTGTTGTTTAACTTTTTAGTACGTTTTTGGCAGGGCAGTCGTATTTTTAATATTTTTTTAATTTATTTATTTTTTATTTCACACATTTTAGTGACATATTATAATATAGTTTTGGAATTTGCTCAACAAGGCCTTTCATTTGATGCCCATATTGTAATATAATAGATTTTTTTTCTCATTTGAAAATGGCGTCGCACAGTCGCAATATTGATTTTTTCTAAAAAAAAAATTAGCCAGTGTCACTCGGGATGCTGAAAGGATTTTATTAACGATACCTCATTTATCCAAATCAATTCAGGCATTTAGAAGTTATGGTGGAATAAAGAAACTCACATGCCCACAAACATACATGAACCCTGAACACATATACACTCTTTTTGCTTTGGGCAGTCGTGTAAAATATAGAAAAGGTTAGAGGGGCTTTAACAAAAACGAATAAAACCTTTTAAACTGATTTTTATTTTTTTATCTTTTATCACTAGGAAGCTAATACGTCCGACTTCTAGCACAGCAGAATGTAAAGTGAGGTGACTTGTGTTGTGAGCGATTGTAAGAAGGAAGCAACGAATAAGTGAATAAATGAAAATATAACGGATGTTGAATACTTTTAAGTAAACTCACGTGCACTTCCGTTTCCTTAGAAATAAAACACCTTTTACCGATTACAGTGCGATTATTTCCGTTTCTGTTTAACTACATTATTGATTTTTAACAATTGTTCAATGAATAATTTATCATTTTTGTAATCAAAATAAAATAAAATAATTCCTACATAAAAAAGAGGTATCAATGAGGGTAATTATGAATTTGTTAACACCAGAAAGAATCAATAAAACTATCAAAAAAGCACAACCTCCTTCAAAAATCTTAAAAAACAGCTCTATAAAAAGCAAGAAATAATGTTCAAATCGATTAATTAAAACACGTCTATTGAAGTCGGGTGGAGCTGGAAGTATTTTTTTATTTATTGTATTGTTTATATTCTTAAAGCCCACCCGACTTCAATAGACGTGTTTTAATTAATCGATTTGAACATTATTTCTTGCTTTTTATAGAGCTGTTTTTTAAGATTTTTGAAGGAGGTTGTGCTTTTTTTTAAAAGCTTTTTTATTTCAAACTTTTTTGTGGTAGGTATGTAAGTGATGATTTTATAAAATAAAACGTTATAATGTTTCACATTTTTCAATGGTATACCCCGAGTAACTCAATTTCCACAAGAGTTCCGTTGGGCCTTCGCAGTTCAACCCTAGTCCAGCACGTCCTTGACAATAAATAGGTACTTAACTTGTTTTTGATTGTCATAATCCTACCAATATTTCAATCACTGTACAGTTCCTATTTAATTTTGAGGAGTTCCCTTGTGTATCTTCAAAATCCAAAGTCCAATACCAATGAAATTAATATGGTATCATCTTTAAGGTGTCTTCTTTCAAACAAAAAAAGAATCATCTAAATCGGTTCATAAACAAAAAAGTAATGGTTGAAAATCCGCCTGAGTTCATATAAAATGGTAACAAAAACGACAGTTTTTTCAAGATTACTTGAAAACTACTGAACCGATTTCAAAATTTCAAAAAATGGGACCAACTTGGAAACAAATGTCATGTTATAACGTTTGAATTATTTCAATCGGTTCAGCCGTCTTCGAGTAATCGGTGTACATACATATATAAAAAAATATATACGCGACGAATAGATAACCTCCTCCTTTTCAAATTTTTGAAGTCGGTTAAAAATTATTCGAAAAACTTACGGGTTAGACACTGCTTAAGCTAGGGTTTCCTAGGATGACGGTGCCGTCATATTACGGCCGTCATTTAGCGGCGTAAAACGTTGTCTATGAAAAAATACGGCGCGGTTTCTGACGTTACGGTGTCGCCATATTGTTTACATAGACAACATTCAACACCGCTATATTAAGGCCGTAATATGACGACACCGTCATCCTAGGAAACCCTAGCTTTAGTCTTAGACACGCCACTAACTTGTAAATATGTAGATCCAAGTTATGTTCCAAGTTGTAATGTTTAGGCAATAGCTCTAAAGACCTATTTATTATACATTAAAATGTCGAATATTAAAACAGCTCCATTCATTAATTTTGGTCACTTTGTACTTTTAATAAACAGATAAGAATTAAAACTGCTTATCGATTTGCCAACTTTTCTCAAAACAATGGTTTAGGTAGGTACATAAACGATCTATCTACGCTACGACCATAAGCGCTTAAATACAATAGCTCAAACATAAAATTGCTTTATATTTCACAAGCTAGTAGGTAGCTAAGTACACTTATCAGATCCTGGACACTATTTCCCAACAAAGTACTCGTCAAGACGATTCAAACGAGCCCAATCTCGATGGAGTAGCGTGGTTTTATTAAAGAGTTTCTGTGTCCTTCTTCCGGCTCCATCATCAGACCCTGGAAACTATTTCCCAACAAAGTAATCGTCAAGACAATTCAAACGAGCCCAAATTCGATGGGGTTGCACGGTTTTAATATTGATTTCCTATGGCATAGCCTTCCAGCTTCATCATCAGACCCTGGATCTCGGCTCCCATTAGAGTACTCGTCAAGACGATTCTAACGAGCCCAAACACGATGGAGTTTTATGGTTTCATCATAGAGTTCCTGTGGCCTTCTTCCGGCTTCATCATCAGATCAGTTCAAAGACACCATAATATTGCATTGCCTTCTAGTTCTGACCTATGTTCAAAGTTTTAAGTCTCTAGCTCATCGGGAAGCTAGTATAAAATCGTTCGCAAACTTTGTAGAGAAACAAACAAACAAACGAGAAAGCAACCTAATAAATTAGGTACATGTTAAAATGGTGGATACCCGACCTTTTGCAAAGCAGGTACCCCATTTTTTCATACAATTGACATGTTTTCATTTTTAACAAGGTACGTTTAAATCGGAAACCATTTCGAGGTTTTTCAATTTCTGACACCGTACATATTTATTCAGGGTTTTTGATCAATTATATAGCGAATTATGTGGAATTTTACGAGTTAAAATAGTTACACAAAACGCCAAAACGTTATTTTTTTTAACTATTGGTAAAATTGGTTATAACAACAAAAATAAATTAGCATTTTATTATACAGAAGATGACATAAATAAGAAGAAGAAGAAAAAGAAAAAAACAAAAAACCTACGCGCCTTTTCCCATCATAATTATCATATTTTGTTTTTGTCGTATTTGTTGCTGTCGCTGTGTGCTAATTACATTGTTTTTTCCTCGCAAGTGTGTTAAAAAACGTCGTATGAAACTCGTGAGCTCTTGCTTATTGCACACTCGGCTGAGTTACGCCCTCGCCTGCGGCTCGGACTGCAACCCACAGTCTTCTGGTTAGCTTAGGTTGCTCATTGCACAGAAGTTCTGTGCAATGAGCAACCTAAGCTAACTTGTCTCTTATTGCACTATTCTAATAGGTACCAAATTTTAAATGAAGTTCAAAATCTATTCATTTAACTTGTTTTAGGATTCGGTATGAATGGTATTCGTTCGGAATATAAAATTAATTACGATAATAAAATAAACAAATATCATTGGTATTCGTTTTTGGTAATGAAAATAAGTGGAATGGGTGATTGGGTGGTAAAAAAACAAATTTTAAATGAAGTTCAAAATCTATTCATTTAACTTGTTTTAGGATTCGTTATGAATGGTATTCGTTCGGAATAGAAAATTAATTATGATTATAAAATAAACAAATATCATTGGTATTCGTTTTTGGTAATGAAAATAAGTAGAATGGGTGATTGGGTGGTAAAAATAGCGTTTCAAAGATGTTTAACTTTTAAGTTTAGTGAATAAAGATTATTTTGAGTTTTGCTGTTTCTCACGATGGACAACCCTAGTTGGATCTGCAGTTGTTTGATGGAATGCGAGACCATTAGCGAGATGAATTGGCGGTTAACATCTTCACATAATAGAACACACCTCGGGCTTCGTTTACACAATGCGCCACGCTCTAACATAACAACTGAAAAATAAATGAATGACATTTCTTTTAAATAAAGGTGGGCGTCGAATTGGCCACCAACCTGCAATGAATATGGCGTCTTCGTTTTAGTGAAGTTCAGTTTTTGAAACACAAGAATTATAAGAGGTCTGAAAGAAAGAACAATCCTCTATTATAGACTTGTCAGTCTAACAATGGAGTAAATACGAGTATGCAAGATAGCGAAAGTCTACCATCACATCTCAATAGGTACCTACATAGCTATGCAACTATGTTAAGTGGGACTACATTTAAGAATGCACTTCTGCATTAAGCTTTTCTAACATGCAAACAAGAACTAAGATTGGCCGCTTCCCAAGTTTCTATTTCGTTATACTGATGTGACTAGATAGTGTATTAGGGTATTAAATCACCACTTAACTATCAACCAAAAATAAACCAAACTGTTATTATAGGCATATTCATTCCGAGGTAGATGACTAAAACGTTGTGATTTCAAGGTCCATCATGCGGAGATACAAATAATCCACCATCTTATTTATAACTGCCTTAGTAAGTGGATTTTGTAAACCGTTATGTTGTTGCTTTTCCCATAGTCCATCCATCAGTTAAATATTCAATTCAGTTTAAATTATTTTTTTTGGTTTAGGTAGGCTGTTACAGGCACATTAAGTGTAGTGTATAAACGCCATAGGTTCGCAAAGCCTGATCGGGTGACCTTGTGACGAGAAAAATCGGCAAGAACTCGTCAAGGGCTGCTTTTTCTTCCTGTGCATAATTTTATAAGGTGAGTTCACATCCCATAACAAGCTTTGATGGAGGAAAAAAGCTTTTTAAAAAAAAAGGAAAACCGCCTTCAAAAAACCTGAAAACAAAAACAGCTTAAAAATTAAATACCTCTAAAAAGCAAGAAATAATATTCGAATCATTCGTTACACATATCAATATTAATAAAACACGTCTATTGAAGTCGGGTGGGGCTGGAGGACAACTTCATTTTTAACCGACTTCAAAAAAAGGAGGAGGTTCTCAAGTCGACGGTATTTTTTTTTTTATTTTTTTTTTTTTATGTATGTTTTAACATAGCTTCGTCAGTTGTTACCCGATTTGTACAATTCTTTTTTTGTCTTAAAGAACATAGTTCGTGTGTGGTCCCATAAATTTTTTACAGAGATCTGGCCAGTAGTTTTTTCATAATCCTGAAAAATATCAATTATTTAGCTCGCCTTCGCACGAGTTTTTATGGAATTTCGGACATAACTTCTTTGTTTATGAACCGATTTAGATGATTCTTTTTTTATTTGAAAGGGTATACTTCAAGAGTGGTCACAATTTAATTTCATTGTTATTGGACTTCGAACTTCGAAGATACACAAAGGAACTCTTCAAAATCAAATAGTATAAGTAAAGTGATTTAGGTTTTGGTAAGTTTATGGCAATCCAAAACAAACTAAATCATGGTTTGCGATGCAACGTTCTGGACTAGACTTGGACTACGATGACACAACGGAACTCCTCAAAAACAAACAGCGTAAATTTGGAAATTGAGTTCTGGGCATTTTACCATTGAAAATATTATAATATAAAGTTAAAAAATATTTACACGCTGCGCTTACATACCTACCACTAAAAAGTTGAAAATAAAAAAGCTTTTTAAAAAAAAAGAAAAACCGCCTTCAAAAAACTGAAAACAAAAACAGCTTAAAAATTAAATACCTCTAAAAAGCAAGAAATAATATTCGAATCATTCGTTACATATATCAATATTAATAAAACACGTCTAATGAAGTCGGGTGGGGCTTTAATAAAAAAATGAAGTTGTCCTCCAGCCCCACCCGACTTCAATAGACGTGTTTTATTAATATTGATATATGTAACGAATGATTCGAATATTATTTCTTGCTTTTTAGAGGTATTTAATTTTTAAGCTGTTTTTGTTTTCAGTTTTTTGAAGGCGGTTTTTTTCTAAAAGCCCCACCCGACTTCATTAGACGTGTTTTATTAATATTGATATGTGTAACGAATGATTCGAATATTATTTCTTGCTTTTTAGAGGTATTTAATTTTTAAGCTGTTTTTGTTTTCAGGTTTTTTGAAGGCGGTTTTCCTTTTTTTTTAAAAAGCTTTTTTATTTTCAACTTTTTAGTGGTAGGTATGTAAGCGCAGCGTGTTAATATTTTTTAACTTTATATTATAACATTTTCAATGGTAAAATGCCCAGAACTCAATTTCCAAATTCACGCTGTTTGTTTTTGAGGAGTTCCGTTGTGTTTTCGTAGTCCAAATCTAGTCCAGAACGTTGCATCGCAAACCATGATTTGGTTTGTTTTGGATTGCCATAAACTTACCAAAACCTAAATCACTTTACATATACTATTTGACTTTGAGGAGTTCCCTTGTGTATCTTCGAAGTTCGAAGTCCAATAACGATGAAATTAAATTGTGACCACTCTTGAAGTATACCCTTTCAAATAAAAAAAGAATCATCTAAATCGGTTTATAAACAAAGATGTTATGTCCGAAATTCCATAAAAACTCGTACGATGGCGAGCTAAATAATTGATATTTTTCAGGATTATGAGAAAACTACTGGCCAGATCTCTGAAAAATTTTTATGGGACCACACACGAACTATGTTCTTTGAGATAAAAAAAGAATTGTACAAATCGGGTAACAACTGACGAAGCTATGTTAAAACATACATTAAAAAAAAAAAAAAAAAAATACCGTCGACTTGAGAACCTCCTCCTTTTTTTGAAGTCGGTTAAAAATAGGTTCTTAAATTAAAATGGTGTGCAAACGATCGCTTCGCACGATATTTGACGAGATAGTTTCTTTTTCTACGTGCGGTAGGATGTTAATAGGTTAAATTCTGGGTGACCTTTGGCTCAACGTACAGTTATATATCATTTTGTAACTCACACATCGCGTGACTGGAGTGCTTTATCTTAACAGTTTTTTACTTAGAATATTATGTATTCTGTGCTAGACTTAGAATGTTTGTTTGTGTCGAAAGTGTTTGTTCCGGATGCGTTGTGTAACGACAAATCAGTTTGTTTAGACGAAGATCCTCACGCTATTAAACAATTATGCTTTGTTTCAAATTGTTTTTTAAGATTGCATTAAATAATTTTATAATACAATAGTTTTAAACAGTCACAATATTTCTTTCTTTCTTTTCGCGTACGAATTTGGCAAAATAAATAAATACTAGAAAATATTGTGGAAAATATTTCTACACTCATAACATAACATAAACATTTTTTTTGTATTTTGACAAACTTTATTTATTAAATTTTCTTTCAGAAACAAAATAAAACTATATATATAAACCTTGTACTACTCTTCTGTCTACTTCTTTTATGTTAAAAATTGTGTGTGTACAAAATATATAAATAAATAAAAAATAAATAAAATAAAATCGAATGAGGTACCTATTTTTTTTGAAGATGTGTATTAATCTTTCGCCGCTTTACAAAAGATTTTTAAACATTGTTTAAAATAAGCACTTGTATAAAAGTGATGCTGTAATTTTTTTGACAATCTTGTTTGAAGTAGACCGCATCACATTAAAACAGGTGTTTATAAATCTTTTATAATAACACGGTCAGCGTTTACAATCTGGGATTGTTTATAAAAAACTTTACTTCATTTCGTTTTGTCCGTCTTCAAAGTCATATTATGATGGCCACCAAGAGCTTCCATCCGCAATATTTTACCCCATGTTCATACCACCATCCATCACAATCACAGCCATGCAAAGGTTCGCATGCTGTATGATATATTACGCTGGTAATGCGCTATATCCGCCAAATTTCCGTTCAGCTTCTATATTGCATAACCTAAAGTAATAACATAAAGCGATCCACTTAGAAATGGGCTAGTAAAAGTTCAAACACTTTAGTAATAATAAAATAAGGAAGTGAAAGCTACGATAGTAACTGGAATTTGGTTTAAACAAAGCTTTGTTTTTCAACAATTTACAACTGTAGGGCGTTAGTTTCTCATGCAATGTTTGTAGTAGATGAGGCCGTTAAACATTTAGCCTTTTTTTAGTTTACTCGAGTCTAATCTTTTTTCTTCTTAAATTTTTGAATATTTTGTAGTTTACGATGTTTACAAAGATTAAATTGTTTGTAAACGAATGCACCTATATTTACTTTTTTGAACTTTTTGGATTTAACCCCTTTTATATCACAGATTTGATAGATATGGCTATGTTGACACTGCCTTATCAAAACAGGGTTTTATTAAATTCTTTCCCTACCTTTGCCTCCCGCCGCCGCCGCCGTATCGAGCCTGCCAGGGTTATTCCCAGAATGCGGATGTGACACCCCATTTCTCCAGCCCCTTGATATTTATGTGATAGCAGTGACCCACTTACCTGCCGCAGCCCTGCAGTCCGCCAAGGTCACACCACGGAGTTTCACCTCAATGCCTAACTTTCATACTTGCGAAGGTCAAGACTTTGTTTTAGGTGCAAATAGCTTAGCTTTGACGATAATAGGATTATCGGATTTAAGCAAATTATTAAATTAATGTAAGTAATGGTTAAGCGGATTTTGCGGCTTCAAACAGTTAATGTAGTGATGAATGTTTTGTTTTTGTTTCAAAAAAAATAGTATAAGTAAAATAAACATTTTAATTAAGTTATGGATCATTGTAAGTTAGCGTTCATTTAACCTCTGCATCAACTTACGCCATAACGCATTTTCTCAATTGAACTCTTAGACGTTGGACCTCAAATTCAAAATCACTTGAGGAAATCTGACAATTTGGGCAGGTTAACGGCAGATTAACCTCCCGTTTTCTTGAAGCCATAAGATAATCGAGATAACACACTGTGATAACATAAAAATTCTCATGTTTACTTATGGGAAGCGCTAACCCGGTGGCCGGGTAATGTTATTGTAAATAGAGCCTAGTTCCCATGCTCGGCTAACGTCCACTTAAGCCAAGCTATAGTCAGCTATAGTAAGCGTCATTTGCCTGCCGCATCATTACTGACCGATAACTGCGGCTGCAACGGAAATCGACCAACCATCAGGTGGAAGAAATTGCATGCAGACACACACAACCTGGTGCTTTGAAGCTTGGGTACAATTTTTGTGGTAATCTAGTACACAGTAGGGAATGCAATCCCGATCTCGCTGGATCCCGATCTCGTGAGATCCCGTATAATTTTTCGGAATCAATCCCGAAGCATAATATGACGAGATCCCGTTCGAGATTGACGGGATTGGGCGGCAATGGTCAGCGATGATACACACATCCGCTCGGGACGCGAGCGGTGCGCTGACCACAGAGTACTTTTTTAATATGGCGCTAACGCTAACTGAACTGACTGACGGCCAGTGCCGAACAGCGTTAGAAAACAATTCGGAGTATTTACGAATATTAGTAACAGATGACGAGCGGGACAGATAATAAATAATCGGTCAAGAGCGAGTCGGACTCACGCACTGAGGGTTCCATTTCCATACCATCATAATTGCACCATCAAACCACACTGCAGAGTAGAATAATAAATTAATATTGCAGTTTTAGGTCAGCGCCATCTCTTGACCGATAGTAAAACTAATGTTTACTTTTTTAGAAATTTGATCATTTCTAAAAAAGTGTGCTATATTGAGACATCGTTTTATTTTTCCTGTAATCTTTATATAAATTGCTATCACATAGAATTATTTCAGATTTTTCTCTTTGCAAACTTCGGAGATAAGGGGGGGGGACGGTATTTTTTTTTACAATTTTCATCATAAGTCAAAAACTATGCGGCCTAAAAAAAAAGAAAAAATGATTGAAAACGTGCAAACGACGCTCTTTCATATGATACCCCACATGCCCTAGTTGCCCCACTTCAAATTTTTAAGACCCCTTTTCAGCCCCTGTTGTAAAAAATATATTTTTATTTTTATTTATTTCTTATTTGAAAATAGTTGGGCAAATATCATCTTAAAATATTCCAAATTTCAAGTTGATACCATTAGTAGTTCTCGAGATATCCAGCTGTGATAGACAGACAGACAGACAGACTGAGTCACACCATAAGGGTTCCTTTTTTACCATTTTGGTACGGAACCCTAAAAACTGTATCGAGTAAGTAAGAAAGAGAGTTCATGCGTGCAGGCAGGCAGCCAATTGTTTGCTTACGTACCTAATTGTTTTAGTTGTGCTTGTGCAGTTGTAGTAATTGTTTTTTCTTAAATTACGCATTTTTGGTGTTTATTTGAGTTAAATAAATATAAATGTAACTTTTGGATTCCTATAAGTAATTTAAGTGATTAGTAACTAGTACCTTAAAATGCCGAAAAATAATCCAGATCAAGCGTACGAGAAGTTTAGCAGTCGTTTACCGGTATGGAGATATTTCAAGAAAGTCGTTAATAACTTAACTGTTCAGTACAAACTATGTAAATCTATTTTCAAAACCTCATCCGGGTCTACAAAAGGTTTTCACGTCCATATGATGTCAATCCATAAAATTGACACAAAATTTAATGCGGGAGTCGGAAGAACATCAGGTACACCTGACAAAGATAATGTATCACTACCTTCGACTGTCACAAACAAACAGTTTTCATCGTATTCAGTAATGTGATTACTTTTTTTAACTAGACGAGATCCCGAAAATTCCGGGATCCCGCGGCGGGATTGATATTTCTAATCCCGAGGGATCTCGACATTAGGATCTTGAGTCGGGATTGCATTCCCTAGTACACAGCCTTAGGGAGCACTTGTACTAACAAAAGCATCGACCACAGCTATTGCTTAATTTTAGACCTGAGAACAATCGTTACGCTAGTGTTTTTCTTGAAGCAGTGTTTCAGATGCATTTTGAATCCGCTTATCATACCTTTACCATCATTATAATAGCTATTGCACTGAAATCAAGTACCTATTAGTACTTGTAAGCACAGGTTTTTATACAAGTAGTAACGTTGTGAACCAATTTATTAGTTCACACCGCAGCGTCTTGTTTGTAGATAACATAATGACAGGCGTGCGTGCTTCAGTTCTCGTTTATGATAATTCCAGCTCCACGCTTCGATGTTGTAGAAAAAACCTGCCAGGTGCCTGTCGGACTTCGCACATTTAAGGTTCCGTACTAAATAGAGCTAAGGGGCTCATCTGTGCTACGCGTTCATGGGTGACGTTAGTTTGTAAAAGGCAATTTAAAAAATATAAGATTTATCTAATGTAAGAACTATAATGTATTTTTAGGTTAAAAATACATAATAGGACTATTATGTATATTTAGGTAAAATATACATAATAGGTACATTTTCATCCAAGTTCATAGGTCAACGGGGAGTAAAAAACTACTACCTACGTTTTCATTGCAGCTGATTTTATCCTGCGGGATGACAAATTTTCTAGATTTACTTAGAAAAAAATGCATACACCTAGTTACTATTTTTTCTCCATGCCAACCGATGGAGATGCATACCTAGAGTGTAAATTATTTATTTTATGAACATACGAACGATTCAACTTAAAATTTCATTATTTTGTTGTTGACGAAAAAGAAATCGCTACAATTTCCGTATATTACATAACTTCTTCGAAATCGGATGTAAACATCTGTGATTGTTCGACTCCGGTCTGCAACAAAAGTCGTAAAGTAATTTTTACTGCAGAATGGTCACATCGGCGGTTTCTTTGTGTTACATGTAATGTATTGTACGATTTCACTTCGAAATCACGATGACCATTTCATTTTGTCACGGAAAATGCGTTTAAGTATCCCGAAGCAACGTTCCGATACCCGCAACCAATCTGAACAGTTAACAAACCTGAGATCGTATTTTTAAATTGTTTGATTTGCCAACTATTGGAGAATGTAATTGTGCAATAAAAGTATTACGCTTGGAAATTATAAAGACTACAAGTACATAACTTTCATCCGGTGTAGACAGAGAATTTTGACATGATTCAAAAGTAATTGATGACTCTTAAAAATTTTAAAACTTTTTATTTTGTTTTGTTTCACACAAGGATAAACGGATAAATATTCCTTATAATAACGTTTTTCTCGTAACTTTATTTTGTTTTTGATGGCCTTAAATGGAGAGGCGTTCTTCAAGGTGAGCCATTGCCAAAAAATCACCTAAAGACGAATATGGTAGAAAGGGACATCAAACTGAACAACTTTTACTATGGGACCAACTCTGAAATCGCGAAAATAAAATCTGCTGTTGCATGCAAAAATTATTTTTCAACACACTTGCTCGTAAAGTGAGCCCTAATACATTGCTTTTAGGGCCATAAACCGAACTATAACAAACGCGTGCAATAATATATAAATCACTAGTTGGTTATAGAATTATCCCTACAAAGTTAAATAGGTACCTTACTTCAAGTTCTATGCGAGTAAACAGAGCATTCCCAATTTAACCGGGTAATACAGTTATTTTTTTAGTAACTACAAAGAGGTTTTATGCCACTGAAAATTCATATTCATTTTTGGAATAAATAAATTTGTAAGTCCTTAATTAAGTCAAACAAATATTTATTATTATCAAATTATTCATAATTTACAATATTTTGTTATAAAATATTAAATTATTTGCATTTTATCACTTAAATTTAAAATTAGAGGCTGTATCTGTGGCTGTATGCTCACTAACCCCTTTGTTCGCAAAATATTCTTGCATCGGGCGAGTGAAAAAAACAAAAAAACCTGCGCGGCTTTTCCCATCATGATTATCATATTTTGATTTTTGTCGTATTTGTTGGTGTGTGGTAAATTACTTTGTTTTTTCCTCGCAAATGTGTTGAAAAACGTCGTATGAAACTCGTGAGTTACTTATTGCACACTCGGCTGAGTTATGCCCTCGCCTGCGGCTCGGGCTGCAACCCACAGCCTTGTGTGCAATGAGCAACCTAAGCTAACTTGTATCATAATGTACTAAAAAACAACATCAAATGTACGAAACAACTGTTTTTTTTCTCGATTTTAGTGTTGTTTATTGTGTTGTTAAAGTTGTTCAGTTTGATGGTCCTTATCTACCAAAGTATCATGGAAAACGGAAAGACGAGTCTAGTGAGTGAAGACGAATTCGCTTCAAGTATTGATTACGACGCGATTTATTTTAACTAGTTATCAAATCTATATGACGACTGGCTACCTAGGCTACAATAAAATAAAGAGTTAAATACGAAGTTGCTGTTTTGCTTTTTTAGTACTACCTACTGACTCTATACATTTGTCAAGCTTTTACTGTTATTTAGAAGTCGTACTGTAACGACCTCAGAACAAAGAAAAACATGTTTCCTCTCGAAAGGAGCTGATAATACTTAGGTAGATTTTAATGTTTGTATTTAAATAAGTATACATTTATTTCGATGCATTATTACCTGTTTGATACATTGATAATGTTTCCTGATGTTATGTAACTCTTCATGTTGTGCTGAAATTATTGTTCTAATCTTTTTTTTGCATCTAAGTGACCTTAGTTGTGTAATGTGTTGTCTAAAATGCCCAAATAATGGGGAATGTTTGAAAAAAAAACTTTAAGGTAGGAATAAGCTCCCTTAGTAATAGAAAAAAGTCAGAATAGTCCGTTGCGTTAAAATAAAAATAAAAAAGTCTCTTCGACTTAATGTGTAAAAGTAACAGCAGAATGGAGATTATACCTTTGCCACCACCTACCACAACAACAATATACGAATAAAAAATAAAAAGTTTTGACATTCGTCATTTTTGAAACTTTTTTTTTAATAACATGTTATTTGTGGTTGTTGCAAGAAGCTTATGTCATAGTGAAGATTGAAAAAAGCTCCTTTAGTGACGTGACGGCTTATTGCAACCTCTTCCTTTAGTGTTACAATACGTGTTCGTTGTTCGTCGCTCGTTCGTTCGTGAGAAACGAAAACGTATTGTAAAACGAAAAGAAAGAGATAGCAATACGCCGTGACGTCACTAAAGAGTCTTTTTCAATCTTCAGTATGATACTAGGCGTGCAAACTCCATTGTGGATTTAAGCTTCTTGGGTTGTGGCTAGGGTTGCCAGATCGGAACTCCAAAATATCTGGAGAATATTTGAAAATGTCGGGATTTTACGGTTGTTGTCGGGAGAAATAAATATTTAAAATTAAAAATGTAACAAATGCCTGTATACACCGTTATTTTGTAGTCATTTTAATCAACTTAAGGGTGTGTTGTACCAATGAAACTAAACATTTTTGCCCAAGAAACATGGGTCAAAAAACGACAAAAAATGTTGGTCCTCCCATACTAACTAGACAGCTAAAACATTGTATTAG
The DNA here is from genome assembly GCA_928269145.1 of Agriphila tristella. Taxonomy (NCBI): domain Eukaryota; kingdom Metazoa; phylum Arthropoda; class Insecta; order Lepidoptera; family Crambidae; genus Agriphila; species Agriphila tristella. The sequence continues at coordinate 24,720,626 of OV743444.1, forward strand.
TATGGGAAAGTCAATTTTTTTTGTCGTTTTTCGACCCATGTTTCTTTGGCAAAAATGTTTATTTTCATTAGTAGAACACTCCCTCAAGTTAATTAAAACGACTACAAAATGACGGTGTATAGTACAAAAATGGCCGCGCAGCGCGATTTTTAGTCGGTCTAATACACTAATCTTGTAAGTTGTGATCTTGCCTGATTTTTAGTTAGTTTCACTCGTTTCATTCACTAATCCTTTACTCTTGCCTGCCTATAGTAAAACAAAACGGCCGCGCAGCGCGATTTTTAGTTAGTTTCACTCGTTTCATCCACTAATCTTGTACTCTTGCCTGTCTATAGTAAAACAAAATGGCCGCGCAGCGCGATTTTTAGTTTGTTTTATCCACTAATATTGTGATCTGTGGTTTCTTACGCGAAAATTATTGTTTTCTAGAGAACTTTCGGAACAGCAGTTTTTCCGGGAGATTTTTAGATTTTTCGGGAGTCGGGAGACAACTTGAAATTGCGGGAGAATCCAGGCGAATCCCGACCATCTGGCAACCCTAGCTGTGGCAGGTGGTGGTAAAGGTATAATCTCCATTCTGCTTGATTCTGCTGTTACTTTTACACATTTGTAAAGTCGAAGAAGAGACTTTCATTTTTTTTTACTTTTTCACGCAACCAAAAATTCTGAATCTTTTTTCTATTATTCCTACCTATAGAAAAATATTCAGCCAATTTGATTTTTTTCGGACATTTCCCATTGTGCTTGGAGCTAGTTTCTCAGATCACGTGTCTCTGATTCAATTAAGCTAGTATTTAGACTAAATTGAATTTGCCGGCGGCGCGTCTCGCCCAAAGTAAGCGGCTTACCGGCTTGCGCCAAAACTAAGCATGTTATTAGTTCGCGATTTGTCGACACACACCTGACTAAATACTTATCGTTACTCGGTACATTGGATTTCCAGTTCAGTTTAAGTCTATGGATCAATAAATCTTTTTTGGGATTTTATTCTTCAAAAAGAAGAAAGTACTTACTTACTTTTAACCCATATAGGATCAGTTTCCGTTATCCATTTGTCTGCTTGTTCGGTCAAGACCCTTTTACTTATGAACACGCGAAACATCAAGTTGATACGTACCTTGTCGCTAAGATCTCCCATTATTTGAAGGTTTGTAAAATCAAGCTTCTATGTTTTTAGACAAAATCGCTGTACTATGTTGCGTTACAACTAGGTACATAATTATGTTTCGGAGTCGATGGCGTTATTCATGTTGCGGGTAAACTGTGGAACCGTTGCAAACGGTACAGATCGTGTCGCGTGCGAATGTACAACAAAACTTATATCAGAAGGTCATATTTTTTCCAACTGTTACATTCCTTACATAAACAAATTATATCTCCATCTTTTACTATACTAGAGAATATCAACCTAACCTAATTTAACAAAAATCATAGGTAAAGTTAGTACGTATTTACATACTTCACTTATTTTAGTCTACTTTTTTATGCTCTAAAACTTTTTTACTTGTAGAAGTTTTCGTAAAGCGCTCTACCACCTGGTATTAAATTATGTTGTCAAAGATTCACAATACTTTGCGGCATAGTTTTATCATTATAAGTACATTATTTTCACCCAAATTAAAATCACTGTAAAACAGTTCTCTAGTTGCGTGCAGCACAGTGGTTCGGGGACCGTTCTGTTTCGGCGCATGCGAGGGTCTGACTCATCTTTGGTGCGGGGTCACTGATTCACGCTACTGACCTGTGCCAATGATGCTCATTTGGTTAACCTGTGTTTCTGTACGTGTCATTGAGTGTGCCTGTTCTCGAGTCGCGTGCGCAGCGGTTCGGGGACCGTTCTGTTTCGGCGCATGCGAGGGTCTGACTTATCTTTGGTGCGGGGTCACTGATTCACGCTACTGACCTGTGCCAATGATGCTCATTTGGTTAACTTGTGTTTCTGTATGTGTCATTGAGTGTGCCTGTTCTTGAGTCGCGTGCGCAGCGGTTCGGGGACCGTTCTGTTTCGGCGCATGCGAGGGTCTGACTCATCTTTGGTGCGGGGTCACTGATTCACGCTACTGACCTGTGCCAATGATGCTCGTTTGGTTAACCTGTGTTCCTGTACGTGTCATTGAGTGTGCCTGTTCTCGCGTCGCGTGCGCAGCGGTTCGGGGACCCTTCTGTTTCGGCGCATGCGAGGGTCTGACTCATCTTTGGTGCGGGGTCACTGAATCACGCTACTGACCTGTGCCAATGATGCTCATTTGGTTAACCTGTGTTTCTGTATGTTTTTATAATTAACGCATAAAAATTAACTTCCATTTTTTACTGAGCCATTAGGCATAGTCATTAGGTCAAAGACTACTTACATAAATGCGTTACAATACCGATAATCAGATTATAATATAACTTAATTTATTCAATAAAACGGACTAAATTATTACAAAAAAAAATCGGACTAAAACATTAAAACGGACTAAAAAGTAAAAAATAATTTCTTCTGTACATATTTATATAACCCTACCTACAGAACCTAAAAACGTGGGGCGCATTTTGTAAAATTTATCATCCATATTGTCTTTAGCATGCGCCCCACGTTTTTAGGTTTAAAATTTCTGTAGGTAGGGTTATAAATATGTACAGAAGAAATTATTTTTTACTTTTTAGTCCGTTTTAATGTTTTTAGTCCGAATTTTTTTTGTAATAATTTAGTCCGTTTTAAAAACGTGTTTTTTTTAAAAGTTTCTTTTTTCAGTAAATTATTATTTTCTGCTTTTTAGTTAACAAGCTAAGACTAAAAATATACCATCTCCTATCGGAGCACTTGTCAAGACGATTCAAACGAGCCCAAACTCGATGGGGTTGCATGGTTTTATTACAGAGTCCCAGTGGCCTTCTTCCGGCTCCATCATCAGACCCTGGAAACTATTTCCCAACAAAGAACTCGTCAAGATGATTCAAATGAGCCCAAACTCGATGGAGTTGCATGGTTTTATTATAGAATTCCTATGGCCTTCCTCCAGCTCCATCATCAGATCCTCGGAAACTATTTCCTAATAAAGTACTCGTCAAGATAATTCAAACGAGCCCAATCTCGATGGGATAGCGTAGTTTTATTAAAGAGTTCCTGTGTCCTTCTTCCGGCACCATCATCAGACCCTGGAAACTATTTCCCAACAAAGAATTCGTCAAGACGATTCAAACGAGCCCAAATTTGATGGGGTTGCATGGTTCCAATATTGAGTTCCTGTGGCATGGCCTTCCAGCTTCATCATCAGACCCTGGACTTCGTCTCCCATTAGAGTACTCGTCAAGACGATTCTAATGAGTCCAACCACGATGGGATTGTATGGTTTCATCATAGAGTTCCTGTGGCTTCATCATCAGATCAGCTCAATGACACCATAATATTGAATTGCCTTCCAGTTCTGACCTATGTTCAAAGTTTCAAGTCTCTAGCTCATCGGGAAGCTAATATAAAATCGTTCGCAAACTTTGTGGAGAAACAAACAAACAAACACACAAACGAGAAAGCAACTTAATAAAAACGTGTTAAAAAAATGAATATGAACTACCTACATTATGTTGAAATAAGTATGACCAGACTAATTAAAAACGCGTTGCAATATTTGATTAAATGACTCAAAATACCGATTTACTAATTATTGACAGCCAAATTGTTCACACGTTTAATGTTTACCTTCAATAACCTAGGTTTTATATTATTGTATTTGTGTAAGAGACGTGCTAATCCACAATACACAATACGGCCATTATGTGCGACCTTCAGAATACCCTTATTTATTACCACAAAATTCCAATATCGTGAGAAATAGTATTGAATTAACAAAGGCATATCGTAGTAAGATCTATCTTCAGAACCAGTCTTCCATCACTCGTTATCATTACGTCTACCTACACCCAGTTTAGTTTCACGTTGATCCTGCGCTTTCATCTGAGGCATGCCTGAAGCACGCGCATGCCCTATATTTTTCAAAGAATCCTCAAAAATTTGTATTGCAGGCGCTTGACGCAAGGTGAATTATTGAAAGATGAACGTGAAAACTCACTGGTCTGGACATAGGTTGTAGTACTTAGAAGGTTCAAAAGAGTGGTGATGTAAATATTTCGTGGAAAGTAAATGAACTTTATTAAGATTGTATTTTGCAAAATAAGAAATTGCGCAAAGGTTTCTAGTGACTACTGGTTGTAACTTTAAATCAGTAGCAAACAGTTTTTCGAAGCAGGACAATGCCACAGAATATAAAACAGTAATGCAAAACATTAACCACAAAACAACATGAATGAAGTTTTAGTTTCTTAAGAATTGTTAAATAAATATGACCCACATTACAAAATATTTTTAATAAACCCGAAAATGTCGTAGTCATCAATAATGAGCCGCAAAGTTGTATCGCGACGCGATCTTGACATTATGACAGGGGTGCACAACCTTTCCACGTGTGGCGAAAGGTCATCCTCGCGATAACATGCTGAAAAACCGACTAGAAGGTCATATTTCGAAACTAATTGCAGAGACATCGATTGGAATCACAAATTATGCGACATGAGAACGAATCTAAAAGTTCTCACGTCAATGATTTTAATACTTATCTGTATCAGTTCACATATTATGTGTGACGTAACTAAATGTCGTAATAGTGATGTTCTCTGTCGGTCACTTACGCCAACTTACGGCGAGATTGATGGCGGCCGCTCCCGGGTTCATTAGCGGAGGAAAGTGCACGCTACGCGCCGCCATTGTGTAACCTGCGCCCGCGCCGCCCGATGTCGCGTCGGCACTCTCGCTGATCGTTGCCTATCATCCATCAATGCGTATTTGTTACATTTACTTCAATAATCGTTACCTAGTTATATGTAACGTTTCTAAAACATGTACCTACCTATTATAAAAGTGATTCTTATTTGCATTAACACCAAGCTACGATTAATTAAAAGTTAAATAGATTTAAATAAATGTAAACAACTTATAAATAATAAATGCTTTCATTAGCTTAATTTATTATAAAATGTTTTAAAATTTATGAATTAATTAACTTAGATTGTGAAGAAAAATTAACACTTTTTATTAGAATTAATTTGTTTTTATTATGTAAAATAAAGCGGATAATAAACTTAGTGTATGTATGTATATTTTATGTAACACTAGCTTCCGCCCGCGACTTCGTCCGCGTGCATATTAGAGAAAATCCTTAGGGAACCTACAACCAGGATCCGACCAGCCGTTTTTACGTCATTTGGCGGGTCCCCACCAAGCGCGCTGCCGGTTGTATGTTCCCTAAGGATTTTCTCTAATATGTACGCGGACGAAATAGCGGGCGGAAGCTAGTTTATTACAATAATCAGAATTGGGTCCAGATATATGAGTCTCCCTCTTCCTCTCCCTAATCCTTTCCCACACCCCTTCCCGTCCCCGAACTCTTAACAAAAATTTGAGCCCCTATTTCACCTTTTTAGGAGCTGAATCTGTCCACCGTGTTGCACTTCAAAATAAATGTCATATTCGCAATCACCATCCCATCAAACCCTAAGAACGACATCCATATCGATTTTTATGAATACTTACCCATATTACCCCCTAAGGGATGATTTTCAAAATAACAAATTATGTGTTTGCCTATTTATTTTTAGACGTGCTCCTACGAATTTTAAAGTTGTAATTTCGATTTTAGATTCTTTTTCCATACAAAATTTGCCCCATTTTCACCCCTTTAGGGGTTAAATCATGTCCACCGTGTTGGACATCAAAATAAATGTCATTTTCGCAATCACCATCCCATAAAACCTCAAGAATGACATCCATATCGATTTTTATGTTTACTTACCCCATTTACCCCCTAAGGGGTTGATTTTAAAAATCACAAAATAATTGTTTGCTTATTTATTTTTAGACGTGCTCCAGCGAAGTTTAAAGTTGTAATTTCGATTTTATATTATTTTTCCATACAGAATTTGAACCCCATTTTCACCCCTTAAGGGGTTAAATCATGTCCACCGTATTGGACTTTAAAATAAATGTTATTTTCGCAATCGTCATCCTAGAAAACCCTAATAACGACATCCATATCGATTTTTGGGTTTTTTACCCCATTTCACCCCCATTTCATCCCCATAGGGGTCAAAATACTTACAATAACGATATACGTTGCGTAAGATTTCCAGCCATAACCGTAAATAATAAATTTATCTATTTTTACTTCGTAAATGAAGGATTTTCTTTACACAACTTCATCCCCCTTTTCACCCCTTCGGTAGTAGAATTTTCAAAAACGCTGAGACACATGTATATTAATATTCAATCGTTAGCCTAAACACAAAATTTGAAGATCCTAGCTTCGAAACTGAGGGACTTTCATACAAACTTTGGACCCCCGTTTCACCCCCTTGGAGGGTGAGTTTTGAAAAATCCTTTCTTAGTGCACCCCTAGACCTCATAAGGAACCTATGTGCCAAATTTGGAGTCTCTAGACCCAGCGGTTTGGGCTGTGCGTTGATATGTCAGTCACCAATCAGTATCTTCTTTTATATATTAAAAAATTAGCTTTTGTAAACTGTTTCGGCTTTAGATCAAGAAAATTAAAGGTAAAAAGACTTCAACGAATTAGTAATTGTCAGTAATATCATCTAAACTCTACTACAAGGTCAATAAGGTAAACTTCAGTTTGTACACACCAAAGACCCCCGACTATAGCATCGTCATGCTACTACGTCAATCAGGGTTTTGCCGATATCCAAAAATGTAATGAGGGCTTTTCAAAATGACTTTTAAAAATAAAAATAGTAACTATTTGCCTCACTAGATGGTTAGTAAAAAAATCACATTGTCACCTATTTTCATCAACGCCATCTATCGAGCCTACAGCTTTTCGTCATTCTGAAAAGCCCTCATTCCAACACTAACAAAAATATTATTTAGTTGTCTCAAATGACAAACGATGTCCACATTACTTTTCCCAATAATGTCACGGCTGCAAGGTTAATCAAAAATTAGCCGACTCATTTGCAAAAAACATATTGAGTGACCAAATAATTAGATAAGCTTAATAGAGAAGAACTGTCCAAAGAGAGTATGGTTAGGTACTGCAAATTATTATGGCTGAGTTATGTGAATCATGAATAGACTACAGGCATCGAGGGCGCTAAAAGTAAAAGGTAGACAGCCAGACAGCCAGAGCAGGCTCCAAAACAAACAATCTGTCATCACCGAGCGAATTCACGGAAATGGTGATGAGTCTATAGATGCTAAGCAGCTTTCCATGCGGACGGTCGTCGGATGTGAAAAAGCAATCACGCTGTAAAATTCGTAATGGCAGATTTTTATTCTGTACACACACCAAATGCGTGATCCATCTAATGTGCCGAATTTCAGTTTTCACTCATTTACTCAACTTATTTTTGGTTATTACATAAAGCTGCTTACGTTATCCTGCGTTATTCAATACATTCGGTTCGAGATCACTAGCTGAATGTGCAAAGAGCTTTTAAAGTATTCCGCACGACGCCGCGCCGACAAACAACAACAGCGCTTCTCTACATACTGACTCCATTTGCGTAATTTTATGGGCGGTTGTCATTTTCGTGCGCAGCATTTCGAATATTTACATTTGAAACAAATTACTACACTGAACAAACAAAACACAAACGGGCTGATAGCAGACAAGATCCACAACCGCGTTAAAAAGTTTATATTTATCATTGGTTACGTTAGGTTCACTTCCTGTAAAAGAAGAAATAAGTTACAACAGAGTTAAGTTACGTCATTTTGGCTTATTCTCATTTACCTAATTTGATATTTTTTTGATACAAAAAGGATACCAAAAATCGTAAAAAAACTCCTTCAAAAACCTGTAAATCAAAACAAAAACAGCTTCAAAATTAAATACCTAAGTATTCAAAAAATTCTAATTAAGTCGGGTGGGGCTTTTAGAATAAAAAAAAGAAGTTATCCTCCAGCCCCACCTGAATTGATTGATTTGATTTTCAGGTTTTTGAAGATTTTTATTTTTTAAGTATTTTTATTTTCAACTTTTTGATAGGTATGTGAGCGTGTAAGTAAATTTAATTTTGTTATAATATTTTCAATGGTACAATGCCCAGCTCATGACTCAATTTCCAAATTCACGCGGAGTTCCGTTGTGCCTTCGTAGCCTACTTAGTTCAGAACGTAGTTCGATTTGTTTTGGATTTTCATAAACCTACCAATATCTCAACACTATGCATAGGTATGCAGGATAGGTATCCTATTTGACTTTGAGGAGTTTCCCTGAGTACACCTTCGAAGACCAAGGTCCAATACCAATGAAAATATGATCACTCTTAACCTTTCAAACAAAAAAAAGAATCATCAAAATCGGTTCACAAATAAAGAAATTATGCCTGTAAATCCGAAAAAAGTCATGCGATGGTAAGCTAAATAATTTTTATTTTTTAGGACAGATGTAACCCTATAATGTTTCTCTTTGGGCACATGTCAGCCAGCGAGCGCTTACTTGCCTCTTTGGTACAGGCCGTTTATTTTTAACCGACTTCAAAAACTTTGAAAAGGAGGAGGTTATCTATTCGTCGCGTATATTTTTTGTTTTACCATTGAAAATAGTTATCAGATGCAAATCGCCTGAGACGTAATTTTGGCCATATCTCCGAGGATTTTGGGAGGATCGAAATAAAAATAGTACCAAAAGTTGAGGAGTTTATCGAGACACGTGTGAACGATTGAATTTTGAAAATCGAATGGTAACTTTTTTTGGAATTCTGCGAAATTCCAAAAATTCCGGGTTTTTTGGGGGATGTTTGTTTATTAAATTGTAAATATTTCGGAAAAAAAACTGACTTAAGAAAAAATGAAAAAAAAGGTCCTGGGCTATTATTTTAGCTATCAAATGGCGAAATAATTTTGAAAATCGGTTTATGATTGTGACCTGTAGGTGGTCCCTTTAGATTTGGAATTGTAGAAAAACGGCTGTTACCGTACATAAAAAGTGATGTAGCTTCTATGATTATTGGCCTATCGTCATGGTAATAGTGTTAAAAGATGCAGAAGCGGACGAGAAGTGCATTTGTTGAAATTTTGAAAATTGGTTTATATTATTTAGGCCGCGTCGAGGCAGTCAGCGGGCGCTTTTGTGACACGAGGCGGAGCCGAGTGTCACAATCGTAAAAATAAATAGGTACTACCGAGGTAACTTTAAAAATATAATAGGACTTTGCATTTGATTTGATTTTGGTTTTTCGTTAATTTTGTGTTCATTTTCAATGCTCCGATTCTTGCGGGCACTGTAAAATCTGTGAATTTTTTATATGTATGTACACCGATTACTCGAAGCCGGCTGAACCGATTGAAATGATTCAAACGTTATAACATGAGGTTTGTTCCCAAATTGGTCCCATTTTTTGAAATTTTGAAATCGGTTCAGTAGTTTTCAAGTAATCTTGAAAATACTGTCGTTTTCTTTACCATTTTATATGAATTGAGACCGATTTTCAACCATAACTTTTTTGATTATGAACCGATTTAGACAATTCTTCTTTTGTTTGAAAGAAGACACCTTAAGAATCATACCATATTAATTTCATTGGTATTGGACTTTGGATTTTGAAGATACACGAGGGAACTCCTCAAAATCAAGTAGGAACTGTACAGCGATTGAAATATTGGTAGGTTTAAATTATTGTCAAGGACGTTCTGGACTAGAGTTGAACTGCGAAGACCCAACGGAACACCTGGTGGACATTGAGTTACTCGGGGTATACCACTGAAAAATGTGAGATATTATACTTAACGATTTATTTTATAAAATCATCGCTTACATACCTACCACAAAAAAGTTTAAAATAAAAAGCTTTTAAAAAAAGTAAAACCTCCTTCAAAAACCTTAAAAAAACAGCTCTATAAAAAGCAAGAAATAATGTTCAAATCGATTAATTAAAACACGTCTATTGACGACCTCCGTGGTCGAGTGGTTCGCACGCCGGTTTTCAAGGCGTCACCATCTCTTGAGGTCCCGGGTTCGATCCCCGGCTGGGTCAATGTAGAAAATGAACTTTTCAATATTGTCTCAGGTCTGGGTGTGTGCCATACCACCGTTGTTTCTGATTTCCATAACACAAGTGCTATAGCTACTTACTTTGGGATTGGAGCAATGTATGTGATGTTGTTAAATATTTATTATTATTTATTTATTATTTATAATGTCTGAATAAATCAATTTGCCTGAAGTCGGGTGGGGCTTTTAGAATATAAACATCACAATAAGTAAAAAAAAATACTTCCAGCTCCACCCGACTTCAATATAGACGTGTTTTAATTAATCGATTTGAACATTATTTCTTGCTTTTTATAGAGCTGTTTTTTTAAGGTTTTTGAAGGAGGTTTTACTTTTTTTAAAAGCCAATTTTGACACTTCTCTTTCCATCAACGCCATCTAGTAAGGTAAATAGTTACTATTTTTATTTTTTAAATGTCACTTTGAATAGCCCTCATTGCTCATTGCAAGTTAAAAGTCAATGTGAGCAGGATTAATTGTGTTGACATAAACGTAGTTTGATACGCACGTATTTCGGCGCTTTCTACGCGACATCGTAACGAAATAATTCCATGTACCTATATAAGCACCAGGTCAAGAGTTGAGACATAGTCTTTTTTGGAACCTGACCACTATCCACCTGAATATAAACTGCATTCTGACTGAGGTAGTTGCAGAATCGTAATGAAATTGGCATGGCGGACGGCACGTTTAATTGAATAACTTTATCTTCCTTTTGCGAGTCGCCAATCAAATTAAAATGTTTTTCCTTATTTATATAACTATTGCTCACTTCCTCATATTCATTTTGAATGATACGTGCTGGCTACACTTTTACTTGCAGTTGCAACTGAACATATATATCTTTGAAATTAAACCTTTGGCGAATTATTTTCCTCAAAACATAGAGACCAGGGTTGGAAAAAAAACAGTTTATTTTTTATTTTATAAAACAAACAGTTCAAAATGTTTTAAACAAGTGTTTTTTTAACCGACTTCAAAAAAAGGAGGAGGTTCTCAAGTCGACGGTTTTTTTTTTTTTTATGTATGTTTTAACATAGCTTCGTCAGTTGTTACCCGATTTGTACAATTCTTTTTTTAACTCAAAGAACATAGTTCGTGTGTGGTCCCATAAATTTTTTACAGAGATCTGGCCAGTAGTTTTTTCATAATCCTGAAAAATATCAATTATTTAGCTCGCCATCGCACGAGTTTTTATGGAATTTCGGACATAACTTCTTTGTTTATGAACCGATTTAGATGATTCTTTTTTTATTTGAAAGGGTATACTTCAAGAGTGGTCACAATTTAATTTCATTGTTATTGGACTTCGAACTTCGAAGATACATAAAGGAACTCTTCAAAATCAAATAGTATAAGTAAAGTGATTTAGGTTTTGGTAAGTTTATGGCAATCCAAAACAAACCAAATCATGGTTTGCGATGCAACGTTCTGGACTAGACTTGGACTACGATGACACAACGGAACTCCTCAAAAACAAACAGCGTAAATTTGGAAATTGAGTTCTGGGCATTTTACCATTGAAAATATTATAATTGAGTTCTGGGCATTTGAAAATATTATAATATAAAGTAAAAAAAATTTACACGCTGCGCTTACATACCTACCACTAAAAAGTTGAAAATAAAAAAGCTTTTTAAAAAAAAGAAAAACCGCCTTCAAAAAGCTGAAAACAAAAACAGCTTAAAAATTAAATACCTCTAAAAAGCAAGAAATAATATTCGAATCATTCGTTACACAAATCAATATTAATAAAACACGTCTAATGAAGTCGGGTGGGGCTTTAAGAAAAAAATGAAGTTGTCCTCCAGCCCCACCCGACTTCAATAGACGTGTTTTATTAATATTGATATGTGTAACGAATGATTCGAATATTATTTCTTGCTTTTTAGAGGTATTTAATTTATAAGCTGTTTTTGTTTTCAGTTTTTTGAAGGCGGTTTTTCTTTTTTTTGTTTTATATGCTTTTTTACTTATTACTTTAAACCATCACTTTCAAATCAATTAAACCTATAATGAATAAATAATGAAAAAATATTAGAAAAAATCGACTCACCCGTAGCAACTCAGACGGGATGCTACGGGTGAGTCGATTTTTTCTAATATTTTTTCATTATTTATTCATCTTAATATAAAAATACTCAATACTCAATACTCAAATCATTTATTGCATTCCACAGTGTTACAGTAGTTCTTAATTATAATATTTTAGATCACTATGGACCCTGTCGGGCACAACAACAATAAGTAATAGATAGCAAACACTTATTTATTATTACTTAAACATTATTATATAAATCATACTTAATGAAGTTAATAATTAACTTCATTAAGTATGATTTATATAATAATGTTAATCTTAATTAGTAAATTATGTTTGTTTCATTACAATAGGAGTTATTTACTTAATTAATAAAAACTACCTCCTTTTAATAAATAAATAAATAGCTATTTTATTGTTGTTTTAATTTAGTTTATTTTTTGTCTACAACATTCATATTTCTATATTTTCATCTTCTAAATATTCCTTCATACTGTAATAACACTTTTTTGTAAGTAATTGTTATAAATTATTTGAGAATTTTTTATCATCATTGATATTTTTAAGTGAATCGGGTAGCTTATTGAAAATTTTTATGGACATGGCTAGCGGGCTGGACGAATGGTGTTTCATATAAGAATTAGGAAGCATAGCATTGTGAATGCAAAAATCTAAAAGTTTAGACCTATAATATTTAATATCTAGACTATTTTCAAATTCGCCTTAGAATCCTTAGTAAATATTTACAAAAAATCGATTAGTTAATAAACATATTTTATTTTATATCTCTTATCAACACTGAACGCTTTACTTACATACACCTTGCAATAGGCACTACCTATGTTCCCAGATGTTCATTAATAAGTCCCTGATGTTCATTTCCCTTAGGAAACCCATTGGGGTTATATGGGGGCATTAGGGTTTGGAGGAACCAGTTTTCGACAAGGACCAGTCTTCGATTTTTTTTTAATCGGTGATGAAATGGCTAATACCTACCTACTTAGTTAAGATTTGTCAGCTTGGCAAAAGATATCCGATAAAATAACACTTTTTTACTGTCATTCTATGTATTTTCGGTGAAATCTAAAGTTTTTAAACATATTTTTGGGAATAAGTGCACTAATTTACGAAAATCACCATTCATTCTCAATTAATAGTAGTTTTAAACCCTGTTTTTTTCCTTAATGTTTTTAACATTGTTTAAACTTGTTTTGAATTTTTAAACACTTAATAAAAAACATATGGCCTATACCTAGCAGTGGGTGTCGTGCGGCTGATATGATGATGAATAAAAAACATAGTTTTATTTCAATAGTTGGTTGTGTAAAAACAACAAAAATAAAAAAGTGCCGTTTCGCGTACAGATACAGTGAGTGTCGTGTGTCGAGAACAAATTCGAGTGAATAGTGAGTTTCCAGACAGTGGTACCGGTATCGAACGTAGTAATAAAAGAACTAGACGGAAGGTAGACCGATTCGTCTACCAATAACAATATCTACCCGCACGCAACAATCGACAGTTCTTCCGTGATCATGGCGCATGCAACTGCGCCGAAATATCGGAGTCTCAAAAATAAACAGGTACATGGTGTAAATCCCGACATAGTTTATTCTATTAACGTCAATAACCATGGAAATTTAAAACAATATATTATTTCAAATTGTTTTAAACACGTGTTTTAAAACAACTTGTTGTAATCATGCCAACCCTGATAGAGACAGATTATGATCTTTCTCGATATCTCTTAGGAAACTAATGAAGTAAAAATATGCGATTTCCAAGCGCAAATTATAGTACGTCCTAGAAACGAAAGAGGCCATTTATAATGACCATTTGCTTTTGTGTACAGGAAAACTCGAACTCAAATTAGGATCTCGGTGGCGCAGTCGTTGCCCTGTGATTGTGGAGATTAAGTAACTTTCGCAAGGGACGGTCATGGGTAGATGACCAAAATTTTTCTGAGTTTTTAAGAGTTCCTCCGTGCTTCGGAAGGTACGTTATGTCGTTAGTCCCGGCTGCATTTGCAGTCGTTAACTGGTTAACACCCTCCAATCCGCAATTCAACAAGAAACTTCGACAAAAAAATTAAAAGCTCACAATAATGTCTAGTTAGTCTATTATTGTAATTGAGCGGTCCCGCCCGCCGTAATTTGCTCCACAGATAAGACGACTCACGCGCAGCCACAGTTACAAGCAAGCGCAGCGTACGCACGCGCACCACGTACGGTTGGTCACGCGCGACCCGCCTCGCCCGGCACGCATAAACATAGTAAACATTAGATTTTTATTATTTTGAAATACTTTTCAATACAGTTGCTCGAAAATGTGTGCTTTCGATGACAGTACAGCGTACGGAAAGTTGATTTTATCGCACGCCGTACGTTTTTGTTTACGGTTTGGTCTTAGAATAATTACACCTAGAAGCCGTGTCCTTGCATGCAAAGTGAGGCAACTAATACTGAGCCATAATGGCTCTGTATTCAGTTTTATATCCTTCATACATTACCCAATCCTAACTAAAATCCAGTAATATAATAACTAATCTCATTAAGGTAGGGAAATTGAAACTGTTTTGTACTTATTAAGTATGATTATGTAATAATGGACAATAAAAATCTGAAAACGGCGCCATTTTGGCTGTTTTAGCTGCCGCACTTTTGACAGCGCGCTTTGTAAAGAATTATCGTTCTAGGTGTAATTATTCTAAGGGTTTGGTACAGCTTGCGGAAGTTCATTTTACTGCACGCCGTGCGATTTGGTTATGGTTTTATTTCAATTTCTATTACCTACAATTTCTCGCAAATGTATTGAAAACGTCGTATAGTATATACACGCTGCGGTGTAACTACCTATATGCAATGTATTTTCCGGAGTATAAAAAAGGTAACTCATAGATTTGTTACGGTTTTTACAATGACTGACAATGATTTACACCTGCAAGTACAATATATATAATATAGAATCGAAGAAATAGAACTAGTTATATACGTATGAGTGCTTTAATCTCTAGCTAGGGTAATGGTAGGTATAGATCCACCATAAAAAAAAAAGGGTATACATATTGAAACCTTCATTTGTCATTGATTTACATGTGTCCTCCACGTGTCTTTACAAAAAAAAATCGTAAGCGACTTTGAGTGAAAGTAGAGTATCGGATTCCGGAAGACGCGGAATGTCGAATCATCAGCAGATGAGTTGTTGTTTTTGCTGGATGACAAACTTCATCGTCACCGTCTCGCCTGCAACAGTTGTGACACGATGGCGTGATATAACGCGGTGATGCCGCCCAGGTTACCTCAGTTACACTGGTGCTTATTTTGTAAAGCCTGTTACAATACTGTTAACGAAATTCAAATGAAAAAGACTTAGAAAACCTTAAATTGCCACTTGGACATATCACAATAACTTAGGAAAAAGTTTAAAAGTCAATCTACATCTAAATTACTCACTTCATTTCATTGTAAGTTCTACCAGATTTCCACAGTCGGAGAGAAACACGTAATACTGTTTTCCCAGCTGCAATGTTGTTACGGTCTCTCTTTGCTCTGTGAGTCATCGCAGCCAGACATTGCAGCCTACTCACTGTTTGATTTATTAATCATTTATATTTATTTAGTTTAAGCTAAAATAATATTATCAAGAGACAAACAAGATGGATATAGGCAGATATTCTAAGAAAAATCAGTACCTAATTCAAAGTCAAAATAAACTTAAATATTAGCGCCGACCACCCAACTCGATGATAGGTACCGAATTAATTCAATACAAGTAAATTAGATATGTACCAATTTCAAATCCTTGATAGTCAGACATAAAATTATTTAGAAACAAAAAAACCGACTTCAAAAATACCTGAAAACAAAAACAGCTTCAAAATTAAATACCTCTAAAAGCAAGAAATAATTCTCAAATCACTAGATAGATACCTACGCATATCACTGTAATAAAACACGTTTATTGAAGTCGGGTGGGGCTAGAGGACAACTTCTTTTTTTTATTCTAAAAGCCCCACCCGACTTCAATAGACGTGTTTTATTACAGTGATATGCGTAGGTATCTATCTAGTGATTTGAAAATTATTTCTTGCTTTTTAGAGGTATTTAATTTTGAAGCTGTTTTTGTTTTCAGGTATTTTTGAAGTAGGTTTTTTTGTTTCTAAACAATTTTTTATT
Organism: Agriphila tristella; assembly: GCA_928269145.1. Taxonomy (NCBI): domain Eukaryota; kingdom Metazoa; phylum Arthropoda; class Insecta; order Lepidoptera; family Crambidae; genus Agriphila; species Agriphila tristella. The sequence goes on from OV743444.1 coordinate 24,736,885, forward strand.
TTATTCTTTTTAGTGTAATCACTATACGGTTCCTATTTGATTTTGAGGAGTTCCCTTGTGTATCTTTAAAATCCAAGGTCCAATAACAATGAAATCAAAATGGTGTCATCTCTAAAGTATCTTCTTTCAAACAAAAAAAAAGAATCATCTAAATCGGTACATAAACAAAGAAGATACGGTCGATCATCCGTATAAGTTCACAAAATGGTAACAAAAAAACGACAGTATTTTCAGGTTTTCCTGAAAAGTACTGAACCGATTTCAAAATTTTAAATAATGGGACCAACTTGAAAACAAACCTGATCTAATAACGTTTGAATAATTTCAATCGGTTCAGCCGTCTTCGAGTAATCGGTGTACATACAAAAAACAAAAAAAAAACGGGTCGAATTGAGTACCTCCCTCCTTTTGAAGTCGGTAAAAAGAATAAAAAACTTGGCATGAAACCTTTGAAACAAACAGTCTCAGAATCAGATAAACTTGAAACTATGAAACAACCATAAATTTAAATAGGTAACAGTTCTAAAAAGGACTTCAAACGTCAGTGTTCGAAGTTGCGAAGGCTAAATATTATTCATTGGTTCCGGATAAAGTTCCAATTAAATAACTGGACAAATCATTTCATAAAAATTCTGTTCTATTTATAAGAACTGAAACCTGTAAACCAGTCTCTACATTAGTCAAACCGAGCTCATTAATTTTTTCATGTTTATTTAGCGTTGTTTTAATACAAAGCTGAGAAAAACTGTTTGTTTTTCTCTTATGATTAAATTCACACCAGCATTAACAATCACAGTTTTGTTTACGTAAAAACGTTGGAGCAGCGCAGGCGCAACCAGATCCGTGAGAAAATTTAGAAAATATGTATTATTATATCCAATATGTACCTAAGTGGACAAATAAAAATGCCCATTGACGGTGTGCCCAATGGATCGACCAGTAAAACTCGGCGATCGGAGCACAAGCAATAAATGGTGAGATCCTGGGATATTAATTAATAAATAAGACAATTGACTTAAGATTTTTTGAAGTGTTATGTGTATGTTTAAATAGATAAAATAAATAAAAAATACTTACTATTCTTCAAGCTGTCTTAATATGTACTTACTTCCTTTTTTCGTTTTGAATTCATTTAAAATTGGACAAATCAAAATGTCGGTATGGCAAATGATCTATTAAAATACGCTACGCTATAGACTCTATCTATCTATAGCGTAGCGTATATTAATAGATAATTTGCATGCTAGGTTAGGTACGCTATATAGACTCTATAGTATTGAGCGTACCTAACCTAGCCCCAGAAACAAAGATAACACCAAGTTAGAGGTAATTATGAATGGTTGTGAAGTGTGACGCCGCATGCGCTTGCGCCGTGCATTAGACACTAGGATATAATTATCTGCGATCGACAACTACACTACCGCTCATCAACGTTAACGGCAGTACATAAATGCTAATATGCAAAATGCCACGGAAATTGAACCTACAAACGTGTCTGTGAATCACATTCTCTAAAAAAATACGGTGCTTGAGTGGTTTTTTTTTGCTTGTAATTTTTTTTACCTGTGCTTGTAATGTGCCTACAGCTACAGCTGCTAAAATTATTTTGCAGGACAGACTTAACCACCTCTAAATCATAGTCCCTTACTTCAAATTTTGAAATGCTTTTGTTTGTAGCATTGTCTAAGAAATCGGGTCCGGAACGAGGTGATCCGACAGAGAACTAAGGTGATCGACATTGTCCACCGGATTAACAAGCTGAAGTGGCAATGGGCCGGCTAATAGCGGTAGAACCGATATTGCCGCTGGGCCAGACGAGTTCTTGAGTGGAGACCGCGTATCGGCAAACGTAGTGTGGGACGCCCTCAGACAAGGTGGAGCGACGATCTTCGCAAGGTGGCTGGCAATAGCTGGATGAGAGTAGCCGCGGATCGTGCTCGGTGGCGTGCACATGGAGAGGCCCATGTTCGGCAGTGGACGATGATAGGCTGATGATGATGATGATGTAGCATTCTCAATGGCAGAAAAGGGCAGTTTGTTAAATGACCGCAAGCAAGTGAAATGTTTATTGAAATATTTATAAGTACAGTGCGTTGTTTCAATGCTAAGCTATTGATTAAATAGTATCATCGAGTGGTTTATGCTACTAAGCGTGTATCTTATCTTAATTGAAGTGTACAGAGAGCAGCGCAATCTCACGGCTAGTTAGCCGTGAGCCGCAACGTGCGTGCGCGCCGTTTTTGCTCGGACCCGCTCTACTGCTATAAAGTAGAATCATTAGATTAATTGTTTGCTGCATATGATGATTATTGTTTATCAATGTTGATGATGATAAACCTTTGAATAAACTAAACGAATACAGATAGGTACCTACATACTGTAACCAAGTTATTAAACTTATTTTAGTTAAAAAGTGCTTTGCCTAAAAAGGTAAGTACATTAAAAGACACTTTAATTAATAAAAAATCCGTATTACGAACTGATTTTGAACGAAGAAGACAAAGCATATTTAAACTAAAATGTATTTATTTTTATTTATTTAATAAGTAAGGTGTACCTACTTCAACGGTTGTAAGTAAACGCGTAAAAAATACTTTTTAAGCTTTTTAACTTAACTACCTAAACGAGATTATAAATTGTTTTTTTTTATATTATAAAGTGATGAAAATCTTAAAAAAATACACGGATCAATATACAGATCAATTAATTACTTCGAAACGACAAAATACCTAAAGTTTCAACTGGAAAAAGTTAACGCCTGAAGATTTTATACTAACTTCTCAGCTCTTACCACAGAATATTTATTAGTACCTAAACAAAGTAAAAAAGCTATCATACCTTTACTTTTACGCCTACAAAGTTTGTATGGCAAAGTGTCCCCATTGTACTTGTCTGCTATGCGACAAGTTAAAGTAACTTCGTCCAAGAACTTGGTTGTAATCATAAAGTAAATACCTAATTAGTACAGCCCAAAGGTCAAGGTGGGTAAATCATAAGATTAAAATATTTTTCATGAACTCTCATAATGTTTTTACAAAATAATGCGAAACTAGAGTAAACTTATACTTATTGCGGTTTAGTTTTAGTTTTTGGCTTGAACTTAGTTAAGTTTTATTTCTAGTTATTAGTTTATCCTAACGGTAGTAAAGTCATAGAGTAAATAATTGGTACAGCCCAAAGGCCAAGGTAGGTAATTCATTAATTTTCATGAACTCTCATACATTATGTTTTTACAAAATAATGCGAAAGTAGAGATCCATAGAATAGGGAATGTCTTAAAAAATCAAATTGGCTAAATATTACTTTATAGGTAGGTAGTAATAAGCTCCCTTAGTAATAGAAAAAAGTTTCGATTGCGTGAAAAAATTTAAAAACATTAAAATCTGTTCGACTTCACAAATGTACGTAAGTACCTACTTAACAGCAGAATGGAGATTATACCTTTGCCACCACCCGCCATAATACCTACACTTTTTCACGCAACCGAAAACTTATTTATTAATACTTAATAAGAGAGCTTATTCCTATTCCTACCTACAAAAAATATTCAGCCAATTTTTTTCGGACTTTCCCTGCAGTTTAGTTTTAGTTTGTGGCTTGAGCGTATTTTAGTTTTAGTTCTAGTTTTTAGTTTGTCCTAACGTCATCGTCGTTAAAATCAATTTTATCATCACCTTGACCCCCTGTTTCGCAACACCGCTTTGGTAGTTCTCGTTCATTCATAGAAGCGTGTATATAGATTAGATCACTCGCGCAAAAACCGACACGGTTACCTATAAAGTTTTTAAAGGAAACGTAAGTTAGCTTAATGCGTGCGTTTCTTTTGAAGATGTGAAAAACTAGCGGTAAATTTTTTAATAGTTTTCAATTTTTTTTAAATAGAGAAAAGATCTTTGAAATATTGATCGGCATAAGCATGCTCATAACTTGTATAAGTTATTATAATGCCATGCGTCAGTGATAATAATAACCTGTTGATGTTTTTAGGGTTCCGTACCCGAAGGGTAAGAACGTGACCCTATTACTAAGACTCCGCTGTCTGTCTGTCTGTCTGTCTGTCACCAGGCTGTATCTCAAGAACCGTGAAAGCTAGACAGCTGAAATTTTTACAGATTATGTATTTCTGTTGCCGCTATAACAACAAATACTAAAAACAAAATAAAATAAATATTTAAGGGGGGCTCCCATACAACATACATGTTTTTAGGGTTCCGTACCCAAAGGGTAAAAACGGGACCCTATTACTAAGCCTCCGCTGTCCGTCTGTGTGTCTGTCTGTCTGTCTGTCACCGGGCTGTATCTCATGAACCGTGATAGCTAGACAGTTGAAGTTTTCACAGATGATGTATTCCTGTTGCCGCTATAACAACAAATACTAAAAATATAATAAAGTAAATATTTAAGGGAGGCTCCCATACAACAAACGTAATTTATTTTGCCGTTTTTGCTTTATATTAATAACGACAACAGGTAGACAGTTGAAATTTTCACAATGATGTATTTCTGTTGCCGCTATAACAACAATTATTAAAAACTGAATAAAATAAATATTTAAGGGGGGCTCCCATACAACAAACGTGATATTTTCCGTTTTTTGGTACGGAACCCTTCGTACGCGAGTCCGACTCGCACTTGGCCGGTTTTTTTTTCCGTTTTTTGCTCGATATTATTATTAATTTAAAATTTTATGATTATTAACGACAAGAGGCAGACAGTTAAAATTTTCACAGATGATGTATTTCTGTTGCCGCTATACAACAAACGTGTTTTTTTTGCCGTCTTTTGGTACGGAACCCTTCGTGCGTGAGTACGACTCGCACTTGGCCGGTTTTTTTTAATATTATCGAATCCTACACTTTTTATTGAATTAAGTAGTTATCCAAAATAACCAAAAGATCTAAGTAATTAACACTGTTATCTAAGTAAGAATTGCAACCGGCAAGGAAGCTCTATTTGCCATGGGCCAATGTTGCACCTTTCACCGAGTGCTTGTGAAAACATTTGCGGTAATGACCTGCGGTTACGGTAACTTTGACCGTTTCAGTTCCTAGGCCAGAATTCTTTTGATCAGGAAACTGACGGAGGCACGCGAGCTTTCTAAATTATCTTTCTATTGTGTTATGTGCGGCCTGTGCGGGACACATAGTTTATGTAGAACAACACCCAATAAATCTACTAGGTGGGTATTCAAAAGAAAATAGGGGCCACTGTGCTATCCAAACAAGCTAATTTCTGAAAAGTTTTATAAGGTTTTATTTGAATTTGATATTATTCGAAAACTGTAATAGGTTATCAACTTGCGGACTCTACTGTCTACTGTACAATTTCTCATATTCGCCGTGTGTCAGATAGAATAATTTGGAATTTCATCAAGGAAATTATAAGTACTTCGTACAAAGTACTTATAATTTCCTTGAGTTTCTTACAGTCACAACAGGACTTGTGTCGAGGTCCTCACGAACCACGAAATAGCCCGGACGGATAGACATTTCGCAATACGCTGAGAGCTACCCTGAATGTGCCGGGTGCCACTTTAGTAGGTATGAACGTCTATACAAAAAAAGCTGGGAGTTACAAGTCATGATAAAGTTTGGCCACATGGTGGAAACTGATCTGTAGGCTGTTCCTAACTAATATTGAGCTGGGCCAAACTGTCCTTACAAACCATTCCATACGGCGGCGGCGGGTTAAAAAGCGCTCTTTCCCGGCTTCATTCTAAAAATTATAATTGTCTAGGTTTAGCTAATAGGTCAAAATATGTGGTATCATTTTCGGATAAATCAATAATGTGGAATTCATTTTTGGTATAAAAAATGCAATTTATTGAGCAGTTTCTGAAAAATTACACGATTACCAAAATTTTCAAAGTTATTTTTTTTATTTTAGGTATTTGCACTTGTTTCAGTATTTAAAAAAATCCTTAAAGAAGCGTTTTTCAGGTTGATTTGTTGTATTCTTTTGTAATGATAACTATATTATTATGTACAATTTGAGCTTAACCCAAGTAGTTTAAATCTATTGTTTGCGGAGGCTCAGCTAGTCAAAAATAGGCATTATTTCGCGAAATCGAAGGGTTTTTCGCTTCGTTTGAAAATGTTTTTCAGGATTTTTGTTCATATTTCTTTAAAGTTTATTAAATTTTCTACAGTTTGAGCCTAACCCGAGTATTCATTGGTTGCAGAGACATCGCTAGTCAAAACTGGGCCTTTTTTCGAAATAAATGAAAAATGTCCCATCTTTGACTAGCTGTGTCTCCGATATATGAACAAAAATCCTGAAAAACGTTTCCAAACGGAAACAAAAAACCCACGCGAAAAAATGCCTATTTTTGACTAGCTGTGCCCCCGCAAACAATGGATTTAAACTACTTGGGTTAGGCTCAAATTGTTCATAATATAGTTATCATTACAAAAGAATACAACAAATCAACCTGAAAAACGCTTCTTTAAGGCATTTTTATTTTTTTTATTTTAAACTGAAACAAGTGCAAATACCTAAAATAAAAATAAAAACTTTGAAAATTTTGGTTATTGTGTAATTTTTCAGAAACTGCTCAATAAATTGCATTTTTTTATACCAAAAATGAAGTCCACATTATTGATTTATCCGAAAATGATACCACATTTGATCTATTAGCTAATCCTCGACAATTATAATTTTTAGAATGAAGACGGGAAAGATCGCTATTTAACCCACCGCCGTATAGAATGGTTTGTAAGGGAAGAGTTTGGCCCAGCTCAATATTAGTTAGGAACAGCCTACAGATCAGTTTCCACCATGTGGCCAAACTTTATCACGACTTGTAACTCCCAACTTTTTTTTGTATAGACGGTCATACCTACTACTTGGGGAATTTCCTTTGAGGCGGAAACACCTGGGGGCTATCTCCTTTCTTTGTAGTCTGTCAGTCTTTCTCGCACCCGTAGGGACTGGGTTCACGGCGGGTACGAGAAATTATACGGTAGGTAATCGACAGTATTTAAGTTTTAAGTCCGCAAATTGACTATCTCACAGCTTTCGATCAAATTCAAATAATTAATTGAATTTAATAAAAACTTTCCGAAGTTAGCTCATTTGTATAGAAAATACTTAGTGGCCCCCATCTTCTTTTGTTCAGCGTAAAGTTTGATTAGATTTAGAAACTTCTTATCTGTCTCACATAAAAAAAATTTAAAACCAATCACATCACATGATCTTGTATTTTCCGATATTCTGAAATCCGAAATATAAAAGCTTTTTATGTTTATCGACGAATTAATAGGCTTCTATACGGTAGTACCTACAGTACTTACTTATATCTATTCTGTGCTTCTATTCGATGCAAATCATTTGTATGTAAGTAGTAATCATTAAAAAGAACAACTAGGTAACTACCTACTTATTTATTTTTTGTTTTATTAAAATCATTCGTCATTCGCAAGAACCTTATTATATTATATATAGCTCGATTACCACTGACTCACTGATTGACACAATTGTTCTCCCAGAAGGAGGTGGAAAAGGGTATAATGATGTTTAGGGAAAATGTGCAATACCCCAATCGAACTGGGGAAAAATTATGACATTTGGGAAAAACAAGATGGCGGCTGTGGCGAAGTTTGTAACTTTTTTGTTTTCCAACCGATTTTGTTCAAACTTGCAAGAGTGGTAGATTTTGACATTTAAAATTGAGAAAATTATTTAAAAAATACAAAAACAAAATGGCGGCTGCGCTGGAGAGTTTTGAAAATTTTGATTTTTGGATCCCAAACCGCGGAGCCACAACTCTAAAGTGTTGTTTGGTTTAAGAAAAAAAACTGTATTGTTTTACCACAATTACCCTCAAATTTTACCAATTGAGGAAACTTTTTAAAAATTCAAGATGGCGCCTGTCGTAGAGGCCATTTTGTTTGGGGTACGAAAACACGCCATTTTTAAAGTCGATTTTCTTCCAGATGGCAACACCGGAGCGCTTTGAGGTTTATAAAACGGCTATAGCTATAGGTACAAGGTATTCATTAGTAAAATATTTTTACCCCATTTCGGGGTAACTTTTGAGATTTACCCCAAAATGCAAAAAAGTGAAATAACCACTTTTTGACAATTTCGAGTATAAGAACTTGTGTATAGTCTGTATACAAATGACTTTATGGTATTTTGGTTGGCAACGTCTGGCAACCCTAGAAACTGCTAAGGAAAAAGAAATTTTCGAGATACCCTTTTTTCAAGTCCTATTGCGGCAACTGGGTGCAAGTGAGAAAAAAAAACAAAACGTCATTGCACCCAGTTTATGTTGCTTAGTATAGGAAAAATATGAAATATAAAAAAAACAACATGGCGGACGCGGTGGCGGCCATTTTGTAAATTTTATACATTTTTTAAATATGTCAAAGCTATTTTGAGGCAGTTTACGACAATTGAGAAAGTTGGCATGTATCGACGAATTATGCATATTATGAAGATGTATTGCCTCGTACAAAAAAATTACCCATTTTTAGGGTACTTTTTGAGATTTACCCCAAAAAAGTGAAAAATGGAAAAAGCGGCATTTTCAAATATTTTTTATCAAAAACCAATAAATTTTGCTAATACTAATAGAATTTGACTATTTGTATATCGAAAAGATGGCAACACTGAAATTGAAAGAAGGATGAGTTTCCAAGAACCTTACATTTTTATTACCTAAAAGGAGCATTTGTAGATGTGTACAATGTACGGAAAAAGTATTCACAATTTATAAAACTATTACAAAAAAAATTAAAAGTGGAAGTCTAGGTCAAGATCCTCATGACGGAGAACTGCCCGCCAAAATGGTACTACATAGGTAGATGGTGCTCAAACTAAAGTTGTAGAGGACTCTAAGCAGATCCTAAAGCGAGAAAAAAAAATCAAAATGGTCGAAAAACAAAATGGCCGCCATACAAATTTACAGAAAACCCAGCATATACAGCTCGATTACTCACTTACTGACTGACTCACTGATTAAAATAATTGTTCTCCCAGAAGGAGGTGAAAAATGGTATAATGATATTTTAAGAAAATGTGCAAAAAAAAACAATATGGCGGACGCGGTGGCGGCCATTTTGTAAATTTTATACACTTTTTAAAATATTTTAAGGCTATTTTGAGGCAGTTTACGACAATTGAGAAAGTTGGCATGTACTGAGAAATTATGCATAATATGAAGAAGTATTGAAAAAAAAACCCATTTTTAGGGTGCTTTTTGAGATTTACCCCAAAAAAGTGAAAAATAGAAAAAGCAGCATTTTTTAATATTTTTTATCAAAAACCGTTAGATTTTACCAATACTAATGACATTTGACTATTTTCGTAACGAAAAGATGGCAACACTGAAATTGAAAAAGGTTTATTTTCCAAGAACCTTACATTTTTATTACCAAAAAGGAGCATTTGCAGATGTTTACAATGTATGGAAAAAGTATTCAAAATTTATAAAACCATCAGAAAAAATATTAAAAGTGGAAGCCCAAGTCAAGATCCTCATGACGGGGTACTGCCTGCCGAAATGGTGCTCAAGCTAAAGTTGTAGAAGACTCTAAGAAAATCCTGAAGCGAGAAAAAATAATCAAAATGGTGGGAAAACAAAATGGACACCATACAAAATTACAGAAAACCAAATTAAACACCACTTACTCACATAATTGTTCTCCCAGAAGGAGGTGGAAAAAGGTATGTGCAAAACCCAGTCGAACTGGGGAAAAATTAAAAGTTGAAGTCCAGGTCAAGATCCACATGACGGGGTACTGCCTGCCAAAATGGCACTACATAGGTAGATGTTGCTCAAACTAAAGTTGTAGAAGACTCTAAGCAGATCCTGAAGCGAGAAAAAAAAATCGAAATGGTGAAAAACAAAATGACCGCCACACAAAATTACAGAAAACCTATTTGGTCGCAGCTGGCTGATTACTTATATACCTCGATAATAACTACTCTATTTAGTATTGTTTAATAACTACTCACTCACTGACTGATGGAAAAGAGTATAATGATGTTTGGGGGAAATGTGCAAAATCTTAATCGAACTAGGTAAAAATTATTACTTTTGGGAAAAACAAGATGGCGGCTGTGGCGAGGTTTGTAACTTTTTTGTTTTCCAACCGATTTTGTTCAAAATTACAACAGTGGTAGATTTTGACATTTCAAATTTAGAAAAATAAGAAAAAAACTCAAAACAAAATGGCGGCCACGCTGGAGAGTTTTGAAAATTCGATTTTTGGACCCCAAACCGCGGGGCCACAACTCTGAAGTGCTGTAGAGTTTAAGACAAAAACCTTTTTGTTTCACCACAATTACTCTCAAATTTTTTCTTCAAAGACTATTATTTTCAATTAAACAATCATTATCTTAAAAACCATTAGATATTGCCAATACTAATGACATTTGACTATTTTTATATCGAAAAGATGGCACTGGAATTTGAAAGTAAAGTTATTTTCCAAGTACCGCCACATTGTTATTACCAAAACCCCTCTTGCTTGCTAAAAATAAAACGGATCGTTTTATCCCGCCTGCAATAATGAATCAATGAGCACCGCTTGCGGACTCGGAAGGGCGGCATAGAACCACCACCACCAAAGTCTTCTAAATCAGTTACATACAAACGACCGATCTCGCCCAATAAGGTAGATTTGACGATCAACACGAAGAAAAAACCCGAGCTACAAGCTAAATGCATTTTTGTGATGACACGGGCCATCAGATTACCTACTGCCTGTGACAAGTTCAAAAGTGAAGACGTTATCCAACGCTGGAAGTGGATCTGCAAGCGCAAAATAAGCTTATTAAAAGTCTGGTGCTCAACTTGCAAAGGCAGTCACCATAAGTTACTTCACCCTGATGTGATGTGAAGTGACGTGATGTAAAGCTGAAAAATCAACATAATACTCTACTATCATTCTGTTTTTCACTTTGGACAGCGCACATCTGAAGACGGGGAAGTTATCTGTGAAATGTTTAGCGATTAATTTCACTCCACTTTTTCACACAATACTTAGTCCGTTAATATTTTGGATGACGTAGTGGACATGGACTCTTCCTGTGAAGATTGAAGTTGACACATTAGAAGTTTCCAAACTATTAGCATCACTCGACTTAAATAAGTCTGCCGGCCCCGACAATATCCCAGCAATGGGGAATGTCCGAAAAAAATCAAATTGGCTGAATATTTTTCTATAGGTAGGAATAAGGTCCCTTAGTAATAGAATAAATTTTCAAAATTTTCGGTTTCGTGAAAAAATTTCAAAAAATCAAAGTCTCTTCGACTTCACAAATGTATGAAAGTAACAGCAGAATGGAGATTGTACCTTTGCCAACACCTGCCACAACCACAACATGGTATTAAAAAAAAGTTTCAAGACAAAATGTCAAAACTTTTTTTTTAAATACGTGTTGTCTTTGTGGCAGTTAGCGGCAAAGGTATAATTTCCATTCTGCTGTTACTTTCATACATTTGTGAAGTCGAAGAGACTTTGATTTTTAAAAACTTTTTTACCCAACCGAAAATTCTGAAACTTTTTTCTATTACTAAGGGACCTTATTCCTACCTATAGAAAAATATTCAGCCAATTTGATTTTTTTCGGACATTCCCCATTATAATTATTGCGAGTTGTTCCGAGTTCCTCTTAGTATCCTGTTTAGGCGTTCACTGGGTGAAGGCATTATGCCTGATATCTGGAAATCTGCCTTTATTACGCCAATTCACAAAAAAGGGCTTAAAAATGTAGTCGACAATTATAGACCGATTTCCAACCTTAGTTTGTTTGCAAAATATTTGGAAAAAATTGTCTACAAACAAGTCTACGCATCCGTTACGCAATCTTTATGTCCAGAGCAGCACGGCTTCGTTAAGGGCAGATCGAAGACGTCTAACCTTATCTTATGTAGCGACTTCCTGACAAAACATTTGACTGTACCGTCTCAGGTTGATGTAGATTACACGGACTATAATAAATGTTTTGATCGTATTGATCACACAACACTTTTACGTAAACTGCAAGCTATAGGTATTAAGGGTAATTTATTTAAATGGTTCTCCTCTTACGTTAAAGAAAAATTCCAGACTGTTGTTCTTAATGGCCACACTTCTTCTCCCATGTTAATACCATCGGGCGTTCCTCAAGGCTCTTTACTAGGACCATTGCTCTTCAACATCTTTATAAACGATATCTCGTCATGTTTTACTCATGCCAAAATCATTATGTACGCTGATGACATGAAGGTATTGATGCCGATCAACTCAACTCAAGACGCTCAGCATCTGAAGGAGGGTCTCACTAGATTTGAGCATTACTGCCATGTTAACAAACTTGACATTAATGTCTCCAAATGCTATGTCTGTATTTATACCCGAAAATCTAAACCCATGTTATCATCTTACAAACTATTAGGCACTGATGTTACCAGAGTTACTACCATACGTGACCTTGGAGTAACCTTTGATAGCTAATTTGCTTTTTGATGAACACATAGACAACATTGTGGCTAAGGCATCTAAAGCTCTCGGCTTCGTTATGATGATGTTACACGATTCAACTCTATAAAAGCTCTAATAATACTTTACTGTGCTTACGTACGTAGTCATTTAGAATATGCCTCTCAAGTATGGAGCCCCTGTCACAAACTATATGAAACGCGAATTGAAAGGATTCAGAAACGGTTTCTGCGGTATTTACAGTTTAAAACGAATAAATATACTCGTGATTACGATCAGCGATGTCGTAAGTTTCATTTTTACCACTTGTAGAAAGAAGACGCATTGCAGATCTATCGCACCTTCTCAGCATAGCAGGTGGCTCTGTTGATTGTCCTGAGCTTTTGAGTGGCATTAGTTTACGTTTAGTAGCTTCCTTCCGTAAACCTAACGTACTTCACGTTCCCTGGTGCAAAACGAAGTATCGGCGAAATTCTTTCTTTATCAGAACAAGCAGGTGTTTCAAAAGTGTTGCAAAACAATTTGAAATAGACATTTTCAACACTTCTTCAAGTAAATTTAGGCGAATGTTAGGTAATAGTTATTTTTCTAACAAATATTTTTGAAAACTACTTCCTACTTATTTATACTTTAATTACTGGGTGTAATATAGGTACTTACCTTAAATTTTTAACATAATGTAGGCCAACACTGTTCTTATTAATGATTTTCACCTATATGTGGAAGCTTGTAATTGTCCCTTGATATTTATTTAAGTTAACCACTTTATTCTTAACCTAGCTGTAAGCTTCCCGAAGATTGTTAAAATAAAATAAAATAAAATGTCTGAACGCAGACGAAAAACGCATAGAAGTAAGACCCAAAGACTACCGCGACTACCGCAAACATCTGGTCGGCATCAGCAAGTTTCAAAAATGAGTCTTTTTGAAGGTGCTTCCCGTGACCGTCCAGGGAACTGAAGGCAACTTTAACACGTGTGCTCTGCTTGATGAAGGGTCCACCGTGTCACTCATGGAGAGCAGTGTAGCCAACGTGGCAGGAGCCGGAAGGTGGAGCGTTGAGTTGGCGTTTCAGGATGCGGTGGTCGGCTGTAACAACCTGGCAAGATCGTCTCTTTCACGCTTATTATGACAGATACAGTATCCTTCAGCCTTGAATGAGTTCGTACGAAGAACTTCACGTTTCTAAGACACTCAACAGGGAATATGCATAAGTCACCGATTTTGATAAAAAAAATTGAGATTGATCGCTGCGGATATGTATTAAAAACATGATGGAACAGAAAAACAATGTATTATTTTAGTTTTATCACACGATGAAATCAGGGGAACATAACGATTTTTTTTCATTTTTGGATATAATGCACTTTACAGTCAGATAGAATATTGAATGAGAAATAATATTTTGTATGACACATGTGTTGGCATGTTACCCAACACTATTTTTATTGTACATCACTGCTTCAATTGGAGGTTCGCTTCCCACTCTCTCTTCGTTTCCGGGCACCATTGCGTGTGGTTCGTGTTCCATACTTTTATAAGTAATTTGAGTTAAAATATACAAGTTTGTATGTGTCTTTTGCTTCCAAAAATAAACCCTGCCTTCAGTCAAGCTACCAGTGAGTTTCAATCATCTACAGTCCTACATCTACGTGCCATTCCACAACATGTATGTTGGTACTTAGACGCAAAATTTAGGGATATCATTTTTTTGGCTAACTCCATAAAAATCGCGCCTAAAATCATGGTTGGTGAAGTCACAAAACATTACCATTTTGTACAGAGTGTTTTCGGCGGGTGCTAATGCGTGCTAACTTCAAGTAACTATATCACGAAAAAAAGGAAGGGATAGGTTTTAATATTACAGTTGATTTTCTCACGCATTATACTTTTGATTTGATACAAAAAAAATGCTGCATATTCCCTATTGATGGCAATATGATTTCTTAATACGACCATCTCGATCGACAGACAATCCTCAATTCCTCATAGGCCAAGGTTATTGTCTTTTGAATATAAGCCGAGAAAAAAAAGAAGGCAGGAAGGATGAGCCTGTTGCCTCTCTCACTGAACTTAGTTGGATTTTGCATGAAGTTTCGTCGTCAATTTCGAGGAAGATTATGCCCGAGTTTGCTTGTCACTACAGTCCGAAAAAGAGGATGAACTTCACTTCTTATTAGAGAATTTCTTTAGACTTGATAGCATAGGCATCAGGAATTCTAAGCTACCTAGATATTCTCGAGAAGAATGATGAGCACTTCACATTATCGATACTAGGTCGAAGAAAATCGACGGCTCTGGGAGTCTGCTTTGCTGTGAAGAATCGATGACATCAAGCTTCCCAACTCAACAACAAGAGAAACGCCGAAAATAGATTAGGTTTGATTGAGAAGATAATGGATTTTGATCCGAGCTTCGCAGTAGACTTCACGAAGCAGACGCATAACATGTTAGAAAAAGATTATGCCAAGAAAACTGCTCAGGCACCAGTTGCTCGAGTTTGGTATCTCCTACATTTTGGCGTTAGAAATATCAAAAAACTTGGAAAACTTAGACTTGTTTTTGATGCGAAAGCCGAAACTCAAGTGTCTCTGAATAGCGAATTACTGACTGGCCCAGATATTTAGAATTCATTAGATGATGTCCTGGTTAGGTTCCGAAAAAGAAAAGTAGCCGTTACTACAGATATCAGGGAATTGTTCCTGCAGTTTAAGTAAATGATCAGGATCAAAATGCCCAGTGCTTCCTTTGGAGGGTTATGGAAAGAAAGAAGCTCTCAGAAACTTATAAGTTCACCTCGATGACCTTTGGTGCCACATCATCTCCATGCACAGCTACTTGTATTATTCGTCATAATACTGATGATTTTGTTTCATGTCATCATCCACAAGCAGTGGAAACCATTAAGGAAAGGCACTACGTTGATGACTATCTCGACTCCACGGATAATTAACGAAAAGGGGATGAAGCGAATGATTGTGATTCATAAGGCAGGAGGTTTTGACTTGAAGTTGGGCCTCTAATAGACCCAGCAATTGGAAACCAGCCACAGATACTTTAGGGTTTGATCTCAGCTTTAAGTAGGTGGACAAAGAGATCAACGAAGGTTTGCGACCGCCAACAAATCGCGAGTTGCTAAAAATTTTAATGTCACTGGGTATGTTTATGTCCCTTCCTGATTTATTGAAAGATATTGCTGCAGGAAATTTGGCGGTCTACGATCAAATGGGATGATCAAATTGTCGAGAAGATGAACAAAGATTGGTATTGGTTCAGAAGCTTGAGACTTGCAAATTATTTTCAGTACCCAGATGTTATGGTTTCTCACAGATGACTAAGTTAAGATTACACATTTCTATTGACGCCTCTGAGCAAGCATTATGCCACTTTCGCTTACTGAGTAGAGATGACGATGTGTCCTTTGTAGCTGGGAAATATAAAGTTGCACCTGAAAACTGCAACGATCCCTAAGCTAGAGCTGCAGGTTGCTTTAATGGAATCCCGTTTAGGTCACACCATGAATGGTAAAAGCAAGAACAGAAACTCGAAATAGCAAAACGATTATTCTGGACAAATTCACAAATAGTTTGGAAATGGATTAATAGAAAGCCACGAAAACAGAATTTCTTATTACTTTCTCTATATATTTTTAATGCTTAAACTGCAAAACCGCTTTGAAGCCCTTGAAAACAGCATATGCAATGAAGTTTCAGAGCTCAGCGGATGCTCATGCTATATAAGCAGCGCAAGACCGATCGTCGTGGAGATCTTTGGGGGAGGCCTATATCCAGCAGTGGATATCGGGGGGCCGATATGATGATGATTTTAATATAAGCCAGCAAAGTTTTAGAAAAAAAACATTATTAATTTTCACCATGCATCACCGTCACCACACCGCACTGCAACTAGCAGACAAATTCCAATGTGATTTTATCGGATGGCATGGCAATAAATACCGCATTCCACAATTCGCAGTCAGACTGTCCAAAGGCCGCTGTTTACAGTCCAACAGGGCGATGCCCGCGGGCTGCTTCAGCAGCCCGCGCACCAGGGCGAAACACTAGTATTTATATATAGGTTCTTGGTCATTCGCAACGAGAGGCAAACGTGAAACGTGCCAAAAGCCTACAGCACAATTGAAACTCGTTCGTTTAATTAACTTTGTAAGAAACGCAATCCACTCTATTGTATTGAGCCCTAACGCTATCAACGTTATACCACAGGTAATACTATAATAATGGCATGTCGACACACTAAACAGAGACCAGATTATGAAATATCTACAAGTTCACCTAATTCTTTAATACAAATAGTTAATTACCTACTTATAGTTTTTTTTCCACACCTCAAGCCTATAGACTTCAGTATATCTATCACTAATAGATACTTCGATTGCAGTCGACTGGGATCCGGGAGTTGGAGGTGCTCAATAGTTTTGTTTTCTTCAATTTGACCAGGTATATAATAGTATTATAATATATCCCTTACATCATATGGCCTATTCCACCAAGTTTCGATTTAACTTCAACTACATAAGTTATTTGACAGTTAATTTGCCTCATATAAATTTTATTCTATTCTTAAATTAAACCGGAACTTAGTATTGAGGAGCTCGGTGGCGCAGTGGTTTAGCGCCTGGCCCAGCGATTGCGGAGGTTAAGCAACGTTCGCAAGGGTCGGTCATGGGATGGGTGACCAAAAATTTATTATATCGAGCTTCTCCGTGCTTCGGAACGCACGTTGAGCCGTTGGTCCCGGCTGCATTTGCAGTCGGTAACACCCACCAATCCGCATTAGGCCCCGTGGTGGGTTATGGCCCGTCCTCCTTATCCACCCATAAGGAAGGCCTGTGACCCAGCAGTGGGGACATTAAAAATGGCTGATGGACTAGTATTAAGCCCTAGCTTTAGACGTGCTTTAGACTGCAGACTTTGAAACAGGCACTCAGAAGAACCTACCACTACCGTGTACCTACTATTTTATCAATTGCATTTTTTTTAGTCTACTCCAAAATATGTACTCTTTGATCCCTGAATAGGTACCATCTGTAAGTCAACCACATGTATCACTCACCGTATTTAGTCTACCACGCATTTTCTCGACGAAATAAACGTTCAGAAAATTGCAGAGCACATACGTTACGTTACAGTTTGGAATTTACAAAATCATCGTTTAGGTTGCACAGAAAAATACCGTTTAGATGGCTTTTACACAAATGTTTTCAGTTCAAGCGTAGGACTAATAGACAAAGATATCTAGAATAAACTATGTCGGGATTTACACCATGTAAGTACCTGTTTATTTTTATCGGCGCAGTTGCATGCGCCATGATCACGGAAGAATCTTCCGTGATCATGGCGCATGCAACTGCGCCGAAATATCGGAGTCTCAAAAATAAACATGTACATGGTGTAAATCCCGACATAGTTTATTCTATTAACGTCAATAACCATGGAAATCTAAAACAATATAAAGATATCTAGGTAATGGTAGCAGCTTTCCCCTCAGACTTTTAAATATTTTTTTTTAAGCAGCAATTCATTATTTAACGATGCTTCGAGAAATAAGTTATATAATTTATCTCCACAAATGTGTGACATCCAAATCCAGCCGTGAACCAGAGACGTCTCCAGAGCCGGCGAGTGCTTCGGTCCGTGGGCGACCGAGCGCGACGCAGCTTAAGCAACGTCCGCTACGACAAAACCTGCGCGCGCGCCCTCCCGCGCGACACTCCGCCCGCGACATGCGCCCGCACGCGCCGCCGCTGCTGCTGCTGGTGCTCGCCGCCGCGGCGCTCGCCGGCGAGCCTGCCACCACACCCACCCTCGCCGATGACACACAACCTCTCGACGGTACCGCCACACTGAGCGCCAACAACGATACCGCTAACGACGAAACCCAACCTCATCTCAACAGGACTGTGATACTCGACGATGCCACCAATGAGACCCTCGCCGAAACAGATGACGACCACGAACCAGTCGTAAGAAAGAAGCGGACCTTCGGGGATTTAGTGTTCAGGGGCCTCGCTGACGTGCTCGGATACAACATCGCGAGGAAGCCGGCGCAAAACGCTTTCCCGCCTCCTTTACCGCCTGTGCCCGGAATCGATACCCCTTTGCAAGCTGGGCCTGCTCCCGCGCCTGCACCTGCACCTGCCCAAGTCCCGCCGTGCGGCGCGCCCCGCGCGGTCGGGCCGCCTCCGTGCCGCGCGCAGTTACCGCCACCTCCCCCGCCCCCGCCGCCACCGCCTCCATGCCCCAAGCCTAGGGCTGCACCGCCACCCAGGCCGCCGCCGCCACCACCACCTCCACCGTGCGGTAACGGCCGCGCCAACCCCACGACACCGTCTCCTTGCGGACCGGCTCCTCCGCCTCCTAAAGACAATTTGGAACGAATTTCTTCGAACTTCCGACTTGACTTTAATTTCCTGAGAAGCACACCGGCTCCTCAGGGTGCTGCGGTCGAAGCACAACAGCAGCAACTGCTAGAGACGCCTGTCGCTGCGGTCGCCCCGGTTGCGATTCAACCACGAGCTGCCAAGTTGCCTCTGGAGGAACCTCGCAATCCACGCGTCTATGTTGATGCATTCGTTGTGAGAAACGGAGTAGCGCAGCGCGTGAACACGGTTGACGCGCGACGATTGGACCCTCAGCGAGCACCAGTCGAAGACGACTACCTCGCGTATGACGATGAGGCTGAGGCACTGGCACAGAACCTCGACGACGAAGACGATTATGAAGATGCTCAGGAGTCACAGGGTCGTGCGAAAGCGGTTAAAGACGTAGCCGTAGCCGTTGACAATTTTTGGGATGCTAAGGTCAAGCAAGGGCGAAATAAGCAACCGGCTTTGAACTATAAAAATGTTCATTTTGGTGACAGGGACTTGGTGAACCAAATTCGACGCTCCGGTAATCAAGATTCTCATCAAAGTCTACAACGAACTCGTCCAAAAGCTAACCGCATTCCTCAACCACAGCCCGAAGAGCCTGAAGATGACGCCGAACTAACGACGACGACCGAGGACCCTCGACGAAAACTAAAACCGCGCGTACTGCCTCCTACAGAACAAAATCCAGGCGAAATCGATACAGTGACCGTTCGAGTGCCTCCCATATACAAAGAAAAGCGCCCGAAGAAGCTACATCGCGAAAGACCAGAAGACGACCGGCAGGATCACGATAGATCGGATCATGACGAACACCATCACAACAGACCGCATTATGATAGATCGGATCGTGGTAGACCAGATCGTTCAGATCGTGGTAGACCAGATCGTGATTACGATCGAAGCGGAGAGGTAAATCAATCTGGCGAAAGAAATTATTATTATCAAGAAAATGACACGAATGGCGAAGATAGCTCAAACTACCCACAAACTGAAAAACCTGTAAGACGTAAACGCCGCCGCAAGGTGGTTCGCAAGACGCGTTCTACTAAAGAAAAAGACCCCTTTACCGCCGGCGACTATGATTATTACGGGCAAAAATTACCTATATCCGACGAAGAGAAGTATTTTAGAGGTTTATCTGTTCCAGAACCTACGAAAGACGCTGACCTTGCACGTCTAGAAAAAGCACCAGAGGGCAGGGAGGACTATTTTTTGGACGACCACGAACGATTGCGGGAGGATCCTGAGAGAATTATCAACGACGAGAGGCTCGCCGATGATGATAAAGGTCGCGCAGACGAATCAGGGCGGTTGGTAGATGCGAGGGATGAACTGCCTGAAAGCGAACGTATAGTTGATGAAGATAGGTCTGATGAGAGCGAGCGGGCAGGTAACGAGGAGCGGTCTGGGGAGGGAGAGCGGTCTGACGAACAGGAGCGCACGGATAGGCTAAGCCCGAACGCGCGCGTGCACGAGACCGGCTACAGCAACAACTTCGTGCACGCCACCAACGTGCAGGTGGAGTCGCCCACGCCCAGCGTCGCCACCATCAAAAAGAAATCAGTCAAGATAGGTTCGTGATCCGCCGCCCGCCCCGCGAGCGCCCGCCATAAAAGTTATTTATTTTAAACAGACGAAGCCACGGCACTAAACATTCCTAAAAGTAGCTCACTAATGTTATAGTCTATTTTTTTGTATGTTTGTATTATGTACTTAGTTAATGGCTTCTATGAATGCAGGAAGCGAAATATGAAACGACTGCCTGTGATGTTCTAGTTATAAACGTTTGTATTGTATGTGAGACATGTTGTCGATGCTGCGACATCACAACATGGATAGTTTATATTTTTGTACGTAGCGCATTTTAGTGTAAGAAATTTGTAAGTACCTATGTTTCTTAATAAACGATTTCATAAATAATTGATTTCATTGCTAGTTTTGTTAGACTGATTCGATTGGAGTCGATGCGTGAAATTCGGCTTTGATCAAGGCACGTCGAATCTGCGACAACGTCTGTCGGCTATATGGGTGAAGGTCCGGCAGCCGATGCAAAATAGAAAACAACGCGAGAAACGCTGGCTGTTTCAAGATAGTGCAATGACCCAAATGCTGAGCCGCGCAAGGCTGTTCTTGTGGCAGCGGCGGCCGGACTGCCACAGCCAGTAACACACATTCAAAAGTGAAATTTTAAGTAGGGTAATTATAACATACTAAAATAAACATAACTTCACTCTTAAGGAAAAGCTATTACCTACGTTACATTTTAATTTACATCACTTTTGAATACGAAACGCGAAAGTATCTATTGCATACTATCAAAGTAAAGGGTGTTTATTCGTTGAAAAGGGGGAAATCAAACAGCAGAACAATACGGATGGATGACACAATTTATTTGCGAGCAATCGGCGAGATTGTCCGCGCGACCTTGACCGGGGCGAATCGAACGGTTTCACTTGCTTATACATTTATGTACACAAAAACATGTCAGGTGGAGCTATTCACCTTCATAGCAAATTATTGGCAACATTGGCGACTTAACATCGAATATAATCAAATTAGTATTTCGGTCTAATTCATTTCAGGGTTTACTCGTTGAGAAATCATATAATTTAGTTCCATTGATTTTTCAAATTCTTTCGTAGGTCTTCAAATGACAGCATCATCGTCAGTCGCGGCATCTGTGGGAAAACATTACTTGTGTAGGTCATCACGAAAACTTTGTAACCACTTACAAAATAAAAGTAATTCTATTCTAAAATTTATTGCAGTTCTGATCACATAACGGCAAAATTACTTTCAGAAGTTATACTGTTTGGAAACTGTTGTCGTGATTCGAAAGTTAGAAAATATTGATTTCAGAAAATCTCGTAGTCTGTCGTATATATAAAGGAAACATTTTATAACATCACAACGGAATGTGTAATTAATAGCATAAGTAATTATTTAAGGCGCTGATGAAAATATTGATTTTTGAGCTTCCAATGTGAAGAATTTATGTAGAATTCTACTTCACAAAAATTACTGTAGGCTGGAAAAGAAACAAAGAAACACAATAACCTAGCAGAATATTGAAAAATGGCTGGGTATCTCTGTAAAAAAATCTGAATAACACCATAAAAACTTATAAAAAATATGCAAGAATCAACTATATTCTAAAGAGATAGTGAAAGAGTAGATTTCGTGAACTGCATTACCTTATGTTTGCGTCGAGACAGTATGAAAACAACTAACGCTAGGTACTTACTATTTTTTAATAGAAAATTAATCAGTCGGCCAGAAATTAGCGTTTTTGATAACTTTTGTTATTTTAATCAGATTTAAGGACTGAAGTGTTCTTCTCGTACAGTGAATAATAAACATGTTTACTAAGATTGATTGATGATCTTCGACATTACTTCCAAGTTGCACGGTGTTTTACATAAAGCTATGTTTACTTAAACTGCTTTCTTGATTGCGTTTTATTGTAACTGGTCTTAAAATGCACGAATGGTCGAATGTGAAACAAGACAAGACTGAACAAATCGAAAGTCAAAGGCAAAGATCCACCGATTTGCTTAGAAAATTATTTAAGTGTGTGTGGTGTTCGGCAAAATATAAATAAATAAATAATGCTTGGACAATTTCACACAGCGACATCTAGCCCCAAACTAAGCAAAGCTTGTAATATGGGTGCTAGACAACTGATATACTACTTATATACTTTTAAATATATACATACTTATTATACATAGTAACACCCAGACCCGTCACAGAAATTAAAATTCAACATTTCAATTTCTGCCCGGCCGGGAATCGAACCCGGTACCTCTTGCGTGGTAGGCGGCATGTTGACCACTGCACCACTCAGGTCGTCATTATATAGCTGCACCAACTTTTCACACAGGGGTGAAGTGAAGGCCGCTGGTAAAGATCAACTATTGTGGTTGTAAATATTTCGTTGATGCCATTGTTGGAGGAATTTTCAAACGATCAATATTCGCATCGATGAGCTTCAATGGCGGGATGTCACAAAATGTATCCCGCTTGGTGGCGCTACTGCTGCTGGAGACCTTTGTATGGGCATTCATTCACCCCCGATTTTCGCATTTATTTTAAATTATATCAAAAAATGGTTGATACTAAGAAATAATTAGTATGGAAGTCGGATAGTAAATGAATTAAAGATAAAGAAAGAGAAGAAAACCAAAATGTGCTTTATTACAGATAGCACCCTATTTGGAAAATAACAATATACTCCCAGCAGTACAGTCGGGCTTCCGTGGTAAGCATAGCACAGTTACCGCTCTTTTGAATATAACAGACGATATACTCACTGCCTCAAATGAGGGAAGGGGAACTTTGATGACTCTGTTCGATTTTAGTCGGGCTTTTGATTGTGTGAATATTCCGCTCTTGTTAGCAAAACTTGAATACTACGGATTCTTAGATAGAACATGCGCCTGGTTCCAGTCGTATTTCGAAAACCGCTGTCAAAAGGTCCGCAGCACGGATGCTGCGGGGAGGACGACATTCTCTGGTAACCTTGGAGTTGGTAAAGGAGTAATTCAGGGCTCAATACTCGGTCCTACGTTGTTTGCCATATATACTGCGACCATAAGTAATGTGTCGGCTCATTCGCGACTCCACTTATATGCCGATGACAGTCAACTGTATGTGCACACACTACCCTTATACAATGAAGTCCCACTTGCAGTCTCTAATTTAAACGCAGATATCGAAACAATCGCTGTATGGTCTAAGGAGCACGGATTGGTACTTAACTCTGCCAAAAGTCTCTCCATCACATTAGGAACAAAAAATCAAGTTAAATTGATAAATCAGTATAAACCACCTTTCTTGTTTCTAACTCACCTGTTCCTCACGAGCAATGCGTAAATAACCTGGGGCCCTTGATAGATGAATGTTTAAGATTTGAACCACATGTTCGTAATAAAGTTGCTAAGTGTTTTGCATCTTTAAGAACTCTCTATAAAATTAGACCTTTGCTGAAGGAGAAAACCCGCCTTGTATTGTGTAATGAGTATCTGTATTATCTCATTTAAGCTATGCTGGCACTGTATATATTCCTTGCTTGCATAAAAAAACATTAAAACGTGTACAAAGAGTTCAAAATGCATGTATGAGATTCTGTTATGCGATACCCAGAAGAAGTAGAATTTCACCATATTTGTTACAGAAAAAAATACTCAATATATCCAACACTTGTAAGCTTAAATATGCATGTTTTCTTTATAAATTGTTACACGCTAAGCGCCCACAGTATCTGTATGATAAACTTACTATGAAAAATTATTACAAAAAAATCGGACTAAAAATATTAAAACGGACAAGTAAAAACAAACTAAAAAGTAAAAAATAAATTCTTCTGTAAATATTTAAAACCCTAATAACCTATACCTACCTACAGAAATTTTAAACCATAAAATTTTAAACCAAAAAAACGTGCGGCGCATGCTATAGACAATATGGATGATAAATTTTACAAAACGGGCCCACTTTTTTAGGTTTAAAATTTTTAGGTTTAAAATTTCTGTAGGTAGGTATAGGTTATTAGGGTTTTAAATATTTACAGAAAAAAAACATCACGTGATTAATGGACGCCCCCTTATGATTTATGAAGTATAGTGCCTGGAGGTACCTGGAGGGTGTCGCTGGCGCAAGTGCTTCCGCAGCGATTGTCTGTGCGCGTAGGCGGCGGGGCAGCGCGCGCACGCGTGGCGGCGCGCGGGCGGCGCGTGCGTGGGCGCGTGCAGCGCGAGCGCGCGCGCCGACGAGAACGCGCGCGGGCACGCCGCCGCCGCGCACGCGTGCGGCCGCGCGCCCGCGTGCGTGCGGATGTGGCCCGCCAGCTTGTTCGTCGCGAACTGCCGCCCGCATATCGGACACATGTACGGTTTTACGCCTACCGACAAATTTTATCATAAGCCATTTCACTGTCCTGTCATGCATGAGGAGGATGGATTTTTTTCATGCACAACGATATAGTGCTTGGCCTTCTCCTCACCTGATGTTAAATGACCGAAGGCCGAAGGTGAAAGCGCACTACTCCCTGAATCCTCATCACCGAGAAACTGGCTATCTTACCTCTAACTGCCGGAAGACAACAATTTTTAAATTGTGGCTATGGCATCAGACTTAGGTAAGATGGTGGTAGCTAGCCAGGCGGACTTGAAATAAGTCCTAGCCCTGGGAATCGAACCCAGGACACCTACGTCTTACGTGAACCACTAGACCACAGAGGCCGTTAAATGAATACGAATCGGCAGATGCTAAAAAATCTTAATGTGCAATAAGTTTTTGGTCACCTATCTAATGATCAACAGTGGTGATAGTTGCCTAACCCCAGCAATCTCAGGACTCCTCAATAGCAATGATGCACTATAGAATCTAGACACTATAAAATGAAGCAATATTGTAGGGCTACCAACTTCCTTGTCTTCCTACAGCCAAACCAAATTTATTAGTAAGATAATATTACAAACTAAAATACCTGTGTGAATCCTCAAATGATCATTCAGTGTGTTCTTGGTGGTGAAGGTCTTCTCACACTCCGTACATGCAAAAGGTCTTTCACCTGCGACAGATTACATATAACTTATTACAACAAAGGAAATCTTACGGACAAAATTGTAATCCAAAACAATAAGAAATAGGTAGTCAGAAAAATATGAGGCCTTTTTGAAACATTATTTTGTCTATTAAATTTCTAGCAATACTAAACTTGGATAGGAATGTAATATAGTATTGTTTGACAGCTGACTTTCTGGTAATAGTGGTAAAAGTCTCGCTTTTTCATATTTTTAATATGAAAAAGCTTCAAGATATGTGCCTCTTACTGTACTTGGAGTTTAAATTATTTTTATTTACCATAATGTGTTCTGATATGAT
Organism: Agriphila tristella; assembly: GCA_928269145.1. Taxonomy (NCBI): domain Eukaryota; kingdom Metazoa; phylum Arthropoda; class Insecta; order Lepidoptera; family Crambidae; genus Agriphila; species Agriphila tristella. The sequence continues at coordinate 24,762,594 of OV743444.1, forward strand.
TATTGAGGTTGGTGTTGGTGGTGAATGACTTGTGGCAGTCCGGCACGGGGCAGGGGCGGCGCGGGCGCGGCCCGCAGTGCCGGCGCGCCAGCCACTGGGTCAGCTGCCTCGCCCCACACGCCGGACACGGCCACTCTTTCTCGCCCAAGTGACGTTTGCTGTGGGGAAAAGCAAAGTTTTGTTGTGTACATTAATTGGCAAATTTTTTTATATGACTACCAGCCATTTTTAATGTCCCCACTGCTGGGGCACAGGCCTGCTTAATGGATGGATAAGGAGGATGGGCCATAAGCCATACATAACCCACCATGCAGGCCCAATACATGGGTGTTAACGACTGCAAAATCTGCAAATGCTCCCGAGACCAAAGGCTTTACGTGCCTTCCTAAGAACGGAGGAGCTTGAGATAATACATTTTTGGTCACCCATCCCAAGACCAACCTTGAGAAATTTGCTTAACGTCCGCAATCGCTGTGCCAGATGCTAAACCACTGCGCCATCGAGCTCCTATTCTTATGCAACATACATTTTCACCAACTTTTTGTTAAATATATAAATGAAAGTACAATTATGTTTAGTAGTAGTTAGTAACGTTTATAAGTAACTCACAGGTGTAATTTAAAGTTGAATCTTCTTGTGAACACCTTCTGGCACAATTGGCAAGTGTGTGAGGTTGGAGGGGCCCAGTGTTTGCACCTCCGCAGAGAGCCGCACTCCTGGCATTTTGCTGCCTCTGCTAGCGCAGGCGTTTCTTTACGTTCATCGACCAAACTCGACACTAATGCTTCTTCATATTGAACCACACCAGTATCGTTTAAATCATACGCAGCCGAACAAACTTCTGTACTTTTCGCAGCAAGAACAGCGTTGGACTTTTCACATTTCTCAAGAAAACTTATTGTGGCATCTAATTCTATTAAACATTGGGAACAAATAGACGAAGGCCCAGAATCGAAGTTTATTTGTAGTTTTGTTTTGTTCATTAATTTCTCGATTGGTGAGAAACCTCCGATTTTTTTGAATAGAGAGAATAATATATCCTTACTTTGCAAACATATTCTGCACGTATTTGCTTCACAATTATTCATTATTTATTTTATAAAACAATAAAATAAATAAACACCATACCAAACACATTCATTAGTATTCCAGTCTGTGATGCGATGCAGTGTTGGCCACAGTGTTGCCAGTGGCCGATAGTCAAAAGTAACACAAGACAGCTCAAAAAGTAACATTTTCACGAGAAAAGTAACATTATCTTATTTTATGTAGAAAACTACTGTTACTGTAATATAGCATGTATTACACCGTTTTATGGAACAATTTTTGATCAAAGATACTTGTTATTTAACTTTTTAGTTCGTTTTTGGCAGGGCAGTCGTGTTTTTTTCACACATTTCAGTGACAAATTAAAGTTTTTTTTGGCATGTGCTCATCAAGGCCTTTCATTTGATGCTCATATTGTAATAATAGAAGAAATAATTTTTTTTTACATTTGAAAGTGGTGTCGTACAGTCGCCACATTGAATTAAAAAACAAATATAGCCAGTATCAACTATTCTAGGGCTATGGCTACACGCGTGGTAAATACTGTATTTAATCAGGGACCATCAGGGATCCATCAGTATTTAATCAGGGACCTATTTTATAAAAGATTAGTAAATTTAATACAATAATTTGCCATTGTTGTTATTGGGGTATAATTATGTTTATTATTATTATAAAACATAATTCTACCCCAATAAACTACAATATGGTAAATTACTGTACTTTTTCAGTATTTAATGAAATAGACCCCTGATTAGGTAAATACTGATGGATCAGAGTATTTACCACGCGTGTAGCCGTCGGTCGCCATACACAGTTCAGGCATTTAGAAGTTATGGTGGAATAAAAAATTCACATTCCCACAAACATAATTATATGAACCCTAAACACATATACACTCCTATTTGGGCAGTTATGTAAAAATAATAGTCTTTTGTTATGCTTCGAAACAATCGTAACAATTATTCATCAAATAATTAATTTGTGAACCTGAAAAAGATAGACATACAATTTAATAATGTGTAAGTAAGTAATATACCAGTTCAGAAATGTCTTTCAATAGTCACAACTTACTTTGGTAATCATTTTAATATAATGTTATCTCAACATATTTTCGAGATGAGGCAAAGCGGAGTAGTTAATTCGTATTCGAACCTGAAACAGCGCAAATATTGTCATGAAAATCATAAAAAATGAAAGTAAAAGTATGTGAGACTTTCAGGAGATTATGCAATAAGTACCTTCACCACTCTTGTATTTTATTTTAGCATGCATCATTGCTTTTGATGGCTCAAATTTTATGGCGTTTTTTATATTTGCTTTTGTTGCCATCAAAGCGGAAATGGTTTCAGTGTTTAGTCTGTTACGGTTTTCACATTTTATTAATTTAAGTTGACTAAAAATTCGTTCAACGCATGCATTCGAAAATGGCAACACAAGTAAAAGCGTAATAACTTTTTTTAAATTTGGAAACATCGGAGTGCCGGTCAAATCATTCATTTTCAAAATTTGTCCCCAATATTCCTCAACATTCCGGGATAAATTTAACTCATTGTGGTCAAGGAAAGCATGCTTTTTCCATTCCTTTTGTAGTTGCACAACATCAACATCATGTATTAAATTTGGAAACACGTACCTTGATTACGTAAAGCTGTTGCTAACAATTCTCGATTGAAATCGATTGAAAGCGTGGTTGCATTGCTGCTTTAGTTAAGATAGTTGTCACATTGGTTCTTACTAAAGCAGCGATGTAACTGCGATTTCTGTCAGAGTTGATTGCAACAAAGTTACGTAATTACCCCCCTGTACCTTGATTACGTAAAGCTGTTGCTAACAATTCTCGAATGAAATCAATTGAAAGCGCGGTTGCATTGCTGCTTTAGTTAAGATAGTTGTCACATTGGTTCTTACTAAAGCAGCGATGTAACTGCGATTTCTGTCAGAGTTGATTGCAACAAAGTTACGTAATTACCCCCCTGGTCATTACATTCGATAAATCTGTTACTTCAAATTTTTGTGCTGTGGTTGGTTCAACGACTTCTATAATACTGAAAAGTGGGTCAGTAAAATCGTAACGTTGAGTAATTTGTTTTATTGATTCTATATAAAAATTAAGGCAGGTTCTTTTAAAGTCGGTGATTGGGGTTCTCGGCTCAGGAATTTCTTTTGTTAAATCTTCAATTGACGATTGTGCAGCAACTCCTAAATATATTTTCTCTAGTGGCAAAAAGAATCTTGGGTTTGCGTATTCTATTTCGTAAGCAGGTGTAGTTTTACAGTAATTAAATTGCATGTAGTTGCTAGTTATTGTTTTTATTAATTTTTGGATTTCGGGTTTTAATTGGTGGAGTAATGGTTTTTCAGACTGGAACAGGCGGTTGAATTCGTTGAATAGGTCTAGTACGTAAGACATAAATTCAAGGTAAATTTTTGTAAGTTTGTTATCAAGCACGGCTATTATATCTTCCGTGATTTTACTTGGATCTTCTAAAACTTCCAGTCTAAAGTACTCCGAGAGTACATCGTACTGTTCTAATACCCTGTTGACGCAAGCCTCTAGGGATAACCATCTTGTGACTGAAGGACTCAAAATTTTATGAACTTCAACCTTAAAAAAAATTTGAAATTCTCGCAGCTTCTCTTGCCTTAGGGAGCTGCGGTTAAAATGGGATCCAATATTTCTTAATACATCTTCCACAGATCTCGGAAGCTTGAAACAAGCTTTGGAAGCGACTAAATGAATCATGTGGCAGCTACATTTAACACATGCAATGTGTGGTACTCTTTGTTTCAAGTGACTGAACACTGAATTGTATTGCCCAACCATACTGTTCGTCGTATCAGAGGCAAAGCCCACGAAGTTTTTTAAAGGAATCTGTTTCTTTTCAAGCCAATTCAATAATGCATTTGTGAGGTCTTCGGCTTTTCCTGAAGTAACTTCATACATATCAAGAAATTTAGTACAAACAGAAAATTCATCCTCGTCGAAATATATTACTGCTAGTGCACATTGTTTTTTAACGCTTATGTCTGTTGTTTCATCCATGATGACGCTAAATGCTGTTTGTTTAAGTTTTGACACAAGTTCGTCTGTCAGTAATGGACCAAGTACAGTTTTTACAGTATTGGTTGCTTTTGTTCTGCCTAAACTAACAGATTTGATGATTGCTGAATCAGGAAAGGTATTAGCCAAAAAAGGTATTAAATCGTCTGACAATAACAGTGGCAAATTATGTTCAGCGAGAAAAGCACATAATTTAAGTTCAGCTCTTTTCTTTAGCTCTTCTTCTTTTTTTGGTTTAAATACTTCCTCTATGTTTGTGGTTTTACTTATGGCGTTAACATTTTGACTATGTTTTGATGTGTTTTGGTGCTTTATAAGAGCAGGCTTATGGTTCAATATAATGCAATTACAAATTTTACAAAAGGCAGTGGTAGAGCCGTTTTGTTGTTCCCTCTTTGAAATCCATTTTTTAAATGCAATGTCTGTTAGCCAATTTTCGTTGAAATTATAAATCTGTTTTTTTTTTTGTTTTTTTACTGGAGGTGCCTCATCTAACGAGCTATCGTTATCTTCTCCATCGTCCTTTTTCTTTTTAGAAGTCGATGCTTTCTCTTTAGAAGTCGCTGCTTTCTCTTTAGAAGTCGATGCTTTCTCTTCAGATGTCGATGCTTTCACTTTAGAAGTCGATGCTTTCTCTTTAGAAGTCGATGTTTTCTCTTCAGAAGCCGATGCTTTCTCTTTAGAAGTCGATGCTTTGACAATCAAAAACTTGTCCATTATCTTCAGATATAATATGTTAATGAAGCAATACATTATCCACAACCACATCATACATGAAAATAATAAGCGAGTGATAGACAAAGTTAGAACATTAAGAACAAGATAAGTAGTGCATTAAAAACAAACAAGGTTGAAAAAAAACATGCATCTATAAAAAATCGTATGATACAATACTTTGCGTACAGTTTGACTATAAAAAGTAGATAAATTGGGAGCGCTACTTTCTATGCAAATATTTCAAAATAACTTGGCAACACTGAATAACATTTAGTATTGAAAAATTTTAGTTTGGTAAATTTTATTTAAATTCTACTCTTTCTGGCCAAACTGTGCAGAAGTTGGTATCCCCAAATGTTAGTCATCGTGTTAGTAACAGCAAGCTGCGTGCGTGTAAGTGTGTGTGTTTGTTTGAAGGTTTGACTGGTTTGACTAGTGACAGCTCGCGCAACATAACTTGATCCAAACCATAGACAAATACATACATTCAGGGCAAAATCATACAACCTCCGTTTTGGCTTCGCCGTAGTCGGGTAAATGATTCTTGTGCAGTAGCATAGTAGTATATTAACAATGTAGTAAATACCTACATTAACTTTTGAAGTTAAAGTGCAACGGCACTCAAATGTTTATGTGACTATCTATACATACCTATACAAAATAAACAGAACATTTTTCAGTTGCAAAAACATAAAACTTTCACTTACGATAATGTTAGTTATCTTGTGTGTGTGTGTACAAGTCAACACTTCTTTTCACTCATGTGTCAACACGATGACAAACGAACCAACCACTTTAACTTTTTGAAATAAATTCTACTCGATCGACTTCAACCATAGCCTTCTTTAATTGCAAGCCGTGAACATAAGTTTGGCAACGTCTGTTACTGTCAGTTCGTGGTCATGTCGTCGGCCAGTCTCCATACTAAATGTATGGGAATATTTCAATTTTAAAAGGCCGATATTTTTTTTTCGTAGTAATTGTGTGAGGTTTAAAATATGAAAATAATATAGTTCTTTTATTGAAATGCTTTGTATATTAAACAATAAGAAAAATTTCAATGTTAACCAGGAAAAAATGGCTGTCAAAGATGTCATCTTTTTTGTTGATTTTCTTCAGCAGGGAGTTGATTAACACGCCCTCTAGCAATAAATGATATATCATTAGAAAGGTCTTGTAAAGACAAATATTTGCTGTTGATATACTTTATATCAATTGTTAATACTTTTGGAGTTAAAGGCTATTAAAGTATAAAAGTGGTTTATTGTCTATGGGAGTTGATCTACCACACCTATAGAAATGAATGATATATCATAAGAAATGTTTTTATATGACAAATATTTACTGCAAACATACTTTCTAATAATTGTTAGTATTTTCGAAGTTTTAGGTCATTAATGTTAAAAAAATTGGTCAAGTTTAGAGCGTTATAACTCTCAAACTACTAATAGTTGACGTTTATAGTAGTACAATAAAGTGTTTCAAATTTAAATACCTTTCCAATGATGTAAGATTTGTTGCTAGAGGAGGCTTAGATCAAAATGCTCATCGTACTAAAGGACCCCCGAAAAGTTCAAATAATTTGGCTCAAACCTTATGTTCTAATAAATAAATAATAATAATAAATATAAAACTTTATTGAAATAACCTTACATCACAATTTACAACTAGTTTAAACATAGATAATATAGGAAAAACAAATAATAAATAATTTTAAAATAATTTTATACTATGTGCTTGACCACATGCGATGTTGCCGTTCTGCTCAACTTCAGGGCTTGGAAGATATAGAAGGCTATGCTTCAACCAAACAACCGTAATAAAAAACAGCATCTGTCTTCAAACCAAGTTCGTGCTATTGCTATGTTCCTCATTCTTCAAGTATGTGAAAGAGATAGAAGAAAAAACGATGGCTCAATCTAAATCAAGTGCACCAACATGACAAATGAAAACTTCCTTAGGTGCGTTCCGTTTCACGATAATTTTTTGTTTGCTGGAAAGTATTTGAATATTTTTATTAAGTCCTAAAAGTAACATGAAAGTAACATTTTGAGTCGTGTAACATGGAGGTAACATGAAAGGGTCAAAAGTAACATGAAATGTTACAAAAGTAACATTCTGGCAACGCTGGTTGGCCACAGAGAAAGCAATAACTGTGATGTGAAGGAAGTCTGTTTGTTTGTTCTGTAATGTCAATGTCAGACAATGAGGAGCATTCCAGCACGCGTAGCATGACCAACATCGAGATAAGATTCGACTCACAGAACAATGGCTTGTCTACACCGAAATGTCACTTTTGTCGGGTTGAGATCGAGATACTCATGCTCGCATTTTACAACCGTAGACTCGCATTGTTCTTTGTCGTGGCCTAATGTCAAAAGTCGACAAACACGAGCTTTTGTCTTCAACTGACATTAATTTGACAGTTGAGTGGGAGAAATTTGTCTACCACCCTTCGAGTGGTCGAGAAAGATTTGTCGACTTATTTTTTTTTCTGAGTTTTTAATTTCGCAATAAAAATAAATCTAAGTTGTCCGTGTTTATATTTTATTAAGGTAAGAAGAGAAGTTACAGCACAAACGACAAAAACAGCTGTCCGGAAAGAAAAAAAATGAAAAATTGTGTTAAAGTAATTCTTTTTTATTATAAAATTTATAAAAAAAGAAATATAATAAATATTTACTAGTGTAACGGGGCGGCGTACGGGGAGTGAAGAAAGACGAAGGTAAGAGAATGAGTAGAGGTTTATTGGGTACAGATAAGTACGGAAACAATGGATTTTGACCGATTAGGCTGAGTGACTACTACGGAAGGGCGGATTAAGGTGAGACACCGAACAGGTTAATTAATGGATCCTGAACTTTGTACTGCACCCAGAAGTAAACCACCGCTTTAGTAGCTCCCTACTGGATTCGATACAAAACAAAATATTAGCAGAGCTCTTATAGAACTGCGTAACACACTCGATACCGCGATTCAGAACTGTACAGCGCCATCTAGTAACCACATTAGGAACTTTATATATGGCATGCAAATGTTTAGTTCAATGATGGGGTTATTCATGTTTATAAAATATTATGTTGTGTTACAGTCCCCCCCTTCAGGTTCCGATGTCGTCCCGACGAGGAAGATGGTCAGTTAAGTCTTCTTGGGTCTTCCCCTTCGCTTAGTGGGTTGTGCTGGCACGGCTTGGGCACAGTCTTGGCTGGGAGTTTTCTTCGGTCTTCCCCTTTTCTTTATAGGTTGGATTGGCACGGGTAGATTAGACTCTTTGATGATAAAAGGGACAAGAGCGGAAGCATGATACGTCCCTATTGGCTCATTGGGTGGTTCTAGGTTACCTACGATATAAGAGGTTGGACCATGCTGTTTCAAAATAACGTACGGCCCGTCTCTTCGAGGAGAGAATTTTGCACTAAAGCCTTTGGCAGATTTACTGATTGGGTGGAGCGTTACCAAAACGCGATCACCTACTTGGTAACTAGGGCTAGGTCTTCGACCTTTATCTGCATATTGTTTTCTTTTTATTTCTTTTCCTTCTTGAACATCTTTAGCGCGTTCCAGTGTATTGGCGATCTTGAGAAGTTGAGGAGTAATCTCAGGTATGAAATTCTCAGAGGATACTATTGCTCTGAAGTCAGTTTCGTTGTCATTAGGCGTCCTCAGTTCTCTTCCAAAGGTAAGATATGCTGGTGTGTAATCAGTAGAAGAGCAGATAGCAGTATTCATGGCAAAGCGTATAGAGGGCAATTGTTCTGGCCACAGACGATGATCATTCTCCAATAGGATCGCTAACTGTGTTTTAAGATCTCTATTCCGTCGTTCCACCGGGTTGGCTTCTGGATGGTATACAGGAGTAAATGCGTGCTTAATGCCTAGACAAAAGGTAACTTGCTGCATAATCGCACTTATAAACTGGGTACCATTATCACTTGTCAGTCTCCTTGGTACCCCATATCTTAGAAAAATTTCATCAATGAGCACTTTGGCACATCTTTCAGCTGTAGCGTTTTCTAAAGAAAACAGTTCAATCCATCGAGTTGCAATATCTTCTACAATCAAGATCCATGTTTTACCATCCGTAGAAGTTGGCAATGGTCCAAACAAATCCAACGCAACTATTTCAAATCTCTTATTGATGACGGATGTCTGAAGGAGGCCCGCAGGCTTCAAATTCGATGGTTTATAACGTTGACAAGCTATACAGTGCTTAACATAACTTTCTATGTATTTCCTCATTCCTTGCCAGTAGTATCTTGTAGCGATTCGGTTATAAGTTTTCTCTGCACCATAATGTCCGGCCAAAGGATCATCATGATATACTTTTAGGACATTGGCCCATTCATGCGAGGGTACAACCAATTGAGCAGTGTCTAAATCCACAGAGGGGTTTTGACGGTACAGTAATCCGTTATTCACAAAATACCCCTTGTTACTCCAGTAAGTGGCTTCTTCTATGCTGTCGCTACCTTCTAGGTTTCTTATAATTTTTGCAATGATATCATCTTTTAACTGCTCTTTTCTTATTTCAGCAGGACTTTGTGTTGGCATATCTATGCTCGTTGTACAGACTTCACAATTTTCATTTTCGGTATCTGAACAAGGAGGACGAGAAAGCGTGTCTGCTACAACATTCGTTCTTCCAGGTATATACTTTATGGTAAGATCGAATGCCTGGAGTTGCAGCGCCCAGCGCGCCAATCTACCGCTAGGTGACTTCATTGACATAAGCCAACGCAAGGCTTGATGATCGGTGATCACTTCAGTGGGCACACTTTCGATATAGCTTCGGAATTTTAGGACAGCCCAAACAACCGCTAGTGCTTCACGTTCTGTTGTGGAATAATTTCTCTCAGCACGTGTCAGGAGTCTACTAGCGTATTCAACAGGATGTTCTTCACTTCCATCTCCTTGGGTGAGAACGGCTCCAATGGCGTAACTACTAGCGTCAGTTTTGATTCGATAAGGTTTGGTGCCATCAGCTTGTCTTAAAACTGGGGCTGTGGTGAGGCATCGTTTTAGCTCTTGGAATGCCGAATTTTCTTTCTCTGTCCACATCCAAACACTGTTTTTCTTTGTCAACTTGGTTAGGGGTTCGGCTATGTGAGAAAAGTTTTCTATGAACCTTCGATACCATGAACAAGTCTGTAAGAATGATATTAGCTGCTGCAGATTCTTTGGTGCCTCTAATCGTGTAATGGCATCTGTTTTCTCAGGATCCACTTGTAATCCTTGTGGAGTTATATAGTGACCTAAATATCGTACTTTTGTACGCCCAAATTGACACTTCTTCAGATTTACTGTAAGATTATATTCTCTCAGTTTTTGAAAGATGGCTTCCAAATCTGCTAAATGGCTAGTAAACGAGGTTGAGAAAACCAGGAGATCATCAAGGTATGCCAGCATCTTGACGTTTTCAAGACTAACACGAAATTGATCAATCAATCTTTGGAATGTTGCTGGCGCATTTCGTAAACCAAAAGGCATTCGGTTAAAAATGTATATCCCGAATGGTGTGATGAAGCCAGTCTTTTCTCTATCCTCTTTCTTGACGCTAACTTGCCAGTAACCAGCTTTCAAATCAAGCGTGGTCATATACAGAGTTGGCTTAGCCTCATGTAAAAGGTCATCTATTCTAGGCATTGGATAAGTATCTGGCACTGTGATAGCATTTAGTTTTCTGTAATCAATACATACTCTCGTTTCCCCGTTAGGTTTTGGAATAAGAACCACAGGTGCAGCCCAGGGTGTGATAGAAGGTTCGATAATACCCTTGGACAGCATTTCATCTATTTCTTTCCGCAAAATTTCTTTGCGAGCAGGGGACAAACGATATGGAGGCAGTGCAATAGGCCTTTGATCTTTTGTATCTATATGATGTTCTATATGTAATGTAGGGTTACCATTATCAATAAAAACGTCCTTATACTGGAGCAAAATTTTATTTAAATCTTTACGCTGGGTAACAGAAAAAACGCTATTAGACAAAGAGAAGTCAAAATCGACTTCTACTGAGTTGAGGCTTACTTCTTCTGGAGTAAAAGGGTCGATGCCAGGGAATAAATCCTTAGAGTGAGGAGACAATTCCACCTCTGTGTTGTGAATGGTGAGTTGTGCATCACGCATCATGTAATCCATGAATGGAGAGTATCCATCAAAAATACTGTCTTCGGGCTGAGCTCTTTTCTTCCCGCGAGCGGACTCAAAAGGAACCAACTTATAATAGGAGCAAGCACTCTCCTCTGGCAAGGCAGCTACAGTTGGTTTTATCGGCACTTCCCAGGTCTTCGCCGATTCTATACGAGGGAAATTAGGGTCCTTGATCATACCTTGCGATGGTCCAATCTGCGATATCGGTACGGGAGCTTGAGATTTCGGAACCAAGAAATCTTCGTCATACAATTCGTACGTCGTGTCAACGTCATCATTAAAGTGCCACGTGAATTGAGGAGGGTCTAGAATCATCCCTGCAGCCGCCAAAAATCCGATCCCCAACAGAGTTTTATTGTCTCGTGCCTCTGGCAAAACAATGAAAGTTGTGGGAATGATTCGTCCACACAGAGTGACAGGAACAGTAACAAGTGAGGTAGTTTGTTGTTTGGTAATACCATCCGCAAGTGCAATATTCATAACCTGCTTCGTAAACTGGTATCCCTTTTTCATCAATGCTGTATACAGCGAGTACGAAGCTACACTTGACTTAGCGCAGGTATCTACGTAGGCTATACCATGTAAATCTTCGATGGCGATGGAGATGACAGGTCTCGGACGTATAAAGGGTTGAGCGTACGTCGAACAAAAATCAACCTGTTCTACTTTGACTGTTTTCTGGGCACAAGTCGGGCAATTAGTTCTTACAAAGCCAGGTGCTCCGCAACCATAACACGAAACCTTCGGCTGAGACGGTGACGGAAACTGAGTTTCCGTTTCAGCGTAGTTGGTCTTATCAGTTGGCGCGGGTTTCGGTTTTTTGACTTCTTACTACAGTTAGCTATTGTATGGCCAAAAGATTTACAATAGTTGCATCGTAACTTGAACCCTTTACGCTCATTTCCATAACTTTCCGCTTTCGGGTGCGACTCAGGCTTAATCTTTGCCAAATCCTGACGCTTCTCATTCAAAATTTGTTCAATATCTCTTGCTGCATTGAGAAGTTGGTCAAAAGTGGTGAAAGCATTGCGGGGCAGCTTTTCCCTTATGTTGAGATGAAGGAGATAATAAATGAGGTCCAGCTGCACTTCTTCCGGGAACTCCATGCGAGAATATGAGGCAAACTGCATCCTCTTTTCCCTGATGAACTCTTCTGTGGTGATCGTAGGGAGTTGCTTTACAGAAGTGATCTCATATAAAACCAGGGACCCTGGTTTCTTTGGGGCAAAACTGTTGCGCAGCCTATCTTCAAAGTCCCAATAAGTAGTGACCTTATGCTTAATACCTTGCCACCACTTCGCAGCATCATCTTTCAGTAACAAAGGTAGACCGGCGAGTGCTTCGCTATCGGTGATGTGTTCAATATCTTTGAACGTCTTTACAGCCGCTAAAAATGCTTCGAGAGCCTCTACGTCTTTTCTGCCATCATACGAAGCTTGACAGAACGCCAAAGAGCTGCGCCTACCCGTGCCAATTGTAGACAAGAGCTCCTTGAATTGCTCTGTAGAAAAGTTCGTCATTCTTGCGGAAGTACTCGTACTTTTCTTCACTGTTGTTTGCCGCCCAAACTTCGTTACAACGAATTTTGGGGTGGGGTTCACGCTGGAACGTCCCGCCACTTTGCCAGGAGTGTGTGGAGAAGTCAGTGAACCCGTTGAGGCCGGAAATTGATTTGCAGGTCTTGCAGCTGCTCGTCCAGCTCCTCCAGGTGGTGACTTGGAAGAGCGTCAGATGTCGCAGAATCCCCAGGTAAGTTTCCAGATCCAACAGATACGCGTCCAGGTCCTCCAGGTGGCGTGTTGATGACCTCCAGGTGGCCACTCGTTGAGGCGCCAGATGTAACGGGGCGGCGTACGGGGAGTGAAGAAAGACGAAGGTAAGAGAATGAGTAGAGGTTTATTGGGTACAGATAAGTACGGAAACAATGGATTTTGACCGATTAGGCTGAGTGACTACTACGGAAGGGCGGATTAAGGTGAGACACCGAACAGGTTAATTAATGGATCCTGAACTTTGTACTGCACCCAGAAGTAAACCACCGCTTTAGTAGCTCCCTACTGGATTCGATACAAAACAAAATATTAGCAGAGCTCTTATAGAACTGCGTAACACACTCGATACCGCGATTCAGAACTGTACAGCGCCATCTAGTAACCACATTAGGAACTTTATATATGGCATGCAAATGTTTAGTTCAATGATGGGGTTATTCATGTTTATAAAATATTATGTTGTGTTACACTAGTAGTAAATAACGAATAAATATTTTTTATTCTTAATTTTTTTTATAAATTAAAATAATACAATAAATAATTTATTGTAAAAAGGTACCTACCTATTCAATAATATTGTTTCCTAATAGTACACTTTTTCCCTTCAGTATTTTTTTTACTTTTATTTTACTTAATTTATTTACTCAAAAACGTAAATTAAAATTATTTTCATACATTTATTTCAATATTCATTACTAAATTAACAAGTGCGTTGGTCTGTGTCATCTTTTCAAAAATCTCTCAATAAAAGGAAGGCAAACGAACTATATCCATACGGCAATATTTAACTCGGTTTTAAGAGTTTTGCGTCGTGAAACGTATAGAAAGGAACGCCCTTTAAGAGAAATGATGGAAATAATTATAAATATTTACTAGTGGCAACATTATTCTTCTCGAGCTCGAGAGAGCTTTGTCTACGGAAGTGAAAGCTTTTGTAAGTGTCTCTTTATCTTAGAACTTATTAAAAAATAAGTATACTGTTTAAACTAAATCATTTCGAATCATTTCAGATAATTTCGACGTTTATTGATGTTGAAATAAAAATATTATATTTTATAACTCATATTTGTATTAAAAGACATAAAAAGGTTGTAAAATTCTGAGAGCGAGTCCCACCACTGTGCTCAGCAATCTAGAGGGTCGAGACGACAAGTCTTCGTAGACAAGAGTCCCGTTTGCTCATGCTACGCGTGCAGGAGAAAAGTCGCTAAATTATCAGTCACCACAGTATACATTTTATTTTAATAATGGATAGTATCAACCGTACCTACATAATGAGGGCTTTTCAAAGTGTCATTTAAAAAGTCAAAATAGTTACTAGGTATTTGCCTCACTAGATGGCGTTGAAAGGAAGATATGAGTCAAAATTTGCTTTCAATAATAAACGGCCTGTACCAAAGAGGCAAGTAAGCACTGGCGGATCCAGGGGGGGGGGGGGCTAAGGGGCTCAAGCCCCCCCCAAAATCATTTGGATCCACCCCAACAAATCTGTTGATTACCTTGGTAAAGCCTGCCCTCACCTACGTTAAGCCCCTCTCAAACCAAAATCCTGGATCCGCCACTGCAAGTAAGCGCTCGCTGGCTGACATCTACCCAAAGAGAAATATTTAGGGTTACATCTCTGCCTGCCTACTTGAGTACTCTTCGAAGCTTAGTGAAAAAATCCCATTGACTCATACATTTTTATCAACGCCATCTATCGAGCCTTAAATTTTTTGTCATTGTGAAAAAAGCCTTCATTTGTTTAAATGCGAAAGTCCGTTTGTTTGTTTCTTTGTTACGCCTTCAAGTCCTAATACAATACACGTTGTCAGGGGTACAGAAAAGGACATAGGGTACTTTTCATCCCGAAAAAAGTATAGTTCCCGAGGGATAGAAAAAACTTTTCCACGCAGACGAAGTCGCGGGCGGAAGCTAGTTTGTTTATAATCCTTACTAATATTATAAATGCGAAAGTCCGTTTGTTTGTTTGTTTGTTACGCCTTCAATTAACTTTGTACAATATTTAGATAATCTTTGACTGTGTATAGAAAATAAGTAAATAGAGCGGAGTCTCCTGGCACAGGCATCTTTTTGCTTAATAGGGGGCTTCAATAATTTTTGTTAATTTAGTCATAAGAATTATTTTGTCAGGGGTACAGAGAAGGACATAGGGTACTTTTCTTCCCGAATAAAGTAGAGTTCCCGAAGGATAGCAAAAACCTTTCCACGCAGACGAAGTCGCGGGCGGCCACTATGTTCAATATTTTACTTTCCATGGTTAAATTAAAATGTATTCTATGGCGACCAATGACCCAGCGTCTGCTGGAAAGCAGTGCTTCTCCTTTTCTTCTTATTCTTGGTTCGGCAATCTACTCTCCTTTTTAAGGAGTAATTTTTGCCACTATTAAGCTCCGCACCCTGATTATCTAAAGCTCCGGACAAACTGAGGCGAATTCCACGCGAAATTCGCGGCGCGATTCGCTCCCTTTAGGCGTGATTGGTCCAATTCGCGATTGGTCCAATATTAAAAAAAATGTCCAATTCGCAGTTGGTCCAATTCGCAATTGGTCCAATTCGCAGTTGGTCCAATTCGCAGTTGGTCCAATTCGCAATTGGTCCAAATCGCAGTTGGTCCAAATCGCAGTTGGTCCAATTCGCAGTTGGTCCAATTCGCAGTTGGTCCAATTCGCGATTGGTCCAATTCGCGATTGGTCCAAATAAAGTGTATTTCCAAAATTAAACAAAATAACACATTTAATAGTAATCGTGACTAATTAGGTATTGCTACCGATTAATACACTCATAAGTTGCAAAAATATATGAATATTTAAGTTAGTAAATATGTATTTAAACATAAGTATACAAAAACTTAATATACTATAATTGGACCAACTGCGAATTGGACTAACTGCAAATTGGACCAACTGCGAATTGGACCAATTGCGAATTGGACCAACTGCGAATTGGACCAACTGCGAATTGGACCAACTGCGAATTGAACCAACTGCGAATTGGACCAACTGCGAATTGGACATTTTTTTTAACATTGGACCAATCGCGAATTGGACCAATCGCGCCTAAAGGGCGGTTCCTTTAGACGCAATTGGTCCAATTCACATTATTCGCGAATCGCGAATGAATCGCGCGATAGGGTTGCGTTCAGGAACCTATATGCTCCAAGTGCAACCAAAGATCTAACGGCGCGTTCCAAACATTAGAGCGTGACATTCGGCGGTCTGATTATCTAATTAAAAAACCACCTAGCGACTGCTTGCAGTTCACAGTCTCGTTCCAAACGTCACAGGCGACGGCTACCTACCGGCATGGTAAGTACTGTGGTCCAAATGTGTAATTATTTTACTCTTTGTGTGTGGTATTTACCGTGATCGATCGCCATAGAGTAAATGTTAACGTTGGAAAATAAAATATTGAACATTATATACAAATTACTTTCCGTAGTTAAAATAAAAATTACTTTGTGGTGATGGCGATCGATGACTCAAAGATTTGTCTGGCAGAATGCGCCCAATGTTTGACGCGTGCGATTCGCCTCAGTTTGAACGGCTAAGCGAGCGAGCGAATCGCGTAGAATTCGCGTCCCTGCCGCGCGAGCGAATCGCGTCGGTTTGGCCGGAGCTTAAAAAGAAACTATTTAGCGACCGGTTGCATTTGACATACATTGCCACTTTTCTTTGGTATATTTTTTTTACCCAAAAAGAAGTAGCTAATGAGGTTAGGGTAAGCTATGCGGTGGCTAAATATGAACTCCTCTTTTAATCCATTATAGTTTATTGAAGATAGTGCACTTACATAGGTACAGTCCTGGAATTGATGCAGGAATTGCAGGATGAGAAATAAATTACAGTTGAGATTGTATAAAATGGCAGCGGGGCGATGAGAGAGCGAACCGACAGAGTAGCGAACAGAACGGTCCATAGAGCAGCAAAAGATATTTTATCACAGACCACTAGTAAAGGGTTGCCACACTTTAACACCCCTCCTCAAACCTTTACTTACATCTATAATACAATAGAGCAATACAATACAGTTACATAAGAATACTCAGATTCATAGCTCTATTTTCCTTAAACATAGATGTTTAATAAAACTCAGGAGCTTAGGGCTACCCATAGGCTTTGTTAATACGTCTGCTACCATCTGCCCAGTTGGAAGATACTTGGTTACAATATTATCATCCCTAACAATATCTTTGACAAAATGATACCTTAGGTCTATGTGCTTTGTTTTACGATGACAGTATTCACGTGAGTCCAATAACTTGAGAGCACTTTGATTATCATTGTATAGTATACAATGTACATGTTTTTCAAGAATTTCATACAAGAAATTTCTGACAAAACATAACTCTTTACAAGCGTCTCCTATGGCAAGGTATTCCGCTTCACAACTTGAAAGTGCTACACACCTTTGTTTACGTGACTCCCAGTTCACAATGGAGTTACCTATCTTAACTACAAAGCCACTGTAGGACCTGCGGTCTGAGGCATCATTGGCCCAATCAGCATCTGCATACACAGAAATGTTAAAATTTCCACTTTTAACAAATACCAGACTATAATCAATAGTACCACTTAAATACCGCAAAATGCGTTTAGCGGCAAGCCAATGATCCCTCGTGAAACAAGTACTAAATTGACTCAACTGAGACAAAGCAAATGACAAGTCAGGTCTGGTGCACACGGAAAGATACATAAGGCTACCTATAAGCTCTCTATATGGATACACTTCATCTGACAAACACTCATTACAATTCTTTGGCTTTTCTAATTTACAACTAATTGCCATAGGACTCGACACACTTTTACAATTAGACATACCAAAACGATAAAGTAACTTTTTAATATAATCAGTTTGATTTAAAGCCAAAATACCTCGCTTACGATCTCTGGTAACCTTAATTCCAAGACAGTTCTGCAACGGACCCAACTCCTTCGAATTAAATTCAGACTTAAGTAAATTACATAATGATTCCTTTTCAGCTTCACAATTCCAGAATATATAGAAGTCATCAACATATAAAGCCACTATAGTAAAGTTTTTGTCACACTTTTTAGTATAAATGCAGGGTTCACACTTACTTTGTTTGTACCCATTGTTAGATAGAAAATTATTCACTTTAGTATTCCATACCCTGCTTGCCTGTTTCAGGCCATACAAACTTTTATTTAACAAACACACTTTATTGTCATTAACATTAAAACCTTGTGGCTGCTCCATGAATATCTTTTCAGCAAGATCTCCATGTAAGAAAGCTGTTGTAACATCAACATGTTCAATGTTTAAATCTAATTCACAAGCTAATGCAAATAATAAACGCATAGTAGAATGACGCACGACGGGCGAAAAGGTTTCATCATAATCGACACCGTGTTTTTGTGAAAAACCACGAGCTACCAATCGTGCCTTAAACTTAACAGGACATGTGAAATCATTTTTAATCTTAAAAACCCATTTACTTTTTACTACTTTTTGGTCAGTAGGTCTGTCCACTAAAGTCCAAGTATTATTTTGAATTAACGAATCATATTCTGATTGCATAGCTGCTTTCCATTGGTCCTTCTGAGAACCTGATAAGGCCTCCTGATAAGATAAGGGTTCAGAGACAGACTGGCGCACGAGCAAAGAAGAATCAGATAAATCATACTCTTCATACCTCGCCGGCTTCTTTGAACGGGTGCAGCGTACCGGTCTCGTCGTAACCAGCTCAGGTGACGTCTCTGCAACCTGCCCAGGTGACGTCGAGACGCCCGAGGACGGCAACTGCGGCTCCTCGCGGGACACCGACTCTACAGCCAATGGAGATCCACCTTCTGGAGACATAAACACATCATCATTATTGTCATTGTCAGAATGATTATAAGAATCCAGATCATCAATAAACTCAATTAAATTGTCACTAGAATTCCTTGAAATATTATTCAAATTACTGGCATTGCATTCATTCAATTGATTATAACATATAATATCATTTTCATTATTTTCCAAATTCTTATTATCCTTATTAGTTTCAATAATATTACTATCACAGCTCAAAATATTTTTATTACTGTCATTGCTTAAAACCATGGGGGGACTTGACTCAACAAAATGTTGAGTGTAGATCTGCAGATCTGCAGGCACCATTATCAGAACTTTCAAGTGCAATAGCGGCTACCAACTCTGATCTTGCGCTTATTAGCGACTGGAGTAAATCATTTGGACTTACTGTTAACCCATCCAAGACCCAGACCATCATTATTGGTAGTCCTCATTACATTTCGAGGATCGACTTTGAGCAGCTTTCTCCTGTAAAGTTTGATGGCACTGTGGTTCCCTTCTCAAAAACTGTTAAAAACCTCGGCGTAATTTTTGATCAATGCTTCTCTTGGATCCCTCAGGTCGAAGCACTTAGAAAAAAAGTATTTGCTGCGTACTACTCGCTTAACCGATTAAGGAACTTTTTACCAACAAGTACTAAAGCTACTCTGGCTCAGTCTCTTCTGCTATCTATTTTGGACTACGCTGACGTCTGTTATACGGATCTGACGGAGGTAATGCTTAATAAGTTAGAGAGACTGCAGAATATGTGCATCAGATTCATCTTCAATATACGTAAATATGACCACGTATCCCACCTGCGTTCTAAGCTCAATTGGCTCCCTATTCGCCGGCGCAGGGACTTACATACTCTTACGCTTCTTTATTCCATCCTTTTCCATCCAGCGTCCCCAGCCTATCTCAAGGAATGTTTCTCCTTCCGCTCCTCATCCACACAGTGCACGTTGCGCTCCTCTTCCAATCTCACTCTAGAAATCCCACGCCACTCAACTGACTTCTTCTCATATTCTTTCTCTGTGCATGCCGTACGTCTGTGGAATTTACTCCCGGAGGGTATCAGGAAGGCTCGTTCTCAGAGCTCCTTTCGCGATCAAGTCAGAAGACATTTCCTCTCTTCTATCTAACGTACTTCCTTTCCTTTATCGCTTTTAATCTAGAAAACTTAATTTCTTTCTATATATTCTTGTATAATCTATATCTGTTCTCCTCCCCATATTTGCACCCACTCCCCACTGTCCTCTTCCTCTCTCACTCTATTACTCAAGGTTGCCTGGAAGAAATTGCTATTTTAGCAATAAGGCCGCCTTTTGTGTGCTTTCTCTGTTTATTGTTTTTCTTTGTAATATGTCCTGTCTTAGTGTGCAATAAAGTGTTTTTATTATTATTATTATTATTAATGTTCACTGCAATTTGAGTTTACCTTTGATTGAATTTTGTCAATAAATTCATTTTCAAAAAATACAACATTCCTAGCTTTAATTATCCTCCTAGGATTTAAAGGGTTAATAAGCCTATAACCTTTAGAGTGCTCACAATATCCTACTAGAATACATGACATTGCTTTTGAATCCAGTTTATCACGCTTACTGGCATCTATCAAAGTCAACGCTTTGCAGCCAAAGACACGCAGGTGACTGAGGTCCACCTTTTGACCAGTCCAAATCTGCTCGGGGGTCTTACCGGGCACAGCAGTAGTCGGGGATCTGTTCTTTAAATAGATAGCAGTGGATACTGCCTCTCCCCAATATTCCTTGCCGAGGCCTGCCTCCCGAAGCATACACCTTGTCTTTTCTAAAAGCGTTTGGTTGAGCCTCTCTGAAACACCGTTCTGCTGTGGGCTATAAGGAACGGTTGTTTCATGCACAATCCCTTCCTGTTGTAAATAATTATCAAAATGTTTATTGCAGTATTCCCCACCATTATCTGTTCGCAGTCTCTTTATCATAAAACCTGTCTGTTTTTCCACTGTAGCCTTAAACAATTTAAACATTGACATGACTTCAGACTTTTTCTTAAGTAAATAACCAAAAGTCTTTCTACTAAAATCATCAGTAAAGGTAAGTAGGTATCTAGCTCCACCTAGAGAACTGACAGACATGGGCCCGCAGACATCAGAATGGACAAGATCTAAAATCAGCGTGGTACGTTTAGTTTCACCCTTAGGAAATTTTAACACTGCTAATTTTCCTTCAACACAAGATACACATGGATTACCCATTGCATCAGCTTGAAACTCAACACCAGACACTAGATTCTTAAGAGCACACATACCTCGGTAACTCAAGTGTTCCAGCCTCCTGTGCCACACATCCGTTGACACCAGTAAAGCAGCCTCTTGATCATCACTAGTCGGAGTCCCATTTACAGTTGCCGGAGAACCACCTTGCTGCAACACACAGTCAGCACGCTCCATCTGCAACATATTATCACACCTACCACCTAACCTATTCACAGAAACAATGTTCACAAAGTCAAGTTTAAAAATATTCCTATCCCTATTGGCAGCCATAACAAGAGTGTCATCCCGAAGAATAAGGCACATTTTATCATCAAATACGACAGATAAAGCCTTCTCACATAATTTACTAACTGATATTAAATTTGTCGAGAGGTCAGGTACACACAAAACATCTGTCAATGTTACACAGCCATTCTTCAATTGAAATGTGACATCTCCGATACCAATACAGGGCAAACTGTCATTATTTGCTACAGTTACACGATTAAAATTACAGACCTTAAAGTTAATCATTATGCTAACATTGTTACACATATGGGCCGTTGCCCCCGAGTCGATCAACCAGTCACTTTTCACAAAATTGCCAGCACTTAAGGCCAATAGAACACTAATACCGCTATCAGTTTTGAAATTATTATTCTTCTTATTCCTTATAAATTTAAAACATTTACTCTTGATGTGTCCTTCTTTCTTGCAAAAATGGCAAATAATTTTCTTTTTGACAGCTAGTGCGGAATCTAAAACACCATTTCCACCAGAAGATCTCCTCATGTCTTCCTGTATAAGCCTCGTCCGCACAAGCTCGCTAGTTAATCCATTGGACAACGTAGCTGTTTCCAAACTGGCAACGATGATGTCGAACTCCTGGGGTAGACCACTGAGCAGCAACTCCGCCACCTCCGCATCCTCAATTGTTCGGCCAATCTCATGTAGTTGTTCCACCAACGACATTACCGCCTCAATGTAAGCGTTCATGCTTGGGAACTCACTAAACTGAATTTTGTGTAGGCGACGCAGCAGCACTACACGGCGATAAAACCCACGATCCTCAAATACTTTACAAAGGGCTTCCCATGCTTCTTTAGCATTATTAGCGTTTCTGATGTACTGCAAACAAGTAGGGCGCACCGACAAGGAAATCCTCGCCAGGGCCTTAGCATCCTTCGCGGCTTCCGCAGCATTAGTGGTATGAGTGCAAGATCAAAGTCCCTCCAGTACCAGAGCATGTTTAATGTAAAACTTCCAAGTGTGGAAATTTGAAGCGCCTTCTAATTTCTCAAAACTATAGGACCGTAATCCTTCTTCAGACATAGTAATAAAATAAGTGACAAGTAAGTGCACGAAAGAGGTTAGTAAAAAAAAGATGATGACGCAACGCAACAATGAGCACGCCGTCGAGTCACGTGCCGGCCCCGTGTACTCACGACAAAAAAAACTCCTCCAAAACGTGATGCGCTTCTTATTATTATAGCCACCAGCAATATTATCAAACCCAGCCAAAGTATTCTACAATGGTCAAGCGCGTGGTCTGGGCCTGGGCCCATAACCTAATGAGGTTAGGGTAAGCTATGCGGTGGCTAAATATGAACTCCTCTTTTAATCCATTATAGTTTATTGAATATAGTGCACTTACATAGGTACAGTCCTGGAATTGATGCAGGAATTGCAGGATGAGAAATAAATTACAGTTGAGATTGTATAAAATGGCAGCGGGGCGATGAGAGAGCGAACCGACAGAACGGTCCATAGAGCAGCAAAAGATATTTTATCACAGACCACTAGTAAAGGGTTGCCACACTTTAACAGTAGCAATGGATCACGATCATCTGTGAACTGCAACCAGTCGCTAGGTGGTTTTTAATTATATAATCAGCCCGCCGGCCAAACTGACGCGATTCGCTCGCGCGGCAGGGACGCGAATACTACACGATTCGCTCGCTCGCTTAGCCGTTCAAACTGAGGCGAATCGCACGCGTCAAAAATTGGGCGCTTTCTGTCAGACAAATCTTTGAGTCATCGATGGCCATTGCCACAAAGTAATTTTTATTTTAACCATGGAAAGTAATTTGTATGGAATGTTTAATATTTTACTTTCCATGGTTAAAATTTACTCTATGGAGATGGATCACGGTAAATACGTCTACGTCTAGCCGTCGCCTTGCTCTAGACGGTATGTGATCCATCACTATACCACACACAAAGAGTAAAATAATCACTCAGTTGGACCACAATAGTTAAGGTCCAAACAAATTATCGGACGCGGCTTACTGCCGCGGCTTATCTGAGGTGTGCAAACTATCGGATGTAGTAAGGTCCAAACAAATTATCGGACGCGGCTTACTGCCGCGGCTGATCTGAGGTGTGCAAACTATCGGATGTAGTAGGTCGCGGACGTAACCATAGACTAATATGACGTCATCGGACGTCCGATAGCTATCTGGCACGCAGGATGTTATGAGAGTGTGCACACTTATCAGCCGCGGCAGTAAGCCGCGTCCATAAGCCGCGTCCGATAATTTGTTTGGACCTGTAGGTCGCGGACGTAACCATAGACTAATATGACGTCATCGGACGTCCGATAGCTATCTGGCACGCAGGATGTTATGAGAGTGTGCACACTTATCAGCCGCGGCAGTAAGCCGCGTCCATAAGCCGCGTCCGATAATTTGTTTGGACCTTTACCATGCGTGTAGATGGATCGCCTGTGACGTTTGGAACGAGAAACTAGAAAGTTGTGTAAACGGCAGGCTGATTATCTAAATAGAAACTATTTACTGACCGTTTTCATTTGACACACATTGCTACTTTTTTTTGGTATGATTTTTTTAACCCAAAAAGAACTAGCAATGTATCACATTTACCTGTCAAATCAAACCGGTCGCTAGGTGGTTTTTAATAAGATAATCAGTCCGCCGAATGTCACGCTCTAATGTTTGGAACGCGCCGTTAGATCTTAGGTTGCACTTGGAGCGTATAGGTTCTGAACGCAACCCTATCGCGATTCGCGGATTCGCTGCAACTCGTGCTACTAGTCGCGCCAATGTGAACACGCCCATACAAGTTAGCTGACGCAATCGGCGCGAGCGAATCGCGCCGCGAATTTCGCGCGAAATTCGCCTCAGTTTGGCCGGGGTGCCGATTATCTAAAAAGAAACTATTTAGCGACCGGTTGCATTTGACATACATTGCCACTTTTCTTTGGTTTGTTTTTGTTTAAAACCCAAAAAGAAGTAGCAATGGATCACGATCACCATGGGCGCCGGGAGGGGGGTGCAAGGGGGTGCGCGTGCACCCCCCTGGCTTTAAAAAAATACACAAAAAAATATTTTTTTATTTAAACACTTATTGTATAAAACCTTGAGGGGTCGAGGTTGAGGTCCAATTCAATAACCTTGTTTTCTACCAGTTCCTATGGACCTGTTCTACCAATAACAAAACCTAGTAAAAAGCTGATAAAAGGAGCAATACGTTTCATATTAAGCTAAATATCTTTAATCCTAAGGCGAACCCTACACGCATGGTAAAATACTGTGATCCATCAGTATTATCAGGGGCCTATTTCATTAAGGAATGGTTATAATAATTTACCATAGTTGTTATTACAATTTATACTACTTACTTATTATGGTGAATAGGCCCTATTTCATAATATTTTATGAAATAGGGCCTATTCACCCCCCTTATTAAATACTGATGGATCACAGTATTTACCATGCCTAAAGGGAGTTCCTATCCCTTTTTACCATCCCTTTCGACGCATAGTGCCAGAAACGTAAATTACCGTACACGCTAACGACCATATTATTTCAAATTCGCAATTTCTGGTCATTTGCATAGCTGGTAGTTTGCTGTTAAAAATGGTTGTTAGCGTGCACGGTAATTTGCGTTTCTGGCACTATGCGTCGAAAAGTAGAGTTCGCGTATCGGTTACCGAGATAAATATTTTTTAATTTTTTTTTAGTTATGTATTTCATTTGAGCTTTACATGAACGCATGTATGAAATTAAATAATCTGAATTACATTTACTTTCATTTAACACCTTATTTAAGTAAATTGGTTCAGTAGTTTTCTAAAAATACCGCTTAATAAAATGGATCGACCGACGGCCACCATGTTTGCTTCGTCACAGCTCCCCTCATACCCCTAGGAAGAAACTACCGCACTCTTTGTATTCCTAAAAACTTACCAAACAAGTACATACCAGTAGTCTGTATGTCGGAGCCGTCGGAGCTCAGTCCAACGAAAATCGTTATATGGACATTTTTATACAAAATAATGAATCATAGGTTTATACTACAATGTCGAAGGATGAATTTCAAAAACTATTTATCGTATCGATATAAATTAAGCATTGATGTTTAGAAAATTTCATGTACATTAACTTTTTTTTAATAATTTGCTCCTATCTGTAATAGTTTTTCTGTAAAATGAAAAAAACTACGGTGAGGGACACTTCGGAGGAGAAAAGGGGGAAGGGGCGGAGGGAGCGGTTGATATCCGGCATTTTTGGATTCAGTGGGGTCGAATTAATAAGAAAACATCGGTTTCCAAAAAGTAATACGACTTGCTTCTAGACTCATAACGAAAGCCTTGTTTCAAGTTATTGTACTGTCTTCAAGGATAGGCATAATCTTACATACACTAATACCTAATACATTTTAGGTATAGTAAAGTGTACAGACGAGATGGATGCACCCCCCTGATAGAAATCCTGGCGGCGCCCATGCGATCATCTGTGAACTGCAACCAGTCGCTAGGTGGTTTTTAATTAGATAATCAGCCCGCCGCGGAGCTTTAGTTCGTGCGGGCGATACGCGCGCACACGAATTTTGTTGCTAACTGGTTAAGCGACGCTGTTGCCCATAGTACCTTGTCTTCTCGCAAATGTATTGTAAAACGTCGTATGGAACGTCAACTCGTTTCAAAACATTGTATACCTACACGACGTACTTATAGTTCTATCGTTCAGTTTACTAGTAGAACTAAACGTAAAAAAGTGGTCCCGCGTGGTCAGTTTAAAAACCACGTTTTTTCTAACCCTAGAGAAAATGATTCTTTTTATCGGGATGAAAGGTACCCTATGTATGTCCTTTTTTGTACACCTGACAACGTGTATGCAAACCTTCATTAAGATCCAGTTGAATAGAATAGTTAAGACGGAAAGGCATTACTATGCACGCCAAATAAGAATAGTATCGACAACTTCACGGCACTGGACAAATTTATTACTGCTTGGTAGAATTGATAACTTCATAATGTATAGGATGTGCATAAAAAGAAACAAAATAGATAAAAATATGATTTTTATTCTTGCTGGCATCGATCAGCATGGCAAACGATCATTGGATTTTTTGCAAGCAGTACAAAATTGACCAGTGACGTGAAGTAGTCGATACTATTCTTATTTGGCACGCATAGTACAAATGAACACAACTTACTTTCGGAGAACCCAAGTCGCAAAATCAGCTGTAAAGCGTCTAGAGATGATTTGGAGGCAAAAAATACGAGTCCTACTAATTAACACGTTTTTATTAGGTTGCTTTCTCGTTTGTGTGTTTGTTTGTTTGTTTGTTTCTCCACAAAGTTTGCGAACGATTTTATACTCGTTTCCCGATGAGCTAGAGACTTGAAACTTTGAACATAGGTCAGAACTGGAAGGCAATGCGATATTATGGTGTCATCGAGCTGATCTGATGATGAAGCCGGAATAAGGCCACAGGAACTCTATGATGAAACCATACAAGCCCATCGTGTTTGGGCTCGTTAGAATCGTCTTGACGAGTACTCTAATGGGAGATGATGAAGCCGAAAGGCCGTGCCATAGGAACTCAATATTGAAACCATGCAAACCCATCAAATTTGGGCTCGTTTGAATCGTCTTGACGTGTTCTTTGTTGGGAAATAGTTTTCAGGGTCTGATGATGGAGCCGGAAGTAGGACACAGGAACTCTTTAATAAAACCATGCTACCCCATCGAGATTGGGCTCGTTTGAATCGTCTTGACGAGTAGTTTGATGGGAAATAGTGTCCGAGGATCTGATGATGGAGCCGGAGGAAAGCCATAGAAACTCTAGAATAAAACCATGCAACCCCATCGAGTTTGGGCTCGTTTGAATCGTCTTGACAAGTGCTCCGATAGGAGATGGTATATTTTTAGTCTTAACTTGTTAACTAAAAAGCAGAAAATAATAATTTACTGAAAAAAAAACTTTTTTAAAAAACACGTTTTTAAAACGGACTAAATTATTACAAAAAAAATCGGACTAAAAACATTAAAACGGACTAAAAAGTAAAAAATAATTTCTTCTGTACATATTTATAACCCTACCTGCAGAAATTTTAAACCTAAAAACGTGGGGCGCATGCTAAAGACAATAAGGATGATAAATTTTACAAAATGCGCCCCACGTTTTTAGGTTTAAAATTTCTGTATCTTATTTTTTACTTTTTAGTCCGTTTTAATGTTTTTAGTCCGATTTTTTTTGTAATAATTTAGTCCGTTTTAAAAACGTGTTTTTTTAAAAAGTTTTTTTTTCAAAATCTCCTTACTATCCTTGTATCATGAGGGATCCCTTGTTTTCGCATAATGCTTTTATACCTCATTTGATTTGGCATAACGGATTTGGCATATTTTTTTTGTCATAATAATACTTTGAAATAATGGTTTTTTGGCATACTATTTATGTTAGCACAATAATCATTTAGACTAATTTGTTTTCGCATAATGTTATTACGCATATTGTCAATTCGCCTAATATTATTTAGTCATAAACCAAAAACAATCAGAATAAAAAATTTTACGTACTTATTTATTTTCTTGCAAAAGGGGTATGTATTAAAATGCCGAAAATTCATAACACATACGACAGAAATATCGACGTATTAAACACCTATTTTCAAAATACCGAAAATCCTAAATATCGATATCCGATAGACCGTAACTTAAAATATCTATTATTCATAATTCATTCATAATTGTTTATTTGCGTTAAATAATTATAAATTAATTTTGTTTATTTGCGATGAATTATGTTTATTTGCGATAAATAATTATGAATGAATTATGAATCATCGATATTTTAAGTTACGGTCTATCGGATATCGATATTTAGGATTTTCGGTATTTTGAAAATAGGTGTTTTATACGTCGATATTTCTGTCGAATGTGTTATGAATTTTTGTCATTTTAATACATACCCCATGCAAGAAAATAAATAAGTACGTAAAAATATTTATTCTGATTGTTTTTGGTTTTTGGATTATTAAATGACCGACAGTTCGAAATCCCGAAAGTTAAAATACCGATAATTCAAAATCCCGAAAGTCTGTTTAGGTCTGTTAGGTGCGACGACGAGCGAGCGTAGCGAGCGAGGAGGAGGTTAAGTTTCATTGCGACCTACAATGCACGAGCCGAGCGAGCGGAGCGAGCGTGCCGCGGCAGCGGCCGGCGAAGTGCCAGAACCGACCTGCTGGCATGTAACTCTCAATTTAACCTTCAGTTTTTTAAGCTTCGGTATTTAGTATTTTAGTTAAAATATCCTTTCGTGATTTTAAACGTACGGCCAAACAACCGTTCGACTTTCGGTGTTTCGTCCATGGGTCATGTAAAATTCGGTCTTTTCAACTTCGGCATTGTAAATACATACCCCTAGCTATGCATGAGACAAACAATATTTATATTTATTTCAAGTGTAAAATTTTAGCAATAGCTTTTAAATGTGCAAGTTTCGAAGTGAATTCATTTTTTGTTTATAAAAATATGCGTTAATAACATTATGCGTATTTAAATTTATGTTAAAGAATATTATGCCTAAATATGATTATGCCTAAATTAGTTATGACTGAAAAAAATATGCATAAGCTGTTATGACTAAGTAATATTATGCGTAAACATCATTCAACGAAATCATATTATGCTATGACATATTTTACCTTCAAATTTTATGCAAATACATAGGGAACCGTATCATGACATGAACTACTATTGCAGTTGGCTAAATAAAAATAAAACCGTTAATAAATAATATGTTGATTTTCCATAATTGATTTATTACAAATTAATATTTGATGCAAAAAACCGCTTATTTATACCTAAAAAAATTACATTATGTTTTTTAAAGCGTACCTCCTACACTTTTTATGAAAGTCATAGAGCGGTCGGCACCCTGATTATCTAAAAAGAAACTATTTAGCGACCGGTTACATTTGACATACATTTCCACTTTTCTTTGGTATGTTTTTTTTTAACCCAAAAAGAAGTAGCAATGGATCACGATCATCTGTGAAATGCAACCAGTCGCTAGGTGGTTTTTAATTAGATAATCAGCCCGCGGTTCGCCGCTAGCGGCCGTGGAGGTCCCCATTATAGCAGCGGGGGCAGTTTAGATTAGTCAGATGGGAGTCCAAAACACAAAACCATAATAAAATTGTACCTATAACAGATTCATTCTGCTATAAATTATGGTTTTGTGTTGCGAAATAGAGGTAAGTAGGCCAATCAAAGACAAATGTTATTACAATTACTTACAACACAATCACAAACTGGAGATGATCGCCGTTATAGCGTCGATAGTGAGAGCGAAGGAAAGTGATCACGTTTGCTACGCATAGCGCGTGTTGCATAGCAATGTCCTGGTGACAGGACCCTACTCAACTTCCTTCGACTGCGAGATCGAATCAGAAATAAGGAAATCCATAGAAGAAATTAAATTAGACCGGGAGACGGGACACAGCCAGATGAACCGACGTCTGTTGTGGCGGATAGCGGAATGGTTCTGGAATGATCATAGTTCATCAGACTACGGTGCTCCAATGGTAGGCCCCACACAAAGTGATCACAGGAAGGCGGTGGATACGAGCAGTGCAGGACTGGTGGGGATCAGGATGAGGAGGCCTATGCCATGCCATGGGCGGTGTGCGTCTAAACAGAAAAATCGCTTAAACACTAGGTCTGTACTGTAAGTGAAGCTCAATTTTAATATATCACATTACCTACACGCATAGCTATAATTTAGTAATCAATCTCATTCTAGTTTTTATAGAATAAATTATTTCACCAATACGAGTAGGTAACTAAATACATCCCTGTTTGTAGGTTGCTTGTTGTGAGTTAAATTTTCACTCGATTACGTTTCCGATCAATTAAAATGCGTAACCGCGCACATGTTACGAGAATGACGGCAGTGAACTACGTGATGGTGTTCCACTGGGTATCTCGAATATGCTATGTTCTTTATTACAATGTGGTAGAGTCTAATATCGTCGAGTCAATAGTAAGATAGTTTGGATCGTTCCTTTATGACTTCTTGAAAGCATAATCGCGTAAGGACTAAGTTCGTGGTTGGAGTGTCCGGCTATCCCAAGAGAAACCTTCGCGTTTGTTACATTACATACTAATGCGCGACTGACTAAGTTATAAGTATGGGTGGCGGTCGATGATGACACTCGGTGTCTGGCTGGTTGAAGTAGCGGACAGGCGACCGCACAATATGAGGCTCCACGTAGTAAGTATCGAGGAAAAATCAGTGAAGTGAAAACAGTGCAACGAGTGTGTTCAGTGAACAATAAGTGATAGACTCTTTATTAACATGGCGCGTGGTGTATTTCAGATAACGCTCGTTGTGTTGGCTTGTATGTGGTTGGCGACCGCCGATGTCGCTCACCTGAAGGCGGCCAAAGCGAGACTTTTTGGCCGACTGGCCGGGAAGCACAACAAGAGGGGCATCTACTCGGCGGTGCCTCCGTTTAAGCTGGGCCACGACATTCCCCACGTGACACATTCCGTGGTGAAGCCGCTGGTGGTCACCTATCCGCCGACTGCCGCTGTCGCTGCCGTGAAGGTTCCAGTGACGCCTCCTTTCCCACGATTTCCTGTTTCTGTGGGACATAGAGTACATTCACACTTTGGACTGAAACATCCTCATCACACGAAAACTGTGTTAGTGCCTAAACCGGATCAACAGTTTCATCATCACCATCATCATGTAGCGCCAAGGCCTGTGGTGCCGGTTTTGCCAGCCCCACCAGTAATACCTGCTACTCCCCTTGTACCTATTCCTCAACCAGCTGGAACAGTAATACATCCAGTACCAGCACCTTCTCCCCCAGTAGCAGTGCATCCAGCACCGCAACCAATTTTACCGGCACAACCTTTTCCTATAGCCCCACCCCCGTCTCTTTTTCTTCCCCAACCTGTGCCTTTGAAGCCTCTAGTACCTTTAGCACCTATCCAACCAGCTCAAGCAGTAAACGTCCCTTCATTCCCCTTAACACATCAATTCCCTTATGTAATACGACCAGGAAATGCGATACAGACATCTTTCTTCGCAACGTACCCTAGATATCCCTCAGTGAACTACCAGAGTCCTGTATACCCAGTAGCTCCTACCCCTCCCGCACCGTTATATCCAACTGGATTTTATGATCGTCCTTATTTCCACCAGCTAGCACCGCACGCTAGCGAGCATGGTGTATACGAACAACCAGCACCTACATTTGCCTTTGAACAGACACCGACCTTTCTACATCCAACACATGCAGTTCATCCTCATCCCACAGTCCACCTTCAACCTACCCCTGCTCAGCCAACCACTCATCTTCACCCTGCCGAGCCATCCTTGCACTTACACCCGGATCAACCATCTTTGCACCTTCAGCCAGCTCAACCAACCTTGCACGTCCAGCCAGCTCAGCCAAATTTCCATGTTCAACCGACGCAGCCCGCGGTTCCACTAGACCACAACGGTTGGTCTCCAGTAACTGCACAGCATGACCTGACACCAGCTCAACCGGAAAGCCACTTTCAACAACCCTTAGACTCCCACCACTTTACGCAAGAACAAGGCACGCAAGTGTACGAACATCACTCTGGCAACGACCAGTTCCACGATTACCAGAATCAGCTGCAACACCATATCCAGCAGCAACTCGATCAGGCACAATACGAACAGAATTTGAATCAACAACATCAAATTAACCAGGAATATGGAGCACCGCAACAGGAATATGGACAGCAAAACCAAGATTTCCAGCAGAACCAAGATTTCCAGCAGAACCAGGACTTCCAGCAGAACCAGGATCTCCATCAGAACCAGAATTTCCATCAGAACCAGGATTTACATCAAAACCAGGATTTCCATCAGAACCAGGAGTTCGCGCTGCACGCTCACGAATACGCGCAGCATGTTCAGGAGTACGCTCAGCACGGCCAAGAGTACGCGCAGACGAACGAGTACAACTTGCAGAATAGTTATCAATCTGGGCAGGAATACCATCAGCCAGAGCAGGAGTACGGGCAGCCGGGCCAAGAGTATAACCAACCCGGCCAGGAATACGGCCTGCCGCAGGGCATAGAGGGCCGCAGCGGGGAGGACGAGGCGGACACGCAGCAGCGGTACCACAACCACATCCCACTGGGTCTGCAGCCGCCTATCGACCGGCCCCTCGAGAACTTCCGGTAGTTACACCTATGGCTGCATAGGCAGTAACCAGGACATTGTGACGTGCGATCAACTGCTGCTACCTCGTCGAAAATATGTGATAAGACTTGCAGAGTGGACATTCGATACGATTACTTATGACAACCTTTTTCCTAAAAACTGTAAATAAGTAAATTAACTACCTACAACATTTATGATAACCTAAAAGCTAAAATGAAGCAGGAAGACTGGACTGGACTAGAAATGATTGTTTTCTATGAACCCTCTGTAAGCGTGTGCGTGCATGGTGTAGTGATATAGGGATGAATGTAAATAGACACTGACATGCCTAATGATTTATTTAACTTCATCTTCTTGTAGTGAATTCATAAATTTCATCACTTTAACTAACATTATTATAAAGATTCTTAAATTAATTTATTTATTAATAATAAGTAATAATGTAAATAAAATTGATATTTCTAAAATTTCCTTTTTAATTTGATCCCCTTGAATTCAATTTGAAAACATTATGACTTAAATTTAGAAAAATCTTAATTTATCTAGGTTTCCGGAGAACTTGCTCTATCTTGTTCATCGTTTCTATAAAAATAACTAAGCAGTCTGAACACTAGCGCTGCCAATGGAAAAAAAACATAAGTAGTTCTTATATAAAAACTAAATGAAAAGTAGCCTCTTTGTTTAGCAATAAAACTCCATTAAACTAAACGACAGGCTAGAAAAAACTACATTGAACTTTCCTCGACAATTCACAATTTCGACTTTATTTATGAACTATATTTTTTCCAATGGCGGCTCTAGTGTGCAGAACTCACTCATCGGCGATGAGATAATGATGCTGTGCGATGATGAGTTACCGGGATTCGAACCTGGGACGCATTTCTAGCAGGTTACAGTTTAGGTACACCATCTGACAGTTTACTATAATACGTACCTAGAGAACTATGGCTTTAATTAATTTTGAGACAGTAGAGTAAGTACCTAGTTAGAGTTGGTCATTTGCAGTGGCCGGCGGAAAGTTTCGCAACCCACATCCGTGTGCCCGAATCGGGCCACATGCACGTGTGGTCACACCCACATAACACGTAACTTGGATTAGAATGAGTGCCTGTCCTCATAGTAACTAATCACTATGAATCTAGAATTTTCTGTTCCTAAACTATGACGCCTGATATTTACAAACTTCGCCTACTTAAAAGATTTGAATACCTATCTATAATCTTAATTCCCCCTAATCAGCAGTGTTGTTCTTCCTGCCACGACCATTGAAGATTTTCTCATATCTTTAGGTGGTAAAAAAATGCTTGGATTTTCTACTATTTATTACCCCTGTTTTAAAATTTTTTACCTACTAGATCTACGAGATACGCTGGTCGTGCTAGAAAGAATGCTTCCTAAAACGAC
This sequence comes from Agriphila tristella, assembly GCA_928269145.1. Lineage (NCBI taxonomy): Eukaryota > Metazoa > Arthropoda > Insecta > Lepidoptera > Crambidae > Agriphila > Agriphila tristella. The sequence goes on from OV743444.1 coordinate 24,796,246, forward strand.
CACGTAAACTTCCGTGTTATTCCTGCATTTCAAAACAGCATAAAATAGTTTAGACTTTACACCTATTTAAGAATTTCCTACTATGAGGATCATAGAGATACGAAGGTCGTGCTGGTAAGAATACCTCTGTAGTTTGACCAATCTTAAACTATTTTTAATTCAGGGATTTCAAAACGATATAAAATAGCTTAGAATATTTACTATTTTCACTCCACACACACACTACTTTAGTGTACTACGGATTCGGCATCTCAGTGGTATAGTTTAGACCCACCATACCACCAGTAGTATGTATGGTCAGTGTGGTATGTCAGTGGTAGGTACACCTATTTAAGAATTTCCTACTATGAGGATCATAGAGATACGAAGGTCGTGCTGGTAAGAATACCTCTGTAGTACGACCAATCTTAAACTATTTTTAATTCAGGGATTTCAAAACGGTATAAAATAGCTTAGAATATTTACTATTTTTTACACCCATTTTCACTCCTCTACACACTACTTTACTGTAGATACTACGGATTCGGCATCTCAGTGGTATAGTTTAGACCCACCATACCACCAGTAGTATGTATGGCCAGTGTGGTATGTCAGTGGTAGGGACACCTATTTAAGAATTTCCTACTATGAGGAACATAGAGATACGAAGGTCGTGCTGGTAAGAATACCTCTGTAGTACGACCAATCTTAAACTATTTTTAATTCAGGGATTTCAAAACGGTATAAAATATCTTAGAATATTTACTATTTTTTACACCCATTTTCACTCCTCTACACACTACTTTACTGTACTACGGATTCGGCATCTCAGTGGTATAGTTTAGACCCACCATACCACCCGTAGTATGTATGGCCAGTTTTCGGAACATGGAGCGAAGGATAGCAAATAACAGGGATAATTAGGTACCTTACCTACACAGTTGAGTCACCTGCGTATTCGAGTTATTTTAGTCTGTGGTAGAGTGATGGTTCATATCACCCTTTTCAAGGATTTCGGAACAACTTTTTAGTACTGAACTCACCTCTGCATAAAAAAAGAAAAGAGCATGTTTCTGTCCAATATCTTTTTTATTTAATTTGGCAAGCAGGTCCAGCTGTCTTCAATAGATGGATCCTTGTTATTTAAGTGTGATGAAATAAATTTCTTTTATTTTTATTTATTTATTTTATAGATATGCAAATCATTCTGTCAACTTGTTTCATACTTTGACAATTGCATATTGCAACACTTTGTAATTAAACAGTTTTCCAGCCGCCACGGTCGTATCGTGCCCTTTCCGGATCCTTGAAACTTTGAAAGCTTTAAGCTCACGACGAGACGCTTCAGTAGTGCTCTTAATACAATACTTTACATTTAATACCATGGCCTTATCGACGCCGATTCATAAGACATACCTACTAAGTACCTATATTTAAACGAAGACATTTTAAAAGTGTCAAAAATTAGCGCAAGGAAGCTTTAATCAGCTTACCGTTATAACTTGGAAGAATCGTAATAATTAGGTAATCATAACTTTTCACAATTTTCAAAGTCTTTCAAAAATGAATTTACGAGTATGTATTTGTCCTTTCTGACCCGCCGCGGTACAGTTTTTATGCTTTTGGATATTTTATTCAAAATGAAATCTGATATGATAGCAAAGCATTATTTTACATAGAAGGGGACAAATGTAGACTTTAGCTGACGTAATTTATCAAAATATGTTGGCAATAAAATATAACGACTGTTACATGTGAGCTTTAAACAGGAAGAATTTTGCGACATATTGGCTTGGCATGGTAGGTGCAATGTTTCCAAGAGTTCTCCGCCGCACCGTCACTAGGGTTACCAGCCCTCCGGATTAGTCCGGACTTTTCGACTATTGTCCGGATTTTTAAGATTGGGCGGTGTAATACTAGTTAAAAAACGTACATAGATGCAGTGTTCGAAAGAGAAGTCCCAAAATGTATGGAGTCTGGATTTCTTCTTTCCAGACTGGTCCACGTCAGTCGTCATATTTACGTACAGTATACAAAAAAAGGTAATGGCACAATCAACAGTTTCTAATCATCAGATTTCTCTTAATCGCTCTGGGATCATTTTAAAGTAGGTACCTACATAAGAAAAATACATCATGGCGGAAGATGTTATTTTGATGCAGGCAGACAGACAGTCAGTTAGTCAGATCTTTTAGCTTAAAGAAATATACGGGTCTTAATTGAAATTTCCGGCTTTTTATCAGGAATTCCCAAATTTTGAAATGGTTATCCTAACCGCCACCGGCTGCGCGCCGGCCATTGCGTCACATAATGCAGTACTTACTTATTATTTCTCGTGCAGTACAGTGCGCTGAGCTGAGAACTGTAGCAGAGGCGGTAAGGCACCGCGGACTTTGCAGGCATATCTGAGATACAGACAATTTAGAAAGTTCCTAGATCAAAAACAACTTTACACAACTTAATTTTCAGACTATAGGAAGCTATATGACTTAAAGGTCCGAAAATATTAAAAGAAAAACTATTTCTAACATTATTTTAATTTCCTTTATCTTTATACTTAATATGCAAAGAAAAGTAAAGGATAATAACCCAAGTAGCACACAAATGCTGCATAAGTGCTTAATTAATGCTGCCATCGAATCTTAAAGCTGTTTAAGGGTATACCAATTTGGCTGTACTAAAGCTGTTTAAGCGCTTAAACAGCTAAAAAGGGCCCCAAATTATACAGCCTTTGGTATTACAATGGCTGGAGAGAAGCATCGGTCAGGCTTATTTAAGTTTTAATAGAGCATTAATAAAGCACTGTAAAAAGTTTAATTCTGTGCAGGACTCTCCCAACCAGCTCTTAACCAGCTTCTAACCTTCTGCAACTCCCTATTCAAACTTTTTTAACGTCTTTGTTCTTAGCAAGTCATCTTAAAATAAATTAAGTATGTAAAGGACTGTTAAAAGTTATGGTGTAAAGTTAACTATATTCAATCTTCCATCATCGTCCACCATTTCTACTGGGATATTTATTGTTAGAAAGTTTAACAAATGCGCAGTTTATACAAATGCGTTCAGGATGCGAGTGCAACTACATCGTGAAGTTAATACCAATTAACTACAAAATTTTCATGCGCCCTTCGAATAATTAGATTTTAACTTAGGAAATATATGGACAAATCACGAGTGCAAAAGTTTTAATCCATTATTATGGAAAATTAAATGAGATATTTAGTAAAAATGGTTTCTTTAAATTGCCTATGAAGTAAGAGCTTAAATTAAGGCGGATTCTTGCAGTTAAGAATGTTTTAGAAAATAATAAAAAAAGCTATTTTTAGGTTAGTTATGGCGTCCATGAGGTGCTCAGCTTTAATCGTTAAAATATTATCTTGTGACACTATTTGCTGAACAAAATACCATTAATCAGCCATAGACTGCTCGTGTTCTGTATAAGAGACGTTAATTCACACTTTTAGTTCATATATGGATTCCGGAAATGCCGTTCTAATGACTTATGAGTTATATTGTATTTCAACAACTATTTCTTGCAGCAAGTTAGGGGTCCTCTACCAAAAAGAAAATCATCCTCCAACTAACATTTATCTTATAGGTAGGTATAGTCTAAAATATTACTTATTTTCTTGTAAATTCGGTACTATTACGTTTTCTTGTCGACCAAGGCTTGTCCATTATTAATTTTTAATACTTATAAACCTTGAATTCGTAGTTTATTCGAATACTAGCTAGTAACCAAAATAATAAAATTTTGCAACAGATAGGTAGAAAAGCTGTTAAATGGAGTCAATAACAGCAACGAACTTTAATGTGGTGTAATTGGGTGCCAAAAACTGTTTAATAGTATAGACAAATTACATTCTAACTCTTTGAGAATTACAAAGCGCTTGAAAAATGGTTTACAACAGTTTCTCAAATAAAGCTGTATAAATATATGATTTGATACACTTCTTCAGCTTGAAGAGTTATTATTTTCTACTTAGGCGTAATTTCAGCAGCAACAGGCTGTTAAAAGTATTTCCTTAATGATCTTAACCAGACAACCTTACAGTGGTATTATATTACTCCACATGTAGCTCAAAAGCGTCATAAAAGATGCCTTCAAGATCAATGTACAGCTTCTAACTTTACAATACCTTTCAGACGTACTGTTAACCAGTTGGTGTTAGAAAGGATTAATTTTAGACCATTCAACAGCAAAAAACATTATAGAAGAATTTCTTTACGCCGCTTTTCAGCTGCAAACGTAGTAAAACATGTATTATGAACTCTTAAACAGCCCATAGCTTAATTAAGTATTTCTGGAGTGCCTTTTACAGATTATTGAATAAATAACTTTTTTAAATGCAACATATCAGCCTTGAGAAGCTACGAAAACCTTTAAACATCTTTAATCACACTTTTAACCTTATGTAGGTGTATAATTTGACACTTGATCAGCCAATGTGCTACTTGGGAAGCTAACTGTATATTACACACATCTTCTGTCGGTTATTGGAAGTTTTATGTAATGACAGATTCAAATTGTAACTGCAACGTGCATAGGTATATGCAGTAGAAATTGACCCACTGCTTTATACGGGCGTGTCCCCCATTTCTGTGCTCTTGCATGGATGACATTAGGCATATTTAGACGCTGATGTAGGTAAATGACAGTAGTTATTGCATCACTAGAACAGCCCATTATAGTTACTTTCAGGACGTACCCCTCTTGTGTGGGTGGAGGTTGCAATAATCTCTATACATACACGTATGTAGCCGGCGGAAAATGTATGAAATCAAAGTGTTGGCATAAGAATAAATAAAACTATTGGACCGCTGTCATCGGAAAGTGCTGCTGCACATTTTTTTGTCTTCGGGCCTATCGGTGATTAAGAGGTATGAAAGTGTTTGGCATTAGTTCCTCAGACCGCTGTTAATTTTTTTTAATCGCGTCTCACTATAACTTATAATAAATTCAACGTTAAGCGCCGCCAAAAACAAATGGCGGACCAAGCCACGCACAATACAATTTTTCCCCTTTATCCAAAGATCTAGATCTTTGCCTTTATCTAGATCCTAGAAATCAATAATGTGTCGCAACATGTTATAGCTACAATGCACGAAACAATTACTTTGGAAGCACAATTATTTATGATCGAAGGCTGATCAGAAACAATGCTCTCCGTGATTGTTTGAAGCGAAACAACCAGACAAATGTACAATGATCCGAATGTCAGCTACGGCACTTGCGTGATCATTATTCTAAAACACGTTTCAATTCCATTTTACAAAATAAGTATGATCAGCCTCCAGCGGGTACCAATCACTCAATCATAGGTACTAAAACAAGAACATTTGCTCGTTAACGAATAAAAATTTTATACCTCAAAGAGGTACATAACAATAGACACAATTTATTTGTAACGGAAAATATCTAAAAACAAGTTAAAATAATTATTGTACACGTAAGCTTGAAAGCGAACATTTAGGAAACGTCGATAGATTTTCAAGACTTTTTAGTTGACAAGAAGAATGGAAAACGTAGAAAACTTACAGCTTCAGAATTTGAGTGACCCATATTTTACCATTTTCAGTTTTTTTACTGCAGGCTTTAAATCACAGCTCCCGATTCAAAACGATTGGAAAGTTCGTCGCATGAAACACTGTAAGTACCTACCTATCAGAAGAAAATTATTATTGAGCTTGAAGTTTTCAAAATAGGTTATTCTTTTATCAAGCTTAGGTTTTTACAAAGACCTTATGGAAAGCATTAGATTTCATTCTAAGATCTAATACGTAATCATGATTTTTTTATGATGTGATACGTTTTTACGAAATATCTACTCCAAATAACAAAATCAACTTCAAAAATGAGATCCGAAACTAGGCATGCAATCTGCACATGTCGAAGATTTCAGAGTTTCCCTCTACATTTGAAGGATGAAAAGGGTTTAATTAAATACCACCCTTACAATTCTAATTTAAAAAGCTGATAGTGTATGAGTCATAGTAGTGAGTGTCCTAGCCCTACCAGGGGGGCGCAGGGCGCAGGGCCGCGCGCACAGGATATAAGGCGCGCGGGCGCCGCAGCGGCCAGTCCCACACCATCCACCGACACCATGAAGGCTGCTGTGAGTATCCTTGACGGATTATTAGCTTTTATTTGATTGAATCAGGCGTCACTGGGCGGAAGTCCCAAACCATTGTAAAAAAAAATATAATAGCGGAAGTACCTAAGTTACAAATATAGGTAATTTCTTTTTTCACAATATTTTGGCTTTTAGTTTGCAGATCTTTTTAGGTATTTTTTTTTAATTTTAGAAGCTTTTGCGATTAGTTAGCTGTTTAGGGGCATTATTTCTAAAAGGCAATACTTAATTAGAAATTACGGAAACAACTAATATCCTCTATTCTAGCTTTAAGCTTTTTTCTTATAAAAAACAGGTAGCCCCCTAAACAATGCAATAAGTTCCAAAAATCTAATCAAACATAGTAAAAGTAATCATAAGTTTTCTTGGAAATCAAAGAGTGCAACGTACTTAAATAAATATTTGGTGGAACTATTTTATCCATCATAATAACTACCAATCACAAACTAGGATTGTTTTTTCAGCGCGGGAACAGTGATTAAGTTTTTCGTATCATAAAAGATTCAGTAATTAAACTGTAGAGCTTGAACGGCTAGGTACCTATCTAAATAGTTATTATATTGGAATATTTTTGGTGCAAAAGTTTCGACAACTAAGTAGGTACCTCAGTGGCGAGGGGTGAAATGATGGCGAAGGTAGCCGTTCTTCAAAAATGTTATGATCTGAAAAGCGGATCAGTGTGGGGTGGGACTTCTAAATTCAATTCAATTTCAATTCTTTATTACACATCAATATACAGTTTAACGAATATGGACCGCACCACGAAAACCTCGCAGGGTTTATCTGGGTAGCGGCGAGTTGCTATACACTTATGTAGGTAGATAGTAATGCTAAATAATAAAAGGTAAGCCGATGGGAATCGGCTTGTGTGGACCCTTCGCCACTTGTACCTATATTCTTATCAAAAATAAAAAAAAATAACCCGTGCTCGATTCACTGACCTCCGAAATCAAAATTTGGAATAATTTATTAAAACAAAAAATCGGCCAAGTGCATGTCGGGCCACGCGCCGTAAGGTTCCGTAGTTACCTTATACCATACGATATTTAATACCAGTATTATTTTTCGTCTGCAAAAATAACTTTGTTTTTCACAGTGTTGGTATGAATGACAAAGTTATATTTGCGGTTTTGGAAAATGTGCTATATCTCAAAAACTAATTATTATATCTCGTTCAAACTAGATCTTGATTGATTCTCTTTTCGTTGAAAGTGTTTATTAAGATCTACAGCATATATATTTTTTTGATTTTTCACTCTCTTATTTCAAAAGTTAGAGGGGGACACACACATTTTACCACTTTGGCAGTGTTTATGTTTCAAACGGTTGACTTTGAAAAAAATCGTCTTAGGAACCTCAATCTCATTTTTAAAGACCTATTTATAAATACCCCACACGTATACGTTTTTTTGTATTAAATTCGTTAAGCGGTTAACAAAATACTTCTACTTACTAAGTTTCAACTGTGTAATCCTAATACTTTCGGAATAAAGTGGCTGTGACATACGGACGGACAGACAGACAGACATGACGAAACTATAAGGGTTCCGTTTTTTGCCATTTAGGCTACGGAACCCTAAAAAAGAAAATCTTCCATCTGCCAACTTTATGCCTTGACTAGCGGCCGCCCGTGGCTTCACCCGCGTGGTTCCCATTCCCGCTGGAAAATCGGGATAAAAAGTATTCTATGTTTTAATCCAGGCTATCTACTATCTGTGTGCCAAATTTGAACCAAATCCGTTCAGTAGTTTTTGCGTGATTGAGGAACAAACATCCAAACATCTAAACATCCAAACCCACAAACTTTCACATTTATAATATTAGTAGGATTGTAAACATAAGTGCACTTATAATCTTCAGTTATAATATGCAGTGTTAAAAATTAGGTGCACCTATTTATATAATCTTCAGCAGTATTTTTGTCCCATAAATACTTATAAAATAGTGCATAATTTATTGCTATGCGAACCCACCATACTGTTCAATTTCGTGGCTATATTATTGTGGTTTAATATTGTGCAAAACAGTTAAATAATCAAAGCTAAGTATATTGTAAACACGCTAAGTATGTTGTAAACACGACTATCGATCGTATCGGACAATAATAGACATGAAATATGCCGTTTACTTTAACCGATAGTTAGGTTTTAACCGCGCGGTTCCCACGCGTATGATAACCGTGATAATAGCACGATCCTACTAAACTATCCGTTTGTGCTTGTATTTGCATACTACTGCTAACTATACTAATACTATATGAAATTTTCCTTTTTTTCTTTAACTAATTTCAATTAGAAAGTCTACGTGAACTGTTAGGTATCTACCAATACAAAAAAGATTTCCAATTTGATAAGTTATATTGTGATCAATGGGGAAGGCAACGCAAAGATAATTGTAGATGTCGCTGCGTACGCTTGTTCCTAAGACAGTACTTTTGATTGGTTAAAATATGTCAGAAATGACATTTGGCATTTGAAACAACCAATCAAACGATTTTGGTACAAGCGTTTGTGGCGCCATTAGTTCCTCAGTTTGCATCCCGATTAATAATAGTCTTAAAACTTTTTTTTCTCTCCAATAGGATTGTGTGATTGAAATTAGGCTTCAATTATGTTATTCTTATTCTTTAAATGATACTTAAGTGTTCCCTATACTGGAAGAGCTGTTAATATCGTCAGAAAAGCTTTTATAATGGAATTCGTTCTTCTACTAATAAAATGACAGTAATAAATGTTGTTTATTCCACCAGCTGTGCGTTCTACTGCTGGCGACGGCGCTGGTCTCTGGCGAGGAGAAGAAGACAGAGAAGCGAGGTGTGTTGGGCCTGGGCTACGGGGTGGGCCACTCCGCGCCGCTGCTGGGCGGCTACTACGGCCACGGCCTCGGCCTCTACAACCACGGGCTCTACGGCCACGGGCTCTATGGCCACGGGCTCTACGGCCACGGGCTCTATGGCCACGGCCTGGCCGCCCCACTCGTTGGCCACGGCCTGGCCGCCCCCCTCGTGGGCCACGGGCTCTACAGTGCCCCGCTAGCCTATAGTCCGCCACTCCTCGGCTTGGGCCATGGATGGCATTGATTTAGTGTTCGTAATTTGCATTAAGGTTTTATTGTAGTAGTGCCAAATTTTGAGCTGATTGTGTGTATACTTTGGTGTTTAATATATTGTAAAAATAATTGAGTTAGGAATGCTTTCATTTTACCCGAACCTTTTCCTTCTTCAATAAAAATATAAGTTATCAAAGTCAAACCAATTACAAACTTCGATTTATTTTTGGTAACTTATATGAATAACTATCCTAAGTTTTTATCCTCCGGGATGTAACCACAGAATAGATATAAGTAACGTTACGTAATTTGGCTACATCCTACATCCGAATATTTAAACGTAGTATAATAAAGTTACTTTCTGTGATTTACCTACCAGTAAATGATAAGCTATGAAACCCACATAAAATAAACATCGAAATACTAATAAATAAGCCAATTTAAACGACTATAGTTATTTTAGAATCGACTAAATATTAATAATCGTTTCGCAACCGGAAACTGTCGGTTTTAAGTCTCGATCTCCGGAAGTTTCAACACTAGGTAGTGCCACATGGTGCAGAAATGTCGATTTCGTATAATATGTCTGAAGTTGTGACACTTGGCTTATAAGGATAATGTTCCGAGACCGCAGGTTGTAAGTTTAGATTAATTGAGAAATCATTGATATACTTAAACTCTGTGATTCGGTTTAAAATTATTTTCCCAAGACATATTTCAAAGTTTTGTTTGCTTTTAAAAGCAAGTAACGTTTATATTTTTTTTCCCTAGCAATGCATTATAGTTTTAAATAATCTTCTAGGATTTTATTCGATTGAATTTGTTGCATCTTGCGCTTGTCCATAAAAAGATAAAAGTTGATTGAAAAAAAATAGAGCATTAAAAATAATGAATTTGAATGCAAATTAATTTGATATGAATAACATTTTATTTACATACATACCAAGTAATAATAAACTAACGAATTAATATATCCGATTCTATAGGTAGTCATAAGTAGTACCCAAGTCAAATCATATTTTTTTAAAGTTATAATAATAAATATTATTTTAAATATTCAATGTCATTAGCCCACCTTCCCAATAAGTATAGGTACCTATTGGGGATGACGTAAAACACGATGTCAGAATTAATTGTGTTTTGACAGTTAAAAGCGATAAATCGCTATATGATTATCGCGTTTCGGTGGTAATGCTAGGGCGCAGAACTAAGTACATAAGCCACACTTAGCTCACCCCCCGGCGTTGTGATCTACGATACAGATACAGCTACGATGATCAGTGCCAATCCCATAAGGGTAAATTTATCCACATTTTATGCGCATACCTGGCCAACTTAACACAACTCAATTTCTACTAGTTTCCTTATCTATGCTGTAATTAGGCAAAACTATATGACTTTTATTTCATGTCTATATGACTTGATTCTTGGGTAACCCAAGTTAGGCTGATCTAATGTAATGGTCACTTTTTATTAAATTTCTATTGCAAAGATCACTTTATAAAAAGGGCTGAAATTGAAACTAAACTGGAAACCTAGCAAAATCATGTCACTAACATCGAAAACGAGGAGCTCGGTGGCGCAGTGGTTTAGCGCCTGGCCCAGCGACTGCGGAGGTTAAGCAACTTTCGCAAGGGTCGGTCATGGGATGGATGACCAAAAATTTATTATCTCGAGCTCCTCCGTGCTTCAGAAGGCACGTTAAGCCGTTAGTCCTTGTTGGCTGCATTTGCGTTAACACCCACGAATCCGCATTGGGCCCGCGTGGTGGGTTATTGCCTGTCATCCTTATCCGCGCATAAGGAAGGCCTGTGCCCCAGCAGTGGGAATCACAGAACAAAGATTTTTTTTTGTGGTGGGAATATTAAAAATGACTGATGGACATTTCAACATAAAGTATTATCGCACGCATGACCCCAACATTGGGCATAGGTCTCCCCCAAGGATCTCCATGAACGATCGGTCCTGCGGTGCCCGCATACAGCCCGCGACATTAGGTCGGTCCCACTATTTCCATTGAGAATCACTTGTGGAATCACCATCGTGAGTCGGTACGCCTTGTCGGGCCTACCCACAGAGCGTCATCCGTTCCAATCCTTTCCGCCCAATGGCCATCGATTCTTAAATTATATTTTATTTTTTTGTTGACGAAAAAGGAAAATGGTTTTGTTCGAAATTGGCCCAATCAGTGCTCCTACAAAAACCATGAGTTTATTAACGGCAGCACACATGACGTTGCCGGTTGCAGGCAGCTTCCGACAACCACAGTCAGATATTAGCCTCACATGCAATGCACTGCACTGCACCCGCCACTTGCTCTATTTTGTGACACTAGGGCTGTTAACATTTGTGTGTAGTTTATTTGATGTAAGATGTGAATTTCAAAGTCGTGTTACGCGTCCTTCATAATTCATATCTACTTTTATTTTCTAAAATATCAGTTAGATACAAAACATCAACCTACACGAAAAAGCTGGATTCGGTCATATTTCGTAAAATATTTTTGGTTCTGTAAAATTCATTTGTTGAGATACCTACCTATTTCATTTGTTTAGTATTTCAAAGTATCATTTATTATACACGTTGTCATGGGTACAGAAAATATCTATCATCCCGAAATAAAGTCTAAAATAAAGATGAAACTTAAACTACTATTATTTTATTAGTGAGGGCCACCCCTAGCTTAGTGACTATCTATAATTGCAATCTAGGATGCTATAAAAAATAAGCGAGCACCGATTACTTCACATCACTTTCATCCTGCCAACCAACCTACAAATGAGATTAAACACCTATTTATTTTGTTACAGTAACCCACCACATACTACAGATATTTTTCTGAAAAATCAGGAATTTTGTGCATATCCTAGACAGGCAATCTCCTTTACAGGGAGGTAATATTTCCCTTATATGGTTTGGTTACCCTATATAGGGAGCCCACATGCTTAGGGCACCAAGTAGTCTTAATCCGCCACTGAGAGGACCCCATAGTTCTCGTTTTATTTCCCGGGTGGGGGGGCCTCAAATCAGCACCTAGCCGAGGGCCACCAATGGAGCCAGACCGGGTCTGAACGTAATAGGTACCTAATCTCTGGCTATCTCCAAAAAAATCCTAAGGACGATTGTTTCGGTTTTGAAACACATTACTGCCACTATTTTCAAGGAATCTTAGTTTAGGTTATAGCATCAAGTAGGTTAAAACCGGGATAGATGCCCTACTTTTTGTAACAGCCTCCTAATTTAAAAAATAAGCTTTAATATGAATATTTACTATGCATGTAGGCTAGCTCAATCATTTATGATGAATCATAAATATTTATTTTTGACCTATCAATTACAGATTTTGGAGAATTAGCTTTCTGTGGAACCCTTTTTTTTGAGGATAGATGCCTAACCCCTTAGAGTAAGACGGGCTTCTACAGAAAGAGAAGCCATACGAAGCGTTCCCCTCTGCCGAAGTACAAGCCCAAATGGGCATACGCATTAGTAAAACCAGTTGCGCCCGGATTTCTTTCTAGACCGAGTCCAGTCGCGCATGTGAACGCTGCTCTGTTTAAAATGTCGATTTGATGAGGTTTTTGCTGTTAAAAGAGGTCTCGAACATCAAGTATACAAAAAGATGGTGTTACATTTCACATGAAAGTAAATTTGTATCATATTATTGCTATTTGTTTACATTAAAACATTAAATTCGTATATTTTATTCTTGATTAGTTGTCAGATTTGTTCAGTGACATCGGGTCTGCTAGTCCATGGCACGTCCGTACAAATTTCAGATCTGTCGCTAGATAAATCCGAGTTCTCGCCGATGGACAACTTAGTGATGTTACCGTTAAATAATGTTTGTCGATAAAGTGTTGGTCAATCTGGCCCTGATTCTGCGTCAAATTAATTTGCGAGATTTTTGCATGATTTGCTCTGCACTGGTGTGAGCGAGACAGATATCGCGAAATAAATGTCGAAATAGTAGATTATACAACAAGTGAATAAAAAGGGAATTTAGTTCGAGGGACTAACGGCCGTTTGCACTAAACTTAAGAATCGCCTAGTTTTTTCCAAAGTACAACTCGAGCAAGATAATTAGGCGCATGATAGCTGCATGACAGCTAAGTTCATGACACCGTTTTAATTTGGTCGAGTTATAGTTAGGAAAGACTTATGCGATTCTTAAGTTTAGTGCAAATAGCCGTAAGTATTATACAAAGAACCGAGATGTGTTTTTTTTCACGAGTTGTGTACTCTACTTTTTACCATTGAAATCATATCTCTTTCAATATACCACCTCGAATGAGGTACCTATCACATTATGATAAATCAGGCCATTTTTGAGACATTGAATGTACAGTTTCTTAGAAAAATAATGATATATTTTACTATATTGACGACATTATCAAAATCAGTTTGCTATTTTTTTATTCAACGGTCGGTCAAAATTCAAATTGTTGGGTGGCAGTACTGTCATGGAGCGATGTTCAGTGTCAGCATCCTGAGCCCAACGTCCCTGGGTACACATTAGTCACAACCCAATCACCTACACTCTCGAGCTTTTTGTATAAAGCTCAAGCGTATAAAACTGACCTCTTTGTTGTTATTCACCCCATCGTAAAATGATTGAGTTTGTAACCTTTATTCCTTTTTCCGTATCGATATTGCTGCATCGACAGTTGAGCCCAGCCCTTTATGTCAAAAACGTGTCATATTTTGATGTGTGACTCATCCGTACACAATTTTTTGCTGTTTTGTTTTATTTTTTATGTGTGAGTGTCGTCATTACAGTGTTGTTTTTGTATGTGGGTATGCGGAATTGCACTTGTGTGCATTTTCCCCCCCCGCAAAAAATGCCAGAATAATTTGAATAGAGTTTAATCGCTAAGGCTTCTCCCTTCGTGAAAAACGAAGCCTTTGTTGCTCGAAGCCTAACCCTATGGATAGTTGCCCCACTATGAAAATACTAAGAAGGATAGATGCCTGCAGTGCGGGATGGTGTAAATGAAAAACCCAACCAAATTTTATGAGGTTGTTCTACTTCTAAACAGCAATATATACGTAAATATATAAAAATGCATCATAAAACTAAAAATTCTATAAAAATATACACTGACACCATATATGCGTATATATGGTGTATGGAGGAATAGATACCCCTAAGGGTACCTGTACGTCGATGCTACAATCAGTAAAGAGTCCAAATATAATTACATATATGTAAATATATAAAAAATAACAAAACACAAAAAATAATTGTAAATATACACTGACACCATTTATGAGCATTTATGGTGGATAGAAGCATTTACCTTAAAAAATCAGGGCAACTATCCTTTTTGATAGGGATAGATGCCCAAGTAGTTTTTAAATAAATTATAAACAAAAGAGCAATTATTTACACCCAGGTGCACACTTAATGAACCAGTACATTGTCATAATAAAAAATATAATGGAATTTATTACTACTTATAAAGTGAACGTGTTCGTGAAGTTTACCGCGAAGATTTTTGCACGCACGAGCAAAACGCGTCCACGCCGTATGGTAGCCCTTGGGCTATAAGGTGCGGGGTGACTACGGCTTCTACTCATATTATTAATTCTTAGTTGCGAGTTTGAGAAGTTAGATTTTTTGAAAATGAGGCACCTATCCATTTGCGGCGTCTATCCCGGTTTTACCCTACACGCTGTTTCCTATTTGAGCCTCGGTTTTAATTAACTATAAGGAATCTTGCAATGGTAAATATTTATGTGGGCCCAGTTCTCCATTTGCATAAATTCCAACTTTAAAATTGTGTTCCAAGCATAAACTATCGCACATTAAGCCATCCTATTTAATTAGTAACTATTTTAATATCAAAACGGATTTAGCACTTAATTCTAGGATACATTTGAGTCAGACTAAAGACAAAAAAGGCCATTTATTTTATAGATTTAATTCCTACCTAATACAGAATTCACTTGAATCACAGAATATATACTCTAACGCGCTTGAATACTGCCCCTCTACTTAAATGGGCAATTTTCTATTCGTTCGCTCTTAAAAATAAGCAATTACACGATCAAGTCACATGTCGCAAATTTATGTAAATCAGAGACATTGTTGTATAGTATGGAATTGACAAGCCTACGACCCGTAATTTTAGAAGTTATGACTTATTTTTAATTTAGCGAACGAATAGGAATTTGGCCACTTAAGTATGGGGGCTGGATGCTTACACGGCTTAGTGGTGTTTTCGAATTCTCTGATCATGAAATTAGATTCATCCAAAAGTATTCGGAATTATTGTGATCACTTATTTTGTTTTCATGATAAATATGACTTTTACGTGATGGTTCGCATCGGTTGTACTGTAGAGTAATTATTACAAATTGTATAACAGTCTTAAAATAGTTGGTAAATACTATAATCAGGTCAGGACCGCGAGGCCCTGCGCTGACATTTTTCGACCTGCTGCAGTCCACTCACTAACCTTTTCAAATCGATTTTTGAACTTTATAAACGTTTATAATAAGCCAATTCACGTTTCTGCTTACACTAAGTCATAAGAAAAATTTTTTTCTTCTATAATACTCGTAATATTTGACTCAAGAAAACTTCAAATATAAGTTTGTCTATTTAGTTTACTTTTAGTTTACGTTACGTTTAGTTAGTTTTTTGTATTTAGTTGTCTACCAGTTTAATCTAATAGGTTTCTTAAGCATTGGCAACAGACGATACCCGTCATTCACACCGACGATACTCGTCATTGGTTTTACTTAATGTTGGACCTTATCACTGAAGTAATAATGTCACCAATTGACATGTTTTCATTTTTTACAAGGTACCTTAAATCGAAAACCATTTCGAGGTTTTTCAATTTCTGACACCGTACATAATTTTTGGGGGTTCTGATCAATTATTAAACGAAATATATGGAATAAGCCCTGTAGCATCAAGATAAAGGAATAATTAAAAATTAAACTCCTTTCCGTAAAAAAGTTGTGTGTTTTTATCTTTAAAAAAAAACAATAAACCGACTTCAAAAAACCTACCTCTAAAAAGCAAGAAATAATATTCGTAATAATAAAAACACGTCTATTGAAGTCGGGTGGGGCTGGAGTATAGATTCCTGTTTTTTATTTTAAAAGCCCCACCCGACTTCAATAGACGTGTTTTTATTATTACGAATATTATTTCTTGCTTTTTAGAGGTAGGTTTTTTGAAGTCGGTTTTTTGTTTTTTTTAATAAATTTTTTATTTTTTTATTTTTAGTGTAGGTACCTTGTAGGTATATATATTATTTAGATATTAAAATCGGCTCGGCCAAACGTGCGATAATAGCGAAGAAACATACTCGTATATACATACGGGTCAAACTGAGACTTTCGTGAGTATTTTTCAAGATTACTTGAAAAATACTGAACCGATTTCCAAATTTTAAAAAATGAGACCAACTTGGGAGCTTACCTAATGTACCTAACGTTTGAATAATTTCAATCGGTCCAGCCGTTTTCGAGTAATCGGTGGACATACACCAAAAAAAAATACAGACGAACATAGAACCTCCTCCTTTTTGGAAGTCGGTTAAAAAGTCATAACAACTGTCGTTATCAATTGTCGTAGTTCGGTTTTCAGAGTTCCTTTGAACCGTGGTGGTGTTGATCTTGGTTTTTTTAATTGTAAAAAATTGTGTTTTTCAAATTGTTATTTATTTGTATTACTCATGAATATGTCAAAAGTTAATGATTATTTCATGTAATGTAAAAGCAGGTCACATGGTAGATAAGAACATTAATTTATTTAACAATGATCGTCACTAAACCGTAAGCTCCTTTGATAAATACCACTGCTAAGTTGAAAAGCCTACCAAAATCAGAACAGCCTAACGCCTGCGTACTTTGCATCACTCTTGGTTTAAAGAATACAGCTATAAATTTTTAGACAGGCGTTCTATTTTTCCACTTCATGATGCACTACACAACGGAATGAAATATAAATATACCTACCTAATAAGTACTTAAATAAAAAAGTAAAATTATGCTGAAATTTCAAGTTAATTGTATGTTTCCCCTGTAGTCTAGTGGTTCGCCCACCCGTGTAAGACGCAGGGGTTCCGGGTTCGATTCCCAGGGGTGGGGGGGTACAATTTGTACTCGGTTTAGTTGGTGGTAGGTCTTTAAGGCCGCAGGTAAGAGTCCCGAAACTTTCCCTCCAATCACTCTAAACGGACGTGACTTAAAGTGGGTCCATCAGTTTAAATACCTAGGGCACTTCCTTACCGACGACCTTAAAGACGATCTAGATATAGAGAGAGAGCGTAGGGCTTTGGCGATACGTGGCAACATGTTAGCCCGCAGATTTGCTCGCTGCTCTGAGCAGGTAAAAATAACTTTGTTTAAGGCGTACTGCCAGGGTCTGTACACGGGAGGTCTTTGGACCAATTACACCAAAAAATCAATTAACACCCTGCGCGTACAATATAATAACATTTTCAGGATGATGTTGGGACTCCCTCGCTTCTGCAGTGCATCTAGTATGTTCGCACAATGCCAAACAGACGGGTTTCATGCCATCATTCGGAAGAAAGTGACGTCACTGCTGGGGAGAGTGCGAGGGAGTAGCAACAGCATCCTGAAAACCATAGCAGATGATCCATACGCGCCTATCTTGAGACACTTCGCGCGGACAATGACCGCAGAGGAGGATAACTCCTATGGGTGTTGTCCGCGCAGGTGGCCTCTGAGGTATTTATAATTTATTAATTTTGTAGTTGTACGTAAATTTACTAACCCTTAATTTTAAGTATCTTTTATTTACTAACCCATGGATCTTTGTTGTCTGAATAAATGCATTTGAATTGAATTGAATTGAATTGAATTGAATTGAATTGAATTTCATGTCCGCCTGGCTACTACCTACTACCATCTTACCGTCTGACGACATAACAACGATTTAAAAATTGTTGCCTTATCGTCACTTAACATCGGTGAGGTGAAACCCAAGCACTATCCCGTTGTGATTAAAAAAAAGTAATTGTAGCTTCTGGATAAGCATTGCAATTTTAAAGAATATCGAAGATGTACAAATACTAAATCTTTATTGCAAACTAAGTGAAAAATAAGCACCTGATTTATTCTAATGCAACTATTAAAATGTTTTTATAATATTTTTTGAGCCACTTCGGTTAAGAAATAATAAATATGATTTACTCCATAATATTTATTCATGAGTTGTCAATAAACTGTATCACGCTAGTAGGTACCATCTTGACATTGGTTGGACAGAATCGCTCCGTTTCGTCATCCCTCAGCCGCACGCAGTACTTCAAAGAGCCGAGGGCCGTCCCTTTCGCAACGATCTTAATTTTGAATTAATTACCAAACACTCATATAAAAGTATCCGACATGATATGGATCATCACAACACAGTCGTCCCTTGGAAAATGAAATCGTTTGTGAGTGCTTTCTTTTATTTTACTAATTATTAATTAAAACCTACTTCTTTATGTTTAAATTCTCCGTGAGTGAACAAATTTTACGAATTTTGCTTATAATTATAAAATTAGATACTATTTAAGCTCGACAGTTTGCATTCAATAAATTGTAATATGTATTTTTTATCAATAACATGGATATCTAACTAACTCGTGTTATTGAAAGGATGTCTTATCGTTTTCATTATCATACTATGCTAACGAATAGACTGGCCATTGAAATATTATAAAATGTCCTTGTTAATGTGCGCATATCCTTGCGATACGCATGTGGGTCAAATATTAAGATTCCTCAGAATCGTAACCGTATAATACTTAATAAACGAAGGTTGGGTTCATCAGATTCGATCAAAGAAACAAATTCATACGTATCGAATACATTACTATGCAGATTTTAAATTGCAAGTTGCGTTTGGGTGTGAGTGTGACTTTTAAATGTGTTAAAGATTACAGAAACACTTCAGTATGACACAATGTTTAAATATTCTGTTAGTAAAAAACTACACTCTACAGTATTAAAATGATTTAGTTGCTACGAATAACAATTTCACAGTAGTTCGATACAAAAGACATCAACGCGCCTTCACGTAGCAATTTAAGTTTAGTAGATGAATTAATAAGTCATCACTTTAAAAGTTAAGAAGTGTTGAAATTATGTAACTAATATCTTGCTCTAGTTCTAAAATAATTTGTTTTCTAGTAGTTAATTAGAAAATAACACAGTTTGGTTTAATTATAAATCTATTTTTGCCATTCCTATAGTTTCAGTCGCTTAAGGAATCCAAAATTCAAAAATAAAGTAAATATTATATCATTTGTTTTTTTCTCAGGTGTGTCTTCTAGTCCTGGTGGCATCGGCGTGCGGCGCGCGTGACAAGCGCGGCATCTTTGGCGAGCCCGGCGGCCTGCTGTCTGCGCAGGCGCCGTCCCTCTACGCAGCGCCGCACCTCTCGCACTCTCTGCACTCAGCGCCGCACCTCTCGCACTCTCTGCACTCAGCGCCGCACCTCTCGCACTCTCTGCACTCAGCACCACTACTCACCGCGCCGGCTCTGCACTCCGCACCCCTACTGACCTCTCACTCCCTAAATTCCGCACCTCTTCTCTCTTCTCCATCCTCACACTCTGCTTCGTTACTGAACTCGCACTCTCTACACTCTGCTCCGTTACTGGACTCGCATTCTCTGCGCTATGCTCCATCACTGAGCTCACAATATCTGCACTCTACTCCGTTACTGAGCTCCCATTCTCTGCACTCTGCTCCGTTGTTAAACTCGCATTCTCTGCTCTCTTCTCCGTTACTAAACTCACATTCTCTGCACTCTGCTCCGTTACTGAGCTCCCATTCCCTGCACTCTGCTCCGTTACTGAATTCCCATACTCTGCACTCTGCTCCGCTATTGAGCTCTCATTCTCTGCACTCTGCTCCATTACTGAGCTCTCATTCTCTGCATTCTGCTCCATTACTGAGCTCCCATTCTCTACACTCAGCACCACTACTCAGCTCATCTCTTCACTCACCATCCCTTCACAGTCTGAGCTCACCATTATCCCTACATTCCCCTCACCTAAGCTCGTATTCCTCCCCACTCCTTACTTCCCACCACTCTTTACCACACAGTTCGTATTCCCTACACTCCGCGCCGCTTCTAAGCCACCATTCTCCTTCATACGCTGCAGCAGCCCCGGTGCTGAGGTCCTACCCTGCCCCCCTTCTGCAGACCCCCGCGCTATCCACCGATCATGTTATTCAACCTCTCCCTCTGGCTCACTCTGCCCCTAGATACGCCTCTGGATGGTGATTGGAATTTAAGTTTTATAGTAATTGTTGATGTTAACAATGTTTAAAAATATGTAGTACTACCATATTTATCGTTTTTACGTTGACCGCACAACAATGGTGAATGCCAAATAAATTAAAGTACTGTTTTTGTTGATATATTTCCACTTTTCATTTTTTACCCTTACTGTTTTTGGTGAAACTATTGCAGCATTTTGTCATAAAGCTCATTAAATAATGACATGGCATGCTATGTTTACTCACGACACTTGGCCTTGTCGCAATGTGATACACAAAATGTGAAAACGTATTTACAAGCTCAAAGCGGGCGTTGCGCAAAAGCAGCTCGCCTGGCGGGCTTGATGCCTCCATGTTAATAGTGGACCATGTTTTTTTTACATTAAATCGGCTTACTCTTTGCCACATTCGATAACCATAAGGCTAGAAATAGGCACAAGGATGAAGCCAGCTTGCTCAGTAGAAGCCTATTCACTCGGGCTTTAAATATCGCTGGGTTGTATGCTTGCGGGAATACAGACGCAGCAGGGCAGGGAATTCCACTCCTAAGCTGTGCGCATTAAAAAGGAAGATGAAAAACGTCTGATGATATTGATGTTTTTTTTTTCTTTCTTCATCTATAGCCTCTGAGACAGCGCATGTGATCTCGGGTTGTTGGCGTGCACTAGAGGCTAGTGAACGCCCCTACCAAAGTAGATGTCGTAGATTTGATTCATTAGAATAGAACAAAAAAGGTTGCCTGGAAGAGACCGCTCCTGCGGTTAGGCCGCCTTTTCTCAATGTAGTTTTAAGTTTTAAATTTTTGTAAGTATATTATTCTCCTTTTAATGTGTGAGCAATAAGGAGTTTTATCTATCTATCTCATGATTATGACATTTATGCTCATTTAACTCATTTGACAATGGACGACGATCTTGACCATTAATCATCTAATTCAAGAAAAAATAAATATGAAAGAACAAATGCAATTAATGTAGTTTAGGCTTGCATGCCTATACTTACAGGATACAAGGGCAAGATTGTTAAAAGAGTTAGGTTCTAATTCACATAAAACAAATATATACCTAAAATTACCTTCTTTGAATATTTCATAATAATCCTGTTCTAATAGTAGATTGTTATACAAGACGCTAAAATGACCCATTGCATACAGCGAGGGAATAAATAGAAACCGAGTTACAATGGGTTTTAGCGTCGTGTGTTACACTCTACTTTTCACTACGAAGGCGAGAAAATAAAATACAATATTAAATACCTAGTTTATACTTACGTAAACGAATCCACTCATTTTTCTATCCTCCACTTCATAAACTTTTCATACAGTATTTAAATAAATGATTTGTGCTTGACGGCAAAACATTAAAATTATTTCATTCCTATTACTTACTTACAGTCACACAATTCAATCAGTTTGGTATTAGAGAAAAATTCTAAAGATTTCGCGCCTTTTTTAATTTCTACTGTAGCAGCTAAGAAACACAATGCACGCATTCTACGATCAAACTTAAAGTCACAGAGTATAAATATAAGTCTATGATTTCACCGAAGAGATCGCTGTTTTTAGTTCCATTTTCAAAAATAAATGAGAAAATGATAACTACAGCGCCCCCTAGCGGTTAAACACCATAACATCTATCTGAGAACCATGGCCGATAACCCACAAACCCATTACAGAAAACCGCATCGAAATCAATTGAGTAGTTTTAGAGAACTTCTCAAGCGCAACTTATCTGGTTGCTGCAGCACCCCCTGGTGGTCTACCACCATGTAACATATCTAAAAACCTGCTCTGAAATGAAACCTTTTGATTGCAAAAAACCGCATTGAAATCGGCCCAGTAGTTTCCAAGGAAAATGGTAATAGATAAACTTGACTTATCTGGTTGCTGCAGAGCCCCCTGGTGGTCTACCACTATGAAACATGTGTAAGAACCTGCTCTGAAATGAAACCTATTGAATGCAAAAAACCGCATCGAAATCGGCTTAGTAGTTTCCGAGGAAAATGGTAACAGACAAACACACAAACAAACAAACAAACGCACAACCTCTAACCCCAAACGCATATACCGCCTCCGTTCCGTTCCATCCGTCTCGTGGGTAAAAATAAAAATGAGAAACAGTATTAAGTCGAGCGAGTCTTTATTCGTGATTATGAATAAAGACTTTTTCACTCCTCTTGCTCTAAAAGTCCGTCATTGTAAGGTACAAGAGCCAGGATAAAATAGCAAAATTACCCCTAGGGGATAAAGTTTTTTCTTTTTTAATGTTTGTCTATTACCAATGACCCTACTAAAACGAAAAAGTCTTTATTCATAATCACGAATAAAGACTCGCTCGACTTAATACTGTTTCTCATTTTTATTTTTGAAAATGGAACTAAAAGCAGCGACTCTTCGGTGAAATCATAGACTTTTATTTATACTCTGTGACTTTAAGTTTGATCGTAGAATGCGTGCATTGTGTTTCTTAGCTGCTACAGTAGAAATTAAAAAAGGCGCGAAATCTCTAGAATTTTTCTCTAATACCAAACTGATTGAATTGTGTGACTGTAAGTAAGTAATAGGAAAGAAATAATTTTAATCTTTTGCCGTCAAGCACAAATCATTTATTTAAATACTGTATGAAAAGTTTATGAAGTAACACACGACGCTAAAACCCATTGTAACTCGGTTTCTATTTATTCCCTCGCTAAAGCTCGGGAATAAAACTACCTCGTATGCAATGGGTCATTTTAGCGTCTTGTATAACAATCTACTATTTCGTTTTAGTAGGCTCATTGGTAATAGACAAACATTAAAAAAGAAAAAACTTTATCCCCTAGGGGTAATTTTGCTATTTTATCCTGGCTCTTGTACCTTACAATGACGGACTTTTAGAGCAAGAGGAGTGAAATAGTAGATTGTATTACAAGGGGGCAAAATAATATTTTTACGGCGAGGGCGCTTTTTTGAATCCAGAGCGAAGTGAGGGATTCTAGAGTAGAATCCCGAGCGTAGCGAGGGATTCTTCAGTAGAATCCCGAACGTAGCGAGGGATTCAAAGTACATCGCCCGAGCCAAAAATATATTTTGCGCCCGAGTGATACACTCTACTTTTCATCCCCTTTCTATGAGAAAATAAATAGGAGACTGTGTTTATGTAATTAATGAAAATGTTCTTTATTTAAAACAGACACGTGAAAAGTAAAAATAATTACAAATTTATAGTTACGTTTGATACACTAGCGCAATTTTCAAAAGTTATTGTACTTAGTACGTAAGTATGTACTAATTACAAGAACACAGACTTAATTCGCGCGCTTATGTTTTTTTTTCAGTTTGCGCGCTCGCCGCGCCGTCTATACAGCCAGTCAATACATACCAGCTGGCGGCGGCGTTCGAATTCTTTGAAAGATACATGTTCTAAATTCAAATCTCTTTTCCTCCCACTAAAAAGCTCTTACCAGAAAAGAGCTATTTTGGTCCCACTTATATAGGAACAAAGCATAACTTTTCGAATAGAAGGGATGAAAAAGTAATATACGTATCATCGTTCTTTTCCTTGACCTGCCAATATTTTAAAAGTAAGATTTATAATTTGATTACATACTTTTATGCCTATTTACGTATAAATCAAGTGAGCGACTATTAAAGTTAGGTACCATTAATTCCAATAATGAATGTTTATAGCTGTGAGAAACACTTAAGATTCGTTTATTATTACGTAGCTTACCGCATCGAATAGAGGCTTGCCTCAATTATGGAACGTCGGCTATCAAGCCACATCGCGTTATATTCACATAAAGCTAACGATTTGATGATAAATCTACTTAATGTTTTCTGCAAAATATTTACTAATAGGTAATCATATAAAGCAGAAGGCAATACCGCTTACGGTACAAATTGGATTAGAGTTTAGTAGAACGCATACACAAATCGCTAAATATTAGTATTTTTAGGGTTCCGTAGCCTAAATGTCTGTCTGTCTGTCCGTCCGTATGTCACAGCAACTTTATTCCGAAAGTATTAGGATTACACAGTTGAAACTTGGTAGGTAGATGTATTCTGTTAACCGCTTAACGAATTTAACACAAAAATAAAAATACATGGAACTGAAACTGAAAAAAAAAAATTTGTTCAAACCAAAACGTGTGGGGTATCTATAGATAGGTCTTTTAAAATGACATTGAGGTTCCTAAGACGATTTTTTTTCAAAGTCAACCGTTTGAAAGATAAACACCGCCAAATTGGTAAAATGTGTGTGTCCCCCCCCTCTAACTTTTGAAATAAGAAAGTGAAAAATCTAAAAAATATATATGCTGTAGATCTTAATAAACACTTTCAACGAAAATTGGTTTGAACGAGATATAGTTAATAGTTTCCGAGATATATAATATTTTCCAAAACCGCAAATATAACTTTGTCATTCATACCAACACTGTGAAAAACAAAGTTATTTTTGCAGACGGAAAATAATAGTGGTATTAAATATCGTATGGTATAAGGTAACTACGGAACCCTACTGCGCGTGGCCCGACACGCACTTGGCCGGTTTTTTTATTTGTCGATTAATTATTGTCGATGCTTCGCAAACGTAAATAGGTAGCTATTATCTTCACATTAAACGCGTTGAAACTAAAACATTTGTGATTAATACTATATTTTTGTTCAAACGCGTTTAATACCTGAGATTTTAATGTAATAAAATTTTAAAACGCAACGCGAAAGTTTTAAAATTTATACCTGCTTAATTGTAATAAGAACTTAGTGTTCAGAAGTCTCCAATTTTAAAATGTAGATGTTTTATGGTCAATGTAAATTATTTATTATTCTAACACACACTAATAAGAAAGAGCCATATTACTGTCATACTTTGTATGAAAATTGGCACGTTTGCCACAGAATGTTTCCCACAGACTTATAAAAAATTTCGCTGGCATTCTGTTTCTATGATGTTTCCATAAGTTCAGCCACACCCGCACCGTGACTGGGTCTGCGCTGTCAGGGTCACTAACCTCGCATTGTAACTTGTAATGTTATTGTGCAAAACTTAAATAAATTCATGTTTACAAACATTTCTAGTCACTTTGCAAAATCCTGTCCCGTGGTTTTTAACAGTTCAATGTTTGTATCCAAACTCGATTTGAATACTCGTATGAATATAAGATTCTTGAACAAAAGAGGACGTATGTAAAAAAAATTTTTACGTTCTATGGATATTAGAAATTAATAGGGTTGGAGTAAATAAAGGTACAGAGATGGCTCTTCTAAGAAAAAACATTACAGGAAAAAACATTTTAAATAAATTCATTAATAATAATGTCAGGCCCTGCCCATATCGAATTTGATTATTTGATTTAGTGCCCAAGTTATTGTGCGATATCTGCAGCCAACCGCAACTTCCGTTGATATTTTTAATCTAGGGTCAACCATTTAAATTAATTAGCATACAAACGGACAACACGACCTCCTATTTTATTGCTCTCAATTTTCGGCATAATTTACATTAAATTGATAATAATATACATTCTTCCATTGACAACAAAGGTCAGCTCACATTGGACGGTCGAAGTTTATGGATAGAAATTACCTGTGTACTACGTCACATGCAGCGAATTTATACACCTATAGGTGGAAATTGCATACATAGGTGTACAAGTACAAATAACAAGATAAGACGAAACTGACTTCAATAAAACAATTAATATGCATTTTCTGTACCGTCAGGACAACGTCACACCATGGGCGTAGGAAAGGGGGTGGATGCCCAGAATGGTCTGATACCCACCCCACATAAAAACCTTCAGACACAAAAAGATTTGTTTAAGCGGAAGCCGAGAAAGTTGACAATTTTTCGTTCATTAAACGGAAACTCAACTTAAATATGTAAGATGATCATCGCTTCTAAGAGACCACTGGAGGGAAGGTTGCCAGGTGGCCGGGACCCACCGATTTTTTTCCCGAAAAGTAAGCATATGTCCCGGGTCCCAGAATTGAGATAATTGACCCGAAATTTTCGGAAACTAAGTACATAGTTTTTTCCAAAAACTTTAGATTAGAATTGTTTATTACCATTAAGAGGTGATAATTTTTGTTGTAAGTTTAGTTTTTTATGTTTGAGAATACCAGCAGCCTTTCTTCACACCTGCACCTTAATCAATTTCAGCCGCCCTAGCATGACCACCGAAATATGGTATGTAATGTTTCGCGTGATATAGCGTTTTATGTTATACATCACTAGCGTATACTTTAGAACCATAAAATGCTGTATCCACATTTAGTCTAAACAATACGTATTCGATATAAGTTTAACTTAGTGATCCCGTTCGAGATCTTATGTTTTGTGACTTTTCTCAAAAATTTAATTTATTCATAATGACTCATTGTATTAGAAAGCAAGGGAATTCAAAATAAAACCACAGTTTTGTTATATGTGTATTTTTATTCTGTAGCCACCCCCCTGTAGATGAAAGGCCAATCTCTACCGCAGACCTATCCGAGGTTACATTTTGTTGTTATTTAATTCTTTATTTAGCAACTTTTGCCTGGCGCCCGAGTTATTTTGTTTACATACCCACATCTCTTATATATATAATTTTTTTTTTAAACATTACAATTGGCTACCCCCTGGATCTAACTAGATCCAGCCAATAATATTTTTTTTTTTTTTTATTTATCAATAAAATTGCTATATCATATCGCGCTTCTGCGGTCATGCCAGGGCGGATGAAGTTGATTTAGGTGCTCTTCTTGATTATATAGGTATTTTTCTAATACCGTTCAAGACTCACTTCACTGAATTTCAACGATATTTCTAAGACTTACCCGTTACGTCTAGTTATGTGGAAGTAATAGTTATATTATTGCGTGGAAAGTTTTTTTGCTCTCCCTCGGAAACTACACCTTTTTTGGGATGAAAGGTACGCTATGTCCTTTTCTGTACCCCTGACAACGTGTATGCAAAATTTCACGATGATCGGTTCAGTAGTTAAGATGTGAAGGCGTAACAAGCAAACAAACGGACTTTCGCATTTATAATATTAAGTAAGGATTTAATAATTGATGATTAAATGTCTTAATTTTTTAAATTCTTAATCCTTTATGTGTGTAAACTATTTGGCACTATTATGACCCTTGTGCCCTAAGGTACTCTACCTTCTATTATAACGATGGTGATTGTGGTCTCATAAAATATGCCCATAGTAATATTAATTTATAATACTAACACAGGTGCTCTATGATTAGTACGTAATTAGACACACCTTACAAAGCTAGCTGAAGGCTCAAAATGTTTAGATATAAAATGCATTTAGCCTGTGGTGAACTTTAGGCACACTGACAATATGCACTCTAGCATCTTGATCATAAGTTTTATAAATGATTGAAATAGTTTCGCCTACGCATGCCATATCGTCCTAATCACAATATTATGCTGCAGACCTGCCGAATTTAATCTGGTTGTTTAGATCCTGCGCGGTATAAAAGCGCAGCGATGCGCAGACGCATCAGATCGGTGCACGACCCTGCAACACACCACACTATGAAGTACATTGTGAGTTTATCTACTCATCCTTACTCACTTGCATTTAGTAATCATAATAATAATTAACTTAGCTTCATGACATCATCATGCGATTTATTTAAACTTAGAGGACTAAGTACAATGTACTCTTATTTTCGATAAATATTCCAGCAGCGCCCACTTTTTGATTGTAGGTAAAAAACTAACTTGAAAATCTGTCCAAGCTTATAAATTCTTATTTGAATTAATACTTATCAAGAAAGACTGGAAATACTTATCATTTCTTAGGGAAAGACTAAATACTCGCGTGGACTAAAATCTGTGCTAAGTCTAAGGAAAAGGAGAAGTTAGTTTAGATTGCTTTAGTCTAGTGTAAAATAACCTGCGGCAATTTTTATTGCTTACAAGCAAGCATAATACATTATCATCGCTAAAAAGTAAAGTTCTTTATATGTGAATAATCAACAAAAAAAAATATCCTCCTTCACATAGCTACGATAAACATAGAACTTAAAATGAGTTTCACACTTTTTTATTATAAACTAATTAATGATTTGTCTTTCTAGCTATGCCTCTTGGCCCTGTTGGGGCTGGCATCAGCCGGCTACATCAGCCATGGCTGGTCCTCCCCGGTGGTGGTCCGGCGCGTGTACGTCCCCGTGCGGTACAGCAGCGGGTGGTCTGGATACGGGGGGCGCAGTGGTGGTTACGGGGGGTGGAGTGGCGGCTACGGGGGGCGCAGTCTCGGCTACGGAGGGTGGAGTGGCGGCTACGGGGGGTCGAGCGGTGGCTACGGGGGCTGGAGTGGCGGCTACGGGGGATCAAGTGGGGGCTATGGGGGATGGTGGTAGATTGGGACAAGTGCGTGGCGTCTAAATATTTAACATAGGCTATGTTCGTGAAACAACAATTATTTTTATCTAAGTCAACATAAATCATTCAAAATGTTAGTCATGTATAAGAACTATGTTATGAACAAACTTGCATCACGTTATTGCGAACCAACCTGGGGCCGTACCGGCTAACGAATCGATTTTCATAAAAGTCTGCTGGGTTTCAACTTAAAACAGAGAAATCAAAGTAAGCAATTTCGTTTTGTACTTTTTGTTGACGTGATTCGGAAGATATCGATGTTCGTGTGACATCATGAATTTGGGTTCGTCATTTTGGCCCAATTGGGGCTCGATTTATCTGTTTTAATTTGAAACCCAGCAGACTTTTATGAAAATCGATTCGTTAGCCGGTACGGCCCCTGGTGATAACATCATAAAAGTGTATCAACTTACGAGGACTTGTTTTCCTCCAAACTGAAATTGCGACAGAAACGGGTCTCGGTGTTTCGAGCTCTTGTTTAGGAGCCGTCAACAACGCGTCTGCGGTTTGCCAAAATTGCAATAACACATCTGGGGGGATACTCAAATGGCCACTTTTCTATGCGTTCGCTAACTTAAATCTTAAAAATAAGCAATTAATGATCAAGTCAGACGTCGCAAGTTTATGTAAATCACAGACATTGTTGTATTGTACAGAATTGACAAGCCTACGACACGTTATTTTGGTGTTTATGGCTTATTTTTAATTTTTAAGTTAGCGAACGAATAGAAAAGTGGCCATTTGAGTAGCCCCGCTGTTCCCAAATCAGATAAAGGTAAGAAGAGCAAGATTACGTTCTCGAATGGATTAAGGCGACTATAACCCTCAAGTGGCGCCCTCATCTTAATTTTATTCTCTCTCGCTCTCGCTAAGTATACAATGTATTTAAAATTCACATGCACAGATTAAAGCTATAGAAAATATAGTTCGTTGTAGTAGCAGAAGGCAAAAGTGCCTAAGTGGGCACTTTGGCTCTCACTTTGGCAATAGTAGGCAAAAGCCTACTATTTCTACAACAATAGTTATTTGTTATACAAGTGCCCAAAATCAATTTGTGCTGCGAGTGCCGACTTTAAATCACGAACTAGCAAAGTAGTGTAGAATTGAATCACGAGCGTAGCGAGTGATTCTAATATATACCACTGAGCACAGTGAGTGATTTAAAGGCACGAGGCAGAACAAAATGTTGGTCTCGTAAGTATAAAACATACAACTTTTCACCTCTACCAGTGAGAAAATTTTCACGTGACTTTCCTGGTAAAAAGCTTAATTCAGCATTATAAACTTGTTCACTTAACTCTTTTGGAGTAAAACAACTATCTTCAGCGTTGGACGCATTAATTTTTGTAATTTATCACAAAAATAGTTCGATCAAACATATGCTGAACATTTTTATTCATAAAGTAAGTAAAATAGATTCCCGTCGTTTTGATTACATTACGTTGTGTTTTTCTCTTATTCATTAATATTATAATCATAAAATATACCTATAATTTGTTAATAAATTTCATTAATTTTTCTTATTTCATATTTGTTTCATACATAAACCTTATTTTTTAACAATCCTTATTTAAAACTCCTTGGTATATCCGTGTATTTATTTATGTATGACACCATAAAGCACTCTATCTATCCTTTTCTCACATATCAATTTTACAAGTGTCATCCTTGTCACTTTATTTCTTTTTTTACTATTATTTTAAAAGTTGGTGTTAGAAATTAAAAAAGCACTTTGCCGCACGCTCGCAGCAAAAAACGATTTTGCTGTGAGTTTTTACGCGCCAAAAGCACCCTTTTCGTGCTGGAGAGGTGAAAAATATATTTTACTGAAATTATTGTTTGGAAATAAACTAAAGATACTTAGCTTCAATCTGTGCATGTGAATTTTCGAAACATGGACATTGTATACATAGCGAACAATAAATTTAATTACGAAGAGAGCGCCACTTTGAGGGCTATAGGAGCCTTAATATTGAAATATCTTTTTCTAAATCTAGGCGATTGTGTTACAGTGTTGTTGTCCTTAACATTTGCCCAATTATTATCACCGAGATTTATGACAATATTATGTGTATGTATTATGAAGACGTTTTCAAATGCAAATTGAAGATTTTTCGTTTGTTTTATGAAATACCGAAGATTTCGTATTGGTAATTTTATAAACAACACTAACTGCACGTTAAAAGTAAAAGGCAGTAACAATATTGTCTAAAATATGTCATAATTATTGACAAATATAATTTTAGAGCATACCAACATGTTCATGTCAAGTGTAAAAATTCCACGACAGTCTATTAACTGCGTGTTGAGAAACTAGCAAGCAAGGCGACTGGAACGCTGTAATAAAAAAAACTAGTAAAATCTAGACCAGTTTATCGACTTATGACAACCCATGTGATCTATGCCACACATTTTTTTCATTGTACACTGTGATATTTTGTAGTCTACTTTTGTATCAACTTTCAATAAATATTTACTAACTCTACTTTTCATTTATTGAAG
The DNA here is from genome assembly GCA_928269145.1 of Agriphila tristella. NCBI lineage: Eukaryota > Metazoa > Arthropoda > Insecta > Lepidoptera > Crambidae > Agriphila > Agriphila tristella. Next base: position 24,827,537 of record OV743444.1, read on the forward strand.
CATCTCTGCTTCAGCTTGAGCAATAATTTTTTCGTACGTCCAGATGTCTGTCCGTTTGTTCTCCTCTACAGGTCGCACTTCTCAACTGATTCTCGTGAAGTTTTGTGAACAGGTTCGATAATTATATAGAATTTTCAGACGAGCCAGTTTTTAGAATTTTTTCAAAATGGCGGAAATATGTAAAAAAACATATTTCAGCCGTTTCGAAAAAGATGGCTTTAAAATTTGTTTTTAATTTTTAGAGAAATCAAAAGTTCATAGTTCAAAATCAATCCAAACATTTCTGGCCAAGAAAATAATAAGGTAGGTTGTAACTTGTGAGAGAACCACTAGGACTGCGTATATTTTTTTTTGAACAACATACAATTTGAGCTACTTTTTAACGCGAGATCACGGAGCCACTAGCTGTTATTTTTTGTTGAAGTGCTTTTTGAAATAATCGACCTCAGTATCCTTACTAATATTTTAAATGCGAAAGTCCGTTTATTTATTATTTATTATTTGTTTGTTACGCCTTCACGTCTTAACTACTGAGCCGATCGTCGTGAAATTTTACATACACTTTGCTAGGGGTTGCCATAGAGATGGACACAGGGTACCTTTCATCCCGAAGTAAAGTATTGTTCCCAAGGGATAGCAAAAAAAAATTCCACGCAGACGAAGTCGGCGGCGGTCGCTAGTTGAAATATAATTGTTACAGAAAATGTTGGTTAAATGAAATATATGCAAACAATGTTGTTTTTAACCGACTTCAAAAAAAGGAGGAGGTTCTCAAGTCGACGATATTTTTTTTTTATTTTTTTTTTTTTTTATGTATGTTTTAACATAGCTTCGTCAGTTATTACCCGATTTGTATAATTCTTTTTTTAACTCAAAGAACATAGTTCGTGTGTGGTCCCATAATTTTTTTACAGAGATCTGGCCAGTAGTTTTTTCATAATCCTGAAAAATATCAATTATTTAGCTCGCCATCGCACGAGTTTTTATGGAATTTCGGACATAACTTCTTTGTTTATGAACCGATTTAGATGATTCTTTTTTTATTTGAAAGGGTATACTTCAAGAGTGGTCACAATTTAATTTCATTGTTATTGGACTTCGAACTTCGAAGATACATAAAGGAACTCTTCAAAATCAAATAGTATAAGTAAAGTGATTTAGGTTTTGGTAAGTTTATGGCAATCCAAAACAAACCAAATCATGGTTTGCGATGCAACGTTCTGGACTAGACTTGGACTACGATGACACAACGGAACTCCTCAAAAACAAACAGCGTAAATTTGGAAATTGAGTTCTGGGCATTTTACCATTATATAAAGTTAAAAAATATTTACACGCTGCGCTTACATACCTACCACTAAAAAGTTGAAAATAAAAAAGCTTTTAAAAAAAAAGAAAAACCGCCTTCAAAAAACTGAAAACAAAAACAGCTTAAAAATTAAATACCTCTAAAAAGCAAGAAATAATATTCGAATCATTCGTTACACATATCAATATTAATAAAACACGTCTAATGAAGTCGGGTGGGGCTTTAAGAAAAAAATTAAGTTGTCCTCCAGCCCCACCCGACTTCAATAGACGTGTTTTATTAATATTGATATGTGTAACGAATGATTCGAATATTATTTCTTGCTTTTTAGAGGTATTTAATTTTTAAGCTGTTTTTGTTTTCAGTTTTTTTTGACAGAATAGTTTCAAAAGTACAAACCATTTAAGTACCTACTACAACTGTTGTTCAAGAATATGCAATTAGTTTACATCAAAACACGCTACAGATAATTTATTCCAGAGACCTTTACATCCGTAGATATTTATTCAAAAAGCAACTCTACTAATCAGTAATATTTAAAACCCACTGTTAATTGCTACTACTACAGTACATGTAGTATAGTTTTGTGTTGCGTATAGACAAACAAACCCATCTAGTTTGGAAAATGAGCAGACGAACAACTTAGACTGAGTACTTCGTAGACGAAGCGAATGCAAAGAGATGACAAGCGAATAATGCGTGTGCGACTCACGTTATTTCGTCACTTAATAGAGATATAGCTTTTTAATATTTTTTTTTTAATTTATTTATTAAACAAAGTAGAATATACAATTTTTAGAAAAAACCGAGTGACTAAAACCCGATTAGGTTTGTCCAGCCACTGCGTGTTCGACAAAAATAGATAGTCAGTATACTTAGGAATAAAACTAAGCAGTATTGAAAAAAATAACTAGGTACAATTTGTTTCATTCTTAAAAACTAAAAATATATTATGTCTATGTACATATATAAATATAATTATTTTAGGATCTTTCTAACTTTACTTTGGTTATGTTTACTGAAATAAATGAAGATAAAAATATTTCTGTGGCTTTGTTGTTATCGAGCCGCAACACACACACCGTTTTGCGTTCACGTCACTAAGATCGCTCAAGTAGGACGTCGTGAAGGTACTAACAACATGCGAGCGCTTGCGCAGGTCACGGGCAAGGCCGAGCCGCCGCGCTCTTACGTCACATTCGCGCCAGCCAAACTTATTGCACCGAGTAAATCGTCTGCGCATCCATTGTTTACTTTTTCAATATCATTTTTTTCCGATTTGCTTAAATAATAATTATAAGTACTGAAATAATTTATTAATTTTGTGTTGTCATCTTATCGTTAGGAAAAAACTTTATTGATTTCATGAATAGATGGCTGATATTTTTTTAACGCTTTGTAGCAACAAACACTACAGATTTAAATTGAGATGTGTGGATGAGTGATCTGAATGAGTAAGATTTCCGCCCACTTGAACGACAAAGTCATCCACCCACCAACTTTTGCCCGTAGTATACTGACTCTGAGTAGCTCGATGGCGCAGTGGTTTAGCGCCTGGCCCAGCGATTGCGGAGGTTAAGCAACGTTCGCAAGGGTCGGTCATGGGATGGGTGACCAAAAATTTATTATCTCGAGCTCCTCCGTGCTACGGAAGGCACGTTAAGCCGTTGGTCCCGGCTGCATTTGCAGTCGTTAACACCCACCAATCCGCATTGGGCCCGCGTTATGGCCCATCCTCATTACCACCCATAAGGAAGGCCTGTGCCCCAGCAGTGGGGACATTAAAAATGGCTGATGGAAATGGAAATACTAACTCTGCCCACAGACTAAAACTGCAATGGAAATGAAATTGACACTTATTTTATCTTCATTTGACTCATTGATACAGATATACCATAACATAAGTTACATTCATGGTTATGCTTAATAAACAAAATATCAGCTCTTTGTTACTGTAATGTTTTCGATGAAGTCCAAATCAGAGGCTGCAAGGATTCTTTCTGTCCGCCAGTCAGGCACGTATCCAGACTTTTAATTCGGGGGACAACTGCATCCCGCAAACCGGAGAGTGCCTCGCCCGCTAAATTTGAATTCAGTCCTGTACTGTGTGTTCTGGATTTCGGGGGGGGGATAAATCCCAACTATCCCCCCCCTTGGATACGTGCCTGCCGCCAGTTCGGTCAATATTGCACGAGTAAGCTCCACAACCTTCGACTATTTCTGATCTAGCTCAGTGCCAGCTCTCATCTCCACAGATTTACATAAAATTCGTGGCCGCATCCGTTGCAAAATTTACGACAAATTTATTTAAACTAATGCACTCATTAATCTAACTAACCGACCGTTGTGAAATATTCCTTATATCCAATGTTGGACATAATTAAATTAAAATTTACAATAACTAGTTGAAAAACACTTAGCCGGAACGAGAGAGGTCATGACGTCTGCTCACAACTTACTTAATGCTTTTTATTCTAAACATAATTGTTATATATCTACGTAACTAAATGTTTCACTGTTATTGATATTCTGTGTTTTTTTTTAATTGCCACCTATACCGGGTGTAACAAGACCCTCAACGAAGCCGAGGTCTACGTATTCTGCCCATCATCAGGACCATTTCTGTTCAAAATTTTGGTGTTAAAAGGCATTACATATTCCCACGCAATGTAACGTGTACAACAGGCCGCACCTGCGAGTGTATTTTTATTTTTTTTATTTTTATTTATATTTTTTTATTGTACAAATACATAGAGTAAGGTACAAATGGCGGATTTAATGCTAATAGCATTCTCTACCAGTATGCTACACAGCTGCATGCGGCCGAGTTGAAAGGCAGCGTTTATGTGCGTGCTCATGAGATACATTGAGTGATGACGTTTTGGAGCCATTGTTTGTTACGAAATACTTAAAATTTTGATAATATTCCTTTGGTCACAAAATTAGGAAATAACGAATAAAATAAGATTTCATAAAAAAAATGTTTGTTTTTTTACTTTGACCTTCAATAACTTCGTAGGTATTGGTTTCCCAGGTATAGTGTAGAGGACAAAATGATCCTGATGATGGGCGGAATGCGTGAACTTCGGCTTCATTGAGGGTCTTGTTACACCCGTTATTTATTTCGGTACCTACTGCCAAGAACCAATTCTTCTATAATACTTTAATAAAACTCACAGTAGCACAAAACAAATACCTCCTAGCGTACGGTTATTTGGTAAGATAATATTGAAAATGACTTTGATTTGTTATTTAAATGTCCTCTTTGTGTCTGTCTTTCACACAGAAAGCTCGAACATGGCCTGGCAGTATGTTAATGAGTTCCCACAAAAACAATACAGTACAATACCATAAGCCTGTGTCCATCAGGCTCAGCCCTATATGGACGGGTTGCAGAATCCGACGATGGACGCTTCTTTAAAACTCTTACGCAGCTCAAGACGAACCTACCTTAATATTTAGGACAGTCAATGAGACTTTTTCTCACGCTCAATAGGAGATTTCTGAACTCACTGTCGCATTTGAGCTTTAGTCATCTATTTAGCATATTATTTTATTATTTTATAGTTGAAATATTAACTTAACAAAAACATAATGATTAAACAGAATCAGTACATTAATAAATAAGAGCATAGGTACCTTTTGAAACCATGTAAACTAATTACCACGACATAACACCAAAAAGGTTACCTTCGAAGTGGTCTTAATCATCGTTATTAAAAATTAAAAAAGCATCAAAAATAAAATGTTAATTTTCCAATTAACAATGGCCCGGTTGCCGAGAAGGCAGTAAAAGTTTACGGCGGCAGATGAACTGTAGCGATTAATAAACGCGCGTGGCTGCGTTTGCGCAACCGCGTCGCCTGCTCCTATATAACGCACGCACGAAGACGCACCCCATGTCACTCATCTGTTGCTCACTATCTAATCAAATCAACATGAAATTCTTCGTAAGTTCTTGGATATTAAAAGCTCTCTGAAGACTTTATTAACTTACTTTATAAAAAAATGTAGTTTTGTTCAAAATCAATCGTATTTTGAAACTTACTTTATACAACGTGTTTTTAATATTTCTATTTTTGTATCCCATAACTCTAGCTAGGGTATCAACGAGACCATGAAATAGAATCGAATAGCATAAGAAATATTTTTCAATTAAACATTTTTTACACTAAATAATACAAAGTCAATAAAACAAGCATTTTATGTGAAATATGTCAACATAGTATTTCCGTTCCTCTAAATAGGAATTAACTCATCAAGAAAAATCTTAGCAGTAAGATATAGTGAGGGTAAAAACTAGAGATGAAACGGATAGTGGTTTGGCCGGATACCGGATACCGGATATACGGCCAACAATGTGGCCGGATAGCCGGATATCCGGCCGCCAGATATCCAGCGGGACTTGAACATTTGGTGCATCGCACGCACACACACTTGCGTAGGCGGCGCGCGAACGATCGGGTGGACTCGGTTCGATTCGGAATTATATGTATTTCTTAAGTGATACTAAGACTAAATAAATAAAGCAAATAATTACTTAAAATATTTTTTTTCATCCAGTTTTCTTTTTTTTAATTCGGCCGGATGCCTATACAGCCGAATAGTAGGTATCCGGTATTCGGCCGGATAGTATAAAGACCGCCGGATAGGCCGGATACCGGATAGTTACCGGATATCCGTTTCATCTCTAGTAAAAACCATTGAAGTAATTAAATTAAGATTGATGATAGTTGTTTATTTTATTATCATTTTAGCCTATAGAATATAAAATCAGAGTTATGGGATATCAAAAAATACAGGTTGTATAAAAAAATATCAAATCATGATTATTCCTTTCATTACATAAATAATATCGTAGTTTTAATATTCAATGGTTTTTCAGGTGGCTTTGTGCGCCTTGGTGGCGGTGGTGACGGCTGGTGAAGCCCGCGAGAAACGAGGTCTGCTAAGCGGTGGTCTTGGCTACAGCACCCTTGGTTACGGCGGCCTCGGCTACAGCGGCCTCGGATACAACGGCCTCAGCTACAGCGGCCTCGGATACAACGGCCTCGGCCACAGCGGCCTTGACTACAGCGGCCTCGGCTACAACGGCTTCAGCTACGGCGGCCTCGACTACGGTTCTGGCATCAGTTATGGATCTGGCGTTGACTACGGTTCCAGCCTTGGCTACAGTGCCTACTCAGTCCCGTCCGTGAGCTACGCAGCACCTACTATTAGCTACGCAGCACCTACTATTAACTACGCTGCACCTAGTTTAGTTGCAGCTCACAGTGTCGTCGCGGCTCCCAGTGTAGTCGCGGCTCCCAGTGTCGTCGCGGCTCCCAGTGTCGTTGCGGCTCCTAGTGTCGTTGCCGTCAAGAAAGTAGTGTCAGTACCACAAGTGGTGTCGGTACCCCAGGTGGTGACCGTCAAGCAAGTGGTGCCCAGCTACTCGGGACACTCCGGCGCGTACTCGGGATACTCCGGCGCGTACTCGGGATACTCCGGCTACTCCGGAGCCCCGCTCGGTCTCCGCTACGCCAGCGGCTGGTGATGATTTAAAAAATTATCTAGTCCATTTTTTTTATACACCTAGCAAATTATGTCTGACCTAATTAAATATACAATTTTAACTTATAAAAAATTGTTTTCATATTTTTACTACTTCGGAATAACGAAGTTCAAAGCGAGGAAATAAGGTTTCGCACTAGAGTTCAAAAAGCATTAAAAACAACCTCCTTATTTATATATAATATATAAGGTGAAAGTAAAAAAGCTTTAAAAAAAAAGAAAAACCTCCTTCAAAAAACCTGAAAATAAAATCAGAAAGGAATACTTACCTCTAAAAAACGTGAATAATATTAAAATAATTAGATAAGCACGTCTTATGAAGTCGGGTGGGGCTGGAAGAAAACTTCTTTTGTTTCTGTTTTTATTTTCAGGTTTTTTGAAGGAGGTTTTTCTTTTTTTTAAAGCTTTTTTATTTTCAACTTTTTGTGGGTATCCCTTTCCCAACAAAAAAATTCACAGATTTTGCAGTCCCCGCAGGAATCGGAGCATTGAAAATGAATACAAAAACTTACGAAAAACCAAAATCAAATCAAATGCAAAATCCTAATATTTTTAAAGATACCTAGGTAGTACCTATTTATTTTTGCGATTGTGATTGTGACACTCGGCTCCGCCTCGTGTCACAAAAGCGCCCGCTGACTGCCTCGACGCAGCCGAAATATTATTAACCGATTTTCAAAATTCCAACGAATGCACTTCTCGTCTGCTTCTGCATCTTTTAACACTATTACCATGACGATCGGTCAATAATCATAGAAGCTACATCACTTTTTATGTACGGAAACAGCCGTTTTTCTAGAATTCCAAATCTAAAGGGACCATCTACAGGTCACAATTATTTACCGATTTTCAAAATTATTTCGCCATTTGGTAGATAAACTAATACCCTAGGACCCTTTTTTTCATTTTTTCTTAAGTCAGTTTTTTTTCCGAAATGTTTTTAAAAAAAGTACGAAGTCGTCAAGATAGTTCATTAGGGTGGAGCGTTTTTTTCTTATAGCCGAGGAAGTAGTGGCAAAAGGTCAAAATTTTTCATTAGATGAATTCACTTGGCACATATTTAGCTTAGGTAAAACTGAGCTGATTTAGCCCGGTAGCCATCCTCCCCCCCTTGGCAGGTAGTGGGGGGTGATATTCAAAGTTTCACGCCGCCGCACTTCAGACAAAAAATCATATCTCCTTCAATATACCTATCACCTCGAGTGTGGTATCATTTTATGATAAATTAGGGATAGGGGACTCATTTTTGAGACATTTCATGTACAGTTTCATAGAAAAAAGGTAAAATATAACGGATAGTATCAAAATCTCTTTGCTATTTTTTTTATTTAAGAGCCGGTATCTTCGAAAATACTAATTTTGTGCAAAGAAAAAAAATATTGTATTAAAGCAAATTTATCCAGCTTTTAAAAAATATATACTTTATATATAGGTATCGTACAATGTCTATCTGAAAAAAAATCGAACATGGTATGCGACGGTGTTTCCCAACGTTTCCAAGAGCCAGTATTAGATGTTTTATTTCATGCAAAATGTATAGAACACAAACTTAACTCTGTAGCAAGCATAAAGAAATTCATTTTTGAGTCATTTAATTTTATAGACATTGAAAATATATATATATTGCTAAAAGTATCAAAAAATGTTTTGCTATTATTTTTATTCAACAGTCAGTATCTTTGAAAATACTAATTTTGTGCAAAGAAAAAAAATTTAGACTTAAAGTACACTTATTCAGCTTTAAAAATATGTATACTTTATATATAGTTATCTTACAATGTCTCTCTGAAAAAAATCAAACACAGTATGTGACAGTGTTGCCAAGAATTTCCAACTGCAAATATAAGTTGGTTTTTTCATACAAAATGTATAGAATACAAACTTAACTTTGGTATATTTTGTCGCTTATGTTCTTACGGTCTTACAATCTCTCTCAACTATGCTACGGTCTAATACATACTTAGATCTTTTTGTGGAAGTCATAACGACTATAGAAAAAATTAGACATACTTGTTCTCAGTACGAGCAAGTCATAAAACGACGACGCGACGTGGCGTCAAAAGATTAGATCTCAAAACGACCCAGGCAGGAAAATATTCTACCAAATTAAGTCTAAAGTGCAAATAATGTTTAAATTATAATTATTAGGTACCCCAAGGACCTAGGCATATAAATATATCGTAAAAATGAAACTATTGTTGCATTAAGTATTTTTATACACTTCTGAGCTGAAAAAAATGATTAACAGGCTTATTTTCATACAAACGAGGTAACTTTAAAGCTTTGGTTCTCCGCTCAGGATTAAACGAGGTGTTATCTGATGATGGCAGTTTAAAGAATGGATGGCGGAGACTTATAATGCTAAAGAAATGGAACGGATTAGATAAGTCATTTAGCTCAGGGTTGAACTTAAAAAAATAACAAGCGAAAATTTTAAAGTATGGAAAATGTAACACTCTACACTCTAGACGGTCTCTGGTGTAAACGACTCTTCTGATCCGTTGGGTTTCTTTTGCGATCTGTGCCTTCTCCATTCATTCTTTAAATTGCCATCATCACATAATACCCCGTTTAATCTTGGGCGGAGAACCAAAGCTTTAAAGTTACCTTGTTTGTATGAAATAGGGCTGTTGTTCCATTTTTCTGCTCACGAGTGTATAAAAATACTCAATGCAACAGTAGTTTTATCTTTACGATATATTTGTATGCCTAGGTTCTTAGGGTACCTACCTATTATGATTTAAACACTTTTTGCACTGTAAACTTAATATGGTAGGATAGGACGTTTTCCTACCTGATCGTTTTGAGCTGATCTTTTGACGCCACGTCGCGTCGACGTTTTGTGACTTCCTCATTCTGAGATGAAGTCTGTCAGTTTTTTCCATTGTCGTTATGACTTCCACAAAAAAATTTAAGTATAAATTAGACTGTACGATAGCTGAGAGAGACTATAAGACCGTAAAAACATAAACATCAATTGGCCGCAAAGTTAAGTTTGTACTCTATACAATTTGTATGAAAAACCAACTTAACTTGAAATTAAAGACGTTTGGAAACACCTTCGCATACAATGTTCGATTTTTTGTCAGATAGATATTGTATGATAACTATATATAAGTTTGTATGTATTTAAAGCTGAATAAATGTACTTTAAGATAGTATTTTTTTCCTTTGCATAAAATTTGAATTTTCAAAGATACCAACTGTTGAATAAAAAAAATAGCAAACTGATTTTGATAATGTCGTCAATATAGTAAAATATATCACTTTTTTTCTATGAAACTGTACATTAAATGTCTCAAAAATGGCTTCCTCATCCTTGATTTATCACAATATGATACCACACTCAAGGTGGTAGGTATATTGAAGGAGATATGATTTTTTTTCTGAAGTGCGGCGGCGCGAAACTTTGAATGCCACACCCCCTTACCTGCCAAGGGGGGGAGGATGGCTACCGGGCTAAATCAGATCAGTTTTACCTAAGCTACATATGTGCCAAGTGAATTCATCTAATGACAAATTTTGACCTCGCCATACATGAGTGCCACTACTGACCCAACTATTATTTTTGATTTCGCTAAAGGCGGATTGCGGAAAAGTTGCGAATTATTGTCAGTATTAAATCTTACTATGGCATAACAAAATTAAATGTATGGAAGTACTGCCCCCAGGGCATCAAAGTTTATAATTTTAGGGAAAAACTTAGGTTTTTTTAAATTAAAAAATTAAATACATTATACTTTATTCTATTATTTAAATGAAATAAAGTATTATGTGTTTAGTTTTTTAATTTTAAAGAACCTAAGTTTTTCCCTAAAATTCAAAACTGGGGGCAGTACTTCCAAACATTTAATTTTGTTACGCCCATAGTAAGATTTAATACTGACAATAATTCGCAATTTTTCCGCAATCCGCCTTCAGCGAAATCAAAAATAAGAGAAAAACGCTCCACCCTATAGTTCATACAAAATCATAGTATTTAACCGACTTCTTTCAGGATTACTAGAAAACTACTAAACCGATTAGTGTGAAAATGAAATGGGACCATTTATTAGAGCATTATACCGTTTTGAATGAAAAAATAATAATTTCCTCCTTTTTTTGGAGTCGGTAAAAAAATTTAATGGTGTAATATTCCATAAATCCGGCGCATTATTTGGTCTCATGTCGCATTTCTCAAACGATTCTCGTCAAATTCTTTTGAGCAGTTTCGATTATTAATAAAAAATATCTGGGCGAACGAGCTTTGCTCGGTTATTACTATTTATTGTAATATGGTGGTGTTTAGGTGATAACCTACATTGTTGTCTCAAACATTAACTACATTTTTTTAAACTTGTCTAAAAACAATAAAAATTAAAAAAATATATATAAACTTGAACATATAAATTACTGAAAAAAAAAACTTTTTTAAAAACACGTTTTTAAAACGGACTAAATTATTACAAAAAAATCGGACTAAAAACATTAAAACGGACTAGTAAAAACAGACTAAAAAGTAAAAAATATTTTTTTCTGTAAATATTTATAACCAGAAATTTTAAATCTGAAAACGTGGGGCGCATTTTGTAAAATTTATCATCCATATTGTCTTTAGCCGATTTTTTTGTAATAATTTAGTCCGTTTTAAAAACGTGTTTTTAAAAAAGTTTTTTTTTTCAGTAATTTTTTTTTTCTGCTTTTTAGTTAACGAGCTATGACTAAAAATATACCATCTCCTATCGGAGCACTCGTCAAGACGATTCAAACGAGCCCAAACTCGATGGGGTCGCATGGTTTTATTACAGAGTCCCAGTGGCCTTCTTCCGGTGTGCGTTACCCCAGCAAAAAGTTGAGCCTTAGAGAGATGAGACCTTATCAGATAATTAGTGTGTCATGAGGAGAAATTTGTTTACTAATAGCAAAATTTGTGTGAGTTTTAGTTTTTAAGATATATGAGAAAAACAGATTTTGCTGGGGTCACATTTTAAACATTACCCTGGCAAAAAAAGTTGTTTCAGCCTGGAACCAAATACATGAATAGATAGCTTTTGTTGCATAGTAAATGTTAGCAAATAGCAAAAATTGTGTGTGTTATGGTTCTTGAGTTATTTAAGTTTTTGCTGGGGTAACGTTTTGGGTTTTCCCAGATCTCGAAAACGGTTCAACGCAGAAGTTTGCAAAAAATACCACTAAGAGACCTTAATTTGTTTAAATTTGTTTGATTGTTAGTTGTTGATTTGGTTGTCGCAAACCAACGTAATTAAATGGTTTCGAAAAACAGAAAAAACGAATTTGCAAGTAAACTAGTACACTTATAATCAAATAAACAGCTGTAAAAAATAGCCGTTGTAGCCACTTATTACGTCAAGAATTTAAGGCTTTGTAACTTTACACGATATAAAGATATAAACAAATTTGATAATTTTTAGACTGGTCGTACTTTAGCAATCGAATACACAGTTTCCATAACATTAAGGAACATGGCTTACATTAAACAAATTTAAGTAATTCATTAACATTCCTTTCTGTTAATTTCAGCTTTCAATTATGCCTATCATGAAAGTTTTAACAAAAACAAGAATATGACAACAATTCTCAATAAGACGCCTAAATTGTAGAGGTCACGTAAAAGCGACCGCGCTATACATAAGCGTAACCATCTTAAGGCCAGTATAGTCGAGCGTCGTAGGCATTTAGCGCTACCTCCCTCCCCGCGGAGCGAGCCGCGCGAACGCATTTTCAAATGAACTCTCTGTGTTCTCTGACCCCGCAGACCAAGCCACAGAATATAGATATTTACTACGTGCAGAAAGGACACTCCCCGCCCGCGATTTCATGTGCCGAATCTAGTGCTCTGTCAACTCTCATGCACTGCGTGAACGCGCAATATTTATTTTGATAATTCGAACTAAATAATTATGTTTTTTTATGTTTATGTATTGTTATCAATAATGTTGTAAATCAATAAATAAGTATGATGGGTATGGGTACTTACTAGGTAAAAAATACATTTAACACACACAATAAAATTATAGGTAGCTAGGTAGTTAATTCGAAGTAAATAATTATTTTTGTTTATTCGAATATTATAGTTCGAATAGGTACTTGTTGTATGGTCTCTGAGTTTGAATTAACTACTTGAATGTGAATAAACAATGAATTCATTGAGTAAATTCGTTAGTGGAGTGTCAACTCAACTGCCAATATAATTATCTACAAATAAGTACCTAAACATATTTGAGCACTCACAACAAGCTTTTTTTGTGTAACCGATATTTTATTTTAACTTTTTTTTTAATAATTTGCCGATGAAAAGGGACCTCCAAAAACGAGTAATCAAATATTAGAGTCAATTCATGCTGCAACCGAATCGAAGCGCATCGAATTGTTTGATGCAAAGCAAATTCACTCTTATTGTGTTATACTTCCCAGCAACACCACCATGGCGTAGAGATTTTTAGATAACCTCAAATGAAAGACCATAAAATGTACCAAATTGTACCCTAACTCAAAAAATTGTACCTCTGATAGTTTCAGAGAAAAAATCACTTGATTGTGGCGTTTCCAGGAAGTATACTTCCTGGCAACGTGACACTGTACCAGATTCCAATTGATCTTATAGTAATGGCCAGAAATTGTACTTAATTTGTACCCCATTCAATAAATGAAACATGCAGAGTTTCGATAAAAAACATTTTTAAATCTACTCTTATTTGACCTGCAATACATGCAACGGACGTTGGGAAGTATACTTCTTGGCGACGCCACGCTGTACCAGATTCCAATTGATCTCATAGTAATGGCCAGAAATTGTACTTAATTTGTACCTCATTCAATTATTAAAACAGGCAGAGTTTCGAAAAAAAAAATAAAAAAAATACTCTTACATGATTTGATCTGCAATACATGCAATGCACGTTGTTATTGATATAAATTGATGTTTGGCTAAGGAATTATTATGCATTATGCAGTAGTAAGACCATAGAGGCAACCGCCTCTGTAGTCTAGTGGTTTGCCCACCCGTGTAAGACGCAGGGGTCTCGGGTTCGATTCTCAGGGAGGTACAATTTGTACTCGGTTTGGTTGGTGGTAGGGCTTAAGTCAAGGCCGCCTGAATAGCTACCACCATCTTACCTACAATTACTTACAATTAATTTGGTACAAATTAGTGACATTCATTTGGTACTATTAAGTACAATTTATTCGGTACCATATAGTACAATTTTATAGGTACAATTTGTACAATTTATTTGGAAATTAGTAGTACATTTTAGGTACTATTTGGTGCCATTCATTTGATACTAATAAGTATAATTAATTTTGTACCATATAGTACAATTTATTAGGTACTATATAGTACAATTTATTTTGTACAATATCGTACAATTAGTAGGTACTATTTAGAACAATTAATTTTTTATTAGGTACTATTTATTACTATTAATTTGGTATTGATAAGTACAATTTATTTGGTACCATATAGTACAATTTATTAGGTACTATTTATCTATTCATAATTGTTTTTGTACAAATACATAAAGTAAGGTAGAAATGGCGGACTTAATGCTAAGAGCATAATCTATAAGTCGACTAACAGCAAACCAATAAACACGAATGTGGAACAAACAAAGAAAAATGATATTCACATGCATACAAAATACATTAATACATACCATTAAATACATCTAAATATTATAAAAGAAGATACTGATTGGTGACTGACATATCAACGCACAGCCCAAACCGCTGGGTTTAGAGACTCCAAATTTGGCACATTGATTCCTTATGAGGTCTAAGGGTGCACTAAGAAAGAGTTTTTCAAAACTCACCCTCTAAGGGTGTGAAACGGGGGTCCAAAGTTTGTATGAAAGTCCCTCAGTTTCGAAGCTAGGGTCTTCAAATTTTGTGGTTAGACTGACGATTGAAAATTAATATACACGTGTTTAAGCGTTTTTGAAAATTTTACCCCCGAAGAAGTGAAAAGGGAATTAATTTATGAATAGAAAATTCTTCATTTTCTATGTAAAAATCGCTAAATTTATAATTTAAGCTTATGGATGGAAATCTAACGCAACGTATATCGTTACTGTTAGTATTTCAATACTTATGGGGATGAAATGAATGGGTGTGAAATGGGGCAAATAAACCTAAAAATCGATATGGATGTCGTTATTGGGGTTTCCTAGGATGACGATTGCGAAAATAACATTTATTTTGAAGTTCAACACGGTGGACATGATGAAAAAGAAAATAAAATCGAAATTACAACAGCATTAAAAATTCGTCGGAGCACGTCTAAAAATAAAATCAAACACATAATTTGTTATTTTGAAAATCATCCCATAGGGGGTAAATGGGGTAAGTAAACATAAAAATCGTTATGGATGTCGTTCTTGGGCTTTTATGGGATGGTGATTGCGAAAATGACATTTATTTTGAAGACCAACACACACGGTGGACTTGCTTCAGCCCCTAAAGAGGTGAAATAGGGGATCAAACTTTTGTTAAGGGGTCGGGGACGGAAAGGAGTATGGGAGAGGGAGAGGAAGAGGGAGAGGGGCAGAGAGAGGGAGAGGGTAAAGAAACGGGAACGGGATAATAATATTCTAGACCCAATTCTGATTATTGCAATAAACTAGCTTCCGCCCGCGACTTCGTCGCGTGCATATTAGAGAAAATCCTTAGGGAACTTTCAACCAGGATCCGACCAGCCGTTTTTACGCGATTAGGCGGGTCCTCACCAAGCGAGCAGCCTCGTGCGAGGCCCGCCACACGCGGCAAACGTCTTGCCTCGCGAGGCAGCGCGCTTGGTAGGGACCCGCCTAATCACCTCAACATGTGGGTGTTTTTGTCAATAAAATTAGATGTATTTCACGCCTTTAAATTATCGCTAGTTTAAGACCAAAGGCACTGTATAGAGTAAAATTTACTGAGAAAAGTATTTTTTTAAAACACGTTTTTAAAACGGACTAAATTATTCCAAAAATCGGACTAATAATATTAAAACGGACAATTAAAAACAAACTAAAAAGTAAAAAATAAATTCTTCTGTAAATATTTTTAACCCTAATAACTTATACCTACAGAAATTTTAAACCAAAAAACGTGGGGCGCATACTATAGACAATATAGATGAGAAACTTTACAAAACGCGCCCCACGTTTTTTGGTTTAAAATTTCTGTAGGTATAAGTTATTAGGGTTATAAATATTTACAGAAGAATTTATTTTTTACTTTTTAGTTTGTTTTTACTTGTCCGTTTTAATATTTTTAGTCCGATTTTTTGGAATTATTTAGTCCGTATAAAAAAGGTGTTTTAAAAAAATACTTTTTTTCAGTAAATTATTATTTTATGCTTTTTAGTTAACGAGCTAAGACTAAAAATATACCATCTCCTATCGGAGCACTCGTCAAAACGATTCAAACGAGCCCAAACTCGATGGGGTTGCATGGTTTTATTATTCATGGTCATTTGACCGGCAGCGGCGTCTGGCGTCTAAATTGTCGGCGGCGGCGGGCGTCATCGGCGTAATCGGTGTGGATGGTCAAAATAAGTAGAATAAAAGACCTTTAGAAGCTTTTCAATTCCGTCATCGTTGAGGGCAGAACGCCGAAGACATGGAACATAAGTGAGGTCATTCTGTTCTTTAAAATAAAAAGGGTGACAAGGCCCTCTTGAAGAATACGAATCTTACGAATCGTTGCGCTCGCAAGTTCGACGACTTCCAATCTCCCGAACTAGCCGCGTTCTGAAAAGGCTTTGGCACCATATACCACATCCATACGCTGCGGCAGGTTATACAGAAGACCGAGGTGTATAAACTGCCACTTTGCTTGGCGTTCGTGGACTATGAGAAAGTTTTTGATTTGATTGAGACCTGGGCAGTGCTGCAGTCTGGTGCACCAATAGGACCAAGAGGAGGAAGGAAAGGAAGGAAGAGGTGTTGAGGCACTTATAGGAAAATGTCACCATTTCGGCTCGAGTACAGAATCAGAGCACAGATCTCATCCAACTACAGCGAGGTGTGAGACAGAGACAGAAGTTATTTCTCCGAAACTGTTCACAGCTGTGATGGAGGATGTCTTGAAGCTCTTGGACTGGAAAAGACTTGGTATCAACATTAATGGCCAGTACCTGACTAACACACCTTCGTTTTGCCGATGATATAGTTTTTATTCATGGAAGACTTGAACACAATCCTCGAAGTTATCCGTAGTGCCTCCCAGAAAGTGGCTCTTAGAATGAAGATGGATAAGACGAAAATCATGTCGAGTGCTCATGTTGTACCCACTCTAGCTCATGTTGGGAACACTACACACGAAGTTGTTGACCATTACGTATCCCTAGGACAGACAGTCCAGTTAGGTAAGTTCAACTTCGAAAAGAGATCTCTCGTCGAATCCAGCTCGGTTGGCCAGTATTCGACAAATCTTCGAGTCCAACTTACCTCGGTGTCTTATCTCAAGACTAAAGTCTAAGTTGTGTGTGTGTGTGTTGCCATTGTTGACTTATCGCAGTAAAACGTGGTCGCTAACTACAGGTCTCATAAGAAGGCTCTCACCCAGTGTGCAATGGAGAGCCATGGTCGGCATTTCCCTGCGTGATCGAACCAGAAATGAGTATATGCGTAGGAGAACTAAAGTAACCGATATCGCTCGAAAGATTGTTTAGCTGAAGTGGCAGTGGGCGGGACAAATTAGCGAGACGAATCAAAGGCAGTTGGGGCGGAAAGATTGGAATAGCGACCGCGTACCGGACGACGCTCCGAGGGTAGGCCCCCGACAAGGTGGACCGACGATCTGGTGAAGGTCGCGGTGCGCCGCTGGATGCGGGCCAAGCAGGACCGATCGTTATGAAGACCCATGAGGGAGGCCTATACCCAGCAGTGGGTGTGGTGCAACTGATATGATAATGATGACTAAATACTATTATAAAATCATAATAAGAAAAACCTCTATAGCAACAATCAAACTAATACAAAAAGAGAGGAAAAGAATAAAATTTTATGAGATTTCAACGGGGAAGTACCAATCGCTCCTAACTGAGACTTTTTTGAGAAATTAACTTCCTTTAGGTGTTGAATTCAAAGGCATCATTGTTAGGACTAGGAGATATTGGCACTTCGCCGTCGATATGTAGATGCAAGTTAGTTTAGCTTTTGTACTTGTTTCTTACAATTGTACTCTATGGTACAAAATTAATAGTACTAAATAGTATCTAATTAATTGTACTAAATGGTATCTACTAATTGTACTATATGGTACCAAATAAATTGTAATAAATAGTACCTAATAAACTGTACTGTATAGTACCAAATGAATGGCACTAAGTAGTACTAAATTAATTGTATTATTATGGTACCAAATAAATTGTACTGTATAGTACATAATTAATTTTATTAAATAGTACCTAATAAATTGTGCTAAATAATACTAAATTGATTGTACTAATTAGTTTGTAATTAGTACTTTATTAATTGTACTATAATATGTTACCAGATAATATGTACCAAATGAATGCTTTTATATAGTACCTATAAAATTGTACTATACGGTACCAAATAAAATGTGCCTAATAGTACCTAATAAATTGTACTATATGGTGCCAAATTTATTGTACAAAGTAGTACCTAATAAATTTTACTCTATGGTACAAAATTTATTGTACTAAATAGTACCTAAACTACCTTCTAATTGTACTATATGATACCAAATAAATTGTACTACATAGTACCTAATAAATTGTACTATATGGTACATAATTAATTGTACTTAATAGTACCAAATGAATGGCACCAAATTAAGCCCTACCATCAACCAAACCGAGTACAAATTGTACCCTCCTGAGAATTGAACCCGGGACGTCTGCATCTTACACGGGTGGGCGAACCACTAGAGCACAGAGGCGGTTGCCTCCTTGGTCCTACTACTGCATAATGCATAATAAACATCAGTTTATATCAATAACAACGTGCATTGCATGTATTGCAAATCAAGTAAGAGTTTTTTTATATCGAAATTGCATATTTTAATTATTGAATGAGGTACAAATGAAGTACAATTTTTGGCCATTACTATGAGACCAATTGGAATCTGGTACAGCGTCGCGTTGCCAGGAAGTATACTTCCTGGCAATGCCACAATCAAGTGCGTTTTTCTCTGAAACTATCAGAGGTACAATTTTTTGAGTTAAGGTACAATTAGGTACATTTTATGGTCTTTCATTTGAGGGTATTTAGAAATCTCTACTCCATGGTGGCGTTGCTGGGAAGTATCACACCGTCGGCTCGTAGGTAAAGTCGTGATTGGTTGACACTTGATTTTGAGCCGTGCATCCTCACCGGCCAACGTACATAATTATTTTTCTCCCTTCAGCAGACAGATTCACCCAGGTGATTTATGTGTACCCTTAAGTAGATTAATGCACCCAGGCTAAAAGCAACCTCATTATCACCAGCCTATTCATGTTTCAACTGCTGGGGCATATTAGGCAATAGCCAGAAGAACAAATAATGTCGGGGAAAAAGTGAAGTTCGCTAAAATTTGTAGTGATTACTAGTAAAAAAAAAACAGGTGCAAGTTATTTTCGACCATATTGACATTTATCAAAATAACTGTTTTTAATGAAACAACAAAGTTTGTGAACAAAAATATGGGAAAAAAACAACCGAATTTCAAAGTAAATAAGACGACTAACGCTTGCGCCGATCTCGGCAGCAAGCAGCAGTGCGCTCCAAGTTGAACCGTAATGTTATGACCAAAAGGCTCAATTTGAAGTGAACGGAAAATTGTCGCGACCGCATAGCTGTGCGGAAGCATACTTTTAGGCTGCGTTCAAACGATAACACACGACCCGACCTCAACCCGAACTCAACTCAAACTCAACTCAAACTCACCTCAACCACAGCCCACCATGAAATACATCGCTTACAATTTTGAGTCTTATGACACTTTAATAAGGTCCTGTGTAATGTCCAGGTGAGTTTGAAGTGAGTTCTGTTTGAGTTCGGTTTGAGTTTGATTTGAGTTTGGGTTGTGTACGGGTTGAGTTTGAGTTGAGTTCGGGTTGAGCGCGGGGAGGGTGCAGTTGCATCGACAAAATAAAAAAAGAGCTTATTAATGTGTCATAAGATTCAAAATTGTAAGTGATGTATTTCAAGGAGTAGGCTGCGGGTGAGTTGAGTTTGAGTTGAGTTTGAGCTGAGTTTGGGCTGAGTTTGGGTTGAGGTTGGGTCGTGCGTTATCGTCTGAACGCAGCCTTACGGTACAGTCAACGGCATGCTGGGCTTCCACAATGTGTCAAATTACTTCAATCATTTTTAAACTTTAAGTCGAACAGTTTAAGGTTCAAAATTCATTATAGATTTTTGACAGTTTTGTACTTATGGCTTGATATGCTGCTGACTGTACTTAGTTTTCTTCTTCATCTTCCGATATAAGTAAAATCATTGCAAAGTCAACCATTTTATAAATTATACGATAGGTATATTTTTTATTTTATATTTTATTTATAGATAAGTATTTATTTCTTAAAAGTCATCAAAATTAATTACGCGTTAGCTTGTACTTGGTTGCTGTATCCAAATACCTACCTACCTACTCTATGCATTTACAAATTAAACTAAATTGGTAATTTACACTAAATAAAATTTTACACTTAGATTACCTACTGCGTTTCCAAGTCTTATACTACTCTTCGAGTATCTAAAAGATTCTCAATCGACTAGACGCGAGAGGGGGAACACAGCGCGGCAGCAAAAACGACACAGGTCCTACGCCGACGACGCCTCGCAGGCTACTAAACCAAGATTCGTCGTGCGTTTTATTATATATTAATTTTTAAATAAACATAAAGTCACTTTTTGAAAAAGTAACCGTAAAATATTCTGCTATATGTCATTACCTTTTTTTCTATATATTATTTGTGCGTAAGAGATTTATAATCTTTAAGTATTATTCAAAAAACAATGAAAATATTCATTGTCTTTGCACATTTTTATAGTCGAGTGAAAATACGAAAATCGTGTTTTTAACCGTAAAATAATCAAGTTCGATTATGAAACTACAACATATATTTTTATCTGCTCAAAATAAATAATGCTTGATTGTTTAAAACTGAATCAAAAATAAGTTAATTTGCAATATACTGCCCTTAAATGAACGGGATAATATGGATCTTTTGTTAGTACAGTTGCGTACAAAAGTTTGCAGGTCAGATTATCTTTAAATATAAAATGTACGTTAGTCTCGCGAAAACTTAAGATTGGCTTGGCCGATTTTGGTTTTAAAATGTTTGTCGTAGTTCCAGGGGAAGGTTTAAATGGTGAGAAATATACCTATATGAAAAAAATGCGAGGTAGTTTCTGTAAAAACTGTTCCTAGGTAGGAACAGTTTTTATGGGTAAATGTTTTTACCTGTCAAACATAGTGGTCACTGGATTGACATGAGTAGGTTTGGTATTAATATAAAACATTTGGTTTGAAAAAACAGAAGCAACAAATTATTATAAATGTATATATTGATACTGACAAATAAATCACACTATAAATTGCTTAGCGAGATTATTACCAAATTAGGTTTAGATTATTATTTACCTTTATTTATGTAATGTTGAGTGCCTTCAAACTTTTAACTTTCATGAATCATTACATTCTTTTTAAAATACTATTAATCGCGTAAGTGTATTATTTGATATTAATAAACACGATATTAATTTATAAAATAGAAAACTAGTTGAATCTATGCTATATCAATAAAATTTTTCTTCATAACTGTACAAAACATCGGATACTAAGCTGCTAATTGGCGAAGATAACCCGTACGTATGGTGCGGTCGCTTTTTAGTGACCTTTACAATTTAGTCGGCTTATTCAAGAATTGTTGTCTTAATCTTGTTTTTGTTAAAACTTTCATGATAGGCGTAATTGAAAGCTGAAATTAACAGGAAGGAATGTTAATGAATTACTTAAATTTGTTTAATGTATGCGATGTGTCTTAATGTTATGGAAACTGTGTATTCGATCGCTAAAGTACGAGCGGTCTAAAATTTATTAAATTTGTTTATATCTTTACATCGTGTAAAGGTACAAAACCTAAAATTCTTGACGTAATAAGTGTCTACCACGGCTATTTTTAACAGCTGTTTATTTGATCATAAGTGTACTAGTTTACTTGCAAATTAGTTTTTTCTGTTTTTCGAAACCATTTAATTACGTTGGTTTGCGACAACCAAATCAAAAACTAACAATTAAACAAATTTAAACAAATTAAGGTCTCTTAGTGGTATTTTTTTCAAACTTCTGCGTTGAACCGTTTTCGAGATCTGGGAAAATTCAAAACGTTACCCCAGCAAAAACTTAAATAACTCAAGAACCATAACACACACAATTTTTGCTATTTGCTAACATTTACTATGCAACAAAAGCTATCTATTCATGTATTTGGTTCCAGGCTGAAACAACTTTTTTTGCCAGGGTAATGTTTAAAACGTGACCCCAGCAAAATCTGTTTTTCTCATATATCTTAAAAACTACAACTCACACAAATTTTGCTATTAGTAAACAAATTTCTCCTCATGACACACTAATTATTTGATAAGGTCTCATCTCTCTAAAGCTCAACTTTTTGCTGGGGTAACGCACACCTTCTTCCGGCTCCATCATCAGACCCTGGAAACTATTTCCTAACAAAGTACTCGTCAATACGATTCAAACGAGCCCAAACTCGATGGAGTTGCATGGTTTCAATATTGAGTTCCTATGGCATGGACTTTCAGCTTCATCATCAGACCCTGGACCTCATCTCCCATTAGAGTACTCGTCAAGACGATGCTAACAAGCCCAAACACGATGGGGTTGTATGGTTTCATCATAGAGTTTCTATGGCCTTCCTCCGGCTCTATCATCAGATCCTCGGTCACTATTTCCCAACAAAGTACTCGTCAAGACGATTCAAACGAGCCCAATCTCGATGGGGTAGCGTGGTTTTATTAAATAGTTACTTTGTCCTTCCTCCGGCTCCATCATCAGACCCTGGAAACTATTTCCCAACAAAGAACTCGTCAAGACGATTCAAACGAGCCCAAATTTGATGGGGTTGCACGGTTTCAATATTGAGTTCCTATGGCATGGCCTTTCGGCTTCATCATCTGACCCTGGACCTCGTCTCCCATTAGAGTACTCGTCAAGACGATGCTAACGAGCCCAAACACGATGGGGTTGTATGGTTTCATCATAGACTTCCTGTGGCATACTTCCGGCTTCATCATCAGATCAGCTCAATGACACCATAATATTGCATTGCCTTCCAGTTCTGACCTATGTTCAAAGTTTCAAGTCTCTAGCTTATCGGGAAGCTAGGATAAAATCGTTCGCAAACTTTGTGGAGAAACACACAAACAAACGCGAAAGCAACCTAATAAAAACGTGTTAAAAAGTAAGTCACCGAGCGGGATTCGAACCCATAACACTAGTTTCTTGCTGTCCGCGTCTTAACCCGCTGGACCGGACGCATATTCGTATATACCCGACGCGTTATCCACTCGGGATATTTCGGCTGCGTGGTAAATAGCAGACGTGTCCGACTAACGCGTCTGCTGTTTACAAGAGCCAGAATTGCTTTATACGTACCGCGTATATAAATTATAATAAAAGAAAATATTTCTGTTGTCTGTTATAAAAAAATAACCTCGAAATTTATGGCTCACGCAACGCTGCGCTTCGCGCTCGCCTTAAATTTCTAACCTAGTTCGATACGATCGATCGTCGACACGTCGATTATAAAGTTGCAACAGCTAAAATATAATTTTGGAATATGTAAATAAACCTTTTACAAATATTACCTATATATAAAGCATTGTAAACATTCTAAAATTATCAAAAAAATCATCATAACATATTTGTGTCGATAAATATCAAAAACGCCAAAGTCCCTTATAAACAAGTTTTGGATATAGACGTTTTTATTGTAGCTCAATATTTTAACGAGTACAGTTTCTGAGTTATGTTCTGTTCTATGAATAATTATCTAGCAACACCGAAGAAATTAAAAAAAAAAAGTTCCCTGTGCTAAATGAATATTTTCGATAATTTAACAAGGACTTAGGTGATTATGATATAATGCTAATGGACTTGGTCAGTATTGAAATAAAGAGCTCTGGACTTGGGCGAGATTGAAATATATGCACAGGACTTAGGCTCATTTGGTGATAGATGGCGTGACCGTCATCGTAAACAAGTAGCTCTGACGAAAATTTATTTAAAAAATAGTTATTTTATAGTTGTGGTGTTCTACAAGTGGAAAAATAGCAATTATACAGTATTTACTATATGTGAAAACGTTATCTCGGATATTAACATCGTATCTACCTTGGAAAAGATCTACTAAACTGTGATAATAAAGTGTCATATTGTGTTGCAAACGAATATATCTGACGTATTTCTATCATAAACTATAATACAAATAATAATTAGACAGTGCCTTTGAGTGAAAACCATAAATTGGAAGAAACACCTTTTTAATCTGAATAAACATTGATTTCATGAATGTGCTAAATCATTGCTTTCGATCTTTCGAACCTGTCGGTAAAGCAGTCTGAACGATCTATAAATGAGTGCGAGACACGAGACACGTCGGTAAAACAGTCACCCGGAAACGTGTCGGTCAAGCAGTTGCGCAGCGAAGAATCCAACACACTTCAATTTTCGACGAGTTCATTATGAGCATATGCGGTGTCGCACGTATAACCTATGAATGGTGAAGCGAACTAGCATTGACTTCGAACCTCAGGTCCGACAACTTTTTTTTGTTTACTTTTTTTTTCTCTTTGATGAATATACGTTTATTTTATCTGAGAAAATATTTTTTTTTGGTTCATACAAATTAAATAAAATGGAAAACGTCACTATAAGAAGAAAAATAATTTCGGACATAGATGATTCGTTCGAATCCTTACCCAACATGGACAGCAGCACGTCATCGCTGTCTTCAACAATAAATCGAGCAAATAGCCTGCCAGATCTTTCTACAATAAACTATGATGAAGTCGAAAAATTAAAACAATCAATCGAAGAACTAAAGACTCAACTCAGCAGTGCACACTCTGAAATTGATAAACTGCTACTTGAAAACAACTGTTTACAAAATACAATAAAAAGTAATGAACTCAAAATCAATGAATTGCTCAACATTTGCTCAAACACTAAAAATAAACGACAATCGACTACAAAAAAGACACATAAAAAAATTCATAGGAAAAAGTTAGATTTCTCTGATGTAAAATCTCCTTTACAAAGATGCAGTACTCACAGCATTGACAATGAAGAAAATATCACACACAATAACAATTCTGATCCTGAAACAAATTGCAGTACCTCGGCGAAAATTACACTAAATGACACTGATACAGAACCGGCTTACGAAATACCTACAATTCCATCCGTATATGAATCTCAATCTTCTGAAATAAAGAAAATATTAATATTCGGTACCCAACAGTGCTCTGGACTAGCTGTTCAATTAGCGGATTCCAGAAGGAACAGCAAATACGAAAAATATAGTATATCGGCTGTCATAAAGCCTTCTGCAACGTCTGAAGAAATCTTAAGTGGGTTCAAAAGTGAAAGTATGGACGAAAAAGATAAAATAGTTATATGTATAGGCGAAAATGATTGTAATCCAACTAAAGTATTAATTGAGTTATCTATTATACTAAATAAATTAAAAAATCATAAAGTTATAATATTAAATGTCATAAACAATAAATACATAAATGTTAAACTATTAAATAGAAATCTTTATATGATATGCAATAATTTTGATAACTGCACATACCTTAATGTTAATGACTTTTTTGATTCAAAAGACTATATTGATCACATTGCAAAAAAAATTAATTTCCTTATTGACTGCTATGATTATAATGAAAAGTTTTTACCATTTTATAAGAATATGTATAGCTCCAAAAGACAAACATCTTCATGCTTTAATAAAATGAAAGGTAAACTAAGCTTACATCTTGAATCTGAATTACAAAGCAACTTGGGTAACAAACAGCCAAAAACTACAGTACAGACATCATTACTAGACTATTTCCGTAGAATTCCCCACAAATTTGTTAATAAAAACTCAAAATCTTCTCTAAATAACATTGTTAAAGAAAATAAAAGCGATGTGAATGACACCTCATTAGTCGACTCAAGTGACGGAAATGTGTTATTTCGAGACAAAAAAAATGGAGACGTTAATACTATGTCACCAAAACATAGCAGGAATATTGAGTAAAGTAGATTTTCTCCAAGTAGCTTTACTTGAACTCAATAGCACGATGGGCCAAGATGTTGAAATTATCTGCCTAAGCGAAACTTTTCTGAAAACTGGAGACGAAAAGAATGTTAACATTAAAGATTTCTATATGGCTGATTCTTACTCCAGAGCTAATATAAGACGCGGAGGTGTTTGTATCTTATGTAGGGATTACATTGAAACTAAAAAAATCCCCTTTTTAAATGAGTTAGCAATGGAAATTGCATTTGAATGTTGTGGAATCGAAATTCCACAGCTCAAATGTATTGTTATATGTATATATCGTATTCCTAATTCTAATCCTTACATATTTTTAAATCGTCTTGAATTACTTCTATCTAGATTAAAGTACAGAAGAAACATGAAAATAATAATTGCTGGTGATTTTAATATCAACTTATTAGAAGAAAATGATATCCAAAAAGAATACATAAGAATCAATGATAATTATGGTACTTTTATTCATATAAATACTCCAACGCGCAAAAAGTCCTGTATTGATCAAATAATCAGTAATGTTCCTACAGCAACCGGTAAAACTCACAAAATGGGCCTGTCAGATCATGATACTTGCCAGACTCTTTGCATTCCAATACAAAACAAACCTAAACAATATAATGAATGGTTTATCTATAGACTAGCTTCCGCCCGCGACTTCGTCCGCGTGGATATTAGAGAAAATCCTTAGGGAACCTTCAACCAGGATCCGACCAACCGTTTTATACGCGATTAGGCGGGTCCCCACCAAGCGCGCTGCCTCGCGAGGCAAAACATTTGCGACGTGTGACAGGCCTCGCACGAGGCTGCGCGCTTGGTGGGGACCCGCGTAATCGCGTATAAAACGGTTGGTCGGATCCTGGTTGAAGGTTCCCTAAGGATTTTCTCTAATATCCACGCGGACGAAGTCGCGGGCGGAAGCTAGTTTATTACAATAATCAGAATTAGGTCCAGAGATATTAAGAGTATCACGTTCCCGTTTCTTTACTCTTTCCCGTTTCCGTCCCCGCCCCCGTTCCCGTTCCTGTTCCCGTGTCCGTCCCCGTCCCCTTGGGCTGAATCATGTCCACCGTGTTGGACTTCAAAACAAATGTCATTTTCGCATTCCTCATCCCATAAAACCTCAAGAACGACATCCACATCGGCTTTCATGTTTACTTACCCCATTTACCCCCTAACGGATGATTTTCAAAATAAGAAAATATGTGTTTGCCTATTTATTTTTAGACATGCTCCTACGAATTTTTAAGCTGTAAACTATGTAATGTCTATTTTATATTATTTTTCCATATATAATTTGTACCCCATTTTCACCCCTTTAGCGGTTAAATTGGACTTCAAAATTAATGTCATTTTCGCAATCACCATCCCATAAAACCTCAAGAACGACATCCATATCGATTTCTACGTTTACTTAGCCCATTTACCCCCTAAGGGGTTGATTTTCAAAACCACAAAATATATGTTTGCCTATTTATTTTAAGACATGCTCCTACGAAGTTTTAAGTTGTAATGTCTATTTTATATTGTTTTCAATACCAAATTTAAATCCAATTTTCACCCCTTTAGGGGTTAAATCATGTCGACCGTGTTGGACTTCAAAATAAATGTCATTTTCGCAATCTTCATCCCAGAAAACCCCAATAACGACATCCATATCGATTTTTAGGTTTATTTACCCCATTGCACCCCCATTTCATCACCATGGGGGTTGAAATTATACCAATACAATATGCGTTGCGTTAGATTTCCATCCATAAGCCTAAATTACAAATCTAGCGATTTCTACTTCAAAAATGAAGGATTATCTTCTAAACACAACTTCATCCCCCTTTTCACCCCTTTGGGGGTAGAATTTTGAAAAACGCTGAGACACGTATTTATTTATTTTCAATCATCAGCCTAAACACAAAATTTAAAGATCCTAGCTTCAAAACTGAGGGACTTTCATACAAACTTTCATCCCTTATTTCATCCCCTTAGGGATGGAATTTTCAAAAATCCTTCCTTAGTGGATGCCTACACTGTATAAAGTATCTGTGTGCAAAATTTCAAGTCTCTAGGTTCAGCGGTTTGGGCTGTGCGTTGATATCTCACTCAGTCAGGACTTTGAATTTTATATATATAGAAGAGATTATAGCTTAGAAAATATGAAAAAATTCGCCAATGCCATTTCTAGTCTATCTTGGAGTGACGTGTATGAAGCACCTGATTTAAATAAAGCTTTTGAAGCGTTTCATGAAACTTTGATATTATTTTTCAAATTATGTTTCCCTGTGAATAAAATAAAGCTTACAAATAAATCAAAGAGTAATCAATGGCTCACAAACGGAATACGTAAATCATGTGCTACTAAACGTACACTACGATTCAAATATTACGCAAATCAAAATCGATTAAACAAAAGCACATACAAAAAATACCATAGTCTTCTTAAAAAATGTATTAACAAATCACACAAATTAATTAGCGAAAAACAGTTAATAAACAGTAAGAACATTTGTAAATCGACATGGAATTTAATAAAATCTTATGATAAAAATGTAACAAATAATAATAACTATATAAATAAAATAAAAAATAATGATGGCAATTTAATTGATAATCCCTCTGACATTTGTAATATATTTAATAACTATTTTATTGACATAACAAATAAAAATAATATGACATCTAATGATAATCTGACATTGTATAATAATAAACTTTCTAATGACACATATTATCATAACATAAAATCCGTTGATAAATCTATATTCTTGTATCCGACTACTAAAGATGAAATATTTAAAATAATTAGATCTCTAAACAACACTACATCTGCGGGTTTTGATGAATTGCCTTCTAAAGTCTTAAAATACTGTGCACTAATTCTGTCTGAAGTATTGTCTTATCTAATTAATCTATCATTCGCTGAAGGCAAATTTCCAGAAATATTGAAGGTATCCGTTATAAGACCTATCCACAAAAAAGATGATAAAGAGACATTGAATAATTATAGACCCATAGCATTAATATCTGTTCTAGCTAAAGTGTGTGAAAAAGCAATGCATGCAAGAATGTATGACTTTTTAGAAAAACATAACATTCTTAGGCATGAACAAAATGGTTTTCGCAAAGGGAAGTCCACTTCATTGGCAGTATTCAACTTAATAAAGACTGTGACTGAGAACATTGACAAAAACATAGACACAATAGCTATTTTCTTTGACATGAGCAAAGCATTCGACTTTGTCTCGCATGACATTCTTTTACATAAATGTGAAAGATATGGCTTTAGAGGTGTAGCACTAAAATGGTTAGAATCGTATCTTCGCAATCGACGTCAATACGTTGAAATTAAAAATATAAATAAAAATAAAGACGAAATATCTTTTTGCTCGACACCGGCTGTAAATTATGTAGGTGTTCCTCAAGGTACGATCCTAGGACCGCTATTATTCATCTTATATATCAATGATCTACCTAATATTACACATCACCATTGTAACTTATTCGCGGACGATATCTCAGTAGTTATAACTAAAAAACATCAATTAAACTTCAATGACGAAATTAATGAGACGATTAATAATATTTCAAATTGGCTAAACAATAATAATTTACACCTAAATATAAGTAAAACTAAATATATAAATTTTTACAACACTAAACCAAAATCGAATAATTTAACTGTACTTATAAATGATGAACCTATTATGGAATCTGAATCTCTCACTTTTTTGGGAATAGAGATTGACAGTCGATGTTCGTGGAAAAATCATGTGCAAAAAATCTGCAAAAAGATAAATAGATTTGCATATGCTTTATGGCGCTTAACTACTCAAGTTAATAAAAAAGCTGCTTTAATGGCCTATCATGGATATGTCGCATCGAATCTTAAATATGGTATACTCTTGTGGGGTAACTCAGTTGACGTAAAAAAAGCTTTCATATCACAGAAACAATGCATCCGAGCTATATGCAACGTCCCTCCAATGACGTCATGCAGGGAATTATTTCCGGAACTGAATTTACTTACCCTCCCCTCTATCTATATATTAGAATGTTGCATTTTTGTTAAAACACACCCTCATATTTTCAATTTCAAAAATACCAACAACTGTAGATTAGCAAGACACCATGGAAAGCTGATGATACCCAAAACGCATTCAAAGTATTATAGAAGGAATTGTTATCCTAACTGCATAAAAATCTATAATAAGCTACCGAAGTCCGTAAAGGAGCTTAGTTTACCTTCATTAAAGAAAAAATTACAAACGTGGTTAATGAATAAATGTTTCTACACAATTGAAGAATTTCTAAATTCAAAAATTGACTTAAAATGATTTTTTTTTATTTTAGTCACATGTAATGTTAATTTAATTGTTATTATTTCTTAATCTAAACTGACATTTCACATGCCCTTTGTAGGGCAAGGCAGAGAACCGGAATTGTAATCAATAACAACTGTATGCACTCTGTTTTGTGTGAATAAAGCGATTTGATTTTG
Source organism: Agriphila tristella (assembly GCA_928269145.1). Classification (NCBI taxonomy): domain Eukaryota; kingdom Metazoa; phylum Arthropoda; class Insecta; order Lepidoptera; family Crambidae; genus Agriphila; species Agriphila tristella. Next base: position 24,858,173 of record OV743444.1, read on the forward strand.
ATTTGATTTGATATGAATAAATCATCAGGGTGCGGATTCAGGAAATAAAAATGCCACAATATCATAAAAACATTAATATTTATTTATATTTAAATTAACTAAATATTTATATGTTATTATGAACTTTTCTTGCCTAAAATTTTTACTTTGATTATTTATTTTTACTTTGATTATTGTTATCTATAGCGGTTTAATTAGCATACCTAATATTTTGTGAAAATTTCATGAGTTAAAATCTGTGACAGACGGACAGACAAACAGACAGATAGCGAAGGCTAAGTTAATCGTTTTTTTCCGTAAGGGTACGAAACACTACAAAATTAAATAGAAACCAATTTTTAAAACAAATCCCAAAATTCTAATGAATACTTAATTCAAACATTCTAGTCCGGACCTGTACAATGGTATGATGTCGCTGGATCCAGTCACCAACTTGTTGAGAAAAAGTCTGATATTACCCTTGAAACTTACCTGTCTTGTTTTTTTTTCGTTTTATTAGAGTTCAGTTTTTTCTTGGCTAGCTCTGCCTTTCTATTGTCTAATTTAAAAATCTATCGCAATCGCTTTCAGGATGCAACACATTGAAGCTTCTTTTTGGCACAAATAAAAACTTACCAAAGAAATTCAGCAATGTGTCACATCCATCTTTCAACGAAAGCGATTGCGATAGATTTTTTGAATTAGACAATTAGCCCCCTGTAGCCAAAACATTAATTGAATAATCCATTATTTGCACATTAATTTCAATAAACAGACGAGAGCGCACTGATTATCAACACGTGAAAATAACAGGAACGGCGGCCATGACAGATTAAGACAACATGTGATTGGCTGTAATGGACTTTGGTTCTTATGATTTGAAACGCGTGTGTGACTTAGGTTGGAATGAAAAAATCTGTCAATTTTTATCATTAAATTTTTTGGGAAGCCATGTACTTGGACCAGATTGATATATATCAAAATAACCGCATTTATTTTCTGAACAAGAAACAATAAAAAAACTTGAAAACGTCAGTACTGGACTTAGGCGAGTTTGATATCTACCGACACATTTGTCCTACAGAGAATCGAACCAAGGCCTCACGCATTTAGAGTTAGTAGTCTCTCCAATGCGCCACGGTGACTTGAAAATTGGTAACAAATTAGTTATTCGTTGATGCTTTAGGTCTCATCTCCGCCTGAGCGGCAGCCGAAACTTCCCGAGTGGATAACGCGTCGGGTATTTACTAATATGCGGACCGGATGGACAGTGGCCGGCAGGACGAAATTAGCTACCATATTCTGCGTCGAAAGAAAAACGCATTAAAACTCAAAAACACGCGTTTTCCCAAACATAAGACTAATCTAGATTTACCCCCGAAAACCCCCATACCGAATTTTAGCGAAACCGTTAGAGCCGTTTCACAACACCTTGTAAATGTAGGTATCACAGAAATAAACCTACATATACAAGGTGTTTGGTAAAAGCCTTATAAAGCCAAATATGCTAGATAGACACTATAAAACTGAACAACTTTTACTATGGGACCAACTCTGAAATCGCGAAAAAATCTGCTGTTTCAAACAAAAATTAATAACAAAAAAATCTAAATTAATGAAACAGCTGTTTTTTTTCGAAGGCTATTACCAAACACCCTGTATACAAATAAACAAATATACAAGAATTGCTCGTTTAAAGGTATAAGAGTCCGTAAGCCCATGACAATACTGCCTACGTCATATGACATCACGATGAAATGCATGGCACACGGTCGGAAATGTTGTGCAGAGCGGGGATCAGAAGATTATCACATATAAAATTGGCCGGAAGCTTGAGAAAATCCTTTATTTTCGGTTAAAATTCACTTTTGAAAGACTTCCGGCCAGATATGGCTTAGAAGACTTATTTATTCTCAAACACACTATTATTAGAGAGAGTTTACATAAGTCTGTCAGTTCTGAAATGGCCGAAAGTACTTGAAAGACGGTGCCAAATATGGTCATCAGATACCTTTTCCTACGTCATGTGACATCTTGATGAAAATTATTATAAACGTTTTGAAATAATAGTGTGTTTGAGAATAAATAAGTCTGCCAAGCCATATCTGGCCGGAAGTCCTTCAAAAGTTATTTTTAACCGGAAGTGAAGGATTTTCTCAAGCTTCCGGCCAATTTTATTTGCGATAATCTTCTGATCCTCGCTCAGCACAACTTTTCCGACCGTGTGCCATGCGTTTCATCGTGATGTCAAATGACGTAGGCAAAATAGGGAGACATGCATCAATTTTTTTTGTAACAAAATCATAAGTATAATGCGTGAGAAAATCAACTGTAATATTAAAACTTTTCTCTTGTGTTTTTTTCTCGTGATATAGTTACTTGAAGTTAGCACGCAGCAGCACCCGCCGAAAACGGTCTATACAAAACGGTCAACATTTGTGACGTCACTTATGCCACGTTTCAGGCGCATTATTATGGAGTTAGCCAAGAATTTTCAAATATCTCCCTAAATATTGTGTTTAAGTACCTACATATTATTATTATTAATTATTATTATTAATTCATTTATTTCAGACAATTACAGTCCATAGGGTTAGTAACAATTGTCAAACAATGTGTCGTACAAAATATTATTTCTTATTCGATATTCTATTCCGAAATTGAAAAAAAACGTTATTTTCCCCTGTGTGATAAAACTATTTTTTTTTCTGTTCCATCATGTTTTTATACGTGTCCGCAGCGTTCAAGTTCAAATTTATTAAAATCGATGACTTATGCATGTTCCCTATCGGGTTTAAGGACTATTATAGAGAAGTGTTGTATAATCCCATAGTACAATAATATACTTCGCCAGCTTATCCGAGACAGAGGAAGTCACGTGGGTCACGTCATACGTCATTTCCGCTATCGTTTGCTAAGAAAAACAAACCACAATTAAAATGCACTGTTTAGTTTGCTAAGAGAAACAAACCACAATTAAAATGCAATATAATAATTTTGTAATGAGTGTGACAGAAAAAATCCTTCATTCTCTGCTTGTTACTATAAAGTCGCGCAAAGGGGATAATGGTTTAACAGACATCTTTTTAACTTAGGTGTCACGGACAGTCCCCTATGCAGAGGATGCATGGAGGAAGAAGAAACAGCCGCCCACGTTCTGCTGGAATGCAGAGGGGTGGCACCTTACCGGGCGAAGTACCTCGGCTCGCCGGGCAGCGTCCAGGAAGCGATCACGAACGTGAGAGCCCATGGAGCGTTCCTGGCTGAGCTGGGCTGGCTGGAGTGATCCGGCCACACATTCTCCGACGCAAAATAGGCGCAATAGACGTCGAGTTGCGGAAACCGCCTGCACTGACAAGAAGAAGAAGAAGGGGATAATGGTGACCGCGCGGGTAGTGCCGCGGGTCGCAGCTAATTACCCATATAATCACAAAATTATACATTTAAATAGTTTAACAGCAGATTATGAATGTGAAAGTTTTGATGATTGGATGTTTGTTACTCAATCAAGTCTGAACGGGTGAACGGATTTACACGAAATTTGGCACAGAAATAGATTATAGTCTGGAATTGCACAAATACTACTTTTCATTTCGATCATTGGTTTCCAAGGGAAGACTTGCAACGATAACCGACTCCCACACAGGCGCATAGTATAAAAAAAGTCGCTTCCCGCCATCTGATGCTTAGATTTTTTAAACAATTCATAAAGTTTGGTAGAGTCTGTCTAAAAAGTCAGTTTACCTGAGAAATTATTAAATTATTTAAAAAAACTTATACTGGTAACCCTGTTGGTGCTGTCAAAATTGTAATTGTAAACATTGAATTTTGAAACACAATATAGAATTTTGACAGCACCAACAGGGTTACCAGTATAAGTTTTTTTTTAATAATTTCTCAGGTAAACTGACTTTTTAGACAGACTCTAGCTAGATTGCCTCAGCCAGACAGACACACAAACACACACGACAAACTGATAACACCCCCTCGTAAGTCGTATACAGATATACTGTCGTATAGTTTAATCACTTCACACCGACACCACATTAGTAACGCCTTCATTCACATTCGTACAATTTCCGCATTCGTACAATTCCACATTTGTACATTTTTTGCACCCGCGCAAAGCCGGGACGGATCGCTAGTATTTTTTTTAAATTCGCAGCCTTGTGAAAATTGTCATGTAATCAGCTGTTGAGCAACAATAAAAATTATTATATTTAACACACTATTCTTACACTTTTCTTAACATTTTTAAGCTATCTGTTACATTATCACGTCTGATGTTTCAGACTAAAATTTATCACAATCGGTTCAGTGTGCTGAACCGATTTTGATAAATTTTAGTTTTAAGGATAGATTGGGGCCCCGCCTCCGCTATATTTTGTAGCAAAATGAAAAGGCCCTGCGGTAAAAATATAAGTTTAACTTGAAGTATTAACTTGAAACAAAGTTCACGCGTACAAAGTGCAGCCTCTGCATTCTTCTGATAAATTTCTGGCGTTTCTACACACTATCACCATTTCCAGAATTTCAGAAATAAAATAGTTTCTTTTATTTATTTATTGGGCAGACACCAAAAACATGAACAAAAACAAAATATCAAGTTATTAATTAAAGACAGCCACGACATGCGGCAAATTATGCAAATGCATTAAAGGCTTAATAAAATTAGTAGTAGTTTAGTTTTCAAAGTAGGTACCTACGCCTGATTTGATAAACAATATTTTCCTACTAATATTATAAATGTGAAAGTTTGTGGGTTTGGATGTTTGGATGTTTAGATGTTTGTTCCTCAATCACGCAAAAACTACTGAACGGATTTGGTTGAAATTTGGCACACAGATAGTAGATAGCCTAGATTAAAACATAGAATACTTTTTATCCCGATATTCCCACGGGAACGGGAACCACGCGGGTGAAACCGCGGGCGGCCGCTAGTTGGTTTATAATTTTTTGTGTTTAAAAAAATACTAAATAAGGCGTTTTAAAAAGACAGGGAAACCGTTGATTGAACATTTATCACTTATTAATCGTTATGTTTGTATGTTTGTAAACATTATCGGCGAACACTCTCGCCGAATAAATTGCCGAGTAATTCGTTCACGAATACAGACCCGTTGTTTATATATTCGTCTATATTCAGTGAACATAGAACTTTCTGAAATGGATGACGTGCGACTTGTTGCTACGGCTTCATGTATATTTAATGTGTATAGACTTATACAAGTAAAATCTAAACGATGTTTAGGGTCCCATATCACGGCTTCTCCCTGGTAAGCTTCTATAAACTTTAAAATACACTGGCCTGCAAAACTAAGTACTACAGAGGTCTATTTTCATACAAACGAGGTAACTTTGAAGCATTGGTTCAAAGTTACCTCTTAGAATGCTGATCAGATCTATTGGGTGTGTATGGGGATCTGAATTTTCTCCATTCACTCCCTGGATGGGCATCATCAGATCTCACCACGTTTAATCCTGGGCGGAGAACCAATGCTTCAAAGTTACCTCGTTTGTATGAAAATAGACCCCTGTAGTACTTAGTTTTGCAGGCCAGTGTTATCATTAGTCCAATCTATCACAAAAAAAATCACAGATTTTGCAGTCCCCACGAGAATCGGAGCATTGAAAATGAATACAAAAATTTACGAAAAACCAAAATCAAATCAAATGCAAAATCCTATTATATTTTTAAAATTACCTAGGTAGTGCCTATTTATTTTTACGATTGTGACACTCGGCTCCGCCTCGTGTCACAAAAGCGCCCGCTGACTGCCGAAATATTATTAACCGATTTTCAAAATTCCAACGAATGCACTTCTCATGTGCTTCTGCATCTTTTAACACTATTACCATGACGATCGGTCAATAATCATAGAAGCTACATAACTTTTATGTACGGAAACACCCATTTTTCTAGAATTACAAATCTAAAGGGACCACCTACAGGTCACAATTACTTATCGATTTTCAAAACTGTTTCGCCATTTGGTAGCTAAACTAATACCCTAGGACCTTTTTTTAAATTTTTTCTTAAGTCAGTTTTATTTTCGAAATATTTACAATTTAATTAACAAACACCCCCCAAAAAACCCGGAATTTTATAAATTTCGCAAAATTCCAAAATAAGTAACCATTCGATTTTTAAAATTCAAATGTTCACACGTGTCTCGATAAACTTCCCAAATTTAAGTACTATTTTCATTTCGATCCTCCCAAAATCCTCGGAGATATGGCCAAAAATACGTCTCAGGCGATTTGCATCTGATAACCATTTTCAATGGTAAAACTACACGACCGATCGTGACAAAGTTCGCGAACAATGACGATAATGTTATAGTTCGAATCACGAAAGATGACCACAAATGGCGCTCATCTTCGCGTCATAACTCATGAAGAAAAGACTTTAGACATAATAATATTTCATATTCATATAGATATATCGATATTATTTAAATATATGAAATCTTATTTTGTCAAAAGTCGTTTCTTCATGAGTTATGACGCGAAGATGGGCGCCATTTGTGGTCATCTTTCGTGATTCGAACTGTAACACCGCCGCGAATACATAGGAACAAATCTTTTGATCCGCGTCAAAAAACCGACAGCGCACGGAGCACGGACGAGTATTCGCGGCGAGTACCGAATTTTAATTAACAACTTATGATTTTAACAACTTTATAATGGGACGCCATTTTATCATAGTCTATGTTCATCCAAGTGCACCGATGGATTAACTAACATCGAATATGATAAGTCTATTCCGATGCGATATCCTATCAACTAACTACCTACCTACTCATTTTAATGTTATTAAATTATCAGGGTTAGTATACGTACTTTTATAACGAATTAGTTTTGACCTGAACTATTGATATGAGTAATATCATAAATATTTTTGTAATAAACCTTGCTACATGTTGGAAATTCCCCAGTAAAAATAAAATTAATATTAATACGTATGGAACAAACATCAACTTTGTAAAGATTTATGCGATAATACCAATATTTAATTTATTACAATTTTATTTAGAAAAGCCTTAGATACTGACTTAATTCTGAATGAGGATCAGTAACGATTTTTGATTAGTGGCTTATCAGAAAGCTTATGCCACCACATGATTAACTGTAAAGAAATTTTTATGATATCTCTTAAACCTGAGTAGATATACGAGCTAAAACTTGCTAAAACACTGTTATTTTGGGGGTCCCTATGACGTCATCGAGACGTACGCGAGCCTTATGTCGTACGTGATAAAGCACATATTGCATTGAGCTTGGCATTTCCTTCAAAACCCTTATTACTCAACCATTTCTAAACGGATTTCAAAAAATCTTTTACTAAGTTTCATAGCCATGAATGTTTTTATATTATACCAATAAAATTATAGGATTCAAACCTGTTACTGAACTTACTGATCCTCATTAAAGTTGCTTCTATTCTGATCTGATTTCAGCTGATAGTGTCTGGAGCTGCAATAATGTAGCTTTATAGTTCTGATAGTAATTCAAAGCAATAAAACTGTAGTGGTTTTTAATGAAATTAAACTTAATTCAAAGTTTTTAAGAATACCTACTGAAAATTGTTACTTATATGCATTACCTAATTACTACCATCAGTCACCATCATCGTAGTGTCTATTTGGTCATGATGATAATAGTAATGAACAATGTAATTTGGATTTAATTGATCGTATTGTATTTGCAGCTCTTCATTCTTAAAAGGAAGCTTTTAAAAAGCGATACGTTTCATCAACTGCATAATGTATTTTATTACTTTGTTTATGTCTTATATCACTGAATAATAAGTCAAGTGTGAACTAGTAAATAATTAATAAAAGATAATCGGTGCATGCAGCGCAAGGCCGGTTGCGCAAGCCCACCCGGGGCGAGTATATATGCGCCGGAGATGCTTCAGCCAGCATCACTTGTACGCCTCTCCACACCACACACACCCAAATATGAAACTCTTCGTAAGTATTACATTAATAATATAGTACGTTACATTTACAGCTTCAGGCTCTTAAAGCGGTTGTCTTATTTTTTTCGTAAAGAAAAATGTTTGTCTTTAACTCGTCAACGCCCGGAAAACGAGACACAAATAGATTTTCTATTGTTGTCCGGATGCCGGCGACCGCTCGGGCGTTGATGAATTAATATAGTAGTACTTTTACTGGTGGATATCATGTGCCTAACAGATCTCCTGTATAATTCCAGATTGCTCTGTGCGCCGTAGTAGCGGTGGCGGTCGCTGGTGAAGCCCGCGAAAAGCGCGGCGCGCTCAGCGGCGGCTGGAACTCTGGCTATAGCTCCGGCGGCGGATATAGCTCCGGCGGCGGATACAGCTCTGGCGGCGGATACAGCTCCGGTGGCGGATACAGCTCCGGCATTGGATACAGCTCCGGCATCGGCTCCGGCATCGGCTACAGTTCTGGCGTCGGTTACTCGGCCCCAGTCGTCAGCTACTCCGCGCCCATAGTGTCCGCTCCCCGTGTGGTGGCCGTCAAGAAAGTAGTGAATGTGCAAAAAGTGGTCTCAGTACCGCAGGTGGTGACCGTGCGCAAGCTGGTCTCTGTACCTCAAGTGATCACCGTTAAGCAGGTGGTGCCCGGATACTCTGGCGGATACTCCGGTGGATACTCTGGCGGAAACTCTGGCGGATACTCCGGTGGATACTCCGGCGGATACTCTGGCGGATACTCCGGTGGTCACTCTGGATACTCCGGCGGTTACTCCGGAGCTTCCCTAGGCGGTGGCTACGCCAGCGGCTGGTGGTGATCTACTAACTTTTCTAGTCTTTACTTTACTTGTATATATTGTTAAATAAAATCCCTACATTTAAACTATTTTGGCATTTCCTTATTACATCTTTATGTTTAACACCCTTAATTTTCATAGCAAGACTTATTATTAGGTACTATAGGTACTTACAGGTCTTAAATACTCGTATATTATTAGATTATTATCCCTAATGAGCCTATCCCTAATCCACAAATTAAATATCACTCTCAATATAGAGGTAAGTAATATTATCACCAATCAAATAGAGTGCTAATTTTTGTAACCACATATTTCTTTACTTTACCTCAAACGCAATGTTACAAAATCAGTTTTAAATAACAAAGGTTTTTCTAGTATAGTAGTATTATAATTCTATAAAAATAGCATTGTGAATGCAAAACTCACGAATTTAAAAATTATATAGCTATTTCACAGTGGCGGTACCCCCATACAAGCCAAAAAGCCCGGCTTGCCCTAACAATAACTTACTTACACTACTAATGAATCGTAATTAATAACAACAAAACAATAGGTATTATTAACGAATCTAAATTTTCAATAATCAATAACCACAAATTCATTTTTTACAACAACTGATCGAGAGACAAGTCGCTAAACTGCGTTACTTTCCTCAATAAACCCTACAAATGCATTTCATCTCCCTCGCACTCGTTAGCTTGCAACCGGGCTTTGCGATCTGTATATATCCGCTCTCTTCTTACTTTAACAAAAATGCTACCGCATCATATGTATACTGCTGTAGGTACTATAGATTCTATGAGAAATACAGAAGCCGACTAAAAGCCTGGCTTTTTGCTTCAATCTGTGACGACAGGTGTTTTGAAAAAACAAACTGTTTTGCCTTTATTAGTGTTTTTATGTTAAAAATGAATTAAAACTTCAGTTTAATGATTGATAATGGTTCCTTGTGATGGATTGAAATGTTTATTAACTGTTGTGTGATCTATGAAAGTGGTAGGTACACTTTGTCGAGTCGATTCCAAGAGAAATACAAAATAACGTAAGTAATAAACCTTTTCATTTGAGTATTTTGCAAAGAAATATAATATTCTTCAATGTATCGTAATATTGTAGTGGACTCTTTACATTGTTGGTTGTTCTTATAAAAATAAATAAGTAAGGTTAGTTTTGCGTCTTTCATTTGAACGAAAATTTAAATGTTTGTTTGGAATGCAGGGGATAGGATTTGAATTGCCTAGCAGGGACGCTATGATTTTGTGAAATGATTTACCTATAGATATTTATTATGAGTGACACATTTTAAACGAGATATTTAGTTTTGATTACACAATAATTAAATTTGATAAAGCCACGCCATCTAGCATTTTGCGGCGAACTAATTTATGAATAATTAAAGTACGCTTAAGGGTTGTGCTTTTGGTGCTTTTTTGAGAGCTATCTATGAATTCGTTTAGATGGCGCTGGGCGGTGTCGCATCGATATTTTGGTAAAGATCATCGTATGAAACAAATCTTAAATTAGTAACGAGAAATTGTGGGATGCATTGGTTTTTTGCTTGTATTGAGCTGATAAAAAAATTGCTTGATTTGAGGGTTCGGGCTTGCGCTACTATGTAGGCCTGGGCACGCCACTGCTATTTCATCTTAATCAATGGTCAAAATGTCTGGACTGGAAAATGTCTAGATATTTCAATTGAATATCGAGATAATAGGGTATTTTCCAAATTCTTTAAAACTGCTTTTATTTAAAGATTGAGACGAACGATTTAACAGAAAAATATTAAAAAAATAATTAATGTCTTTTTTCTTCATTAAACCAATTAATGTTAAACTTATTTTTAAATAGTTTTGAATCTACCGCCAAAACGCTCGGTTCGATGACGTCTACTGTGTGACGTCATCTTTGTGTAAACAATAGAGTATACACAGACTACTAGGTGTTAAAATTGTTTACACAATGTTGACGTCTCACAGTAGACGACATCGAACCGAGCGTTTTGGCGGTAAATTAAAAACCATTAAAAATAAATTAGACTTTAATTGTTTTAATAGAGAAAAAAGACATAAATTTATTTATTCTTATTTTTCTGTTAAATCGATCGTCCCAATCTTTAAATTTAAGCAGTTTTCAAAAAATTGGAAAATACCCTATTCCTCACATGGTGAAATAAAGCTGACTTGCAGCGTAAGAATTGGATATATTAAAAGAAATCCGATGATGCCACTAGTGACTCGGTAGCTCAGCAGTCAGAGCATTGGACCGGATATCCAAAGGTCGCGGGTTCGATTCCCGTCCGAGAATTGATCTGGTGCGAATCGTATTTTTTGTAGTATATTATTTAGTATTGTACAAAAATAGCATTGTGAATGCAAAAATCTCAAAACAATAATATGTGTTACAATACCTTGGAAGAAATTGTCCTTTTTTCAATGAAATGTAAGCACAAGCGCATGTTGCCATAAGTGAGGTGCGCGTCACTCGCTGCGTGCGGGAGGAGCGCGCGCGCACGGTGCGCGGCGGAGGCGGCTGCGATGGCGCAACGCGTCACTTCACTTATCCGGCTTTATGGACGTCTCAATGTCTGTGGTTTTTCGGGACCTGTCGCATTATGCGGTGACAATAACTGTTACGCAAATCTTTGACAATCTTAAGTAGGTAATGGTGAACCATTGACACGGATAAGTAAGTATTTTTTGTATGAAGACACCAACATTCAATCTTCAGTAGATGAAACTTTGCAGTGATGTAATATAGAATATATGAGCCAAAATCTATATACAAATATCAAAGAAAAAAAACGAAGTAAGGTCATATTTAAAAATATTTTTTGAACAATACTCCTTATTGTTTTCCTACTTTACATGAGTACTTTTGGTAAAGAAATTTTAACTTTTTCCTAAAAAAAGATATCAACGACATAAGAATTTATCTTATTTTCGATAACTTGCAAAATACGTTTTATTTATGCTACTTTATCATATTGTAAAAATTTGTCGACTGAGGATTTACTGTGTTGGACCCCTTCTTCCTTTTCTACGCTATATGTATAGCTATATTCCATACCATATAATAATAATAAAACATTTATTTCAGACGTTAGACGTTGGTTACAAGCAACATTTAAAACAATTTCTTTCACAATTTAAATAAAAATGAAATAAATATAGACAACATCACAAACACACTACGTAGCTCCGATGACAAACTATACAGGATGACCCAAAAATTGTGTCAAGCGGAGGTTCTGAGTTAGATCACCCCCACTCCCATGTATGTTCCACGGTTTTCCATTATTTTTGTGTGATGAGATTTGAGAATTTTTGTTAAATTTTAAACTTTGAATTAAATATTTAAACAGGTTACTTCATGATTCCTAAGTAAGTTTCAAAAATTTTCGAAACTGTCAAACTTCATATTCATTAAAAAACTTAGTATTTACTTAATGGGCTACTATGGCTAAAATCGCCCTTCAAATACAGAGAGGTGGAAGTGGAAAGCAAGATAAATAAATGTAACAAAGAGTTATTGTTATTAATTTAAAAGTTTTCAAAATTCGCCGACCTTCGTGCTCGATACAAATCCTTCATCGCCTATAAAAGTTTTCTTTTAATCGTGTAAACGGCTGTTTTTTTTTTATTGTAACAATAAACATTAAGCTGAATGAGCTGAATAAATATGATTATTTATGTAGGTCCTAAACTGTTCATTTTCTGTAAATTACAAATTTACAAATGATTACAGTAGGTACTTATTATCACTGTGGTTTTGAAAGAATAAATAGTTTGCCACAGTATAGTTTCGTCCACGCGGGCGGAGCCGCGGGCAGTCTCTAGTAAACATTAAGTATTGCTTAATGTTTACTAGAGACTGCCCGCGGCTCATATATATATGTATATGCGGCGATAAAGACGGGATCCCGTCTGAGTTGCTACGGGTGAGTCGATTTTTTCTAATATTTTTCATTATTTATTCATCTTAATATAAAAATAGCATTGTGAATGCAAAAATCTAAAAGTTTAAAGGTATTCATGATCATAATAGTGCAAAGTGTCAAATCTGTAATCTGTGATCGCCAAGATCGACTTTAAACCGCCTTCTAAGAAATCGCTTCTAAAGATTTTCTAAAATGGCCACGCGAAAGATATCATGGGCAAAAGCTAGTGTCTTATAAATAACATGAGACAAATATAATTTAAATGTAGAGAAATATAATTTAAATATAGATAAATTTAAATATAGATATTAAGATGAATAAATAATGAAAAATATTAGAAAAAATCGACTCACCCGTAGCAACACAGACGGGATCCCGTTTTTCTAATATTTTTCATTATTTATTCATCTTAACATGAATACCTTTTTGAAATCCTTATAAGCCCCTTATTTTGATATACATATTGCAGTATTAAGAAAACAAGTTTATTTACAAAATTTTTAAACAAAATAGCACCGCACAGCCACAATTTTTTTAACGTCACTTACCTAAGAACACTTGGGCTGTCAAGACAAATCTGAAATATCTTAATCATAGAAATCCTTTCAGCCATTTGAAAGATATGAGGTAGGTAATAAAGGATATTACATATAAACATACATACATACAAGATACGCGCGAAAAACATAACCCTTCCCTTGCAGTCGGGTAAAAATAGCCGTGATTCATGTTGTTGCGCATAGCATGTAACTGATAACAGCAGACATGCAGATGGCATTTTACTTGGCAATCTTAGTACCCCCATATCGGGCACGTCCTCGCTACTCGAGCGAAAGTGATCCTCGACCACCTCCAGACAAGAGACCGCGTCGAAATGTCATTTAGCCTGAAGAATGTCCGAATTATTCCAGGCGTTCGCAATGTAAATTAAAATAATACATATGCAACAATGCGTGCATTCGTCAATGTACCAGAGGACAATACCATACGAAGCGTTTAAACTAGACAAGATATCCGACTAAAGCCGACCAGCCAGAGAAACAAAGTTATTAAAATATTTTTTCAATAAATTAAATTTTCAATCAGTGTTCCAAAGATGATTTGCTCATCCACAGTAAAAAATATAAAAAAACCTATATAGTCAGGTGGGGTAAGTGAAACACCGGGGTAAGTGAAACACCCAACCATATCTAAGAAACTATCGTAGTTTATTCTCATAGCGATGTGTCGATAAAGCAGGAATGACGAATTACTTCCCTTAATACAACACAGATATCGCTGCGATCATTAAACTAGCTAGTAAACCAAAAAGAAATTCATTAGATGTCAAAACGCAAAACACGATGTTTTTTTGATAAATCTTTAAAACTGGACCCTATTTTATGAGAATTTGATACATTTTGGATATTAACGGTTAAACATGATCCTTTAGTCCTGTTTTTAATTAAATGGACACAATATTTAAAGCTATTTTGGCCACTGTTTCACTTCCCCCTTGTCAGGGGTAAGTGAAACACTTCTTAGCTTTTATATTCTTTTCGTGATTTTGTTGCTTAACGCAAGTCTTTAGATATTTATATTCATACCGTCAAAGGCTGATTTAATTAGGAGTACATTGCCTATACAGCTACTTTAATTGCGAGTTTTATAGCTTTACTACACCTTGTTAAATAAAAATAAAATAAAGTATGTTTCACTTACCCCACCTGACTATATTTATTTTATTATGATTTTAGTATTTGTTGTTTAATTGTTTAGACAGACGGACAGCGAAGTCTTAGTAATAGGGTTCCATTTTTACCCTTTGGGTACGGAACCCTAAAAACCACTTGTATTTTGTACGCCTATTTTTACTGGCTGCGCAAATATTTTAAATTGAAATGAAGCTGTGAACTAAATTTTAGGTGGTAAGAAATTTTCTCCCATGCCGATTTTGGCTGAAAAAGTTAATACCTACTCACGGAGCTATTTTGTATTTATCGATTACCTACCATCGTTAAAATTTTATTGAACGGATTTTCCTTGCTGTTTGAAAGTCGTTCAGTGTCAGGCGGATCGCTCCTACCTAAAATGGCCGCGTGAAAACACCAACGTGCATAATATAATCATTGTAGCTTTTGTTCATACTTATTTCAGTGTGATTGTGATTCTTTATGGCCCCTGGAAAAACAGAAAAAAAACAAAAGTGACTTTCCGAGCTTAGGAAAAGAGAAAACGATTTTTTTTTTGAAAAAATACTACTGAGTATTACCATATCAGAGCCCAGCCCCCCTACTCAAATGGCCACTTTTCTATTCGTTCACTAACTTAAAGCTTAAAAATAAGCAATTAGAGTTTAGACGATCAAGTCACACGTCGCAAGTTTATGTAAATCACCGAAATTGTTATATTGTATGGAAATGACAAGCCTACGACACGTACCTACTTTAATGGACAACCTTTCAAAAATATAATATGTCGTTTTCACTTTGTGTAATAAAAGTAGATACAAAATTAGGGGACACGTATTTTTTATTTAAACTTTTAATTGTTTTTTTGTATATTAAATCACTGTTTGAAATCTTACTCATTCTAAAAGAGCGTAAGTACATTGTCAGGAAGTTGAAATGTGTAGCTTTTGCCAAAAAAAAACAATTCTGATCTTATCTGTGACAATATGACACCATGATTTCGATAGTGATGTGGCATGGGATTTCTGTAAGTGATGTCGATAATAGACAACATTTTCATTTTGAGAAAGTCGACGTTTAAATGTCATCAGCTTATATAAATATTTTCAGCTTTTTTTATATTCGCAGCTAGATAGCACTTCTATTTTGAAAATGTTTCCAAATTCGGAATAAATATATTTTTTAAAGCCAGTTTTTTTTTTAAATATATCCAATATTTCGAAAAACTGGCCCGATTAAAAATTCTATATAATTTTCGAACCTGCTCAGAAAATTTGCTCAACCTGCTCAACAAACAAAACGTGACAGTGACAAACACCCACTGTTTTTTTTTATTATTTAACTATATGGAGGTCGTAAGTATTATTTCGTTGATCTTTTTACTTTTTAGAATTACTATCCAATATAAAATATAAAAAATCGACAAAAACTAATTTAAACAAAGTATTTATTTGTTTCTTAATCAATCACGAAAAAAAGGCTGAACTCATTTTGGATAAAAAGCACACACATAGTTTATAACCTAGCGGAAACTAGTCAAGGAAATAAAAAGAACACGTTAAAAATATCAGTGTTTATTATTTTAAGGCGTTCACTTTTTTAACTCTTTCTAGTTGTCGCTGCAAACTATAAATAGGTAATTGCTTCATGTCGATAGCTTGCAGGCTCTCCTGACGTGTTACGTTTTGTGTTTTGTTGGATAACGGTGGCGCCTAAAACAAAGAAATTGAGCTTGTAGTAGTACCTACATACAAAACATTATGTTACAACTGATTTGAGTTTTCAAATGTAAATTACGTGATTATTATTTATTTACATAAAAGAAAGATGTGCCAAGCCATGTGATGGTTTTCTACTTTTTGTCCCCATCAAATATAAAGTAAGAAAGTACAATAAAACAAATATCGATATAGAAATGCACATCACTAGGCGAAATAATATAACCTCTACGACATGTAATAAAAAATCTGATATTTGCAAAATCAGCAAAGAACTGGACACAAACGACTATTTGCACAAATTATTAGTATATTATAATAGTTTCAAGCTATTTACACTACATAAAAACATCTAAAACAATATAAACTTACCGATGAAATCATAATGTTTATTGATTATTTTCATTTCTTCCTGTGCGAGATTTATAGCCTTTAATCACACAAGACATCATTTCACTGGTAACGCATAAGTATCCCAGACAAAGCTATGACTTTCTTTTAAGTTTATTACAAGAATATTTTATAAATTTCTACATTTTACTAGTGTGATCATACGCTTGAATGACATTCTGATCTGTCACTATGATTTATTATGACAATATAGCGATGCGCGACTTCGAATAATACTAATACTAATCATTCGACTCCCCGAATCATTCGACTAAGGCGCGTAGATTATTCGACTGGAGTCGACGAACGCACGAATACGAACAAATGCAGTTGATACGTTCGTTCGGCATGATTCGGTTCGACTCGGGCTTGGTCGGAATCGCTGAACATTTTGACATTAGTAGTTACTAATTAGTAGTCGTTATTCGAACATAGAGATTAGTATACTACTAATTTGCCATTCGAATAACCACATTAGTAGTTGCGAATTAGTCGAAAAGTAAAATCATTCGGAGTCGCGCATCGCTATGACAATAGATTTTATTTTTTAATGAACGCACAGATAATATAAATACAAGACAAATAGACTCAACTCAAACTTCCTGACATTCCCAATTTGGACTAGATTTTAGTTTTTTTTAAATAACGTAAAAAATACTGAACTAAAAATTCTGAAAAGAAAAATATGAGCTTAGAACACTAAAATCTCGAAATGGTTTTCTAATTTTAATACTTTCTCAAAATGAAATGTTGTCCATTGTAGTTTATGGCTTATTTTTTAATTTTTAAGTTAGCGAACGAATAGAAAAGTGGCCATTTGAGTAAGGGAGAAGGCAAGTATAACTTTAACAAAGGTGTATATAATATCATCTATCTACCACCTTATGACATGGAATGATGGAAACCTCATTGTCGAGGTCGCCGCGCCAAACAATCAACAAAGAAACCATCAGGCGTTATCAGGAAGGCTGTCGCCATTCAAACTAAGATATTCGTAACCTCTATCCAAGTTCAAGATTCCTGACCTTACTGTTTTTCTATAGGTTTGAAACGTTTTTCTCGAATAAAGAAAGAGGAACTGTGTGTGATTTCTCAACTTATTTTCTCCGAACTCCTTAGGAAAGTAGTAAAGTTTGTTATACATCTATTGTTAGAGCACTGTATTAGGTAGACTTTGTAACCTCATTTTCCATTTTAATTAATAAAAAAGGATTGCCTTAAAAATCATTTTAGGTTAATTAAAAAGGATTTTAACTTTAGTTCAAAATCTCACTAAACTCAAATGCTACACATCGATTGAAACAGCGCTGTTTCAATTGATGTGTAGCATTTGAGTTTAGTGAGATTTTGAACTAAAGTTAAAATCTACTTTACAGTCATTACTTAGGTAAGGAGCCGCGTTATCTTAACTTGCTTGCTACAATTAAATCTTTGATATCATTTGAAATATAGTTTCATAAACGTAATTGCAAGCGGTATAACATTCACCAATCAAAATCATCACCATCGAACTAAGGTAATCTTATCTTATGATGCCGTTAGGGGATCGTGTTTCACAGCAATCCTCGAGCGGCCCACTTTCGTCCGAAGGTCGGCCATTTTACGCATGTTCTACATTAAATTAATGCGTAGAACAAGTGGTCATAACGACCGCCCGTCCAATCGCAGCATTATAGCAATAGTCGGACTGGTGCGCTGCCCTCGCCGTTGTGTTGTGACACCCGTAATCACGTTGCAAAGTGGAATCAAACCAAACCTTACACCTTTACTGATCTAAACAGGGTTATTTGTAAAAGACCTAGAACCTCGCAGGAGTAGATTTCTATCTGACATCACTTTTCCGTTCCGAAAACAGACAAAAAGCAATCGACTTTTCATATTAAACTCGATCAGCTGTTCGGACATTGGTATGGAAAGTCGATTTATTTTTTGTCTGTTTTATGATGTTGTTGCTTATGATGTTAGTGATCCATTCCTGTGAGGTTGTTGGTATTGTATTGAACTCTGTATTGAAAAACTAGATACACTGTTTGCAATTTACTGAACTGAAAGCAGTGTTTTCTTCATCCTATTAGACGATCGTTTTAAGCAAACCTGGGAAGTATATAAATAAACTTTTTGATATCATCGGACAATACACTTCTAAGTACTTAATCATTCTATAGGTACTTACCTATTCATACACATGAAAACAATTTGCTTATTTCAGTGGGTTCCATTTAGTGATTTATGTGACAAATCATCTTATTTTTGACAGGGCACTAACATTTTAGAATAATATTGAATATTTTGCAACTCTACTCTCTAAGTATAAACATTTGGTTTACGATTGATAACGTTTACGCCTTAGCGTACCTCCGCCGCGAAACAGTACCAGCGGAACCGCGGTAGTTCCGCCATAGTTTGTCTTGTTTCGATGACGATATAATGAGGATCACATCTACGTAGCGGTTTCGCGTCATTACTTTCGCGTGTGTCTACGATCGGAACCGATCTGGTGGAATCGCGCGTGTAAGATCTTAGTCAAGCCCCGAAGTCCAGGCGCTCCTGGGTGGGTTTTACTATAAAAATAATATGCATTTGAAGACTGTTCGCATTCCTCGGTTGTCGAAGTCGTGGGGGAACCCACTACCACAGTTTAATGATATTTTTAAACTGTGCTACTACGGTGTTTTGCGGCGGGAGGTGTGCTACAGGCGTAAAGCTAACTCGAAAAGAAAATAATATTTATTGTATGGCAAATAAAATTATTATTACTTTGACCATAAAATTGAAAACATGAGCAATAAGTTATAAAAAGTTATAAAATGTTACCAAAATCTGCAAAACATTTTGAACGTTAAAATGTTTTAAAACTACTTCCCATAAAAAGATGTACTGTCCATAAACATTTTGATTCATCACTTAAATGCAAAAATATAATTGATTAATTTGCCCTGCTTACTAGGCGGCGCGACTACATAATAAAGGGCATTCAGTCAACATATTTATTTCATTGTGCGCATTAAATTAACTGCATTGTTTCTTACCATAATCGTCGGACTTGTTAAAAGTCATGGCGCTCCTCTGTAATCGTGTGATAAGTACTTAGACCTTCTTTGGGTACCAGAGCCTACCAAAAAAAAATTTACTTACGAGTACATAATATTTGGGATTTTCTGCTGGACACAATGAGACGCTACATTGTTTTGCAAAAATGTTCGTTTTTGATGTTATTATGTTCTCATATCCCTTACGTACCGGCCTGTCCTGGGACGGATGTAGGGCCCTCAGAAGGGTCTAAGATCTGCAAGATCAATATTGGTTCTGCTCTGCATCATTATCCGTGAGTTCGTCCCGGGGAGTAGGTCCCTAGTAATTAAAGTTGGTGATTTTTTGTTAATCAATAGGTAATTTGACACGTCTCAATGTAGCTAATTTGACTTAAGTTGTGAATCTTGTTAATTTAACAAGATTCACAACTTAAGTCAAATATAGCAAGATTTCTTCAGAACTTGCACAGAGAGACAAATTTTGTCATCTCGAGAGCAATGATGTTAGTTCACACACGCTTCGATCCTTACAATCAGGCCGTGACGACACGCAATGAGAGGGACAGTCGATACTACGTCGAACATGTAACAACAACATCTTACTTTTACAACACTTTTACATTTTTTAATCTTGTTAACTCTGTTGACGGTCCAAATAAAAATAAATAAATAAATAAAAATAAATAAACACAGTTGGTTATTTGATAACTACCCGTCACTACGACTAAACAAAGAAAATTGTTTTAGTTACATAAATCTATCCCCATCACAAGTATAGGTTAACTTTAACGAAGAAAAACAAAATCGAAGTAAGTAAAGTAATCCAAAAAACCTGTAAAGCGGTTTACAGAATACATACTTACCAAGTTCCAGCTGTGTAATCGTAATAGTTTCGGAATAAAGTACGGACAGACATGACGAATCTATAAGGGTTCCGTTTTTTAACACGTTTTTATTAGGTTGCTTTCTCGTTTGTTTGTTTGGTTGTTTGTTTGTTTGTTTGTTTGTTTGTCCGCAAAGTTTGCGAACGATTTTAAACTAGCTTCCCGATGAGCTAGAGACTTGAAACTTTGAACATAGGTCAGAACTGGAATACAATGCAACATTATGGTGTCATTGAGCTGATCTGATGATGGAACTGGAAGAAGGCTACAGGAACTTAATGATGCAACCATACAACCCCATTGTGATTAGGCTTGTTAGAATCGTCTTGACGAGTACTCTAATGGGAGATAAGGTCCAGGGTCTGGTGATGAAGCTGGATGGCCATGCCAAAGGAACTCAATATTGAAACCGTGCAATCCCATCGAGTTTGGGCTCATTTGAATCGTCTTGACGAGTACTTTGTTGGGAAATAAGTGTCCAAGGATCTGATGATGGAGCCGGAAGTAGGCCATAGGAACTCTATAATAAAGCCACGCTACCCCATCGAGTTTGGGCTCGTTTGAATCGTCTTGACGAGTACTTTGTTGGGAAATAGTGTCCGAGGATCTGATGATGGAGCCGGAAGAAGGCCATAGGAAATCTATAATAAAACTACGCTACCCCACCGAGTTTGGGCTCGTTTGAATCGTCTTGACGAGTACTTTGTTGGGAAGTAGTGTCCGAGGATCTGATTATGGAGCCGGAAGAAGGCCATAGGAAATCTATAATAAAACCACGCTACCCCACCGAGTTTGGGCTCGTTTGAATCGTCTTGACGAGTACTTTGTTGGGAAGTAGTGTCCGAGGATCTGATTATGGAGCCGGAAGAAGGCCATAGGAACTTTTTAATAAAACCACGCTACCCCATCGAGTTTGGGATCGTTTGAATCGTCTTGATGAGTACTTTGTTGGGAAATAGTGTCTAGGGTCTGATGATGGAGCCGGAAGAAGACCTCTGGAACTCGGTAATAAAACCATGCAACCCCATCAAGTTTGGGCTCGTTTTAATCGTCTTGACGAGTACTTTGTTGGGAAACAGTGTCCAGGGTCTGATGATGGAGCCGGAAGAAGGCCATAGGAACTCTATAATAAAACCATGCAACCCCATTGAGTTTGGGCTCGTTTGAATCGCCTTGACGAGGACTATGTTGGCAAATAGTGTCCAGGGTCTGATGATGGAGCCGGAAGAAGGCCTTAGGAACTCTAATAAAACCACGCTACCTCATCGAGTTTGGGCTCGTTTGAATCGTCTTGACGAGTTCTTTGTTGGGAAATAGTTTCCAGGGTCTGATGATGGAGCAAGAAGAAGGGCACTGGGACTCTGTAATAAAACCATGCAACCCCATCGAATTCTTCTGTAAATATTTATAACCCTAAATAACCTATACCTACCTACAGAAATTTTAAACCTAAAAACGTGGGGCGCGTTTTGTAAAATTTATCATCCATATTGTCTCTAGCATGCGCCCCACGTTTTTTGGTTTAAAACTTTTAGGTTTAAAATTTCTGTAGGTAGGTATAATAGGTTATTTAGGGTTATAAATATTTACAGTCAGTTAAAAGACGTCATAATGGGTGGTAGGGTAAAAGAATTGACGATTTAAAAATGCTTATTATGTGAGCTTATTTAAATAAAATATATTTCACTTTCACTTTCACTTTCACTACAGAAGAATTTATTTTTTACTTTTTAGTTTGTTTTTACTTGTCCGATTTAATATTTTTATTCCGATTTTTATGTAATAATTTTTTGCCATTAGGCTACGGAATCCTAAAAAGGCGAGTAAAAGCTGTCACACACAATTTCCAGTCGATAGTTATAGCACAGAATAGGTACCTACGTTATTTATAGTGTCACCAAATCTTTTAAATAGCTACACTGCTGTAAAACTGTTAAAGCTCCCTCTCTAAAACAATTACTTCCACTTAGATCGGCTTAGCTTGTGAATAAGTATATCTATTTGGTGTTATTATTTTAATGGTAGTCGTTAAATTGACCGACCTAAACCACATTGAACACAGTGGTTACCTTAATTATGGTCGAAAATATCCGTTGTGGTCCGACAAGGACTACTTGCCACTTTTAAACAAAGAATTAGGCAATAGTTTAATTATTAAGAAAAGTGGGTCAAGATATAGTTATTAAGTTTTATTTTTATTTTTAACCTAATTCATTAGGAAACGAAACTTAGTGGCGCATTTATACCTACCTATTTTACAACATTATGATATGCTTCGTTTTTATTGAGATTGTCGGATGTCCAAAAAGTGCTTCATCAGGTATTTTAAATGTTACCTTTCCAGTGCATTGCTTGACGCTTTACTGTTATCATGATCCCAGGGAACCAAGAAGGACGGTTCACCTCCCCTAAATACAATATTGTGTTATCCCCGTCTAATATAATATATCTTTATTTCAGGCAATAAATCTAAGTATCTAAACAACATAAATACTGGTTATTCCCATCTGAGTATCAAGAATCTTAAAAAACACAAAGCACAGGGTTTTGATTAATTCTTCAAGTTTTAGAAATAAAATATCGTCATCGTTTTATAAGCCCAACTTATCAATGTATTGTCCCCGTGGCGATCGCGACGACATCCACCAGTGATGATTTCGCAGTTGTCGCGGAAGAGACCGACGTCGCCCTTACCCAACAGATATTCAAATGACCCGTTGGGCGTTTTGTGCGTAAAATCGTAATTAATTATAATAAGAGCGGGTGGTTGCGCCACCCTGCGCAGGCGCAGGCAGAGGGCGCGCGCCCGCGGCCTCGCACGCTGATATATAACGCAGCTCTCGTCCGGGACACATCAGTACACCACATCTCTTCAAACACCAACAATGAAATCCTTTGTAAGTACTTTTAGTACGAATAATTAAAATAACAGCCATGGTTACTGCGTGAGAACATTTTTGGGAATTATTAGAATAGTCGGCGGCGTTTGTGTAACAAGGACGGACTTTATAGGTAGCGCTTGCGTGTTTGATAATGATAACAAAGAAGACCTTCCTAATACCTAGTTAAATACTATCATATCATTCAACATTATTTTATCTATTTCGGCGGACCATCTAATGTTGAATTTGACAGCTCATTTGACATTATTCTTATTGGTGTTTTCTTATTCATGTGTAGGTTTGTACTGTTCTGCTGGCCGCATGCGCCCTGGCCGCGCCTGAAGGCAAGCGTGACAAGCGCGGCTACCTGCTGGGCTCGTCCTACGACAGCCACTCGTTGGGCCACTCACTGGACCACTACTCGCTGGGCAACTCACTGGACCACCACTCACTGGGCCACTCACTGGACCACCACTCACTGGACCACTACTCGTTGGACCACTCACTGGACCACTCACTGGGCCACTCACTGGACCACTCCTTCGCGTACGGCGGCGGCTACGACTCCCTGTACGACCACGGTCACATCGCGCCCGCTGCCAAGATCATCTCTATCAACAAAGTTGTCCAAGTACCAAGGGTAAATATCTCATGCTATTTATTAGTTAGGGTCGAACGTTCAAAGGTTTAGTCAAACAATTTATTTTTAGTACAGTGACCGTTTCCAAAACAGGTGCAGGATATAGTCAAGCAGTGTCGTTCTGCTTAATTTCTAAAGCTAGTTATAATGCTAACGTGAACCACGTGTGATTGGGAAAAAATAATATGCAATATTTCCACAAAACAGAGAATCTATAATGAATTCGCGAATAGTCGCTACAACACACGAGGAGCTGCATATATGCATATCATGAGATTGGCCAATTAAATGACTTATGGTCGTGAAGTAGTTTAAAGATTGCTAAACAAAAATAAAAAGTTTAAAATGCTCGAAAATGCTTTGTTTTGTTTCAAATGTTTTACAGCCTGTATATATACATAACGGAGATCCTTACCTAAGGCGTTTTACAGAATTAGTGCCTTTAGATTAGGTACAGTCAGAAACGAAAATTGCTGAATAATTTAGTACTTGGAAAATTCACTTGTTTGACTAAATGTTTCAAACTGCGAGACATCTGAAAAAAAGTTGCGATGACAAAGGTCTATATAGTGTTCGAATCGAATTTCGTTGCTGACTACCTACTTTTCACTTTACCATAAATCCAAAATGAAATATTCTTCTTTTAATATTCATGGCAACGAATGTGATGCTGTCTCGTCATAATCATCCATCAGACGCACGACGGCCAATCCTAAATATAACCTTTCCCCGATCAGAGGATCTCCAATAGGTCCCGCCCGTATCCAGCGGTATCCCACTACCTTCATCAGTTCGTCGGTCCTTTGTCTAACGTTTCTTTATTTTATATTCGCAGGTGGTTCAAGTGAATAAGGTAGTGTCCGTGCCGAAGGTGGTGTCCGTCCCGCAGGTGGTGAAGGTGGCGAAGGTGGTGGAACCCCACTACTCGTATGCGCCAGCCGCCTCCGGATGGTGGTGAACTAATCAACCAAATACTAGCAATAAACCTAGCGACATAAGTTAAACCTAATATGACTTTTATTCCCTGAACCCGATATCAAACTTCAAAAGTCTTTGCTATAGATAGATTTATTTATTTTAGTGATTTTACAAGTCGAAAATTGCAGTTCGATACTGATATTCTTTTGAATAGTTCTAAATAATACGATCAAACACGACTAAATAATACGACAAACTTTACTTTCAAAATATACAGTAAAAATATAAAAAGCCTATAAAATTATTTTTTTATTAACTTTTGATTGCATATAGAAATATAAATTACATTATTTAACTAGTTTTTAAAAGAAAATAATTTTCGTGGTCCACCTTTTCAATAATCATTTTCAAAGAGATTATAACACTCCTGAATAAATAGACTGGCCGCCATGTTTCGAAATTTGTTTGTAGGCCTGGTGATACGGTCGTGAGAAAATTACGAAATGTCTGTTTTATTTATGCAGTGCAGCTATAAGGTATTTTATATTCGTCACTATGCTTGAGCAACGAATTTAATTTTATAATTAAATACTGGCAGTTACTCCTAACATTTCAGTACTCAAAATACACCTAACGATTCATCAAGTAACACAAATTAATTAACGTTTAATTTACTTAGTTATAATGAGTAACACTAAACACAAACAACATTTAAGAAACATAATTTGTCAAACAAAAAACAAAAACAGCTTAAAAATTAAATACCTCTAAAAAGCAAGAAATAATATTCGAATCATTCGTTACACATATCAATATTAATAAAACACGTCTATTGAAGTCGGGTGGGGCTGGAGGACAACTTAATTTTTTTCTAAAAGCCCCACCCGACTTCATTAGACGTGTTTTATTAATATTGATATGTGTAACGAATGATTCGAATATTATTTCTTGCTTTTTAGAGGTATTTAATTTTTAAGCTGTTTTTGTTTTTAGGTTTTTTGAAGGCGGTTTTTCTTTTTTTTTAAAAAGCTTTTTTATTTTCAACTTTTTAGTGGTAGGTATGTAAGCGCAGCGTGTAAATATTGTTTAACTTTATATTATAACATTTTCAATGCTAAAATGCCCAGAACTCAATTTCCAAATTCACGCTGTTTGTTTTTGAGGAGTTCCGTTGTGTTTTCGTAGTCCAAATCTAGTCCAGAACGTTGCATCGCAAACCATGATTTGGTTTGTTTTGGATTGCCATAAACTTACCAAAACCTAAATCACTTTACATATACTATTTGACTTTGAGGAGTTCTCTTGTGTATCTTCGAATTTCGAAGTCCAATAACGATGAAATTAAATTGTGACCACTCTTGACGTATACCCTTTCAAATAAAAAAAGAATCATCTAAATCGGTTCATAAACAAAGATGTTATGTCCGAAATTCCATAAAAACTCGTACGATGGCGAGCTAAATAATTGATACTTTTCAGGATTATGAGAAAACTACTGGCCAGATCTCTGAAAAAATTTTATGGGACCACACACGAACTATGTTCTTTGAGATAAAAAAAGAATTGTACAAATCGGGTAACAACTGACGAAGCTATGTTAAAACATACATAAAAAAAAAAAAAAATAAAAAAAAAAATACCGTCGACTTGAGAACCTCCTCCTTTTTTTGAAGTCGGTTAAAAAGACATCGACGCGCTCGCAGCTGATATTGGATAATTATCAAATACGCGCTTTGCGCGCGCGACTTCGTCCACGTGGACATTAAACTCCAAGGGAACCTTTGAACAGAGTAAAAACAGTGATCTATAATTTTAATTCAGGCTATATACTCAAATATAGCCTGTGTCATATATCTGTGTCAAATTTCATTCAAATCCGTTAGCCGCTTTTATATGATTGAGTAACAAACATTCACATGTAAACTTTCACATTTATAATATTAGTAGGATACTAGCATTTAAGAACTCCTAACATTTCTGTATGTATTTATTTCATTTAACTTCATTACTTATTGTAAGAATAATTATTTGTCAAACAAAAGACATCAACGCGCTCGAACAACTGTTAAACAGATATTGGATCTATTAAAGTTGCTTAGATTCTAGCAGGCTTTGTTTTTTATTCTTCTTTTCTAGCTTTTGGTACTACCATAGCTTTCTATATGCTACTACCTATGATATCCATGTAGTCTTTCGCAATGTAGTCGTCAAAATACATGAATTCCAATTTTTCCTAATATAAGTATATACATTTTTCTGTTTCTTTTCCTTAACTATGTCACAAATGTTACAATGATAATTTAGATTTTTTGGAAATTCGTGGTAATTTAAATCTTGTGGAAATTCGTGATAATTTTAATTTTATAGAAACTCGTAAACACGCTTTATGAAGTTGGCAAAGTCGCTAGTTGGTTACATACATATTATTATAGTTAGGTTACCATCGTTTAGAAATGACGCTAATGAGTTGCACAATGGCGGTATATTGCAGTGCAAGCCTCATAAAAACATTGGTTAGTCAACAGTTAATATACCTATTTACTCTATAATATAATATTTTATTTTTATTAATACATATCGAAAACTCTGTAAGTAATAAAAAGGAAATCCGTCCATTGTAGTGCATAAGTTTGTACCCAGCTCGGTTTCTTAATCTTCTGTTCTATGTAAGAAACCTACTCGTATGACGCAGCAATCTATCATCTACCATTACATCCCAACTAGCAAAGAGCTCGTTTAAGCAATTACTCTCACGACTATGGATCGTAAAACACTCGTATGAAAGATCCTATCATTTCAAAAAGCAGTATAAAAGCAGCTCTCTAGATCTTTCAGCATTCAATGCTTTTTGGTTATATAAACATGTCTAGTAAACGTGGACTTGACGAATTCATATCGCATTTACTCGACAATTCTATAAAGATATCTCTTAATCGCATTCAGACAACCGTTAGTCTTATGACAGGTCTTTAAAAGCAACCAAATTGCTAATTTGTCGTTAAACTAGCTTTTATAGCACCATCTTTCGTCAATTAATTTTTACAGCATTATTGTGGAGTAAAAGCTGTTCATTCAACAAAATAGCTTCTCGGTTACTATTACAGCATCTAATGTCATATCATAGCTTCCGGCAAGGCTTTAATTCGACTTTACTATTAAAGTTGAGAAAACGCTATCAAATTATCTACTACAGGCCCAAAAGTGCCCAAAGATAATTTTGGAAGCCATCATGCATCATAATAGTGGTATGAAAGTTAAATATAAAATCTTTTACAGCAGTGTGGAAAATGGACAATAATCAGTAGAAAAAACTTAAAAGAAGTGAGGGTTCCGACGGAAAGTTAATGAGATGTTGAAACAATTGAAACAATCAACATCAACCAACTGATGAAGAACAAATATACTTAATATTAGTGCGGATTCAGTAGGAAATATTACGCTAATACAGGTTGTTTGTAAACCTTATGATAGATTGACGATTTAACATTGCGCTAAGGAACCCTAAACTAACTGAAATGGCGCTCTTAGAAGTCGTAAAATAGAAACCTCATTTCTATTTTTCGGCTAAGAGCTGAGTGAATGCTTTGTAATGATAATTGAAATGCTATTAATGGCGAATTAATTTTATCTATTATATTAATATTATTTGCGATTCATTATTTACTAGAAATCTTGTGGCCCATGAAAATATTAACTACAAATGTAAGGATTATAGACGAAAAAATTAATTCCGCATATGAAAGTAAGACTTATGAGCTAACTTTAACAGCTTATACCTTTATTATCATTATGGCTGTAAAATCGTAAAGGTATACTTAGCATGACCATAATAAGGCAACATACATTTATTTTTATTTACTTCGTTTACGCGAACACAACAGTGACAACACGCACTAATGGTTTTAAGATAAAACGGTCTATGAGTGCTGCTTGGTTGCATTTACACGATCAAAGTGTCGAGTGATTGTAACCGCACTGCTATTATTACCACTAATAAGTCGAATGAAAGAGGTTCTACTGACTATTATAGCACCAGTAGCACTTGAGTTGCGATTACTCTACATTCTTTCAACTAAAACGCAATTCAGACGATAATCTTACGATATTTACAGCATTTAAAGCAGAGAGAAGTGCGCCCAAATCGCGTTGAGAGAACGTTCACACATCGTTTATTCAACATTTTGTAAATCCCTCACACTACTAATAGCTGAAATAGAAACGTGCTGCTGATTTTTTTACGACATATTTTGCTAGTTGGGTATATTCTGTCCCTTATTTTATTACACAATAATAGGTATTATCATTATGATAATAATATCAAAAATACATATCAAAAAGAAGAAGAAGAAAACTTTTCTTCTTCAACTTCAATAGGAGACCAATTCGCCTCAGACATTTTTAACGTCCCCACTGCTGGGACACAGGTCTTCCTTATGGTTATGGATTTTACTACAAAGCATCGTAAAGTATTAATGAAATGGCCATATTTCGCCACCGTGTTCCGTGTGACCCTCGTAAGCGACTCCGCATCGCTAATGGGTCGCGTGGTGGCGCACGTACGGGCCTCGGCTCACGTTGGCCAATCTTCACATCAAACGCACTTTTTACTGCAAAGCAGTTCGTGATTGACACACGAAACGCGATGACGGGGGCCTAAAGTAGTCCATCCTTTATATATTCTGTACTTTAATTTCGTATGAAACTTTAGTGGGTTATGTGTAGGTATACAGTATTTGGTAACAACAAAAGAAAACTCAGCACTATCAAGCTAATCAACTATCCTTAAAAACTTAGCAAGTGAGACACAAGAATTGAGAAATCTGCGGACAGAATCTGTCACAGGGTATCTTCTTGTACTTACATACTTACCCATAAATATAATTATTACGCAAATATTACTTACGTCTATAGAATCCTTATCTGAATGCGAAGTAGCAATGTATGTGAGTAAATTTCTCACTTTTTTATTTCTTCCTAAAACTATCTTCTCTACGTATAAATGTTTATTATTAAAAAAATGGGTAAGTGTAATTTCAACTACTCCACATTGTTTGTAATGCGTTTTTCCTTCCTAATGAAAGTAAAGTAGCACCGGCCTTCCGTTTTGTAATGAATCAGATTGTCGTCGTTAACAATAACAACAGTTTATTGCTCGCGATTTTTAATTGTCACGCGAATTTACTGTTTACATTGTGTGCATTAAGGTTTATACCAAAGAGAATGTAAAAAAACTAGCGTTTTAGTTTATACTTACGATTTCAGGTAATGATTTAATTGACCATTGACAGCATTTTATGAGGCACGCATCGGCCAAATTTGCTTTTTAGGATTCGCCATTTTCAAAGGTATTCAAAACCATGAATAGGTTTATTAAAAAAATCAATTGAAAGAGGAATCATTGAGCACAATAATTCTTCTAAGTTATTCTTAGACAAATTCAAAAATATTGCTTACTAGCTTTTGTCAACAGCTTTGTCCGCAGGAATTTCGTTTCTTGTGGGATTTTTAAGAATAATAATAAACCTAACCAAACTTCTTAGGAAACAGTTACCTAGTGCCCGATTGATCCATACTAGTAGCTGTTACACGGCTCTTGTTTACATAACCGGCGTAAACGTCACAGTCAGCTGATTCTGGAGGTCAATGTCGGTGGGTGTGCAACCTCACATCGGGACCAAGTTCACACGCCGCCGGCGCCCGCCACTCTCGTTCAGTATATTATCCCGGTCAATTGGTAATGCGCTGGAACCTTGTCACATTAACATCCACGCTGACGTGACCCGCAACTAAAAATGTCATTATTATTTTCCGTAAGATAGGGTCTAGGTAATACCTAGACCCTATCTTACGGAAAATAATAATTCAATAATTAATATATTAGATTAGGTACTTATTAGAATTTTCTTTATTCATGACATTTTTAACAAATGTAAATCAATTACTTTAACTAAAAAAAGAATTACAGTAAATTTGCTTACACTCTGAGTGGTAATGAAATTGATACAGTCAGCAGTATTAAGGATTTAGGAATAACGTATGATAATAAATTACACTTTGATATTCACATACATAATATTATTGCTAAGGCATTTAAAATGTATGGATTTATTATGCGCGCAGCCACTGAATTTAAAAACCCACTAACTTATATATACCTTTTTAAATCCCTTGTAAGACCGCAACTTGAGTACGGAGTGTCAATATGGAACCCATTTTACGAAAAATACAATTACAGTATTGAAAGAGTACAAAAAAAGTTCGTGGGCCGTATCAACTATAAATGTTACCATAGGCGAGATTCTTATGTATCTTTATTAGATAAGTTCAAGCTATTAAACTTGGAATCCAGACGGTCCCAACTTGACGCAATGTTGTTATACGACCTATGCAACAACAAATATGATTGTTTAGACATTATCAATCAATTATCGTATTCAGTGCCATCACGTGCACATATAAGATCGGTGCGCCCAAAATTACTATTCGCCACCCCTACATGCCGCACAAATTCCGGTCTTCGTTCGCCTTTAAATCGCTTATGTAACTCATATAATAAAAAATTCAGAACAATAGATATTTTTGAATGTAATGCTGGATCATACAGAAGACAAATAATTGAATTACTGTCTGAGACATAAAAGCTATACCATATTGTATTTATCCTTTTTATTTTACACATAGTTAATATTGTTAGGTAACCATTTTCTCTATATTTTTTTTTCACCCGGTAAAACATTTAAGCCCTTCAAGGATATCTTTTATTTATTTACATACATACGCATTTACACACACTCACATACACACATACATAACACACCCTTACACAATCAACCTCATACATGTACACAATCACGCATAAAAATACACTAGATATATAATATATATATATATATATATATATATATACTCACACATACATCATTGTTTAATTAAGTTTTAATAATCATACATAAGGTACCTACTTACTGTTTTTTTTATCAACATATTTTATAACTTAAATTTTAAGTAATATTCTTCCTGTCTATTCAGTAAAATAGTCATATTATACTTACTTACCTTAGTTTTAGTTACTTGAGTCTCGCATTTCATTTAAGTTTTATATTTAAGATGTAACCAACACCGTTGAGTTTACAATAAGTACTGATTATAAAATTATATATAATTGTTAAATTAAGCTGAATTGTAAACTTGTTTGTGGTTCGTAAATAAATAAAAAAAAAATTTAGTTGCGGGTCACGTCAGGGTAAGTATATAAAAAAAATACAATTGATTTTCGTTTTTGAGGTTAAAATCATGGCCACCAGGCGCATTAGGTACCGATTGACGGGGATAGTATTCATTTAAAGAGTACACAAGCGCTTACCTAATAAAGACAGATCGCAATCGAAGTAAAAGATTCAACTGCACTGCAACTTATATTGATAGAATACCAATACTTAAAAAAATCTTCTCCTATTTTTATTTCGTATGGTAATGTCTCAAATATTGTTCCTATCCTAGCAACTCTTACATGAATTACTAGCTAATATTGTAAATTGTGAGACTTGAATTTGTCGATTCGAATTCTCAACATCGTAGGTATTCCATTTCTACATTACCAATTTTCAAAGAACTTTCTTTAGGTGTTCAACTTCCGCAGAGGAACAAAATGCTAACAATTACACATGCGCGTGTCTTGCATGCGCCATGCGTGCCTTCGCCCGATCCTTCTTTACTACTTACTTCCTTACATGGGAATGAAGTTGTAGTTAATTTTCCAAATACACACTAACTTGCCCATTCAAAAATGTAACTAGATCCTTTTAATAAATACTGTCAGCATCAGCAATAATATACGAAAAAAATGATTGAGCTATAATAATTATGTGAGTAGGTTACCTATACTTAAAACCTAATTTTAAGCATCGTTCTTAACTCGTTATTTGTGTATACACCTAGGTACATATTTAATTTGTTTTCGCGTTGGAAAAGGTCGAGAATTTACTATTTTACAGCCTGCCAATGTCTGACTTCCCCTTATATATTGTAAGCCACAGTTCTCCTATCATGATTAAGTAAATAAATTACAAGGTCAGTGTGTATCCCGATGAAGTAAAACGGCAATAAAGTAGGCCTGCGTGCATAATCTGCGCTGCTGGTACAAGTATACCGTTTACGCTGCGCTTGCGACACCGCAATTTCGCAACGGTGGTGTCTCATCACATCCTGATATTGCAATTGATTGACAATTTAACCTAACGACATTATATTTGGCTCGATAATCTAAAGGTAGCTTAGATTTATTGTTTCAGTTCGGGCCGGCACATTAATTTTAGATATCTAAGTTTTTTTGGGTTCGGAATATGTGCCTCCCTGTGAATCCGGAAAATGTGGCAACGATGGTTCACAAGTAGGTACTCCACGTTTTCACTCACTGTGCCTGTGCCAGTATTCCCAAGAGATGACTAAGTATTCATAATTATAACTCTCTCTAAAAGAGAAGTAATGGCCAAGGGATAGAATATTCTTAAAAATCACAGATTTTACAGTCCCCGCAAGAATCGGAGCATTGAAAATGAACACCAAAATTTACGAAAATCCAAAATCAAATCAAATCCGAAGTCTTATTATATTTTTAAAGTTACCTAGGTAGTACTCGTACGTACCTATTTATTTTTACGATTGTGACACTCGGCTCCGCCTCGTGTCACATAAGCGCCCGCTGACTGCCTCGACGCCGCCGAAATATTATTAACCGATTTTCAAAATTCCAACGAATGCACTTCTCGTCTGCTTCTGCATCTTTTAACACCATTACCATGACGATCGGTCAATAATTATAAAAGCTACATCACTTTTTAAGTACAGAAACACCCGTTTTTCTACAGTTCCAAATCTAAAGGGACCACCTACAGGTCACAATTATTAACTGATTTTCAAAATTATTTCGGCATTTGGTAGCTAAACTAATACCCTAGGACCCTTTTTTTAATTTTTTCTTAAGTCTTTTTATTTCCGAAACATTTACAATATTGTAAACAAACACCCTACAAAAAACCCGGAATTTTTGGAATTTTGCAAAATTCCAAAAAAGTTACCAATAGATTTTCAAAATTCAAACGTTCACAGGTGTCTCGATAAATTCCTCAACTTTTAAAGTCTTAAAGTCCTCGGAGATATGGTCAAAAATACGTCTCAGGCGATTTGCATCTGATAACCATTTTCAATGGTAAAAAATATATATTCGTTGAAATGCCTTAACTAATTCAATATTGTGTGGTAGTATGCCAGCGGACGCGGAAGGAAATGGTGCCGGCATTTTGTCGCGCCGCTCATTTCTATGCTTCTGTAGGCGACACTATATGGAGCTGTTCAACTAGAGTTACACACTCACTTATTGCACATTTAATAAAGCCTGAGTTCTGAAAAATTATTCCACTCGCTGCTCAACGGATACCTACACCTCCATCGTAGGCACACAAGTTACTACATGTAGGTACCATGGGCTACAGCGTCGCTTAACCACTGCTAATTTTAAAATCGCTTGCACGCCGCGCCGTCAGTACATACGTTTAGTTCGTGCAGGGGCGATACGCGCGCACGCGATTTTTGTTGCTAACTGGTTAAGCGACGCTGTTGCCCAAAGTACCTATGGTATTTCTCTTAGGTAAATTGTAATAAGTTTAGTTGTGTAATAAGAGCGTCCGCTGCGTTAAGCGGGATCCCGCTGCGGGCACACGGCGCGGAAATAAAGATATGAGTCAGCTCTAATCTATGTCGCCCCGTGCCGGGATCCCGCTTAACACAGCGGACGCCCTAAATAACCCTAGGTTCAAGTTTGTCCATGAGTTTCCAGAATGTTTTAGAGGTTACGAAAGCAGCATACCAGAATCAGAGGCCGTATTTTTGCTAAACATGAAAGTGGTGTAATAAGGAATTATCTGCAAGTGGTGATGTGATCAGTGAGCAGCTCTATATGGATGCGCCCCTTACGCTCGCTGAAGCTGAAAGAACTTGAAGCGCGGTAGCGCAGTCGCGCACGCGCCCGCTCGCCGGACGGACTACGACATGGACTCCTATGTGAGTACACAAATATTAACACACAATAATTGAGCCAGTCCTATGTGTACATTCTGCAGGGGACTTTAATGTGTGTTCTGTATAGTGGAGTGGTTTTTGAAAAAGTGGAACGTTAAACTGAAGTGGAACTCATATCAAAATTAGCCCCAATACTTTTCATAATGCTGGATTTAGACCTTCAGGAGGTACTTACTTATTCATCATCATCATCATATCAGCCGAACAACACCCACTGCTGGGTATAGGCCTCCCCCAAGGATCTCCACGGCGATCGTCCTGCTTGGCCCGCATCCAGCGGCGCACCGCGACCGCGCACCGTCGCGTCGTCGGTCCATCTTGTCGGGGGCCTACCCACGGAGCGTCCTCATTTCTGATTCGATCACGCACTTATTACAGTTTAAAAACAATCCTTTTTTCAATAATATTAGACATGAAAAACGAGTTTGGGACTGTTCTCCTAAACAGGCTTGTTATTTATCAGGGGGGATATTACAACCTCTTAAAACTTGCCAGGAACATTACTTGTTGTATGGTCTGTGTTGCCAGGTTTATGAATTGCTATAGTTACATCTCTTTTTCGCTGTATAGCAAATAAAAGAGAAGCATTGATAGTCATTCAGAAAACTGGCAAGTTATAAGAGGTTGAAATATCCCCCTTAATAATCTACAACATGATGTCAGATAAATTTTTAATTGATTTTTCCCGATCATGGTACAGATGCCGTTACTGATGCTGACGCTGTGCGCTTGCGGTCGCGGCGAGCCGCTGCCGGCCGCGCTACAGCGCCGCAGCGACTCGCACGTGTACGCGCAGGACTTCGCTCGTGGCTACAAGCCCTACGCGTACGCCGCGCTCTCGCTGCACTCTCCCATCCCAGTGCTGCACGTACTCTCACGCGTACCCATGAAACGACCTCCGATAGATGACTTGCGGACATCCGCCAGCGACGTCATGCCCATGTACGCGCACCCGTACAGCCCGTACATGTACGCCACGTCCATGAGCAACTTCATACAAGACAGCTATACAGACTCCGATGAACCCACTGTTCTGTACGCGCGCCCCAACCCAAAAGGAGGCTACTCTTACAGACGCCGTCCGACGAAGAAGAGGGTGCCGCGGCCGGACCCCGAGCCTTTCATAATCAGGGTCCATAAATACAGGATCATCAGAGACCGGTAGACGCGTTTAGGTAACAACATTTTGTATTAAGTCTAATGTTTAGCATAAGCTTAGTCCAGTTAAATCTTTATATATCTTACTGCATTTAACTAAATGTATGTCCTAGATCTAATAAAATGTTTCAGTATTAGATTGGATTTTATTTTTACGACTTTGTAGATAAGTACTACCACAGAATACATAATAGTACAAGTACACTACCTACTCGTACCTTTATGTAGGTAGTTGTATTGGATTATGCACAACAACATTAGAACAAAAACACAAACTAACACTTTCATTGATTTGAATTAATCGTAAACGTAATCGGAAGCGCGCTTTGCGTGCGTGTCCAGCAGTCTGTCTGCTGGGACGCGCACGGAAGCAGCTGTTGGAGCGATGGCGGCGGCGCACGCAACTATTGCTCAGTGAAACCGTTTATGTTACTGAACTGAAAGTGGCGTTTTTTTAATTTTTAATACGACTGCATATGATTTAAATAAATCTTAGGTATATACTACCCAGCCTTTGATTAAATAATCGAAGTACCCAGCTACGTATGTACCTGGTACATACCTTCTTACCTCATTATTGTTATGAACAGGCTCGTACGACAATTTGCTACCACGGCGACTATATTTAGTTAAACCGTCAGGTTTGGGAATCTTACTTGCCCCCTATCCACTCACATGATCGGCGGTCAATTCTTGCCAAAACGCTGCAATCGAGACGTGATTCACGGACATAATTTATCCAAACCGACAGACCATCAAAAAAGTGTTGTCTCGTTCAAATGCATTAAACTGTGCGCTTATTTTAATATTCCTGTCTCTTTCTTATTATTTGACGGTCATTTCGTTCATATATTACTTCTTTGAGGAGCCTTTCGTGTACGAGGTACTGACAGTTGAATGTGGACTTTGTTGACGACTAGATACGGTACACCTATGGTCAACATTTTTTAGTTATTTAGTGATATTTACCGTGTTTGTTTGAAAAATATCTTTTGTGCTTGTCAATTTAACAAATAAACATAGTGCAGGTGGTGTAATTTTGCAAAATTCTAAGCATTTAAGTGTTTTTTTTAGTTATCAAAATCGAAGTGCCCGTCTTTACCACACTAGCCACGTCCCAAAAATAGTTTTGTTCGTAGTTTATGGACAATAAACTACAAGAAATTAGGTTTTAAATGTTATTTTGTTATCTTAAGAATCCATCCCAAGCATAAAATCTACCAAATTGTGCACGATTATTAAATTATTTTGGTTTTAAAAGTATGTGAGGTTCAAATTGTAATGGTCGGATAAATTTAGACCTGGTGTCAAGGTGTGTTTTTCTTAAGGGTAGGCCGTCTCATGGATCACGAGGAGCGATTTGTTTTGTATAGAAGTACATGGATTTCGTGTTTTTTAAAT
This sequence comes from Agriphila tristella, assembly GCA_928269145.1. Lineage (NCBI taxonomy): Eukaryota > Metazoa > Arthropoda > Insecta > Lepidoptera > Crambidae > Agriphila > Agriphila tristella. Next base: position 24,895,622 of record OV743444.1, read on the forward strand.
TAGCAATTTTGTAACAGGCTGATTTTGAATGGATTAAATTTGCTAGAAGGCGGCTGTATGCGTTAATTTCGGTGCTAACCCCAAAATAAACACATTATTGATTTTTTTCAATACTTTATAATTCGTTAGAAGTGTAAAAGTACAAAATCCTCATCCCCCTACCCTTATCCCAATTTATTTGGGGTCGGTGCATTGCGTCTTTTTCTTCCATTCCTTCCTGTCACTCGTCATCCCCTCATCCACTCCCTTCGCATTCATATCATTCCGCACACAATCCATCCATCTTTTCTGCGGTCTTCCTCTTACTTTCCAGCCCTTAACATCCATATCCATTACTCTTCTAGTAACATGCCTTTCATCCCTTCTCATAACATGCCCAAGCCAAGCCAGACGATTCCCTTTCAGCTTCTCTGTTACTGGTGCTACTTTCAGACTTCCTCTAACATACTCATTCCTTATTTTATCCATTCGCGTCACACCACACATCCACCTCAACATTTTCATCTCTGCTACATGTAATTTCCTTTCATCCATCTTCTTCATAGCCCAACATTCTGATCCATACATGACTACTGGCCTTATTACGGACTTATAAATTTTTCCCTTTAACTTAAGTGGCATCCGCGGGTCACATGTAACTCCCGTGACCTGTCGCCATTTCGCCCACCCTGCGTTGATCCGGTTTGTTATATCGCGGTCAATAGCCCCATCTCCTTGCACGAAAGATCCAAGGTACCGAAAACTGGAGCAGACTGGTAAAGGCATTCCGGCTATACTTATGGGCATAAGACCAGAGAGACCGCCGAAATCACAGAACATGTACTCTGTTTTATTTCTGCTTATTTTTAGCCCAACACTCTCTAGTCTTTGCCGCCATCCTTCCAATCTGCTCAGCGGGGCTACTCAAATGGCCACTTTTCTATTCGTTCGCTAACTTAAATCTTAAAAATAAGCAATTAATGATCAAGTCAGACGTCGCAAGTTTATGTAAATCACAGACATTGTTGTATTGTACAGAATTGACAAGCTTACGACACGTTATTTTGGTGTTTATGGCTAATTTTTAATTTTTAAGTTAGCGAACGAATAGAAAAGTGGCCATTTGAGTAGCCCCGCTGGACCTCTTGACCATTCTCCGCTACTAGTACAATGTCATCCGCGAACAGCATGCACCAGGGGGCCTCTTCCTGTAGGTCCGACGTAAGAGCATCCATCACTATTAGGAAGAGGTATGGACTTAAAGCCGACCCCTGGTGCAAGCCTACCGCCACATTGAAATTATGGGTTGTGCCAACTGAAGTCCTGACATGGGTACTGCACCTACTGTACATTACACGGATCAGCTCTACATACTTCCCAGGCACTTTACAAAAACATTTTGTACCGCAAAAGTACAAAATGTTTTTGTAAATCATTAATGTTTCTTAAATTACTTACTATTTTTTCTTTTCATTCAAATAGGGCAAGACTCGTTACAAACGGTATTACGACCCTTAAGAAATCCCTTATTGATCCTTGTTTAAAAATATCCGAAAATATTAAATTGACTTTCGGATATGATTTATCCGACAGTGGATAGGGTTTAGAAATTTTATGATATTTTAACCTATAATCCTTACATTTAAGGTACAAAATCGTATGAAATGGCTTGGCTAGATAGTATTCTTCACAACAGCATACATAACCAGATACCCACACATACAAACAGCACTGGTAAAAACAAAATTGAGTATGACTACGCACACTCTCAAAAATCTAAATTGGTTCCTAGCTAGGATGCTAAATCGGCGTATGTAATCGAGGCTTTAGCATCTTAGCTAGGAACCAATTTAGAGTTGCCACCCGTATAAATAAGTTCAATTTAAACAGTAAATTTGCACAAATAACGGAAAAGTCAACTTTTTTTATGTTTTTTTATTTTCTATTCTCATCTACAATCTTAAACAATGTTTACTTTTCCGTTGAAGTGTTAATTCAATTTTAAAATCGATGTTATTGTACAATATTTTATTATATAGTACGGGTGGCAGCCCGAAATTAAGCCTCGATTACATACGCAATTGAATTAAAAGAATTAAAATTGAATTAACACTTTAACGGAAAAGTAAGTACATTGTTTAAGATTGTAGATGAAAATAGAAAATAAAAAATCATAAAAAATGTTGACTTTTCCGTTATTTGTGCAAATTTACTGTTAAAATTGAACTTATTTATATGGGTGGCAACTGTAAATTGGTTCCTAGCTAGAATGCTAAATCGGCGTATGTAATCGAGGCTTTAGGCAATTGGCATTGACAGGCGACAGCTGACATGGTTGACAGATACCACAGATTAATAAGTGAATAAGAAAGCTGATTCTGAATCACAGATTCAAATTTTTTAATAATATACAACTTTAAACTCACTTAAACGTGAATTTAACGAGTTTCAACCTTATTGCATTGCTTTAAGAGTGTTGACGCGTGCATTCGTGAGATGCAATCAAGAACTATAGCATAAAATGACGGATCTCATTTGTTGTCATAAAGTTTTTCAATAGTACTCTATGGCGATCGGTGACTTAGCGGTTACCTGCTGGAATGCACCCACTGTCTATCACTGTCACTGTCAAAGTCAAGAAGTGAAAACCAAGGCCGCGTTCCGAATCACGCTTACAGCACTATGAGCGCGCTAACGCCCGGACCGATTCATGCTAACAACGCTCACGTAAGCTGCAGTGACGTCACTGATGACGTCATCGCATGTGCTAACGGTGCTCAGCGTATTCTACCAAAGCACTGTGAGCGTTATCGGTGTAGCTGTCAAACTTCCTTGTCAAAGTTAATTCTTGTTAAAATTTGTGGTTATTATTTGTGATTTTTAGAAAAGATGGCTGAATTTATTTATCTGCAGGTGTTTTGCGAAGTTACGAACGAAATACTTATAATAAATTGATGTTGAGAGAGCTAGCAGTGGTAATAAGTATTTTGAATCTATGATGGTTTATAAATTGGTAAGTAAATAAGTGGTCAGAGTGAAGGAACTTGATTCATATTCATTACCGCCTTTGTATTAATTTATCCCATAGAATTAATATTTACTTTATCGAGATAACCCCTTTTGGAGGTTACGTTGTTAAAAACAATCCAACGTTAGCGGTGTGAGCGCTCTCACGAGCGGTCCGAATCAATAGTATCGTGAGCGTGCTGACAGCGTGCTAATGATTTGGACCGGTGTACAATGACGTCACACGCTGTGAGCACTGTTGGCGTGATTCGGAACGCGGCCCAAGTAGCCAAAAGCTTTAATAAAAAAAAAATAAGTGAAAATAAACATCGCGCGCGTGAGTGAAAAATCTGAAATAATTCAATTTATGAGTTTAATTTAAGCACAAAAAATATTTAATAGCAGAAGTTAATCTTTATAAAATAGAATATAAAACATCATGCCTCGAGTAAAAATAGACTACATAGTTAGCTTTAGCAGCGAGGATCCTGTAAGTAAACGCTTAAAATGAACTTGTAATTTTTATCAAATCAAACATAGATAAGTTAACTTAAACTTTTGTTTACTCTTAATAGCCATAGTGATGGCTTAAGAAACAGTACAAATGAATTACATTGCAACTCTGAATCAAAGAAATTGAGCCAATGTCTTTAACTCCAGGATAACCCGGCGAGTAACCTTTTGAGCTGGGAAGTGAGCAAGAAACGTTGGCTATGTGCTAAAGGCGAGACATCCTGCTCTGTAGTCCTGCAGCTTACGAAAGCAGTTAAGGTATGTTGAATACTTATGGTATTATTTTTACTATGCACGGTTAATGTGGTTCGAAACAGAACATCCTTACTAATATACTTACTAATATTATAAATGCAAAAGTCCGTTTGTTTGTGTGTTTGTTGGATACGCCTTCACGTCTTAACGTCTTAAATTTTGCATACATATTGTCAGAAGTGTAGAAAAGGACATAGGGTACCTTTGATCCTGAAAAAAAGAACTGTTCCTGAGGGATAGACAAAATTCTATCCACATAGATGAAATCGCTGGTGGTCGCTTTTTATGAATAATATTGTCAGCAAAAGTTTAAACCAATCAAAGATTGAACTATAATTCAATGTTTATGTTGTTATACTGTTGTTGGCATAATGTTGCTTCTTTTACAGATTTCAACTTTGAACATAGGCACCTATAATACTGCTTTTGTAGAAGTACTGGTCGGGAGATCTGAGAAACCAAATGAACCATTCCAGGTAAAATGTTTGTTCTAGTTTTACCCTATCTATAAATACATAAATGCTGTTTGTTTTCCATGAATAAATAAATAAATAAAATGTATTGTTTAAAAATAATAAAACTATCATTTTGTAACATATTATACACTCAACGTCAGAAAAATCGCACCTCTTTGAAAATAAGTTAAAACTTGGCCACCTGCTATTGCTAGCTAACGTTTTATTTTGTAAATGTTGATATCTATTGATCTGTAAAACTTGGGTTAAAGTATCTATAATTTCGTAATAAATAACTATATCACAACGGCGAACGGTAACTTTTTTCGTAATTTAAATGTATTACGGCTACGGGGCTATACCTCCTGCTGTACACACGCAGCATGCTCGTAATGCACCCACACCTAGGGCTATTACTCTTTTTAATCATTTTTAAATTGATGTCCAAGATGCCGACATCCATACTGACTTCTACTGACTGTCCTACAAATTGACAACATTGTTGTCACCCTAATGAAAGAAAAGTAAAATATCTTTGACGTCATTCAAGGTTATTTTTTCGTTCTTCAAGCCCCAAATGGTGATGCAAAGTCCAGTGTTATATTGTATAAGGTTCTTGGTACAGACAAACAATCTTTCAACCTTTTAATTTTCGGTTTTTCGTTCATAGGTCTTGTAATGGTCTTATCAATTTCGGCATTGTAATACATACCCTTGTTTAAGGTATGCTTTTGTTAGCGTAACCCGCTTAATCTGTATTTTATTTTCACAGATCATTTTTAAATTGGAAACTGTTTGTTAGATTTATTGACATTGACATATGACAGTACGGGCGTATGGCAATATCGAGGTAGTCAACGAGAGGGTAGGACGACTAGCGGACGTGTGGCGGTCTGGCGAGTGATAAAACAAGATATGAAAATGGAAAGTGAATACTAGAACAGAATGATCAAAACAGTTTGTTATCGGATCATCTAATCAAACTAAAAAATGGTATGCTTCAAAAGTGAGTATGTTCATAAATTCAGAAGCGGAAAAACCAACTTGGCCCACAGTACTTTAAAGTGCTACTTACTGCTAATAGTGTTTAATCTACAAGTTAGTACTAATATCAGCTCAGAATTTGAAAATATCCTCTCAAAAGTAATGAAAGTAATACCTATTAATGAAACTGACCTCTTAAGAAAGTAAGCTTAAAGTACCTATTAATTTCATCCATAATGGTAGTACTCACACTGGGTATCCGGAAGTATAATTCTAACAATGAATGTAGGTACCTATATTTATTATTAACAATACGAATAACTTATCTTGTGGAATTATTTTGAAAATATATTTTCACAAGTTCCGAATTACTAAAAAATTGTTAACTTTGTTATTTGGCGGGATACTATATACTTTCTTTTATTGCTTATCATTCTTACTTTTATTGGTTTTATTGTCTTTATTGTACAATACAATAGTACAAAAGGCAGGCTTAATGCTAATTGTATTCTTTACCAGTCACCCTTTCGGAATAGACCGAAATAAGTATTAGTTCTATTAATGGAAATTAATGCGAATTTCCGTTGATTTCATTAGCATGCTAGTTTTCATAATTGGTATGCTAATTGCTATTACTATGCTGATTGCTAATATGATTCTTAATGTGATTTTTAATGACTAATACAATTTTTAAATTATGTGTTTTTAATAATTATGATCGTGAATAGCTCTGATAAAAATCAGAAGAAAATTCAAAAGAAATGCGTGTGTTTTGTCACTACGCAAATTAGTGTTTGCCTTCACCAAAATGAATTGATGATAACGATAGTGATGGTGATGATGAAGGTGATTATGTTGATGAAGGTGATGATGATGATGAAGGTGATGATGATGATGAAGGTGATGATGATGATGAAGGTGATGATGATAATGAATGTGATGATGATGACGGTGATGATGATTATGTCTGTGATGATGATGATGAAGGTGATGATGATGGTGAATGTGATGATGATGATGATGATGAAGGTGATGATGAAGGCGATGATGAAGACGATGACGAGTATGACGACCATGAAGGAGATGATGATGATGAAGGTGATGATTATGGTGAATGTGATGATGATGATGATTATAGTTAACGTGATGATGAAGATGATGATGGTAATGTGATGATAAAAATGATAAAGATGCATTTCTAATCAAAATTAATCATAGAAACACAAGCATTTCACTTTAAGCTCACAAATGTGTTCTCTTATCTCTCAGTCGATCGTATTCATTCGATAAATCATCATCGTCTGTCGTCAACTGTCGGAGATGAATCAGACAGTTCGCGTGCGATGCGAACCAACGTTGTCGTACTATTCCATATCGGAGACGAACTCATTCGCAATATACAAATAGCACTAGCAGATATTTCACGCCGCGTGCTAATTAGAGCGGTCGGTCGTATTATTTCATATGATAGCAACAGGATGCGAACGCAGACGATTTCGCGCAGTTCGATGATACATAGCATTCATTATTTTTGGCAACTATGATTAATTTAATGAATGCAAATGGACGATGAGCAATTAATTATTAATGATAATGCATATTATTCCGTTATTATTGAGTACTATTATCGTACAGCGCCTTTAGGCGTAAATAATAGACTACTAAAAAAAAAAACACGTATTTAGTAAGAAGTGAAATATGCTACATAATGTAGTGATCCACTCGGTGAAATATGCTACGTAATGTAGTGATCCACTAGGTGAAATATGCTACCTAATGTAGTGATCACTCATTTATACAGGAAATATGCTACTGAGTGTTGTAGTGATCCACTATTGAGAGTAACTTTGTTCGTTTAGGAAATATGCTACGTAATGTAGTGATCCACTAGGTGAAATATGCTACCTAATGTAGTGATCACTCATTTATATAGGAAATATGCTACTGAATGTTGTAGTGATCCACTTTTGAGAGTAACTTTGTTCATATAGGAAATATGCTACGTAATGTAGTGATCCACTAGGTGAAATATGCTACCTAATGTAGTGATCACTCATTTATACGAGAAATATGCTACTGAATGTTGTAGTGATCCCCTATTGAGAGTAACTTTGTTCACATAGGAAATATGCTACGTAATGTAGTGATCCACTAAGTGAAATATGCTACCTAATGTAGTGATCACTCCATTTATAAGGTTGTAAGTATTAATTGAATGCAACAATAAATGTTATTTTTATACTATTTAAATTAAACACTTTAAACATTGGTTTAAAATTGGTCAAAATCATAGCTTTGGGCTATCTGCACTCTAAACTGCAGAGTTTATATGTCTAAGTTTTAAACCTACATTACTATGCTTGAGTTTACCGTCTTGGCCTCGGTGTATCAAGCTTACATAATTATAGGCAAAACTATTGTCGACGTGTGTGCCTAGCGACCTGTAGCAGAGGTTTCTATTCTGAAACCTATTTCGGGCACCAGTCCCTCGCAAACATAGAAACTCTCTATGTTGTAGCTTAGTTGCCATTAGAATTAACTTCCATCAATTATGACGGGAAAATAAATAAACAATTTATTTCTATTATTTTATTATTGATACAGGATAAACGCTACTTAATAAAAATAAAATAATTTTATTTCCGATTTACATCCATATAAGATTAGCAACGATAAAACACCTTATGAGCTATATAAACAATGTTCTCTTCTATTAAGTACGGAGCATCCGATGGTGGTTTTAGCAAGCTCAACAATCGATTAATGTAGCGATCCAACCAGTGAAATATGCTACTCAATGTAGCGATCACGCTGTTTATACAGGAAGTATTGATGTCTATGTAGTGATCCACTTAATTACGTGCAAAAAGAAATCCACTACTATAGTGTAGTGCTCATTCTCTTTATTGACAAACATACTACTTATTGTGTAGTGTTTCACATGTATTGTGAAATATAATACCATATGCAGCGATAAGTCTAGCAGAATACTATAAGTTTACACCTGGGTTATATTGAACAGAATATATGCATGTGTAAGTAGTAAGTTCAGTAAAAAAAAAAAGGGGTTTCAAGTTAGACATCGCAAGAAAGAAAACAATACATGAGAAAAAAGTTTTCAAAAGTTGTTATGCTGATTCTAAATAAGCACCTTTGTTTCTTTCTGACAGCTAAATGTCCTATTTAAGCGAAATCAAAATACACTCATATGATAAATTATTGTTTAAATCCTTTTACCTAATATATAAGTAAATGTTTAGATCGCATACTTGGGTACATAACACAGGGGTTATTGTTATCATAATATCAGCCGCACGACACCCACTGCTGGGTATAGGCTTTCCCCAGGGATCTCCACAACGATCGGTCCTGCGCTGCCCGCATCCAGCGGCTTCCCGCGACCTTCACCGGATCGTCGGTCCACCTTGTCGGGGGCCTACGCACGGAGTATCGTTCAGTGCGCGGTTCCGGAACCTTTCCGCCCCAACGGCCGTCACGTCGGTTCTTCTCGCTATGGGTCCGGCCCACTGCCACTTCGGCCGAGACATCCTTCGAGCGATGTCGGTTACTTGGTCATTGGTGTACGACACATAAATATAATTTTTTGAATGTACCGTATAAATAAAAATATAAGAATAAGGGATTTATAATGATATAGTTAAAATACTAGAATATCCTTATGATCATCGTATTATCATAGATCCTTTATTTATCTGAATATGGTCAATACAGTTAATGTTTTATCATTATGAAATTCTCCATATTTTACTGTTATTTCAGTGTAGTATTTAAATCAATTTAAAAAGTTGTATTGCCTACTTGTTTATCTCATTAAATTTCATAAAATTATAACTAACATCATAAATAAATCGTGATATACTTAGTCGACTCGTACTACAATAAAATATCATAATAATAATTTGGATCATAAAATTTCAAATTTGGTAGTTTCGGTATAAATAATAAAATTGATAATTTGAGAAATAATAAACCCGTATATCAGTTAGTACACTTTTATCCATTAGAACTCAACTGTTTCAGAAGGATGACCGAACGGCCGTATGTGTACAAGCTGGACTTGGTAGTCAAACGTCAATGTGCATCTTTTGATCGGATCAGATCTTGTTACATAATATTGTTCCAAATATGGTTGTGGTAATGTATTTCGTTTAAAACGTTACAAATCAGAGATGTTGCTTTCTTATAACTTCAATAACATTTTAATGATTTATCGTTATAAATCCTTAATTTATGTTAACCTTAAGAGCTACAAGAATGTGATATCGGCTTCTGTAAAGTAAAACGGCAAAAAAAAACAGTACAAAAAATATTTAATAAAATGCAGACTTATCATCATTTGGTAGTCCGCGGATAGACTGCATGCAATTAACTTATAATCTGTGACTAGGGTTGCCAACCCTACTATATAATATAGTATCCTACTATATTGAGGGCTCGCCTACTATATTTATTGAAAAAACATATAGTAGGCAAAACTACTATATTTTAACAAGTGAAAAAATTAAACAAAAGCAACAAAAAAAATATTACTTATGTATATGCACATAAGTAATTGCATAATATTTTTTGTGATAATGGTTGTTGAATAAATTATGAAAATGTCAGTACTTACTGAAGTATGAAAAATGCAACTTCTTCAAAATTCTCCATACAAAACGGCAACCTACTATATTTTTTTGGAATTTTTCGCCATCTACTATATTTTTACACTAAAAATCTTGAAACTACTATATTTTATCCAAAAAAAGTTGGCAACCCTATCTGTGACTGAGAAAAAAATCAATGAATGACATCTCTCAATTAATTTTAACTGACGTCCCTTCACACGTAGATCGAATGATGAGTCTTTGAGATGCATTTTTATTAATTTTACTTCATCGAATTCAATATTTGGAAGTTGTTTTTTAAACAGATGCCTAAATAAAATCCAATTAAGTTTTTTTATGTAAGTACAATTATCATGTTTTCGTCAGGTGCTGAGTGCAGGTAGCATCATATCCATGGAGTGGAGCATAGCGCTATTGACAAAAGCTATTGTCTGTGGTAGTAACTATTCAGAAGCTATATTTAAGTTTTCCCTTAAAGTGCCTAGACCTACCATTTTATAATAATTGCTTTTACGAACACATATCAGGAACTATAAGTTCCTGAGGCTTTCTATGATAATCAGAAACAACGTATTTTCTTCCTTTTGTTATGATAAGTTTGTAAGGGTTTCTGGCAACTTATTATAAATACGTATTGCCAACATAAAAAAAAAGATTATTAAATACAATGTCAACCTTTGAGGTGGTATACGCAACATTTTTATTTTCGCCTCGTATATTTGGCAATGTTATCTCAGCATTAAATATAACTTTATCTACATTTATTTTGTAGAAGTTGCCTATTCCTAAATACGTATACTGACATGGCAGAAGAAGAATACTAAGGTCCCAGTTCCAAGTAACCGGTAATTTAAAGGCCCTGTCCACATCAACAGTAACGTTATAAAAAAAATCCATATCGGAGCAAAGAGCATCGGCAAAAAGAATACGTTGTTGCTCTGTTATGTCAGGAAAATTTATTTAATATAAATTAGAAAGAGTAAGAAAGAGGGCCTAATACATTTCCTTGTGGTACTCCTACATTATTTATACTGTACGCCAACAATAGTTTATTTCCCTATATATTTTAGATATTTTGCCGATTGCCCCTGATAACTTTTCTTATGCAGACTTTCCGTGATTTTCCTGAGAAGTTGAAAACAGGCCAATGATGTGTATCTATTCTCTCTGATTTTATAAAGTTGCTAGAATTAAGAAAATATATAACCTGTCTGCAAATACCATTTCAAAACTTCTGAAATTACTGATATTAGGGTAATCGTCTATAATTACTAACTCTTCCTTCGGTCTGCTGCTATGCAGTGGCTCGATGACCGAATGCTCTACATGAGATGGGAAATAACCTTGACCAACAGATACGTTTTATAACTTGTACTCATGGTACGACTATAAACCTTACAGCGTTTCTTTTGTAATTTGGTTAATTATACCATCATATCCCGCAGCTAGAGAATTCTCAAGACCCATTGTTATTTTATGTTGTAAACTTCTTTTTATTCGTCGGCCTAAGAAATATTTCTTTCGGTGAAAATGTAAATCAGTTATAGCATCGCCAAATTATTTTATTCGTCAATATTTATTAAATTCATTGCAAATGTCATTAGGACTACTTGAAAATTTATTATTTTATTAATTCAATGTAGTCCTTATCAGAATTTCAATGATTCAATAATTCAATAATTGACCTGGTTATATTTCCAATAATATCTACGATGCTGCTTTACATCATTGCTAGACTTTGCAATATAACGCATATTATTGTGCTTCTGTGACTGAGAGATATTTACTAAGTGTAAAAGAGTTTTAAATATTGTGTTTTAAGTATAGACGACAAGGTAAATTTGACGATGTGAGTCTACATATTAGATACTTTGGTCTTTTATTCGTGTAGCACCTTCAGATACCTTTAGTTCGCCATTTATTTTTAACTTATTTATTTATTTTTATTATGACTTATGGAAAATAAGAGAATAGTCTTACAGGAGTGACTGATGGCCATATCCGCAATTTGTCCTCCAAGTACAATAAATGTTTCGATAAGGCAAATGACATGTACTTCACCTACCTCTTTAGTAAGCTCACTTAAAGTAACTGTAAATAAGTCTTCTTCACTTGCTATACTATGTTCTAACTAACAGAATACAATCGACGGTTTTTCTTATTTAAAAAAAAAGAAGACCAAGTTATTAGCATTTGTGATTTTAGAGTTAGACTATTGTTCTTTGTAGTTACTAAGCCTTTCACAATTACCTTTATTTTAAGTGTTACACAATTTATTCTGGCAGCTACCCTTTCTGCTAAGCATTTACTTTACTTTATGCGATGCTAGGGAATTAGACGCCTACTGTAAATAATCAAGTTATATATTTATCAAAAAATCAAGTCACTTAAATATAAATTTCAATTGTTTACAAACTGTCATTGTTTGATTATAAAATATACAATTGTCATATTGTCGTACAATAACTTTATGTTGTAATTGCATAATTCTTTAAATATTTAAAATATGACCTTAAAATAATTACGCAATACCTAGTTGGAAGAAAAATAAGGTTCCTATCGTTTGCACTGAACCTAACGCTAATATTACAATGCCATTTGCACCCAATTAAGGTTCTAAACCATTGCAACTGTTCCAGATCTGACAACAGGATACATCGTGTTTAACTATAGTTATGATTCCACGCGGATCGTCATTCATAATATGTCTCCGAGAATTATATTATTAATATATATAGTCTTATATTAAGTTAGTTCCTTGATCTGGAATCTCAAAACTAAAGTATATTTCAATGAGTTTATTTCGTATGTACCTATGTAAAGTAATCTATACATGAGAACTGATATGATGCATTATTATTGTAATTTTCACCTTGAATGCGTAGCATAGTGGTATACATTATTGTAGTGTTTTTATAAGCAATAATAAATCTAGGAATGATCTTACCGTGTAATATGTTCCATATTAACAGTTTTCTCAAAATGAAATCCAAAACATTGTAGTTTCCACTATTGATTTTATATTTTAAGTCATTATTTCATCATAAATATTACAGAATTATCAATGAAATTAATGATAATAATGATAAACAATGAAATCAATTTGGATTAATATGACTGTAATTTCTGTACGTTTAGCGAGCTAGAATAGGTGGTTTTAGTTGTGAATATAGTTGTTAGGTTTAGATCGTATAGACACACAATATTATTGTGGCTCCCTACTCAAATGGCCGGGTTGGAATAGGGACATTCCAAAACCAGGACGGCCGTCTGTTAGCGTAACCCGCTTAATCTGTATTTTATTTTCACAGATCATTTTTAAATTGGAAACTGTTTGTTAGATTTATTGACATTGACATATGACAGTACGGGCGTATGGCAATATCGAGGTAGTCAACGAGAGGGTAGGACGACTAGCGGACGTGTGGCGGTCTGGCGAGTGATAAAACAAGATATGAAAATGGAAAGTGAATACTAGAACAGAATGATCAAAACAGTTTGTTATCGGATCATCTAATCAAACTAAAAAATGGTATGCTTCAAAAGTGAGTATGTTCATACTTTGAACCTGCTTATTTCTAGTTTCTTCGATCGTTTCACCCATATCTATGTCAACTTGTCCATGGAAAAATATTAGTATTTTTTTCAAAACAAGTTTGGGCTGGTATTATATTATCTGTGGTAGTACATTATAATTTTGGTTACTTATTTCTCTATTCCACATTCCACTGAGTACAAGACTTGTACATTACTTTAATATTAAAAATCTTAAAGGTTTTAGAAGGAAAAACTTCTTTTCAACTCCCCAAGAACAGGGCGGGTGTTATGTTAAATGTGATATCATATTCTAATGCCTAGGCCGCTCTCATCACGATAACGCAAATATTCGGGTTATCGCGATGTATGTAGCCAAATATACGCGAATACTTCGGCACTTCGGGCGAAGCTTCAAGCACATCGCTCCGCTGTCGGTAAACTCTCGCACATCAAAGGGTTTTATCGCGATGAACTTCGCTTGCGCGGCCAGACTTCGGTCAGCCCGCACCCATCATGCCTAGTGGACGTGTTGTTGTGAAATGCTGATCAAAATCTGATCAATTTTAATATTTCAGATTCTGAATAACGTTTTTAGTATAGCTATTGTTATTGTTGTTTTTCTTTTGTTTTTTTGCAGTTTTTCGTAGTTGATATTTTATTTGATTTGTATAATTTAAGTTCTGAAATACTTCAGAACTAAAATTATACAAATTTTAAGTTATTATTTTACAGCGTGTTTGTAAGTTGTTTGTACAGAGCAACCGCGGCGTCCATTTTGTTTTTTTTGCGTTTGTACATCGCTCGTACATCGTGATAAACTTTACAACGCGAATTATGTGGCCGCGACGATTCGCCGTAGAAGGAAGACGAAGTTTATCGCCCGAATGTTATCGCGATGTGTGTGGCCCAGGCATAACAGTCGTGTTCTTTTGTAGGTGTTGGTCCCAAGCTCGGTGTTCCTGTCGCCGGCGGAGTCGCGGCGCGCGGGCGACGCGGCGGAGGGCGCGGAGCGCGTGCGCTCCTTCCGCGAGTTCAGCGACGCTGTTGCTCAGCAACGCTGGGACCGCCTGCGCGTGGTCTGCTCGCAGCCCTACAACAAGCACTGCAAGGTAGCCGTGCTAGTGACGTACTATGGCCACAGAATATTTATAAGTACTACGTCTAGAAAGGACACTTTTTCACTTCACTTTCACTTTCACTTTTGACACATAAGTATGTCTTACTGCTAAGTGACTCTCCTTGCTAATGTACCATTTGGATGTCTATTTTATGGAAATTTCGAATTTTAACTATTTCGTCACTAAATTCTAGTGGATAAGATTAAAGTATTTATTTTTTAGCTGCCAAATAAAAGTTAGTGATAAACTTTAGTACAAAATGCATTGTTTATTGAAGTAATGTCGTATGTGTAGCTTAATTACACCACAGATAACATTATACTGATTCGATTATTCTCAAAAATTAACACCATCATTATTTCAGTTCGGACTGAGCTTCATACAGATATCGGAGCCGGAAGGTTCGGATCCAGCACCAACGCCGGCGCCGGCCGCAATCAATCCGGCGCTGATCCGGCTGTCTCCGGCGCCGGACAGCTCCGACGACGACTCTTTCCGGCCCGGGGAACTATTCGCCGCAGCACGCAACCGCGCTATTGACAAACCGTCTGATGATGCTGGTAAACTTAAAATAATTATAAATGTTTTGAACCTTATTTTTCATAGTTTATATATAAAAAAAATAGTTGCAGTTCGTTAGTCTAGCTAAAGAGCCTATTAGATCATCCTGAATTAAGGATCCGGAATGAAGTCGGTCCTTAATTCAGAGAAGTGTAATTGCATTCAGGAAGGTAGGATCCTAGTTAGGATAGGAAATGATCTCCGGCGTTAAGGATGCTAAATCGGAAGCACTTAGGACAGTGTAATCGCATTCAGGACGCTCTGCTCCGACACAGTAGTACCACAGCTTAAAGAGTATACAGTCAGTCAACGCTTTTTATGTTGGTGAAAAAAAAGCCGCCGTTCGTCTAGATAGACAGTTGGCGCAACGACAAAACTAAGTGTATAAGGGCATAGGTAATCACTCTGTGAATTGCTTTTCTGAATTAAAAAAACCGGCCAAGTGCGAGTCGGACTCGCGCACGAAGGGTTCCGTACCAAAAAAAGGAAAAAAATCACGTTTGTTGTATGGGAGCCCCTCTTAAATCTTTATTTTATTCGGTTTTTAGTAATTGTTGATATAGCAGCAATAGAAATACATCATCTGAGAAAATTTCAACTGTCTACCTGTTGTCCTTATTAATATAAAGCAAAAAACGGCAAAAAAATCACGCTTGTTGTATGGGAGCCCCCCTTAAATATTTACTTTATTATATTTTTAGTATTTGTTGTTATAGCGGCAACAGAAATACATCTTCTGTGAAAATTTAAACTGACTAGCTATCATGGTTCATGAGATACAGCCTGGTGACAGACAGACAGACAGACGGACAGCGGAGGCTTAGTAATAGGGTCCCGTTTTTACACGACTGCCCAAAGCAAAAAGAGTGTTATGTGTTCAGGGTTCATGTATGTTTGTGGGTATGTGAGTTTCTTTATTCCACCATAACTTCTAAATGCCTGAACTGATTTGGATAAATGGGGTATCGTTAGAATCCTTATAACATCCCGAGTGACACTGGCTATATTTTTTTTAGAAAAAATCAATATGGCGGCTGTACGACGCCATTTTCAAATGTGAAAAAAAAATTTTTTTCTTCTATTATTACAATATGGGCATCAAATGAAAGGCCTTGATGAGCACATTCCAAAACTATATACTATGTCACTAAAATGTGTGAAATAAAAATAAATAAATTAAAAAAATATTAAAAACACGACTGCCCTGCCAAAACGAACTAAAAAGTTAAACAACAAGTGTCATTGCAGTCGGGGGACCTCTTTAATCTAAAATTGTTCCATGATAAGGTAACCCTAAAACCCCTAAAAACCGGCCAAGTGCGTGTCAGGCCACGCGCAGTAGGGTTCCGTAGTTACCATATACCATAACTAACTATTTTAAAACCATACTTTATTTAATACCACTATCATTTTCATCTGCAACAAAAATAACTTTGTTTTTCATAGTGTTTGTATAAACGACAATGTTATATTTGCGGTTTTGGAAAATGTGCTATATCTATAAAACTACTAAATATGTCTCATTCAAACCAATTTTCGTAAATAGTGTTTATAAAGATCTACAACATATTTTATTTTTTTATTTTTCACTCTCTTAGTTTAAAAGTTAGAGGGGGGACTCACACATTTTACCACTTTGAAAGTGTATATTTTCCAAACGGTTGACTTTGAGAAAAAATACTTTTAGAAACCTCAATGTCATTTTAAAAGACCTATCCATAGGCACCCCACACGTATAGGTTAGATGATTTTTTTTCCGTTTCAGTTCCATGTATTTCATTTCCATCCCCCCTTAATCTTTTATAACATCACATACATACATCACATCACATATTTTGACAACATCACATACATTGCTCCAATTCCAAAGTAAGTAGCTATAACACTTGTGTTATGGAAATCAGAAACAACGGTGGTATGACAAACACCCAGACCTGAGACAATATTGAAAAGTTCATTTTCTACATTGACCCAGCCGGGGATCGAACCCGGGACCTCAAGAGATGGTGACGCCTTGAAAACCGGCGTGCAAACCACTCGACCACGGAGGTCGTCAAACTATTATACTTTTTATATTTTGTGTAAAAATCGTTTAAAAGTCGTTAAAATTGCTGTTTTAAGTTTGACAGTGTTGTCATCTGTTGGTATTTGCTTTTAAACTTGATTTTAGGTATGTTATTAGATGATTTATTCGAAAATTACATACTAGTACCTACATTAATAAACCTAGTTCAGATTAGCATTGAAAATGACACGTACCTACTACCTACCTATACCTCCTACCTACATGTATTTTTACGGTCACTGTATTTTCGCCTCCGTTGCTCTGCGCAAGTACATTCGTGTAACTACTGTATGATCGTTAAGCTGTGATATCGGATCCGTTATTCAGGACGGTCTAATTGGCGACTGAATTTCTCGTCCTAAATCGGACTCTGAATTCCGTGTCCTTAATTCAGGATGATCTAATTAGCTCTTAAAACTCAAAAACGAGTTGACCTATTGGAATAGTTATTTTTTGTTCTGTTCGCTATAGTACTGAGGCCTTACTATGAGCTCATAAAGCAGAACTTATATTGCACTTTTTCGTACCATGACCTCGATTTTAGCTCGAGTTTAGTTCATAGCAGTCCTGTTTAAGGCCTGTTTTTTTGAACTGAACGGCTTAAAGGTGGTTTCTTATTTGCTGATGGTAAACCCCTTGAGGTGGTTTAGCAACAAAAAGAATAGGAAATGCTGAAAATCGAATATAATAATAATAATAATCTTTATTATTATAATAATAATAATAATAATCTTTATTATTAACAACATTAACATAACATAAATAAAGCAAAGAATGAGTTACAAAAGTTTCATAAAATGTTAACATTGTATCGTGAAACGCATCGTAGCTAAAAATTAAATGATTTCTACACTAGGCTAGGCCTGTATTGTAGATAATCTTTTACACATTGGTTATCAGAATAAACATTATAAATGCGACTTTTATTACCATGTTAAATGAATCAAAAATATAATTTAAAAACTAAGATCAAGTTGAGTTTGCTTAAATTTAATTTAATTTTTTAATAGACGTAAAAATAAAAATAAAATGGACGTTTTGTGTGTAAGTGAATGTGTGTGTGATAGTGTGAGTAAAAGTGTGTGAGTGTGTTAGTATTGTGTGTGAGTGCTAGGTGTCACCTACTTGAAAGTTGTGATTATCTTACATAGTTACTCTTAGTAAGTTTTCTAGTTCGTCATAGGTACGTGAACCAATCCACTTTGCCATTTTCCCTCTTATTTCGAGTGGAGAACAGCTCTTGATGTTGCAATGTAGCTGAATCTTATTATAAATATAGGGATGGAGGAAGTTACTGTACTTTTTAGAATGTTTAAATTTGCTTGACGGTAAGGGAATATTAAAAATGCGTTTTTTCAACATACTGTCATAGTCAGCCGATTTCAACATCTCAAGATGGGTACGCACTACCACTTTATGCACGAAAAGACCACGAACTGAGAGGATTTCACTTTCTTTGTATAGATCATAGGTAGGATATCTAAACAAACAAAACAAACTAAACAATCTAAACAAACAAACAAAACAAAAAAAAAAAAATATAAGGCAATTATGATTCAACATTGGCAATTTTGTATGAGCATCGCCATTTCGGATTACTCTGGACAGCTAAATTTTGATAAAGAGGTTAGAGGTTTTAGTATTCAGTAGCTTTGTTATTAATTAACTTAATGAGGAGTAATTAAATAGATGGCGCTGTTGCTTAACATTTAATAATTTATTCTCAAAGGCGGTCCGCATAGCAATAATTTCGATAATGGCTTTTACAACGCTCACGCGCGGTCCACATTCGATATCGCGCTTAAATTGACAAAATCGACAATAGGGAATATGCATAAGTCACCGATTTTCCTAAAATTGAGCTTGATCGCTGCGGACACTTGTAAAAACATGATGGAACAGAAAGAAAAATAAAAAAAAAATGATTATTTTCGTTTTATCACACGATGAAATCAGGGGAAAATGACGATATTTTTTTTTCGTTTTTGGATATAATGCACTTTACAGTCAGATAGAATATCGAAAAAGAAATAATATTTTGTATGACACATATCTACTTCAGCGCAAAATTTAGGGAGATAATTGAAGATTATTGGCTAACTCCATATTAAACGCGCCCGAAACACACCGAAACGTGATGTGTGACGTCACCGTTTTGTAAAGAGCGTTTTCGGCGGGAGCCGATGCGTGCTAACTTCAAGTAACTATATTACGAGAAAAAAACGCAAGAGACAAGTTTCAATATTACAGTTGATTTTCTCACGCATTATACTATTGATTTTGATAAAAAAAAAATTTGATGCATATTCCCTATTGACAGTTGGTGAATGCGGACCGCTCGTAAGCATGCTCACATTTTATTCTAACCTCAAATACAAGATGGAATGATTGCTAGAAACTATTTTTGCTTTCTAAAGGGATGATAGTGATGAAGAACGTTT
The DNA here is from genome assembly GCA_928269145.1 of Agriphila tristella. Classification (NCBI taxonomy): domain Eukaryota; kingdom Metazoa; phylum Arthropoda; class Insecta; order Lepidoptera; family Crambidae; genus Agriphila; species Agriphila tristella. Next base: position 24,915,164 of record OV743444.1, read on the forward strand.
GATTATTGAGTCGTGTGCATCCAACATCTTTTTTTTTCCAACTTTATTCATCAGCCACCTTTTTTGATAAGCTCAAAATTAATATTATCAAAATACTAACCAATATAATGCTTTATCCTTTCGTTGTGAAGTGAGGAAAAGCTCCTTCTGTAACAAATTCTATCATTTTTTTGTTTTTTTGACGAAATAAAATTCTGACACTCGATTCGTTTGACAGTCACTTGAAACTTTTGACAGGACGTTCACAGTGATGATTACGCTGCGAGGCATGATCGCTGGAAGCCCAAGATGGCGCTAGTAATGACGTCATGAGTGACGTCATGCTAGATATTGTAAACGCGCTAACGTGCATGCGGACCGACTGTAATCGCAATAAATATCGATATTATCGCTATGCGGACCGCAGCCAAAGTGAAAATTGATAATCATATAAATTGTAGGTGATACCTACGCAGTTCACAGGCTCTACTAGTAATTTGATATTTTTATCACATTCCAGGATCACAAATAAGGCACGCGACGTCTCAAGCTTTAAAAAACATATCTGACTCAGCCACAAAGCTAGTGAAAGCTCCGATTTCTAAAAATAAACATACCACGCCCGCTGGTGGAGATTACGGCGCGAATAGACAAAGGGACGATATATTGTACACCGACGACGACGACAAACCACACGCCAAAATAGACCATATTGTCCAACGGCATAAGGACGACAAGATTAAAAACGAAACTCCAAGCAATAAGAAGAAACGCAAAGAAAATACTCCGGAAAAAGAACCTAGTAGTAGCAAAAAAGCGAAACATAATGACGGAAGCAAAACTGACACCTCTTTGAAAGATAGCAAAAAAGACACGACGCCTCGTGATAAACGGAAAAAAGAATTTGAAGATGAATCGAATAGTAGCAAGAAAGTTAAGAATGAAAAGCGTGATGCGAGTAAACGTTCTTCCAATGATAGTTCTCGTAAAGAAACAAAGAGAGATAGTTACAGTGATAGGTCAAAAGATGAGCCTAGCACTAGCAAGAAAGCTGACTCTGCTCGTAAGGAGGACAAAGACAATACGAAAAATGAAACGTCGTCATCGAGAAGAGACAGCGGCGGTGTCAGACATAAGAAAAGGTCTCGAAAAAAATCGGAAAAAGGTAAGTTTTTGTACTATGTAGTTACGTTAAGGGTGCATGATGGGAAAACATGGTTTGCGCGGACCATATTTTCATATAGAAAACGTAAAGTTGTAGCCACAAAAAAATGCGACAAGGTAAAGAGGTTATCTATCTAGTAGTTTCAAGTATTTAATTGCGTATAAACCTCACAGATGATTGTAAAAAAAACAGAATATCATCAAAAGCGCTTGTCTATAACCCACGACATTTTTGGCGTAAATAATAGCGGAAACGTATTGAATTCTACATCTAAATACACTTTAACGTACTGTGAAGTTGCTACAATTTTTTTTTCGAATAAATATAATGGAGTGTTACTGGGTCTGTTAAATCACATAATCCAATAGCTTATGGGACCACATAAACAACTGTGAAGAAATGTTTGCAATATCTCTTAAAACAGAAAAGTTATACCTATGGTCTAGAATACTGTTATTTTGTATGTCCAATGACGTCATTGGTCATACAGGTGAACCATACGACGTACGTAATAAAGCACATATTTCAGTGCGCTTCCCTTCATTTTTCGGCATTTCCTTCCAGCCCTTAAAACTTCGAAACTACTCGCTTGATCTAAATGAAAGAAACACGTGTATTGCTAGACATTTAGCTACATGATCATAAAGTTTCAAGTGATTTAACAGACCCAGTAACATTCTCCATTGTGCTGAAAAGAGAATGATGAAAAAACATCGCAAAAGTGCATAAGTGAGGTTATTCTCCATACTTTTTACTCGTAAAGAAAAAGACAGAGACAAGTGATTGCGCATAACGGAGCCTTAAAACGTTAAAAATCATTTTTTCACTTCTCATGCTCGTAAAGTTCGTCTTTATGTTGGGTATAGGCTGCATAAAATCGCTTTTTATGCTCTAGTGCATAAAGTAAAATCTTCGTCTAAGTCTCCGATTTAAGACAAAGGTCGTCAGGTAAACAGCCACACATGCAATTAAACTTCATTGAATTAACTTGTTATTTCATTCTGATTTTTAACTTTTTTTATTTTTGAAAATGGGTATCAATTTTATTGAAAGACCTTGTTAAAAAGTTTTTTTTTTAAATTTTTGAATTTGGGTATCAAATGAAAGGCCTTGATGAGCACATTCCAAAATATTTTTTTTTTTATAAAAAAAATAGTTTTGTCACAAAAATTAAAAAAAATAAAATATTTTTCAATTTTTGAATATGGGTATCAAATGAAAGGTCTTGATGAGCACATTCCAAAAATATATGATTTGTCACTAAAATGTTAGAAATATTTTAATTTTTATTTTTACATTACTTATTGTTGTTTAATTTCCTCACAATCGAAGTGAAAAGCAGAGTGTATAACTCGTACATAAAACCCATTTTACCCTCGACTTGACTATCCACCCTCGCCTGCGGCTCGGGTGGATATATATCGTCTCGGGTAAAATGATGCGTTTTATGCACTTGTTGTACAATCTACTATTTCATTTATGCTCTGAAATCTTATCATTTCATTTGAAAAAGGAATCGAGGTGTTTCCTTTTTCAAATGAAATGTTCAAAAAAATTTCAAAAAATGAATTTCAATACTTATTTCCCGTACAAGTGTGGGAAGTACGGACTACCCGCACTGATTTCGTCACTAAAACCTAAAAAAATAAAATCTTTTTTATTTTTCAATATGGGTATCAAATGAAAGACCTCGATGAGCACATCCTAAAATTAAATAATTTGATTTGAAAATGTAAGGAAAAACTTTTTTTTTGTTAATTTTCCAATATGAATATCGAATGATAGGCTTCGATGAGACAATTAGTCAGTAAAAGTGTTTTTTTTTTTTTTTAAATCGAATTTCCTCGCATTTCTTGAGAAAAGCACTACCCAAGCCTCGAACTGGAAGCTACTTGCATTGTCTCGAATGATTAAAGCCCTCACCTGGGCTTCAAACCATCCTCGACAATGCAATCGCTAGCTTCCCGTTCTCGGCTGTAATGTACTATTGCTCAGCCAGGACGTAAGCTAATTGTTCGTTTATTAATGGCAGCGGTGTTAACTTTCAGAGCTAAGTTCAGTGTTGCGCGGCGTGGTGCTATCACTGAGCGGCTACGTGCACCCCGAGCGCGGCGCCCTACGACAGTTAGCGCTGGACATGGGCGCTAAAGTGCACAGAGATTGGGGACCCGACTGCAATTTACTTGTGTAAGTATCAAACAAAACTCGCATCTACACCACACCCCGGACATTCCATACAACCGCGCCTTTATAAGACTAGCGGCCGCCCGCGGTTTTACCCGCATAGTTCCCGTTCCCGTGGGAATATCGGGATAAAAGGTGTTCTATGTTTTAATCTAGTCTATCTACTATCTGTGTGTTGAATTCCAACCAAATCCGTTCAGTAATTTTTGCGTAATTGAGGAACAAACATCCCGGAGACGTGACGGGACACAGAAGAGCTTGCAGGAGATCATCACCATGTTTAAAGAAACCGACCCCGATGACGTGCCCACGTTCGTGGCGAGAAACCTCGACAAGCTGCCTCCCGTCACCTTCGATCGCGTCGATGTGACCTGCCTCATGAAGGACTTCGTGACCCTGAAGACGAGTTCGGTCGAAATGATGCTAAAGTTCCAAGCATTCGAAAACACGGGGAGTGAATTGCGTAAAGAAGTTGACGATTTACGTGAATCACTCGCTGTAAGTAGGTCACTGACTGCAGGCTCAAATGTCAACATGCGACGTGGGGCCTGCCTCGATACATGGTCGTGGAGTTGCGTCAGCAGTTCCGACGCCGCCGCCGCGGCCGCCCTCTGCGGCGCCGCGTGCGCCTGAGACACGTGCGCCCGCCAGCCATCAACGCCCTTTCAGTCCACAATGTCAAATTCCCAAAATGTCAAGCGGTTTCAAAATATCAAGTTCCCAAAACGTCAGATTCCCAAAATGTCAAGTTCCCGAAATGTCAAGATCTCTAAATGTCAAGTTCCCGAAATGTCATGTTCTCTAAATGTCAAGTTCCCGAAATGTCAAGTTCCCTGTTATAATAGGGGAGCAAATGATGATGAATAGGGTATTTGTCTGATTTTTTTTATTGACTTTAAATATTTACTGAAATATTAGCAACATAACATAAGTATTTATTTTTAAATATCTTGCATATTTTCAGCGATATAGAGCATCAAACTTTCTAATTAGACAAGGAGAGCGCTACCGACCAGTGACGTCACATGCTAGTAGCGCCATAGTCTCGCCATAGATAATTTCGTTTTAGAAAGGGATAGCAATTTAAATTTTTGTTCGATTGTTTTGTGTGTACGTATTTGATTTGATTCGAATAATTATCGATTACTGTAATGTGGCTATTGTTTGGATGATTTTAACAGGGAACTTGACATTTCGGGAACTTGACAGTTAGGGAACTTAACATTTTGGGAATCTGACGTTTTGGGAACTTGACATTTTGAAACCGCTTGACATTTTGGGAATTTGACATTGTGGACTGAAAGGATCAACGCGACTTTGCTGGTGTTGCCGCCACTAACTCAAGTTCGCGGACGCAGCGGCCAACTCTCGTCGATAGAAAAGCCACTTCACAGAATATCCCAAGATTAAGACGGTTTCATCGAGGTTCGAAACATAAAGCAACGTCGTCAGCGAGTGAGCAAGAACCACCATGGCACCGCACCGATAAGGCCCGACTTCCCGCTGCGAGCTGCCATACCGACCACGGCCGTGCACCTGTCCCGCCTGCACCACACCACCACCGTGCAGGACGTGCTACATAGTAGAGTACATCAAAAAGAAAGCTAAAGCTTTTTTTGAGAGTTCAACCTTTGGCGTCGCGCCATAATACCAATTTTAAGGCGTGTGTGGTACGCATCCCGACGACGAGGCTGGACCTCTTCATGAAGGAGGACTTCTGGCCGCAGGGCGTGGTGTACAGGCGCTTCAGAGGGACGCTACCTTGTGCCACCGATCCGACACAGGAAGAGTCAAAATTGATTTGTTACTAACATAATCTTTAAGTTATTTACTAACAACATTGTTTTATAAATTATATATGTTTAATTTTAAGGTATATATCTATAGGCCAGTTGCCTGAGCATAAAGGCTCCAGCATACCAGATGCGTAAGCGTATGCGTAAACGTGCACGTAGACGTACCATGACGTTGTAATGTCCGAAACTTTATGAGACATGGCACACCGCTTGCGTACCGTACGCGTGCACGTAGACCGATGCGTAACCCTACGCATTGCAGCTCTCATCTGACAACAAGGCTGCGTACTTACGCAGAACGGAATGCATTGATGACGTTGTTCTCAATGGCATTCCCTATTGGACGTCACACCGAACAAATACGAACACGCACACACACCTTTCCTGCGCGTCACTACGCGCGTAACCACGCGCGTGACTACGCATTCAGTTGTATTTGTTTACAAATAGTACCGGTACTACCGGTAGTAAGTGGTGTTTTATTTTGTTTTTAAGTAATGAATAACGATATTAAAGAAAAACTAATTAAATTAGTGCGAAAAAATTAGTTCATTTACTCAATCTTCGTCTGACATCGCGCACTAGAATCGCAAACATGGCTGCCGCAGCGGCTGGGTACGCAAGGGACAGGTTGCGTTGCGTGCCGCGTAGACGTATGCGTAACCCGCACCCTGATTATCTAAAAAGAAACTATTTAGCGACCGGTTGCATTTGACATACATTGCCACTTTTCTTTGGTATGTTTTTTTTTAACCCAAAAAGAAGTAGCAATGGATCACGATCATCTGTGAACTGCAACCAGTCGCTAGGTGGTTTTTAATTAGATAATCAGCCCGCCGGTGTGTCAGGGGGGGGGGGGTTACGCGCGTCACCACGCGCGTGTCTACGCACGCGTGACCACGCGCGTGTCTACGCAGCCGGTGTGCCCAGGCCTTAAATAAATAATAAAAGAAAAATAAGTTTTTATTAATGAAAATAATTTTAGTATGAAACCATGTATGAACCATAAACTTAGAAAATTTTTCGCTATGCTCAAGTAGGCGGACAATGATGCGAGTGAGAAACCGTTTCTTACGGCTTAGTCAGGAGGCAAATATTTAATAAGTCGTCTCCTTCACGATTTTCGTCGGACTCTCTTCTATATACCTAAAACTAGTATTTATGTGTTTCTTGTGCTCTACGAAACACGAAACTGACGGTTTTAAGAGGAGAAAGTGGGGACACGCATAGCTATGACGTCACAAAGATGGCGCCGACCGTAACAAGTTTTTCTTAATTTCTCGAGTTTTATTGCATCAATTTCGTTGTTTGATATGTCATTTGAAAGGTTTTATAGTTGTCTATGATTGCTCTTTTGAAACCTACTAATTTAGTTTTGTCGTTTTTGAAATATTAACAAAAATATGATTTTTATTCATAAACTTTTTATTATTTACAGGTTTAAACTAAATATAGAAAAAGATTTGTGTACCTAAGTTTGTAATTTTATAATAAAAAATAAAGTGCGTTTTTATATCTTTTCAAAAATATAAACATCATTGTAGTGCAATAATAAACAAACAAGTTGTGACCAATTCTGTAAGGAGAGTACTCATATATTTTTTTTCATTTTCTTTTTATTTAATGAAATTTTTCTTCATTTCTCGAGTTATACTTCATCAATTTCAATGTTTGATATGTCATTTGAAAAGTTATATAATTGTCTATGATTGCTTTATTGACAGCTACTAATTTAAGGTTGTCGTTTTTGAAATATTAACAAAAATATGTTTTTTTATACACTTTTTCTTATTTTCCGGTATAACTATTATAAATAAAGAGAAACATAAATGTGCCTAAGTATGTTAGTTCATAACAAAAAATAAAGTCCGTTTTATTACTTTCTCAGAAATATAAACATGATTGAAGTGCAATAATAAACAAACAAGTTGTGACCAATTCTGTAAAGAAAGTACTCATCAGATTTTTTAAATTTCTTCTTTATTTCATCAAGTTATTCTTCATTTCTAGAGTTCTACTGCATCAATTTTGTTGTTTGATATGCCATTTGAAAGTGTATGTAATTTCCTATGATTGTTCTTTTGAAAACTGCTAATTAGGTTTTGTTGTTTTTAAAATATTAACAAAAATATGATTCTTTTTCATACACTTTTTCTTATTTACCGATATAACTAAATAAAGAGAAACATAAGTGTACCTAATTTTGTATGTTTTTAACAAAAAATAAAGTCTGTTTTATTGCCTTCTCAGAAAAATAAACATGGTTGTAGTGCAATAATAAACAAACAAGTTGTGACCAATTCTGTAAAGAAAGTACTCATCTGATTTTACCGCCGTTTTTACTATTGATTTTGAAATGATAAGTATTTAAGAGCTGTGAAAAAGAAGCTGTACTTTTTACAAATTACAGTATACATATAATATACGTTTACTTTTATATGTATTATAATATCACACATCAAGCAATTTATATGTACTTGCTAAGCTATTATAAAAAACAATGTACAAAACCAAAGTATTATTTATTGTAACCTATAATAACAGTGCAAATAAAAACTATTCCCAATGTGTAGTGAAAATCACTTATTAAGTAGGGAAATGATGAATGAGATAATGTGTTTAGTGAACAGAGCATAGCAAGCAACATATAAACTACTCATCAACATCAAGAAAGTTATGCTGATTAAAACATAATTAATTCTTTTCCAATCCTATCATTCGTTTTTGCTTTGAGCGTGCACAGTCGCATTTCGTCGTCCGGCAGTCTGTCTTACACTGGCACGATATGAGCTCGATATCTTGCAGACATATTGGATAGAGGTGTCAAGCTTGTGATGGGAATTGTTATATAACCTCCAGCCACAGTTTTCTGGTAAGAGTAGGGTTTGGATCGGGATATTCGCAGTTTTCCAAATAAGTCTGGTAATTAGCTCTGTGTAGATGGTGCTTCTGACTTCTCTAGAAGGTGGTCATTAAATTACCACCGGTTTTCTCAAATGTTAAAAACCTAGATAAACTGAAATTACCAAGATATCAAGCTCATATCGTGCCAGTGTAAGACAGACTGCCTGACAATGAAATGCGACTGTGCACGCTTAAAGCAGAAACGTATATTGAAAGGAGTATGCCATATTAGAAAAGAAATATTTTAATCAGCATAACATTATGGATGTTAATGAGTAGTATATGTTGCTTGCTATGCTCTGTTCACTAAACTCGATAATTCAATTATGTCAACATTATCTCATTCATTATTTCATTGTTATTTTCTATTTTGTACAATGTGATTTACGTAAAAATAAATAATTTTCATTACGCCTTGGGAATAGTTTCTATTTGCACTATTATTAAGATTACAATAATACTTTGTTTTGTACATTGTTTCTATAATTGCTTAGCTTATATTACTTCTAATTTACTGGATGTGTGATATTATAATATGAATATCGTATCGTATCGTACTTCGTACTAATATTATAAATGTGAAAGTTTGTGGGTTTGGATGTTTAGATGTTTGGATGTTTAGATGTTTGGATGTTTGTTCCTCAATCACGCAAAAACTACTGAACGGATTAGGTTGAAAATTGGCACACAGATATTAGATAGCCTAGATTAAAACATAGAATACTTTTTATCCCGATATTCCCACGGGAACGGGAACCACGCGGGTGAAACCGTGGGCAGCCGTATGTATTTTAGCTGTATGAAATTATATTACATCTGATATTATAATAAAAAGTAAACACATATTAGATTTATACTTTAATTTGTAAAAAGCACAGCTTTTTCTCTTAAATACTTATCATTTTTAAATCAATAGTGAAAACAGCGGTAAAAATCAGATTCGTACTTTCTTTACAGAATTGGTCACAACTTGTTTGTTCATTATTGCACTACAATCACCTTTATATTTCTGGAAAGGTAATAAAATGGACATATATAATATATATAAGATACCTGTAACTAAGAAAAAAAATGAAAAAAAAACATACTTTTGTTAATATTTCAAAAACGACAAGACTAAGTTAGTAGGTTTCAAAAGAACAATCATAGACAGTTATATAAGCTTTCAAATGACATATCAAACAACGAAATTGATGCAATAGAACTCGAGAAATGAAGAAAAACTTGTTACGGTCGGCCGCCATCTTTGTGACGTCACAGCTATGCGTGTCCCCACTTCCTCCTCTTAAAACCGTCAGTTTCATGTTTCGTAGAGCACAAGGAACACATACACACCAGTTTTAGGTATATAGAAGAGAGTCCGACGAAAAATCTCAAAATGCTTCGTCGCCACCTAACGCGAGAAAGAGTTGAAAAAAATGACAGCAGAACCTAGTTTGACTTCATTTATCATCGTTTATCATCTTGGTGAAAAACGTCCACACGATTATTTTGTTATTTTGATCGCAATCGGGTTGATTTGGCTCTTATAACTTCATAAATCAATAATGGTGTAGTGTTCTGTGTTGAATTGTAATGTTACTTACGACAATAACCCAAAGAAATACTTATTTCACAGGTAAATACACCGTCATTTTGTAGTCGTTTTAATTAACTTAAGGGAGTGTTCTACTAATGGAACTAAACATTTTTGCCCAAGAAACATGGGTCGAAAAACGACAAAAATTTTTGACTTTCCCATACTAATAAAATGTTTTAGCCGTCTAGTTAGTATGGGAGATCCAAAATTTTTTGTCGTTTTTCGACCCATGTTTCTTGGGCAAAAATGTTTAGATTCATCGGTACAACACACCCTTATGCTAATTAAAACGACTACAAAATGGAGTCCGTTACGCCAGCAGGAAAGATGCTCCTAGAGGGAATCGAGTTTGATGAATAATTTGTGCGCAATTCAGTGTAAATGTGCGCCAAATAAAAAATTTGTGGGCCTTATACTTTTGGAATAAAACGGGAAAAACGGATTCTGCTGGGGTAACGGTGCTCCAGCAGGAAGAATCAAACTAATGATCGGAGAGAAATAAAAGATATATGTGCGGGTGATACTAGCAGGAAATGTGCGCCAAATATAAAATTTGTGGGCCTTATAGTTTTGGAGATATTTGATTTCCTGCTGGCGTAACGTTTTGCCAGATCCCAGATCTCGGAAACTACTAAATGTGCGATCTTACAGTAAACACATATAAGTAGCTCCTAATTTGTGCTATTTGTGCGGTAGAAAACATTTCAAAAATATTCACAGATTTTGAAGTAATCAGACATTTTCTGAAAACAGAAAAAAAATTCTAGCGCCTAAACTACCACCTAAATAGAGAATTCAAAAACGGTGTTCTATTCTTCTTATTATTTCTCATTACCATAAAAATTTTGAAAACCGCACATTTACGCGTTTTTGAATAATACCCACATGAAGGTTAGACTGACCATGTCATGACTTTGACGGTCAGCAGGATAAAAATATCAGAGACTATTTAGATCCTGGCCCAAAGAATAATCTGTGCGGTTACTGAAGTACATGCTCTGAAAATTTCAGCTTCAAATTCTTCGTATTAAAGGAAATATCAATTAAAATCCAAAACAACTGTCAGTATTCCGATTAACCGACCAAATTCGATAGACCACCAAAAAGCGACGCGTTCATACATATTCATGACCTTCTTTATTGTGTCGTATTATGCAGAAAAATTGTTTGTACAGTCGCGTTCATAACTTCTTATTGGCAAATGTGGGTAAATAGTGTTTTAACTTTTAAATAGTTAGTTTGAGCCTGTATTCATACCAATACCACAGCCGAGAGAGTATTTTTCTTACAGTCGGACTTCAATCGCCCTTTGTGCTGGCGCAAAAGCCGCCGTTCGTCTAGACAGTTCGACGCAACGACTAAAAGTGTAAGGGACTAAAATTTTATTTGTAAATCATTACTAATTTAGGGCTAACTAAGTATAAAATAAATATTAAATTAGTACTCAATTAGGAAATAATAATGAAAAAATAAGTTCCAAGATGGCGGCCATCTTTTTTGTTTGTGGGCATATTTCGATGAAACTCGGTTTTTGATACTATTTTGACAAGATAATATCAATGCAATGTTAAAAAAATAAAAAATTCAAGATGGCGGCCATCTTCTTTGTTTGTGGACCGATTTCGACGAAACTCGGTTTCTGGTACTTTTTTGACAAGAAAATAATAGGTAAAGCAAGGTTAAAAAAATAAAAATCCAAGATGGCGACCATCTTTTTTGTTTGTGAGCCGATTTCGACGAAACTCGGTTTCTGGTACTATTTTGACAAGAAAACAGCAACGCAGTGTTAAAAATGTAAAAAATTCAAGATGGCGGGCAAATTTTTGGTTTTCGGGCCAATTTCGATGAAACTCTGTTTTTGGTAGTATTTTGACGAGAAAATAACAAAGCAATGTTAAAAAAATAAAAAATCCAAGATGGCAGCCATTTTTTTTGTTTGTGGGCCGATTTCGACGAAACTCGGTTTCTAGTACTATTTTGACAAAAAAATAACAAAGCACTGTTAAAAAAATAAAAAAGCCAAGATGGCGGCCAGTTTTTAAGTTTGCGGGCCGATTTCGATGAAACTCGGTTTTTGGTAGTATTTTGACGAGAAAACAGCAACGCAATGTTAAAAAAACAAAAAATCCAAGATGGCGGCTATCTTCTTTGTTTGTGGGCCGATTTCGATGAAACTCGATTTTTGGTACTATTTTGACAAGAAAATAACAAAGCAATGATAAAAAAATAAAAAATTCAAGATAGCAGCCATCTTTTTTGTTTGTGGGCCGATTTCGACGAAACTCGGTTTCTAGTACTATTTTGACAAGAAAATAACAATGCAATGTTAAAAAAATTAAAAATCCAAGATGGCGGCCATCTTTTTTTTTTGTGGGCTGATTTCGATGAAACTCGGTTTTTAGTAATATTTTGACAAGAAAACAGCAACGCAATGTTAAAAAAAATAAAAAATCCAAGATGGTAGCCATCTTTTTTGTTTGTGGGCCGATTTCGACGAAACTCGGTTTCTAGTACTATTTTGACAGAAAAATAACATAGCGATGTTAAAAAAATAAATAATCCAAGATGGCGGCCAGTTTTAAGTTTGCGGGCCGATTTCGATGAAACTCGGTTTTTGGTAGTATTTTGACGAGAAAACAGCAACGCAATGTTAAAAAAAATAAAATCAAAGATGGCTGCCATTTTTTTTGTTTGTGGGCCGATTTCGATGAAATTCGGGATTTGGTACTATTTTGACAAGAAAATAACAATGTAATGTTAAAAATTATAAAAAATCAAAGATGGCGGCTTTTTTTTTTTGTATTTAATTTTATTTTTTCAGATTTTTTGGAAACAATAGCAAATATCTTTAAAAACATCCCAGTAACTAAGCGCAAATAATATTTTAAAAACATCACCATTTATTCAGCTTTCAGTTGAGGTATAAAACTTAATAATAAATTATATAAAAAATGAGAAATTAAGTCTTAGCTAAATAGCAGTCCCATTTTATGTAGCAAAAAATTCCTATTTCGAGCGCTTCGGAGGTGGCCGTATTATTCTACTTAATCATAAATATGAAAGTTTGCCTGTTTGAATGATTGTTAATCAATCACGCAAAACGGCTGAACGGATTTGGATGAAATGATAGTTTATAAGCCGGATTACAACATAGGAGGATACTATTATCTTGGTTTAAGGTTTCCTAGGGATTTTCTCGAATGTAAATGTGGATGAAGTCGTGGGCTGAAGCTAGTTTGCCATAAATGGTCGTGCTTACTAAAAATACTTTCGTCTGAGTGAGTTTGAGACAGGATTGTTTTCCGGCATCACAAATAACCATGCATATCAGCCATTTTTAATGCCCCGCTGGCTGCTGGGGAAGAGGCCTTCCTTTTGGCTTGTGGATGGATAAAGCGGACGGGCCATAATGATAATAAATGAATAATGAAAAAATAGTATCAGAAACCGAGTTTCATCGAAATCGGCCCACAAACAAAAAAGTTGGCCGTCATCTTGATTTTTTTTACTTTTTTAACATTGTGTTGCTGTTTTAATGCCAAAATACTACAAAAACCGAGTTTCATCGAAATCGGCCCACAAACAAAAAGTTGGCCGCCATCTTGAATTTTTTACTTTCTAACATTGCGTTGCTGTTTTCTTGTCAAAATACTACCAAAAACCGAGTTTCATCGAAATCGGCCCACAAACTAAAAAGTTGGCCGCCATCTTGAATTTTTAAAATTTGCAACATTGCGTTGCTGTTTTCTTGTCAAAATACTACCAAAAACCAAATTTTCATCGAAATCGGCCCGCAAACAAAAAAGTTGGCCGCCATCTTAAATTTATACATTTTTAACATTGCGTTGTTGTTTTCTTGTCAAAATAGTATCAGAAACCGAGTTTCATCGAAATCGGCCCGCAAACAAAAAAGTTGGCCGCCATCTTGAATTTATACATTTTTAACATTGCGTTGTTGTTTTCTTGTCAAAATAGTATCAGAAACCGAGTTTCATCGAAATCGGCCCACAAACAAAAAAGTTAGCCGCCATCTTGAATTTTTTACATTTTTAACATTGCGTTTCTGTTTTCTTGACAAAACAGTAGCAAAAACCGAGTTTCATTGAAATCGGCCCGCAAACAAAAAAGGTGGCGGCCATCTTGAATTTTTTACATTTTTAACATTGCGTTGCTGTTTTCTTGTCAAAACAGTAGCGAAAACCGAGTTTCATCGAAATCGAACCCACAAACAAAAAAAGGTGGCTGCCATCTTAAATTTATTACTTTTTTTATCATTGCGTTGCTGTTTTATTGACAAAACAGTAGCAGAAACCGAGTTTCATTGAAATCGGCCCGCAAACAAAAAAGTTAGCCGCCATCTTGAATTTTTTACTTTTTTAACATTGTGTTGCTGTTTTCTTGTCAAAATACTACCAAAAACCGAGTTTCATTGAAATCGGCCCGCAAACTAAAAAGTTGGCCGCCATCTTGAATTTTTTACTTTTATAACATTGTGTTGCTGTTTTCTTGTCAAAATACTACCAAAAACCGAGTTTCATCGAAATCGGCCCGCAAACTAAAAAGTAGGCCGCCATCTTGAATTTTTAAAATTTGCAACATTGCGTTGCTGTTTTCTTGTCAAAATACTACCAAAAACCAAATTTTCATCGAAATCGGCCCGCAAACAAAAAGTTGGCCGCCATCTTGAATTTTTACATTTTTAACATTGCGTTGTTGTTTTCTTGTCAAAATAGTATCAGAAACCGAGTTTCATCGAAATCGGCCTACAAACAAAAAATTTGGCTGCCACCTTGAATTTTTTACATTTTTAACATTGCGTTTCTGTTTTCTTGACAAAACAGTAGCAAAAACCGAGTTTCATTGAAATCGAACCCACAAACAAAAAAAGGTGGCTGCCATCTTGAATTTATTACTTTTTTTATCATTGCGTTGCTGTTTTATTGACAAAACAGTAGCAGAAACCGAGTTTCATTGAAATCGGCCCGCAAACAAAAAAGTTGGCCGCCGTCTTAAATTTTTTACTTTTTTAACATTGTGTTGCTGTTTTCTTGTCAAAATACTACCAAAAACCGAGTTTCATCGAAATCGGCCCGCAAACTAAAAAGTTGGCCGCCATCTTGAATTTTTTACTTTTTTAACATGGTGTTGCTGTTTTCTTGTCAAAATACTACCGAAAACCGAGTATCATCGAAATCGGCCCGCAAACTAAAAAGTTGGCCGCCATCTTGAGTTTTTTACTTTTTTAACATTGTGTTGCTGTTTTCTTGTCAAAATACTACCAAAAACCGAGTTTCATCGAAATCGGCCCGCAAACTAAAAAGTTGGCCGCCATCTTGAATTTTTTACTTTTTTGTCATTGCGTTGCTGTTTTATTGACAAAACAGTACCAAAAACCGAGTTTCATCGAAATCGGCCCGCAAACTAAAAAGTTGGCCGCCATCTTGAATTTTTTACTTTTTTAACATGGTGTTGCTGTTTTCTTGTCAAAATACTACCAAAAACCGAGTTTCATCGAAATCAGCCCGCAAACTAAAAAGTTGGCCGCCATCTTGAATTTTTGAATTTTTAACATTGCGTTGTTGTTTTCTTGTCAAAATAGTATCAGAAACCGAGTTTCATCGAAATCGGCCCACAAACAAAAAAGTTGGCCGCCATCTTGAATTTTTTACATTTTTAACATTGCGTTGCTGTTTTCTTGTCAAAACAGTAGCGAAAACCGAGTTTCATCGAAATCGACCCACAAACAAAAAAGATGGCCGCCATCTTGAATTTATTACTTTTTTAACATTGCGTTGCTATTTTCTTGTCGAAATAGTACCAAAAACAGAGTTTCATCGAAATCGGCCCACAAAAAAAAAGTTGGCCGCCATCTTAAATTTTTTACTTTTTTTACAAAACATCCTTTATTTTTCTACTAAAATAATGTTAAAATTCATTTAATTCAAGTAAAAATGAAATGAAACAGAAATAACTTCATTCGTTATTTAAATAAAAGCACTCACTCAAATCACTTTTTTACTTAAATGTACGTAGACGTGACGTGTACAAACCTGTTCAACAACAAAGTTAAGGAGGTCATCAATATGTATGAACGCGTCGCTTTTTGGTGGTCTATCGAATTTGGTCGGTTAATCGGAATACTGACAGTTGTTTTGGATTTTAATTGATATTTCCTTTAATACGAAGAATTTGAAGCTGAAATTTTCAGAGCATGTACTTCAGTAACCGCACAGATTTTTCTTTGGGCCAGGATCTAAATAGTCTCTGATATTTTTATCCTGCTGACCGTCAAAGTCATGACATGGTCAGTCTAACCTTCATGTGGGTATTATTCAAAAACGCGTAAATGTGCGGTTTTCAAAATTTTTATGGTAATGAGAAATAATAGGAAGAATAGAACACCGTTTTTGGTTTCTCTATTTAGGTGGTAGTTTAGGCGCTAGATTTTTTTTTCTGTTTTCAGAAAAAGTCTGATTACTGCAAAATCTGTGAATATTTTTGAAATGTTTTCTACCGCACAAATAGCACAAATTAGGAGCTACTTATATGTGTTTACTGTAAGATCGCACATTTAGTAGTTTCCGAGATCTGGGATCTGGCAAAACGTTACGCCAGCAGGAAATCAAATATCTCCAAAACTATAAGGCCCACAAATTTTATATTTGGCGCACATTTCCTGCTAGTATCAAGCTACACGCACATATATCTTTTATTTCTCTCCGATCATTAGTTTAGATTCTTCCTGCTGGAGCACCGTTACCCCAGCAGAATCCGTTTTTTCCCGTTTTATTCCAAAAGTATAAGGCCCACAAATTTTTTATTTGGCGCACATTTACACCGAATTGCGCACAAATTATTCATCAAACTCGCTTCCCTCTAGGAGCATCTTTCCTGCTGGCGTAACGGACTCTACAAAATGACGGGTATAATTGTACAAGTACTATTTTCATATTTCATATTTTAGTTGAATATATTCCCAAACACACTAAGTTATATACTAATATTATGCTATTAAACGCCTATTTCCCAAATAAAGGCTGATTTCTAAACATTTTGTGTTAGATAAAAAGATATTATGTCCGTGAACTTGAGAAAATAATAGATATTGATCAAAAATTATCGATATCGATACTCATGTCGATTATTTCCAATATAACTTTGTTTGTCTTTGTGAACACTGATAGTTTTATTTAAAGCTGCTTTTAACCGACAGTTTTCAAATGGTAAATTATACCTACTTAAGTACTAATTTAACAATATTTCCAGGTTTCCTGTAAATCCAGTGATTAAGTTAAACTGGATAAATGTCATAAATAAATCGGAATGGAGCCTCAAAGGAGACCTAAAGAAATTATTTAAATAAAATTGTTCAAAATCTTGTTTGTGTTTTCTTTATTAGAGCAATAATACATTATGGTTATCGACAACCTAAAATCACTAAAATGGACTTCAGTGCATCTCTGATATTCACACACACGTTTACATATTTACAAACACAGGCTCATGTCACTTTTGGTTTCGCAGCCAAACGAACTCTGTTCGTCTATTACAGTGGTACGTCAATATTAAGTTTATGGTATGAACCTATTTGGTAATAATCGTCAAAAATAAAGTCAAAATCCTTGACTTATTTTACCTTACTTGAAACAAAAATTTTACACATACAATTTAATCCATACTAATATTATAAATGCGAAAGTAACTCTGTCTGTCTGTCTGTCTGTTACGCCTTCACGCCTAAACTACTGAACCGATTTGAATGAAATTTGGTACAGAGATGGAGTAGAGCTCGAGAAAGGACATAGGCTACCTTTTATTGCGAAATAAGGGTTGGAGGGGTTGAAATAGGGGATGAAAGTTTGATTGTACCACAGAATAGACACTAATGAAGTTATGCCACTATCGTATTTATTAGGTACCCATTTACATAATTTAAGTGACGATTTAATGTTGTTTAATCGATTACCAAGAGTTAAATTGACAGAACGAAATTCAAAATCAATAATACAAAATTCATACTTAATCCATACTAATATTATAAATGCGAAAGTAACTCTGTCTGTCTGTCTGTTAAGCTTTCACGCCTAAACTACTGTACCGATTTTAATGAAGTTTGGCACAGAGATAGAGTAAAGCTTGAGAAAGTACACAGGCTACACTTTATTACGAAATAATGGTTGAAAGAGTTAAAATACGGGATGAAAGTTTGTATGAAAGTCTGAAGGGGTTAAAATAGGGGATGAAATTGTATGAGAGGAAAAAGAGGGGTAGTGCGCTTGGTGGGGACCCGTTTGATCACGGAAAAACAGCTGATCTGATTTTGATTAAATTAAAACATTGAATACTATTTATCCTGGTTAAAGGTTCTCATAGGATTTTTTCGAATATCCACGCGGACGAAGTCGCGGGCAAAAGCTAGTTAATAATAATATTTTAAACTTGTTTAAAATTCTTTAAAAACTTTTAGATATAGTTATATCATCTATAAATTATTATAGATGAGCTAGAGTTCATTATCAATATTGAGTATACTTGTAATAAAAATCATACATTTTGTTAATGTACCTAAAAATAAAATACAATTTGTCGCAAAAAAATACTTCAAACACTGAATACCACAGACCATTTAACTAAAAAATATAATGTATGTTTCCAGATGTGCATTCGGGAACACTCCCAAGCTCAAACAGGTGCGATCCCAACCCGGCCCGCTGATCCCCGTGGTACACGCGGGCTGGCTCAAGGAAGCGTTCAGGAAACGAAGGAAACCTAATTGGAAGGTGTTTGCCGTGGAGCCTGAGCACAGGGAGGACAAGCCTGAGTCTGACAGTGACACAGGCGGTGATGATGATGATGTCAACGAAGGTAGGTGTTTACACTTAGTTTGATATCTATTTATACTATTGTGTGTATGTATATAAGGTCCTTCTGAAACAGTGCACATAATTTTAAGGGGTCAATGTACTCATGCATACAAACTACTTTTACTATGGTACCAACATTGAAATCGCAAAAAAAAAATAAGCTGTTCCATACATTTTGATATATTCGATTTTAAAATTTCTATGGAACAGCTGATATTTTTTTTTCTCGATTTCAATGTTGGTACCGTAGTAAAAGTTGTTTGTATGCATGAGTACATTGACCCCTTTAAATTATGTGCACTATTTCAGAAGGACCTTATATGTCCTTCGTATACCCGATGAAAGGTTGACTAAACGCGCGTTTTACTGTGAGCTTCAAGATGGCAAGCACAAGCAAAGTGGACAGCTCCTTTGGTACAAGAATGTGCAAAAGAGGCATAAATGAAGAGTTGACGCTAATCGATGGGAAGCGCTAACACAAGATAGACCTAAGTGGGGACGTCTCGTCCAACAGAGTGTTATTATGAAGATGAAAGAAAGTTGGAGCTACCAACTGCGGTTTAGTCCTAACGTATACGAATACACGTTAGGACTCCGCTGCAGTTGGCCGTAGGTGGCATTGAGCTCATCTCTTAATATGTATCTCCATCTTTCTTTCATCTTCATAATTGCTATCTGTGGCCGGACCTTCCAGTCAAAGATTGGTTTTGCAAGTCACATGCCGGCGCACGAGAGGGCGGACCGTCGGACTAACATCTGAAGATGAGACATACAACAGTCGCTGAGGCCAAAATTGGCTAAAAAAACTGATGATGATGGTACGACGAGTATTATAAAACTGTAAGAAAAGTCGTGCCTCTACCAAGCGGGTCTCACTCCGTGCTTAAACTTTCATATTAGCCTACTGGTCGAGGCTCATCCAGCCGGCACGAGGCGTGTGTCGGTTGAGACAGAGCTACTAGTCTATGCCTACGTCATATGACATCACGATGAAATGCATGGCACACAGTCGGAAAAGTTGTGCTTAGCGAGGATCAGAAGATTATCGCAAAAAAATTGGCCGGATGCTTGAGGAAATCTTCCACTTCCGGTAAAAATTTTAAGATTATATTTACGTCACACGGGCGTAGCCAGAATTCTGTATCGGGGGGGGGGGTTTTAAGAAAATAAAACTACAAAAATGTAAATAAAATGACATTTATATTCTTATGAAATGAACCCATGGGCATTAGAGGATCAGTCTTCTGTTTTTTTTTTCTTAAATATATCCACTACTTCATCCGCATCAATTTCGGTTCCAAAATGTATATTCATGAGAGCCAAGTTCAGTTTGTTTTCACTCGTTGTGTTACGCAAATAGTTTTTCAGTCTCCTTAGGCTTGAAATAGTTATTTTTTCATTTTCATTTATTCACAAATTCATTTTGTTCACTTTTATAACAATGGACTTTGTTATACAAGTGACCAAAATTTTGGTCTCGTGTAAAACATACAACTTTTCACCTCTACCAGCGAGAAAATGTTCACGTGACTTTCCTGGTAAAAAGCTTTGTTCATCATTAGAAACGTGTTCACTCCACTCTTTTGGAATTAGACAACTATATTTATCGTTGGACGCACTCATTTTTGTAATTATTTATTACAAAAATAGTTTGATCAAACCTATGCTGAAAAGTTTTATTCATAGAGTAGATTTCTGTCGTTTTGGTTACATTCGTTGTATTTTTATCTTATTCATTAATATCACATCTTATTTATTTATATATAATCATAAAACTCTAATTTGTTAATAAATTTCATTAATTTTTCTTATTTCATGTTTATTTCATACTTGCGATGCGACCTCATTTCGTCCATACTCTTTATTACGAATTCTCAACCTTCTTTTTTAATAATCCTTATTTAAAACTCCTTGGTATATCCGTGCATTTTATTTTTTACTTTTTAATCCATGTATGACACTATAAAGCACTCTATCTATTCTTTTCTCACATATCAATTTTACAAGTCTTGTCTTTGTCACTTTATTTCTTTTTTCTTTATTATTTTAAAAGTTGGTGTTAGAAATTTAAAAAAAACTTTGCCTCACGCTCGCAGCAAAAATCGATTTTGCTGCGAGTTTTTACGCGCCAAAAGCGCCCTTTTCGTGCTGGAGAGGTGAAAAAGTATTTTCTGGGGTAGCAGTGGAAACGGGTATGGTCGCCAAAATGTGTAGCAATGTATAACACACCAGATAACGCCGATACTACTTTACGGTGTTTCGTAAACCTTTCGGTCAATTGATGAGTTGTATCTATGCTTCTTCATAGAGTTTTACGTGTTCATCATCAGCATTATTTTTCAGAAGTTTTAAGGTATTAATAACATCATCCACGTGGCTGAAAGCTGTGATGAGGTTTTAGAAGATCTAGAGTTAGGCT
Organism: Agriphila tristella; assembly: GCA_928269145.1. Lineage (NCBI taxonomy): Eukaryota > Metazoa > Arthropoda > Insecta > Lepidoptera > Crambidae > Agriphila > Agriphila tristella. The sequence goes on from OV743444.1 coordinate 24,936,054, forward strand.
ACTGGCTTTGTCGGCTTAGGAGCTCTGAGGTTTCTATCTTCTATCTTGAGGTTCTTGAAATTAAACTCCGTAGAAGGTGTAAAAATGAATGTATATTTTGATCAGTCGTGCAGTCTTCGGCGCGCGGGGAAATGGCCTGAGGCCGGGGCCTTTTGCCATCGTGGCATTTACGCGGGCCGTTTACGAACGACCCGGTCATCTGGTTCACCCCTCACCACTTCACCGCCGCCCTCGGCGCGGTCAGCCCTACCGGGTGAGACCCATGAGGGAGGCCCAGCAGAAGCGACCAGCGAGCAGGCAGCAGTTTTTCATGGGAGGGGAGAAGCTATTTATAGTTTGGTTTGTTGATGTCAGTGGGTAGTCTGATTTTTCTTTAGCAGAGTGGGGGGCCCCCCCGCGGGAGCGGGGGGGGCCGACGTCAGTCTTGTTGGTGGGGGGCTGCGACCGCGCGCGGTGTTGGCGGGCGGGAGCCGGGCGTCTGTCTGGATGCGGGGGCGTCGTCGGGTTGCGTGGGCGGTAAAAGCTCCCTGGGCAGGGGCCTTCCGCGCTGCGGACGTTGATGGGCAGGTGCGATGCCGGCGAGGTGCGCGTGCGATGATGTGTCGCTACGCGCAAACATTCCTTTAGAAAGGCGGGATATGAAGTCGTCGAGCGGTTCGATTTTCAAGTCGCGCTGGATGGTGGCGTTCCTCACGTAGCGGCCGGCGTTGGTGACAGTGCGCAGGGCCTGGTTTTGTTGGGCGCGGAGACGCTTCCTGTGGCTCTCCGCGACGAGTGCGTACCAGGCCGGCGCTGCGTACGTGAGGACGGGGCGAATGTAGGCCTTATAGATGCTTACTTTCGTGCGTAGTGGTAGGCGGCTTGCGAGGACGGATTGCAGTTTTGCGCGGGCGGTTTTGGCGCGTGCTATCACGTTGTCCACGTGCACGCGCATGGTCAGCTGACGGTCGATGGTGACGCCAAGATATTTTGCTGACGCCAACCACGGGATTTGCTCACCAGAGATGTTGAGTGGCGGCGGGGGCTGGGATAGGCGGCCGATGCGGCCCACCATGATCGCTTGCGTCTTCTTCACATTTAGCGTCATGCGCCACTTGCCCAGCCAGTCAGGGAGGGCGTCGAGCGTGGGCTGGAGTTTGGTTGCTGCGTGGTTGATGTTTACCGATGATGTGAAGTAGGCGGTGTCATCGGCGTACAGCGCCAGGCTCGCCTGGCCCACGACCGGGATGTCATCGGTGTAGGCCTGGTATAAGACGGGCGAGAGGCAGCTGCCCTGCGGGACGCCGGCCTTGACGGGGCGCGGGGATGAGAGGTGGCCCTCGATCACCACCTGCACGCTGCGGTCGCGGAGGAAAGAGGCGACGATGCGGATGAGCCGGGGCGGGGCGTTCGACCGGAGGAGCTTGTACAGCAGGCCCTCGTGCCATACTCGGTCGAACGCCTTTTCCATGTCCAGCATCACCACCGCGCTGTACTCCCGTTTGTTGGCGCAGGTGGCGAGATGATGCAGCACTCGGGTGAGCTGGAGCGTTGTGGAGTGCTCGGGCCGAAACCCGAACTGCTCTGGGCGAGGTCTTACAATTTGTGTGAGATGCGGCAGCAGTAGTCTCTCGAAGAGCTTCGAGAGGCAGGACAGCAAGGTGATAGGGCGGTGGCTGTCAGGGCGGGCGGGATTCTTCCCCGGCTTGGGGATCATCACCACCTTACCCTTTTTCCACTCAGCAGGGAAGTGGCCGGTGCGGGTGATGCCGTTGCACAGCCGAGTTACGGCCGCGATGGTGTTGCGGGGCAGACGACGGAGGGCGGCGTTTGGGATGGCGTCGAGTCCCGGGGCTTTCCGGGGCTTAACCCGGGCCAGCTCTCGGTGCACTTGTTGCGGCGAGAAAATGATGGGGTCATCGGTAGAGGCAGGTTCGGTAGCCAGACAACTAATCACGTGCGACTTCGCAGTCGCGTTGTGCTCGTTGTCGGCCACCGGATTGGGAGTGAACTGCCACTCCAGGTGTTCGGCGAGGAGCTCCGCTCGGTCCTCAGCCTTATACCTGGGTCGTCCGGCGTTGTCGATCAGAGGGCGCTGCGTCGGTGGGGCCTGGGAGAGTTGCTTACAGAGGCGGTGAACAGAGGGCATGTCATCGCCCACTGCAGCGATATGTCGCTCCCAGGTGCTCGCTGCGTGGTCATCCAAGGCCTGTTTGACCTTGGTGATTAGGTCGTTCAGGCGGGTTTTTGTAGTGGGGCAGCGTGTCTGCTGCCACAGGCGTTGGGTGCGGCGCTTATCGGCGATTAGATCGCTCACCCGGCGGGGGAGGGCGGAGTGCCGCTCGGTGCCGGGGAGCGTGTGCGTGGATGTTACGAGCGCCGCACGTATCGCCGCGGTCAGCTCTGCTGTTGCAGCTTCAACGTCCGCCGCGTTGTTGATGGGACGTGTGGTAGTCGTACTTTCAAGCTCGCTCACGAACGCCTCCCAGTTCACGCGAGATCGCGGGGTGGGGGGGGGCGACACGTGAGGGTAGGTCGCCGAAAGTACAAACTACTGGGCGATGGTCGGAGGGTAGGTCCGGAAAAACCTGTTGGCTGATGGTGGTGGGGATGGCACGGTGTACCACTATATCCAAAACTTCGCCGTTTCCGTCGGCGTCGTAGCGGGTGGGCTCATCCGGGGCCTCGACTATGTATCCATGGTGCACGGAGTCTTGGTGAAGCACGATGCCCGCCTGGTTGAAGGTGGTAGAATTCCAGGTCGGGTTCTTGCAATTGAGGTCGCCCGCTATGATGGTTGGTAGCGGGCGGAGCAGGCTTCTTACCTCAGCGACGTTCGGTTGGGTGTTTGGCGGCTTGTATGTGGCATACATTCGTATGTCTGTGTCGCCCACACGTAGATCGATACCTAGCGCGTAAAAGGTGGTAGTGGCGCTAGGCGGTGCAGGCTGGTGGAGTATGCGGCGATGTACCAACACAAGTAGGCCGCGGTAGGGTCGCCCACTGGTGGGCGAGATCTCGTCCTTCCGGTACGCGGTGTAATTCGGCACACGGAAGGCGGCGCCGGGCTGGAGTCGCGTTTCGCTCACTAGGGCCACGTCGATGTCTTGCTCACGCAGGAATTGGATGAGCATGCGACGTTTCCCAGTGAGCGTTTGCGCGTTCCAGTGGACCACCTTTAACGGCCGGAATGTTGGGCCAGGATGGTAGTGCAGCAGGCTTGGAGTTGGTCCGCTAGGGATTGAGTCAACCTAGCGAACAGTTGTTGTAGCTCCGGCGGTAGATGTGCGGCCGGAGGCATGGGTGGTTGTGCCGCAGTTGCGGCCGTAGGTGGCGCTGGGATCGCGCCGGGAGCGCCGCCGGGTGGCGGGGGAGCGGGGCGGCCGCCTCGCTTCCTCTTCCTTCGGCGGCGGGCGGGCGCGGGTGCTGCGTCGCGAGCGGTCGGCGGGTTCGCCGGGGCCATGAGAGTGGCGGGTGCGGTTTCATTTACCTGGGCGTTTGGCACGGATGCCCGGGTAATGGGGCCGGTTTTGGCCAACGGACCGGCCCTTTTGTTGCGGCCCTCACGCTTGAAGGCCGGGCAGCTGGTGAGGTTGGCTGGATGTGGGCCACCGCAGTTGACGCAGGTGGCGGGTTCCGTGAGCGGCCTTGGGCAGTCGGCGGCGGCGTGCGGGCCCCCGCAGCGCACACAGGCGAGCGCGCGGTGACAGCCCTTGGATGAGTGGCGGAAGCCCTGGCAGCGGTGGCACTGCGCAGGGCCCTTCCTGCCACGCCAGGCCTCGATGAGGACGCCCGGGAGGCTCATCAACTCGTTTACCTCGAATATGGAGGAGGTAGAGGCGGCATCTGGAGGTTTGATGGCGGCGAAAAAGATACAGCCGGGGCGGCCGGCGCGCGCCCGGATCTGCTTTATGTGCTCCACCACAAAGCCGAGCTCGCCGAGTGCCGTCTTGATGTCTTCGGGCTGGGTGTTATAGGGAAGGCCGCGGATGGAGACCTTCAAGCTGCGTTCCTCCGGTAGAGCGTACGAGTACCAGCTCAGTTCCTCCTTCCTCTCTAGGTCGGAGAGGTAGGCCTGTACGAGCCGGTACTCGTTGCCGTCCGCTGGCGAGAAACGCACGCCCTGACCAAAGGGCCGCGCGTTGGGTGGATGGCCGAGAGATTGGTGAAGGGCCTTCAGGTGAGTAGGCCAGTTGGGTAAGCTCTCCACAATAAGTGGAGGGTACCTCTGCTCCCTTGGTGGTGCGTTGCGGGTAGTCGCAGAATCCCCGGCAGTGGTGGGGATGGCTGCAGAACCTTTCCCGGTGGTGGGGGCAGTCGGCGGGGCGGGTCGCGCGGGGGCCGCTGCGGCCGGCTGGGCGGCTGCGGCCTGCGCGAACGTGCGTGGAGAAGGCGTGGGCGGCGTAGATGTTACCTTTGCCGGGTCTGGGAGAACTCGGCGCGGGCGCTGCTCCCTTTGTGGTTGAGGCGCAGGGGTTTGCAACTGCGCCGGTGAGGGCGTGGGTTGCGCGGTCCTTGCTGCGGGCGTCGGTGGTGGGGGCGGCGACGGCCTGTCGCCCGCGCTCAGCGACCGGTGGATACGCGGGTCGCGAGCGTTCGGGGCGTACGGCGTTGCGCACTTCCGTTTTCCCTCGGGCAGAGGGGTGGGGGGAGGGCGGCTCTTCTTCCTCTTCGCTCTCGGTAGCTCGAGCATTAGAGGGAGGTCCTCCATGGCCTTCAGGGCCTCTAATGCGAGCTCATCCGAGGGGGTGAGGGCCGGAACGTCGCCCAGCTCAAACTCCGCGAGCCTTACATAGGCCGCCAGCCAGCGAATCATGCGGTCCGACAGGTAGCCGGACGCGGCAAGCCTAGCCACCATCACCGAGTCAGATTCAAATCTGACTCTTGGGGATGTGGACTTGGCCGCCTGCATCATTCTGCTGGCTGGCGTCCCAGTGCCTGGCGGAGTTGGAGCGGTCGGGGTCGTTCCGGCTGCGACGCTACTTACTGCAGCGGTCGGTGTGGCGGAAGTGGAGGGGCTGCTGATGTTGGCAGCTGCTGCGGTGGTAGTGGGCGGCCGTGCCGGCTGCTGAGGCGGTGGGTCTGCCATTTCGCGGCGTAGTGGGGCACGAGCTCGCACGATCCCTGGGCAGGGCGCGTGAGCGCACCTGCCCTGCTGCAATGGTGGTGTGGCTACGCTAGTCGGGGGCACCGACTAGGCAGTTTTCGCTGGAGCCAATTCCAGAATTGGTGCAGGAGAACTTACGGGGTTGGTGTGGATCCGTGTGCGGGAAAGCTCAGAGCGGTCCTGTATATTTTGATAAAACTTAGCCTACTTATGTACAAAAGGATTACTTACAACTAGTATCTAAAATTAAACGATAAAGTAAAACTTAAATCTATGAACGGTAGAGGGCGCTTGCGAGCTCTCAACAACGGCGCGCGGCGGCGCGTGGGCGGAGCCCGCCCCGCGCCCCGCGCATTGACAAAACAGGCGCGCGCGGCGACGCTCGATTTAGTAGCCAGCGGTCACCGGAGAGAGTGGACGTAACGACGCGCGCGAAGCGTGGCGCGTCGTATGAACGAAATCTTCATGAAATGTATTGCAGCTTTGCGGCTGCAGCTACAGGACTCCCCCTCAAGCGAAGCGTACGGGAAGGTTGATCCTCCTGCCGGATCGTGATCTTCGTTCCGTCGGATCTTCAGCTTGCGTCGTTAGAGGGCTCGGCGTAGGACTTGTGTTTGTTGCGGTTGCGGTGTTTCTATGCGGCGCAGTGTTGACGGTGTTGTTGTCAAGTGGCGCGGTATTCGTTGTGTACGCCGGTTTCAATCTGTCGATCGATACTGTAGCTTTTCGTCCGGGTAGTTGAATTTCGTAGAACTTGTGGTTGCGCTTCAAAACTGGATACGGGCCTTCGTACGGTGGTTGTAGTGGTTTTCGTACGGCGTCGATTCGTAGAAATACGGAATCACATGTTGCTAGGTTGGTGTGCACGAACATATTTCGCTTGTTGCTATGCGGTAGGTATGTTGGCGTGAGTGCGGTGATTGACGTATGCAGATGCTGAACGAAATCTTGATTCATGTTGATGTTTGGTGACGGTGATGGCGTGATGAAATCACCGGGAAGGCGTAGAGCTTGTCCGTAGATTAGCTGTGCTGCGCTTGTGTTGGTGTCGGTGCGGATTGCTGCGCGAAGTCCCATGAGCACGGTGGGCAGCTCGTCGATCCATTTTGTATTCGGTTCGAGACGAGACATCAGTGCGGCTTTCAGTGATCGGTGCCAGCGTTCGATTATTCCGTTGCTCTGCGGGTGATAAGCGGTTGTTCTTGTTTTTTCGGTGCCAAGTAGATGTGTAAGCGCGCGAAACAGCTGACTTTCAAATTGGCGGCCTTGGTCGGTTGTTATCGTTTTTGGGCAACCAAATCTTGTTATCCAGGCATTGTAGACGTTGGCGGCGACGACTTCGCTTGTTATTTCCTTGATAGGTATTGCTTCGGGCCAGCGCGTAGTGCGATCGATCATAGTGAGTAGGTATCGATATCCGTTTTCGCTTGTTTTTAACGGGCCGACGATATCGACATTCAAATGATGCAATCTGTCGCAGGCGGCGTATGTCGATAAGCTTGATTGTGTGTGACGCTGTATCTTCGCACGTTGACAGGATAAACAGGTTTTCGCCCAGTTACCGATATCCACGTTCATTGACGGCCAAAAGTAGCGTTCTTGAATAAGTTTTCGTGTCGTCCGCGTTCCGGGGTGACTGACCTTATGCACGGCGTCGAAAGCGGTGCGGCGAAAGTCAGTAGGTAAATACGGACGTATGTTTGATGTTGATGTTTCGCAGTAGACATCGCAGTCGGTGTTCGGAATTCTGATTTTCTTCATTTGCAGGTTTCGTTGTTGAAGTAGAGTAGGTAATTCGGAATCTTGTTGTTGGACTGTTGATAGTTGCTCGTAGTCTATTGATGTCGGACAAGTGATGGTTTCGATGCGTGATAGTGCGTCGGCGACGATGTTGTTTTTCCCGCTGATGTGACGAATGTCGGTTGTGAATTCGGCGATGAATAAAAGTTGTCTTGCGCGACGTGGAGTTTCGCTGTCCGATGTTGGTTTTTGAAGTGCGTAGGTCAATGGCTTGTGATCGGTGAATACTATTAGTTCTCTTCCTTCGAACATCTTCCGAAAATGCTTCATTGACATGTAGATGGAAAGTAATTCCCTGTCGTAGGTGCTATACTTTTGTTGCGTAGCGGAAAATTTCTTTGAGTAGTATCCAAGTGGTTGCCAGGCATTGTTGACATATTGTTGCAGAACGGCGCCCGCACATGTGTTTGATGCGTCGCAGAATAGTGCTTGCGGTACGTTGTTTTGCGGATGTGCTAGTAGCGCTGCGTTTTGTAGGCATGTCTTGGATTTTTCGAATGCTTCGGTTGCTTCGGTTGACCACTGGATTTCTGTCTTGTCACGTTTTTTCGAATTGTGCAGGTATTGGTTGAGCGGTGCTTGAAGTGATGCGGCGTTTGGTATGTGTTCTCGATAGTAGTTGATCATACCGAGAAAAGTACGTAACTGCTGAATGGTTTTCGGTCTTGGGTATTCAGTGATGGTGGTTACTTTTTCTTGAGGTGGAATGATGCCGGTGGATGATACTTCGTAGCCGAGAAACTTGACTGACTTCTTGCCGAAAACACATTTTGACGGGTTGATGGTGATACCAGCGTCTTCTAAACGTTGTAGTACGATGCGTAGGTGTTCTCGGTGTTGCTCTTCTGATTCTGAAGCTAGGAGTAGGTCGTCCACAAAAGGGAAAACGAAGTCAAGTCCTCGAAGTACATCATGGATGAATCGCTGGAAAGTTTGACCTGCGTTCTTCAGACCTGGGCACATTCGAGGAAACTCGAATAAACCAAATGGAGTTATGATGGCTGTCTTCTCAATGTCGGCTTCTTTGTTTGGTATTTGTGAGTAGGCTCGATTCAGGTCTATGGTGGAGAAGATGGTTTTGCCAGCCAGTTGGTAAGTGAAGTACTTGATTCTGGGTATCGGATATCGGTCTGGTTTGGTTATGGTATTCAGTCGGCGATAGTCTCCACAGACTCTCAGGTCTCCGTTTTTCTTCGGTACGACGTGAAGTGGGCTGGACCAGGGACTCTTGCTTGGTCTGCATAGGCCTTGCTGCATCATGGATTCGAATTCCTTTCTGACGGCTTCGTAGCGGTGTGGTGGAATGGGTCGAGCGCGGCTGTGCAGTGGTTGTCCGGTTGTTTCAATGTGATGTTCCACTCGATGTTTCGGTGTGAGCTTCATGGAGGTGAGACGTGTGATGCCGGGAAAGTCGTTGAGTATGTCGTGGTAGGATTGTTCTAGGTCGATGCTGCGTACTGTAGGTATGTTGGTGTAGCAGCCGGGAGCGTGGATTGATAGTTTGGTGATATTATCAATCAATCTTCGGTTCTTCATGTCGACGAGAAGTTCGTGATGACAGAGAAAGTCGGCTCCGATGATTGGCTTGCTGACGTCGGCGATGATGAATTTCCACTTGTACGGTCTTCGTAGGTTCAGATCCAGTTCAAGTGTTTGTTCGCCGTAAGTACTTATAGTGGTGTTATTAGCAGCATACAAGTTGAATGGTAGTGGCTTCATTGTTGACCCTCTCTTCCGTGGAATGACTGAGACGTTGGCACCAGTGTCGATGAGAAACTTCAGTCTTGATTTCTTGTCGGATACGAAGAGACGGTATGATTTGCCTAGAACGTCGGATCCCGCCTCATCTAACGTTCGGTCTAGTTTAACGGCGTCGTTCCTTCATTATTCTTGTTTTCTTGTTTTGCTTGCGAGTCGTCGAATGAACACGGAGGTTGGCATTTTCGTGCGTTTCTTCCAAATCGGTTGTGATAGTAGCAGTTGCGCGACGACTGTTCGGAGCGGTGATAACGTGAGCGAGACGGCGAACGTGTGTTAGAGCGAGAGCGCTGCGGACGTCGGTCGTAGCGTGAACGTCCGTGTTGATAAGGCGGTCTTGAGCGTAGGGAAGCAACTTCGAGTGACAATCTTTGGATTTCTTCGATCAGGAATTGAGTATCTTGTGCTTGGGCTTGCAGTGGGGCTTGAACTTGACGTGATGAGGCGTGGCTTGATGGTTTTTGTGACATCGCGCTGATTTCTTGCGTTTGTTCCAGCATTTTGTCGGCGAGAAGTGCGAGTTCGTCCAGAGCGGCGGTCTTTCTGATGTTATCGCTGACGACGAGTACCGATCTCACGTGGGCAGGTAGGTGGTTCATCCACATGAGACGGAGAGTTGACTCGGGCACTTTTTCGCGAGCAAGGTCTCGCATACGACGAAGTAGTTGAGATGGTTTTTGCTCTCCGAGTTCCATTTCAGAAAGCAGTTTCTGGAACTGTCTTCCTTCGGATTCCTCATAGACGGAAATCAATCGATTCTTCAGAGCGTCGTAATATTTTTCAGCTGGTGGGTTGTAGAGCAGATCGCTGATTTGTTCTATATCTTGTTTTTCAAGTTGAGCGATGACCATTTGTGCCAGCTGCGTTTGTCCTTTCTTCAGTTCATGGGTGGCGGCTTCGAACGTGATGAACCATAGCCTTGGTCTGTCGCGCCAAAATGGTGGAACGCGCATGGAAAGTGAGATTCCGGCGACTTCGGTGGGGCTTGACATCGTGGGCTTGGCGGTTGCTTGAGCACAAGGGTCTTCAGTATCTCCTGGCATGATGATTTTCTTTGTTGAAGGTTGCTTGGTGTTCTATTCTTGAACGAGGGTGTCACCACTTTAGAAGATCTAGAGTTAGGCTACTGGCTTTGTCGGCTTAGGAGCTCTGAGGTTTCTATCTTCTATCTTGAGGTTCTTGAAATTAAACTCCGTAGAAGGTGTAAAAATGAATGTATATTTTGATAAAACTTAGCCTACTTATGTACAAAAGGATTACTTACAACTAGTATCTAAAATTAAACGATAAAGTAAAACTTAAATCTATGAACGGTAGAGGGCGCTTGCGAGCTCTCAACAACGGCGCGCGGCGGCGCGTGGGCGGAGCCCGCCCCGCGCCCCCCGCACAGACAAAACAGGCGCGCGCGGCGACGCTCGATTTAGTCAAATACTATAGAAACTCTACCGAGTTAATACGCACAGCTCCGGGCGAATTCTGGCAAGTAAGCACACTAGCGCCCCTAGCGGCGTGAGGTGAACGATTTCAAAAGTTGTAGGGGTTGTAGTACCGTTGTAGGCAAAGAGAAAGTGCGTGCGTTACGTTTTGTGTTTTAATTTTATTATCGTGGGATTTTAATATAACGGAAATAAACTGATAAAATGTCGCAAAAAGCTTGTACTTTTGCTCGTGGACCGTGGTTCAATTTGTGCTGTTAATGGATGCAAGGATTATAAATTTCAAAAAGATTCCAAGTCGTTCTTCAGAATGCCTCGAGATTCAGACACGTAAGTTTCAATGCTTGTTTATTTTGATTATAAAACTTATTCATTTTTGTTTTTTTGACTGTTCGACTGTTTGTTATGATTTTCAGATTAAAAAAAATGGATCATAGCTTGTAAACGAAGCGATTTAGATTCTTTGATAAAAGTAAAAGTTACTGAATACTTTAATAAGAATTATGTGATTTGTTCCGATCATTTTGACATAGAATGCTTTAGAAATAAGGATTTATACAGTAAGGGGTGAGTTTTTTATGCTTGAATATATGATTTGATTACCTATATTGTAACCTGATAGAGGACTAAGAATGTGTTTATATTTTCTGTTTCAGACTAACTACCAAATTCAATTCCAACTTTGAATTTCTATAATGATATGATAAGGAACCTATTAAAAGAAAGAGTCGATGTGATACAAGTATTGTGGAATGTGCAACAAGGTAATATATATTTAGTTATAAATGACCATCATCATCATTAGCCAATATTCCATTCACTGCTAAACATAGGCCTCTTCCAATGCGTGCCTTTCCGATCACTTCCCATCCTCATCCAGTTACATTTTACTGTAAAACTTATAATAATATATGTTGTTTGTTGCAGTTCAAAGAAAATGAAATTAAACATAAACACAGAAATAGAGAAGGAAAATGAAGCCCCTCTTCCAACCTCTGTTAGCAGCGTACAAGAGGAAAATTCACAATTGAAACAAATTATCCAGGATTATAAAAAAAACATTAAGTAATAAGTGTAGTCTCTTGTCGAAGTATAAGAAGAAATGCTCACTTTTGAAACAAAAGTTACTGCAATCTAAAAGTAGCAATTCTGTTACCCAATCTAGTAAGATAGGTACCTAACTAAAGTTTGCGAACAGTTTATAAGATCCCGAGAAAAATTAAGTAGTAAAGATAAATTAGGGAGACAATTTTGAAAGATGTGTAAAGAGCTTGTTCTTTATTACTATTCCACAAAATCATACATATTACTACAGAAGGCTTTTTCCCCCCCAATGAAAATACCAAAATAATGTCAGATATTATTAATAAAGTTTTTAAAGATGATATAGATAAAAAAATACATTAAAATATCTCTAAATAATGTAAAGGCCACGTTATGTTCAAATGTAAAAACAGAAGACATGTTAGTATGTAAGGAATGTACTAAATTGTTTATAGATAAGTATTTTAAAGTGTTAGTTAAAGCCTATTTAAATAAAATTATCAACATAAAAGAAGAAAATTACGTATTCATTGATTTATTGGATGTTTTATTTATTTAGTTAGTACCCGGCAACTCTATAATGAAAGCTCTCCACTATACTACAGAACCAACAAACAAAATCGTTCACCTCATGCCAACAGATGGCGCTGTTTCGGAGGTTGCCAAGTCAATGTATGGGAAACGTCAAGAGCTGTGCGTATTACTCTGGTCTATAGTATTTGATTTAGTAGCCAGCGGTCACCGGAGAGAGTGGACGTAACGACGCGCGCGAAGCGTGGCGCGTCGTATGAACGAAATCTTCATGAAATGTATTGCAGCTTTGCGGCTGCAGCTACAAGGTCAATGTTAACAGCCTGCAATTGCTTTGATAACGACAATGTATAGCTCATGACTTTTTGAAGAATCACCAAGCACATCATGAAATCCGAAGATCGAAGCGTGTTAAGCATTTGGACGGCTTGTTGGGACGTTTCCTTATTGTGGCTAGATTGGAGTTCTTCGAGAGCATCCACAATAGCTGAATAAATTTCCTTGAATCTCATGACGGCTTCATGCTTGTGGACCCACCGTGTTACGCACATCGCCAGCTGGTTTTTTTGGTGATCGGCGGGTAACAGCTCTTGAATTTTTAACCGACTTCAAAAAAAGGAGGAGGTTCTCAAGTCGACGGTATTTTTTTTTATGTATGTTTTAACATAGCTTCGTCAGTTGTTACCCGATTTGTACAATTCTTTTTTTATCTCAAAGAACATAGTTCGTGTGTGGTCCCATAAAATTTTTTCAGAGATCTGACCAGTAGTTTTCTCATAATCCTGAAAAATATCAATTATTTAGCTCGCCATCGTACGAGTTTTTATGGAATTTCGGACATAACATCTTTGTTTATGAACCGATTTAGATGATTCTTTTTTTATTTGAAAGGGTTTACTTCAAGAGTGGTCACAATTTAATTTCATCGTTATTGGACTTCGAACTTCGAAGATACACAAGGGAACTCCTCAAAGTCAAATAGTATATGTAAAGTGATTTAGGTTTTGGTAAGTTTATGGCAATCCAAAACAAACCAAATCATGGTTTGCGATGCAACGTTTTGGACTAGGTTTGGACTACGAAAACACAACGGAACTCCTCAAAAACAAACAGCGTGAATTTGGAAATTGAGTTCTGGGCATTTTACCATTGAAAATGTTATAATATAAAGTTAAAAAATATTTACACGCTGCGCTTACATACCTACCACTAAAAAGTTGAAAATAAAAAAACTTTTTAAAAAAAAAGAAAAACCGCCTTCAAAAAACCTGAAAACAAAAACAGCTTAAAAATTAAATACCTCTAAAAAGCAAGAAATAATATTCGAATCATTCGTTACACATATCAATATTAATAAAACACGTCTAATGAAGTCGGGTGGGGCTTTAAGAAAAAATGAAGTTGTCCTCCAGCCCCACCCGACTTCATTAGACGTGTTTTATTAATATTGATATGTGTTATTTCTTGCTTTTTAGAGGTATTTAATTTTTAAGCTGTTTTTGTTTTCAGGTTTTTTGAAGGCGGTTTTTTTGTTTCAATACGGCAGTGCGTTGAGCAGAATGTCTTAAGTAGGAACCAACAGACTGCACGATCCCAACGCGATTTTGGACAGTTGTTAGTGAACATGAGTCAGCAATTGCAAGGTTGAGGGAGTGTGCACTACAGTGTACATAAAGAGCAAGAGCACATTCTTGACCTGAGCACCATGCAAATGCCCACTCATAGCTGCAGCCCCATCGTAACCTTGCCCAACCACATAAGAACATTCAAGTCCATGCTTTATCAGGGCTGTAATAATGAGATTTGCGAGGCCGGATCCTGTGACGTCAACAGTTGGAATGTACTCGAGAAACATTTCCTTAATTTTATGATGCTTAATATCTTTTGAATCGACATATCGCAAGCACAGCGAAACTTGCTCCACACGCGCTATGTCAGTGGTTTCATCAGCAAGAATAGCAAAGAATTGGGCTTTCCTAACTTCGTTAATTATGTTATGTTGAACTATTTCACCACAAATGTCTGTTATTTCGTTTTGGATCTGAGGGCTTGCGTAAAGGGCATTCTTCTGAGAAGTCGCCAAATGCTCAGCAAGATCTTTATCCCCAGACTCAGCCCCGTAACGCAATAGGGCCCGAAAATTACCATCATACTGCAATGGTTGTTCATGCTCTGGTGTAATGTGGATCCGCCCTGAATCAGTTTTACCTCTTAAAGTGATGCCTTGTTTGCCGCAAAAAATTATTGCTTTTACGATAGGGATTAATTTCTTTTGGTTTTCCTGTTGTTGTCTCTTTCTCTCAGAAGACAACTGCTCAGTAACTGAAAAAACCTGCGAAAACATTACTTTAAGAAATTTATCTGCCAATTCTGAATTTCGCTTGTGATATCCTGATTTTGCATGAGTTCCAAATATTTCTAGTGCATTTTTCCACTTACAGAAAGGCTCAGTCACGAGCTGGCCGATCCGCTGATGGTGCCCTTAACCTTCGTCAAGCCAACGCCCCATTACGACAAAAATTCTGCAGTATGCTCCACTTTTAAGTTCAGAATATGACAACCAGGGGAACCTCTTCATCCATTTTAATTGAAAGCGCAAATTTCGTTTTGTGGAAATGGGAAAATTATAATGTTTAGATGGGGTCCAAGGCGTTTTTAAAATTTGGACCTTTATAATAGGTCTTCACCTATGAAATTGCCGTATTGCAGTACAGACTTTTTCAAACAAAAAAAAGTTTTGATTGGCTATGAATTCTAAATTCAAATTAATTTTGTTTTAAAAATATGACATTCTATTTACAAAATCAGTCTTTTGTTTATTGATTAGCGTTGTATTTTCATTACATTTCAACATTTTTCCTCATAATGGATACTTCGAAATTTCGTGTAATTATGGAATATGAGTTCCGTCGTGGCACCAACGCGGCACAAACGACACGTAACATCAACGACGTTTACGGAGAGAACTGTACAAACGAACGTACAACCCGTTATTGGTTTGCTCGGTTCCGTTCTGGGAATTTTGACTTGAAAAATGAACCTCGTGGTCGTCCGGAAACTTTGGTCAACAATGATGAATTAAAGGCGATTGTGGAAGCAGATGAATCGCAATCTACAGCTGAGCTGGCAGCAGCTTTTGATGTTAGCATCAAAACAATATTGGTCCATTTGCGACAGATTGGCAAGATAAAAAAGCTTGATAGATGGGTGCCCCACTGCTACTTCACGACAACGCGCGACCCCATACTGCACAACAGACCGTCTCTAAGCTGCATGAGTTGGGTTTGGAAGCTCTCCCTCATCCTTACTTACTTTTTCCAAAATTTGGACAACTTTTTAGCGGGAAAAAAATTCAATTCCCGAGAGGCAGTACAAAACGCCTTTGAAGAGTTTGTTGTCTCCCGTCCAGCTGATTTTTTCAAGAAGGGCATCCATAAACTGCCACAGCGTTGGCAAAGATGCATTGATTGCAGGGGTGATTACTTTGAATAAAAGAAATAAATAAGTTCGAAAAAAAAATACTTTAACTTTTTTCAAACAAAACGGCAATTTCATAGGTCTTAAAGACCTAATATATTCATCCTCGATTTTGAGTTAATTCGAGTAAAAACCAACGTGCCTTGCCTTGCCTAACTTTATTTTAATGTTATAAATCAATAAATAGACGATGCCTATTGTATATTTTCGGGGGAAGGGTTTGAACCCCCTGGCTACGCCGGTGATACGTCATGTGACATCAGCAAGAGACCCGTGTCATCAGTATGCGTAACCGCAGCAAAATGTTGCGTCTTAGAGAAATGAGAGTATTACAGATAATTAGTTCATAGTAAGATGCAATTTGTTTAAGTATAGCAAAATGTGTGCAAGTTGTACTTTCGAAGTTATTCGAGAAAAACTGATTTTGCTGGGGTAACGTTACCCCAGCAAAATGTTTTTTAAAAAAGGCGTTTAGCCTGGAACCAAGTACATCAAAAGATAGCTTTTGACGAGTTGTTAATGAATACCAATAGCAAAATCTGTGCATCTTATAGTTTTTGAGATATTCAAGATTTTGCTGCGGTAACGTTTAGGGATTTCCCATATCTCAAAAACTGTTTGTCGCAGAAGTTTGAAAAAAATACCAGTTATAGGCCTTAATTTGTTTAAATTTGTTTAAATATAAGTATTTCGATTCATCAACAGATATCGATATAATTAATTGTTTTTTAAAAACTGGAAAAAATCGATTTACTCCTAAACTAGTACATTTGAAAACAAATAAAAAACAATGACATATACCTATGATCTACCCCTTTAAGGTGTACAAATCTGGATTAACAAACTTTACGCGATATGAAGATATAAAGATATTTCATCAAATTTCAAGCTACTTATCAATTTTCTACTTTGGCGATGGAATACGCAGCTCCCTATGAATACAAAACGAAAGACTATAGTGAACACATTAGTGTATTTTGTTAAAAAACATCCCTGAAAGTTTCAGCTTTAAATCTCTGATGGATTAAAAATTATTCAAAAACCAAGAAAGTGCCAGCAATTCTCCTATAAACCGACTAAATTACGGAGGTTACGAAAAAGCGATCGCGCCATACTTGCGGATGTCCTACTGAAATTAGCAACCTAATAACCGATATATAGTACAGTCAAGCAGAAAAATACCCATGTAGCCGAAATCTAAATTGTTTTATGTAGAGGTTATATTATTACTTTAGCTATTTTCGACTACATTCGTTATTATTATTAGCAATACTTACCTAATTACTACCAGATTTTTAGACTAGAACTAAAAAGAAACGTGGTTCAACCTATCTAATAGTATTAGCTAATTGATGAATGCGTTGAACGAGTACTTTTGGAAAATAAAAAATAATAAAAAATATTCTTAAATTTGAGATTTTTGCATTCATTTTTTTTTGTTAATTAAAAATTTATCACACGTCACTTCACGGCATCCAACATGAGATTTTCGATTTCTTTCTCTTTTGTCATGTCATTATATAGTTGTCCCTTTTTCTATAAATGAAGGACCCAGATGCAGAATTCCGTACTTTTTCATCTGATAACACCAACGTGTAGAGCATGCCCAGATGCAGAACTCCCTTAGTCCAAAAACTGAGTTTCTCAATAAACCAAATTTAAACAGAAAAAAGTCACTGAAAGTTTTCTACAAAGTGTTTGGTAAAGGCCTTATAAAGCCGAATATGGTAAATAGGGACCATCCAACTGAACAACTTTTACTATGGGACCAACTCTGAAATCGCGAAAAAATAATCAGCAGTTCTTTACATTTTGATATTTTCGTCATTAATTTTTGTACGGAACAGCTGATTTTATTTGCGATTTCAGATTTCAGATGTAGGAAGTTATTGAGGAAAATCAAACTTCACCTTTTATTTAACACACAAACATAACATATTATTATTATACTTTTTAATAAAATCAACATTAATCAACCGGATTCAGGTCCCAAACTCTTGGACTTAGTCCATTTTGACCCGTATTTTAAGGACTTAGGCACTTTGGTTACATACAGGGTCATTTTTGGACCCCTTTTCAAACTTTGTCAGGTCATTCTATAACAGCAGTACAATCAATTTATGAAGTAAAACAAAAATATTTTTTTTACATTTTTACCCCAAACTTTTCCCTACACAAATTGAAATTGTAGTCACCGTTTGCGCGTCGCACGGTCGATTCGCGCGAGCCCCCCTCCCGCCACTCGCCTTCCCCCGCTCGCGTCCCGTTCGTGACGGTGAGCGTGCGAGCCTAGATTTTAAGGATATAAAAAGTGGTTGAAAGCTGTGAATTTAAAAAGAAATAATTTATAATTATCTCACCTAATTTTTTTTTATTACTTCCTTGAACTATTATTTGATTTTGTAAAGGGGTCGCAAAATTACCCTGTATTTGGTGGATTTCTTACAAAATATTGTGGACTTAGGACTTTCGCACTAAATGAAATATTGAAATATCGGTCGGAATTAAGGACTTTATAATATAAAATAAGGTAAATTAAATATTTGTTGTTATAGCGGCAACAGAAATACATCATCTGTGAAAATGTCAACTATCTAGCTATCACGGTTCATGAGATACAGCCTGGTGACAGACAGACAGACAGACGGACAGCGGAGGCTTAGTAATAGGGTCCCGTTTTACCCTTTGGGTACGGAACCCTAAAAATTAGTCATTGACACAATAATATTGCATTGTCTTCCAGTGCTGGACCTATGTTCAAAGTTTCAAGTTTCTATCTTATCGGTAAGCTAGTATAAAATAGTTTGCTAAAGTGGACAAACAAACAAAGAAACAAAATCTTTTTATACGCGACTGTACCACCTAAAAATGACTATTATGCTATTTTTTTCAGATGGTTACGCTCAAGTATGGCGCGATCGCTTTTTCGTAACCTCCGTAATTTAGTCGGTTTATAGGAGAATTGCTGGCACTTTCTTGGTTTTTGAATAATTTTTAATCCATCAGAGATTTAAAGCTGAAACTTTCAGGGATGTTTTTTAACAAAATACACTAATGTGTTCACTATAGTCTTTCGTTTTGTATTCATAGGGAGCTGCGTATTCCATCGCCAAAGTAGAAAATTGATAAGTAGCTTGAAATTTGATGAAATATCTTTATATCTTCATATCGCGTAAAGTTTGTTAATCCAGATTTGTACACCTTAAAGGGGTAGATCATAGGTATATGTAATTGTTTTTTATTTGTTTTCAAATGTACTAGTTTAGGATTAAATCGATTTTTTCCAGTTTTTAAAAAACAATTAATTATATCGATATCTGTTGATGAATCGAAATACTTATATTTAAACAAATTTAAACAAATTAAGGCCTATAACTGGTATTTTTTTCAAACTTCTGCGACAAACAGCTTTTGAGATATGGGAAATCCCTAAACGTCACCGCAGCAAAATCTTGAATATCTCAAAAACTATAAGATGCACAGATTTTGCTATTGGTATTCATTAACAACTCGTCAAAAGCTATCTTTTGATGTACTTGGTTCCAGGCTAAACGCCTTTTTTTAAAAACATTTTGCTGGGGTAACGTTACCCCAGCAAAATCAGTTTTCCTCGAATAACTTCGAAAGTACAACTTGCACACATTTTGCTATACTTAAACAAATTGCATCTTACTATGAACTAATTATCTGTAATACTCTCATTTCTCCAAGACGCAACATTTTGCTGCGGTTACGCATACGTGTCATCATTTAGTTTTCAATCGTAGAGAGAGTAAACATAAGTCTGTCAGTTCTGAAATGACTAAAAAACAAAATTTTTATCTTTAAGCTATACCGGCCATTAGCTATTGTGTTCATTTCTGTGGTTCAGTATATGCCATAAATTAATTTCAAAATTGAGTTCTGTAATTTAAACGTGAAACCATATAACTAACAAACAGACAGTTCTTCTCGAATTTTCTAATTTTAAAATATGGGTGATATTTATTTTGAAATAAATTTATTTTATTTTTTGTGCCTAAATAAGATAATTATATTATTGTTTCAGAATGCGACACGGACGATGAGATCGAGAAAGTGTTGCAGACGCAGAAGCAGTCTCCCCCCTCCCCCTCCCCCGCGTTCGACGCCGACACAGATTGGGAACAAGGTTCTTAACTATATATTGATTAATATTTTTGATCGTGCAGATAGTACTGGTCTGATCGTCGGTCGATCTTTGGAGACATCTATACGAAGCGTAATTTTATTTTCATCAAAAAAATATTAGTTTAGTTTTAAATACCTATATCGGGTTATTCTGAACTTACCATCCACAAAGATGTGTCCAGTCCATGAAACTTAATAATTTCCTTCAAGAAACATGTTGAATTTTGCCACAAAATTTTGGTTACCCATACTAAATTGATCACGTGATTTCTTTGATTTGTATGGATAGTCGATTTCTTTTTTTGCATATTTGGCCATGTGTTCCTTAGAGAAAGTTGTTCATTTTTATGGACTGAACACATCCTCAAAATTTGGATGGTACCACTCGGCCCCGTCCCCCCCCCCCCCCCTCTTCTTACGTCAATGTATGCCTCACTCCGAATTTTATATGAATATGGCACTGGAGATCGATCAAAATTCGTTCCATCTGATTGATAAAGCTGACAAGTTTTTTGCGCCCATTTTTCTTGTCAGTTAAAAGACGTCATAATGGGTGGTAGGGTAAAAGAATTGACGATTTAAAAATGCTTATTATGTGAGCTTATTTAAATAAAATATATTTCACTTTCACTTTCACTTTCGGATAGACAGATATTACCTACGCAAAGCATAATTTTGTAAAAAGTCAATTTAGAAATACCTACCTATTGATAACTATTTTTAATATTTTCACGAAAGGTTATTATATTGATAGGATACTGTTCACAGAGACGGAGTGCGTAGAAACAATAGACCTTTCGCGCAGTCTGCCGGCGCTGTTCGAGGGGCGCACATTTCTGCTGGCGGGCGCAGGCGGGGGCGCAGTGCACGAGTGGGCGCGCTACGTGCGCGCGTACGGGGGGCTCGTGCTGCGGGTGAGTCACTCTGGACCCCAAACGTGACGGGGCTGGCACGTAGCGGCCGCTATATTTATAATGGTGACATTGGTGACGTCATTATCCCATATATCGTCAAAAACGATGCCACTAAATGTATGACGGCCGTCTTGACGGTGTAAGATAGGTGTCAAATATTGCTTTCTAGGAAACTGCGTTGTTTTGTTACATAGACGATGTCCTTTGAGAAAAATAAAAAAAAATAAAAAAAATACTTCACGATGTTATTTATTGGTGTTTAACAAAATAAAATAACTTTACTCAAAAATGCTTGTAATATGGTCATTATTTCGACAACCTTCTTTGAACAAAGTCGAGGTTGCCGCGCTCCTCCGATGGTGACGCAACAAAGTTGTATGGGATTTCATTATTGTCGAATTTTAGCCACCAGCAATTTCCTTTGAAAATCCATTATTGTCGAGTTTTGTTTCAAACATAGTTTTTTGTAATTTTAATCATTTTTGTCATTTTGGACTAAGTCTTGTATAGTGCTTTACTCAAAAATGTCAAAAATGACAAATTGTCAAAAGTATCAAAAATGTCCAAAATGTCAAAAATATCAAAAATGACAAAGATGTCAAAAAATTACAAAAATGTCAGAAATGTCAATATTGACAAAAATGACCAAAATTACCAAAATGACCATTTTTGTTATTTTCGTCATTTTTGACATTTCTGTCATTTTTGTAATTTTTTGATATTTTTGACATTTTTTACATTTTTGAGTAAAGCACTATACAAGACTTGGTCCACAATGACTGCACTGCTGGCCACGCTATGATGGCCTCAAGCTGAGCTTAACTACGCTCTCGGCCTTCAAGCTTGGTCGTCATTGCAGCCCTTGCTGCCCGCGCTATAAAGGCCTCGACCTCCGGTCTCGGCCTTTATTCCAGCTTGGCCATGCGCGGGCTGCAATGCTGACCGCGCTGTGACGGCCTGGACCTGCGCTAAGCTACGCTATCGGCCATCATCATCGCGCTGCCAGCAATGCAGTCATTATTGACCGTGTCAGTAATGTACTATTATCTCCTCTCATATCGTAAAATTCGAATTATGAATTTCAAACCGAATTTATATTGACATACTTTTTACACGCAATAATAATAATGATGAATTTATTTTAGACCAGAGTCCATACCGCAATACCGAAAAAAAATTAAAAAGTTATTTTATGATATACCTTCGCTATACTGAAGCCTCGATTACATACGCCGATTTAGCATCCTAGCTAGGAACCAATTTAGAGTTGCCACCCGTATAAATAAGTTCAATTGTAACAGTAAATTTGCACAAATAACGGAAAAGTCAACATTTTTTATGATTTTTTATTTTCTATTCTCATCTACTATCTTAAACAATTTTTACTTTTCCGTTATAGTGTTAATTCAATTTTAAAATCGATGTTATTGTATAGGTACAATATTTTATTATATAGTATGGGTGGCAATCCGAAATTAGTTCCTAGCTAGGATGCTAAATCGGCGTATGTAATCGAGGCTTAAAGCAATGTTATAAAATAACTTTTTTTCTCATTACGATACAGGGCAAATCCAAGAAGAAGTCAGTGCCGTGATATTAAAAAGAAACAACGAAAATCTCACATACTTTCCATGATTAAAATGTACTCTATGGTGATCGATTACTTAGCGTTACGATTAGTCTTCTGGAATGCACTCATCTCATTATTTATTATTCTATTTGAATACGCGCCATTTTCAGATTTTAATTTTAACTTTTGCTTAAAAATGTTATAGTTGTGAGTGTAGAGCGAGTGAAAATTTAACTCCACCCGATATTTTAGATGCGGCGACGGAAAAACGTCTCACTTAACCTAGTACAGAGAAAGTATACGTACTCTTTTTATCATTGATATTTTATTTTGTAGGTTCAATCGGTTTAATCACAAATCGTATGAGAGTAGATAAAGTAGTGTATGAAACTGTACATAACTAGGTATTAAAACACTCGTGTGATACTATTAAAAACACACACTCATGTTTTAATACCCCTCATTATGAATCAGTTTCATAATAGTAGTTTATGGTACTGCCACATAATGAGGGGTATTAAAACATGAGTGTGTTTTTAAAAACCGAGCCGTAGGCGAGGTTTTTAATAGTATCACACGAGTGTTTTAATACCTAGTTATGTGCAGTTTCATACACTACTTTATCTACTCTCATACAATTTAGGATTGAAACTAATAAATAAAATATCAAGGTTGAAAACCTACCGTAGGTATTACCTTGCTCGATTTCCTATCCGTCGTTACATCTAAAATATTGGGCAGGGTCCTGCTATCAGACATTTTTAAGCAAGATTTGAAAAAATCCTACATAATTCAGTACTATCCCCGTCAATTGGTAATGCGCTGGAACCTTGTCAAATTAACATACACATCATCGTCATCCGCAACTAAAAATGACAAAAAACAGTAAAATTCTATTAGGTAATATAATATATTAATTATTGATTTCTTATTTTCACTAAGAAAGGGTCTAGGTATATGAGAAAATTACAATTGTTTTTCGTTTTTGAGGTTAAAATCATGGCCGCCAGGCGCATTACCAATTGACGCGGATAGTACAACAAAAGTGAAAATTGAAATCAAATCTTTTTTGTAAACATTATGAAAATGGCGCACATTTCATTAGAAAAAAAAATGAGATTATGAGTGCATTCCAGCCGATATCAGCAGAGAACATCGATACGCTAAGTCATCGATCACCATAGAGTACATTTTAATCATGGAAAGTATGTGGGAATATCGTTGTTTTTTTTTTAATATCACGGCACTTCTCCTTCTTCTTGGATTTGCCCTGTATCGTAATGAGAAAAAAAGTTATTTTATAACATCGCTTAGTATAGCGAAGGTATGTTATAAAATAACTTTTTAACTTTTTTTCGGTATTGCGTGTATAAAGTATGTCAATATAATTTCGTTGTGAAATTCATAATTCGAATTTTACGATATGAGAGTAGATAATAGTAGTTTATGAAACTGACACATAAAGAGGGGTATTAAAACACGAGTGTGTGTTTGAAAACCGAGCCGTAGGCGAGGTTTTTAATAGTATCACACGCGTGTTTTAATACCTAGTTATGTGCAGTTTCATACACTACTTTATCTACACTCATACATTTGGGATTGAACCTACTAAATAAAAGATCAACGTTAGAAAAGAGAGAGAGAGACTTTCTTTGTATTAGCTAGGTACCTACCTTGTAATAAGTTAATTCCTTAGCTGCATCTAAACTAAAATATCGGGCAGAGTAATTTTTTTTCACATTTTAAAGCAAGAATAAAAAATACCTACAAAATTCAGTAAGTATAACAAAATGTAAAAATTGAAATCAAAACTTTATCTGAAATGCTTGGCGCGCATTCCATTAGAAAAAAAAATGAGATCAGTGCATTCCAACAAACTAATCGCACTAAGTAATCGATTACCATAGAGTGCATTTTAATCGTGGAAAATATGTGGGAAAATATCGTTGTTTTTTTTTTAATGTTACGGCACTGCCTTCTTTTTGGATTTGCCCATGTGTGGGTCTCCAGCTTCCTCATAGGCTATAGAGAAATTCTAAGCTTGCCATATTTTAAAGCATAATAGCAGCAATCAAACTTCCAGACAAAATAATAGCAGCCACCATAAGTTCGTTACCATGAGTTGTTTTATGTGTGTGAGCTGGCGACACGTGTCTGCAGCTTACACATCCCGTTAAGGCAAACCAGTGAGGTTACGGTTTTAGACTATAGTCAAAAATTTAGAGCCTAATTGCAATAAGATCCAAAAAAACTAACCATCATACTCAAATACTGTTGTAACTACGAGCATAAAACTGTGTGCGAGCTGGAGACACGTGTCACTGACTTGCACATCTGTATTTTCGTAATTACTTAAGCTACGATTATGTTATATACCTCAAAATTCTCAGCCGAATTGGAGCATTAGGCTCCAAATTTATCAAAGCTTTAACTTGAAAAGTTTTTGAGCTACGAGCCGATATCTATGTGTAAGCTGGTGACACGTGTCTCTGGCTGACACATGCTGAATTGCTGTAACTAGTGAATGCAAATCCGTATATATTTCAAAATCCGGATTTTTAAGAACGGATATTGGTCAAATCCGGATTATCCGGATATTACGGATTTTCTATAAATATATTTTCTTTTTTATAAAAATAAATCATTTCTGTCCATATAAGTTCACTAATGTGATGTCTCCTATATTTATGTAAGTTTCATTGAGAAAAGGACAATATTTATCAAATCCAATATTTTTTGTCATAAAATACTACAATATTATGATGTTACCTATTGCTCAAATGTAATTAAAATAGTCAGTGTATGATTTGTGTGCGATTTGCGAGTAGGTGACGTGAGCGATAGTTCACATGAGCGCTTTTACGACGTTTTATCGCGCGATTTTTCTGAAGCTTTTAATAGAACACAATGTGACTGACTGTGGAACGGGATAAAAAATATCGCGCGGTAAAAAAATCGCTCGTGCAAACACACAGTAGAGAAGTCATTATGTTCTTTTCCGAAACGTTAGAAAAATTTTTTTTTTTTTTTTTTTTTTTTTTTTTTTTATTTATTAGATACACCATCAACAATATCACATAACTTACGAACTAAAAAATACATAATTTATGAGACTGTGTGAATTATTTTTACAGGCGTATACAACACTTAAGACTTAATCAATGGTAGGTGCAAGTAAAGTGCTAAGATGAAATAAGATTAACCTTCTACATTAAAAATGAAAAATGATAAAATCGCGCGTTATGACGTCGAAAAAGCGCTTAAACTAAAGATCATAAAAAAATATCGCGCGGTAAAAAAAATCGCTCGTGCAAACACACAGTAGAGAAGTCATTATGTTCTTTTCCGAAACGTTAGAAAAATCGCGCGTTATGACGTCGAAAAAGCGCTTAAACTAAAGATCATAGACCCTTTATAAAATTATACAAATGAACCTAACAAAAAGAAAAGAAATAAACTAAACAACATAATGTTGTTTAGTTTATGTGAATTTTAAATATACAAAGTTAAAGGTTATAAAGGGCTTTATCACATTAAGTCCCAAAATAAATTCTGGGACTTAATGTGATAAAGCCCTGAGACTGCCTGAGAGATTGAGAGACGCACCGCCGTATTAGCCACTCGTTCCTTAGGGGGTTAGGAGGAGTGTCACTCGCGCACCATCCGGAAGAGTATACGTCATCACGCCAACGGGAAGAAGAGACTCTACGCGCACCAGTGAAAACAACCAAGAAGTTCGCATAGAAGATGATGGCCATTTTACATTCTCCAGTCAACAAGAAGCAAGCGAGCCACACGTACTAATGGAAGTGATACGAAGATTAGATGCGCGCTCCGTACGATCACCAAGAAGAGAAGCGAAACCGAAGCGAAGTGGAAGGTGGTCCAGGGGCCCCTACCGCGCAAGTGTCATCAGCATCGCACACATTGCTTCTTCTTTTTGGCACAAATTAAAACTAATCACAGAAAAGCAGATATGTGTCATACCTATCTGTCAAATGAAGCAGAGAGCGATGCCAATGACACTTGCGTGGTAGACCCACTGGTCTGGATAGACGCTGCAAGTACACTCCGAAATTGACGATGAAGAAGGAGAGTTGTATCGGCAGGAACACTAGAAGAGCTGGTTGCTGGAGCTTTTTGGGACTTAATGTGCCAGGTGACAGACCTGAGCTGAGACACAGCCTTAGCAAGACGCGTGAATGGCGTCATCTAGAAAAAAGCATCTACCTACCGTCTAGCTAGTGCGAGAAACGAAGTGTTCCATTTATAGCAACTGAGTGAATAGCAATTGGGCGAATAACAACTAAAGTATTCCACTTAAAGCAACTATGAATATTTTTTTAAGTAATTTTGTTAAATATTGAAAGTTGATCTAGTGAAATACTTCAGTTGCTATTCACCCAGTTGCTATTCGCTCGATTGCTCTATTCGTAAGTGGAATACTTCCGAAAAACTTGCTCGTTTTATTTTTTTGTAACAATTTCTTATTTTTCAAAAAATCCGAATTTGATTCTCAAATCCGGATTTGAAAGTCTAGTAAAAATGTGCGGATATCCGGATATTTCGGATAACGGATTATCCGGATTGCATTCCCTAGCTGTAACTGTATATGTTAGAGTTTCGTTTTAAAGATCAAATAATACGTTATAATTGCAGCACACACGAGGCATAATTTCAAATCTCTGGGCCTCTTAGTTTCAAAATTATAAGCCAAAAACCGTTTTCCCGCCAAAAAATTCAAAATAATGGCTCGGAAGCGCCTAATCGCGCCGTTGCCGTTCCGTGCGCTACACTATTACAATCGAATTTGAACCTAAGAGCTAGTATTATTTTGGTTCATTTTAATTTACGCTCTCGATCGTTTTAATTTATGTACTGAGAATTTTAGTCTAGGAGGTAGAAGCCGTCTGATATAACTGGTTACCTAATTTTAAAGAAAAACAAAGTCTATTTATTTAGGAATATTTATATCGCTATGCTTAGTTATTATACATTTTTTTACACTAATCTCACTTACATTAAAACTTCGAACATTTGTTTGTCTGTATCTATGTTTGTTACTCTTGCACACCGAAATTTGGCATACAGACAGATATAAATATGGCCTGGACTGAAATCGGGATTAACACAATCAAAAAATAAAAATAATCATATAAACAGTTATTAACAAAATCACGCCATCTGTTTGCGCACCAAGGAATTATTATTATAGCCGTGTATATATATCAGTGTGCGCGCGCTCTGTTTTATCATTAGCACTAGAGGTGGTTAATATAGCATCTAGCGCCATATTATAGCCCGCTATATTTACATAGCGCACATAGCGCGCTATGTAAGTAGACGCTATGGCGCTATGAAAATCGCGCGTGGCAACAAGTAGCATCGTTGGCCGGACGGGTGCGCAGGCATTCATCGCGTGCGCGCTGTTGCTACCGGACGCGTTACGCGCGTTTCTCTCGCAGCACGCTAGGTATGAGTATAATATCGCGCGCGACCTTATATTGTGTTAGTTCGAATAGGACTTTTATGACACAACGAAGTCAATTAGTAAGTATTATGTAAAAGCTATTTAGCTGAGCAAAGTTAGTGAACGCGAGATATGGTAAAACAACCGTATTTCAAACGTCAATTAGGTCAAAATCTCTTGCACCTGTTTTTTTTTAACTAGAAAACCTTGTCTAGTGATCACAAGTTAGAATAATGAGTGCAAGCGATTTTCGACCTTATTGACATTTATCAAAATCACGGTTTTTAATGAAAGATCAAAGTTAGTAAACGAGAATACGGCAAAAAATCAACCAAATTTTAAACGTCAATAAGGTTGAAAATCGCTTGCACCTGTTTTTTCTTACTAGAAAACATTGTCTAGTGATCACAAGTTAAAAAACATGAGTGCAAGCGATTTTCGACCTTATTGACATTTATCAAAATCACTGTTTTTAATGAAAGATCAAAGTAAGTTAATGAGAATACGCCAAAAAACCAACCGAATTTCAAATGTCAATAAGGTCGAAAATAGCTTGCACCTGTTTTTCTTAACGATAATTTAAAGACGTGAAATACACCTAATTTTATCGACAAAAACACCCACATGTTGGGGTCTATCCCCACTCCTGTTGGAATGGCCGCCATTTTAAATTTGACTTTTTATTTTAGTATGCCAAATTTCGGCGTGAAAGAGTAACAAACATACAGACAGACAGATAGACAAAATTTGTATAATACCTAACTAAGCATAGCGATATAAACATTCCTAAATAAATAGACTTTGATTTTCTTTAAAATTAGGTAACCAGTTATATCAGACGGCTCCTACCTCCTAGACTAAAATTCTCAGTACATAAATTAAAACGATCGAGAGCGTAAATTAAAATGAACCAAAATAATACTAGCTCTTAGGTTCAAATTCGATTGCAATAGTGTAGCGCACAGAACGGCAAAGGCGCGATTAGGCGCTTCCGAGCCATTATTTTGAATTTTTTGGCGGGAAAACGGTTTTTGGCTTATAATTTTGAAACTAAGAGGCCCAGAGATTTGAAATTATGCCTCGTGTGTGCTGCAATTATAACGTATTATTTGATCTTTAAAACGAAACTCTAACATATACAGTTACAGCAATTCAGCATGTGTCAGCCAGAGACACGTGTCACCAGCTTACACATAGATATCGGCTCGTAGCTCAAAAACTTTTCAAGTTAAAGCTTTGATAAATTTGGAGCCTAATGCTCCAATTCGGCTGAGAATTTTGAGGTATATAACATAATCGTAGCTTAAGTAATTACGAAAATACAGATGTGCAAGCCAGTGACACGTGTCTCCAGCTCGCACACAGTTTTATGCTCGTAGTTACAACAGTATTTGAGTATGATGGTTAGTTTTTTTGGATCTTATTGCTGCAATTAGGCTCTAAATTTTTGACTATAGTCTAAAACCGTAACCTCACTGGTTTGCCTTAACGGGATGTGTAAGCTGCAGACACGTGTCGCCAGCTCACACACATAAAACAACTCATGGTAACGAACTTATGGTGGCTGCTATTATTTTGTCTGGAAGTTTGATTGCTGCTATTATGCTTTAAAATATGGCAAGCTTAGAATTTCTCTATGGCCTATGAGGAAGCTGGAGACCCACACATGATTTGCCCTGTATCGTAATGAGAAAAAAAGTTATTTTATGATGCAGTTGACTGCATCGTAATGAGTTTATTTTTTAATTTTACCTATCCACGAAAATAAAGTACGTATTTATATTACCTTTTTTGAATTCATATTTGGAACATTACGTTGTGAGTGTAGATAAACTACTATTATCATAGACTTAGAAAATTTTTCGCTATGCTCAAGTAGACGGACAAAGGTGCGAGTGAGAAACCGATTCTTACGGTTTATGCGATGTGCGAGAAAGAGTAAAAAAAACTGACAGCTGAACCTGGTTTGACTTCATTTATCATCGTTTATCACCTTGGTGAAAAGCGTCAACAAGATTATTTTGTAATTTTGATCGCGATCGGGTCGGTTTAGCTCTCAAAGCTATATAAATCAATAATGGTGTCGTGTATTGTACTGGATTGTAATGTTACTTACGACAATAACCCAAATAAACACTCAATTCACAGGTAAATATGATTGTACTATTACCATTTTCATAATTCATATTTTAGTTGAATATATTCCCAAACACACTAAGTTATATACTAATATGATGCTATTAAACGCCTATTTCCTAAATAAAGGCTGATTTCTAAACATTATGTGTTAGATAAAAAGATATTATGTCCGTGAACTTGAGAAAATAAGGCGTAGATATTGATCAAAAATTATCGATATCGATACTCATGTCGATGATTTCCAATATAACTTTGTTTGTCTTTGTGAACACTGACAGTTTTATTTAAAGCTGCTTGTAACCGACAGTTTTCAAATGGTAAATTATACCAACTTAAGTACTAATTTAACAATTATTTCCAGGTTTTCTGTAAATCCAGTGATTAAATTAAACTGGATAAATGTCATAAATAAATAAGCAGGGAGCCTCAAAGGAGACCTTAAGAAATTATTTAAATAAAATTGTTCAAAATCTTGTTTGTGTTTTATTTATTAGAGCAATAATACATTATGGTTATCGACAACCTAAAATGGACTTCAGTGCATCGCTAAATTCACGCACACGTTTACATATTTACAAACACTGGCTCATCTCACTTTTGGTTTCGCAGCCAAGTGAACTCTGTTCGTCTATTCCAGTGGATATTAAGTTTATGACTATTATTTACAAAGATATTCGCCTATTACGCTGCCGTTGGACATGAAAAAAAGTAATAATCTTATAATGTAAGTAAAATGTTGTGCGTGCAGGAGTCGGAGTTAGAGTCGGACAGCGAAGTGGACTACGTGCTGAGCGCGGACGGGCGCGCCCCGCACGCCGGCGCCGCGCGCGTGCGCCCGCGCTGGCTGTGGCGCTGCCACGCGCTGCAGCGACTGCTGCCCGCCTCGTAACGCGCCACTCACTACGTGCTGAGCGCGGACGGGCGCGGCCCGCGCTGGCTGTGGCGCTGCCACGCGCTGCAGCGACTGCTGCCCGCCTCGTAACGCGCCACTCACTACGTGCTGAGCGCGGACGGGCGCGGCCCGCGCTGGCTGTGGCGCTGCCACGCGCTGCAGCGACTGCTGCCCGCCTCGTAACGCGCCACTCACTACGTGCTGAGCGCGGACGGGCGCGGCCCGCGCTGGCTGTGGCGCTGCCACGCGCTGCAGCGACTGCTGCCCGCCTCGTAACGCGCCACTCACTACGTGCTGAGCGCGGGCGGGCGCAGCCCGCGCTGGCTGTGGCGCTGCCACGCGCTGCAGCGACTGCTGCCCGCCTCGTAACGCGCCACTCACTGCACAGGTGGACAACAGCCCCGGAAGTCACGCTGTGACACGATTCAGTGTGCCGTGTGACTCGTTAAGAATATAGGATTTTTTCTTTCATCGTTTCATATTGCCACGGTAAAGAAATGTATCAGTAATCTAAGTTAGCACAAACGGCGAGCCATACCTATGCGCCTCGAGTTCGGTCTGCTCTCGGTATACGACAGTCTGAAAAGCGCCGCAGTGACCAACGAAAGATTTACATACTATTGATTGAAAGACAATTACGGCCCAAGGTTGTTTTTTCAAGGACAGAGCCGAGTCAGAATACTGATACATTTCTTTACCGTGATATTGCCTACTTATTTTTTATAAGGAGTAAATTGTTAATATGTATTTTTAACTTTTTTAAACTTGATTTATTAAAATAAAACCAAAATCACAATGTATAGAGTCGTTTTATTTAATTATAACGTAACACAAAATGAATCGACGAATGTGTGACCTTCCCAGCAGACACTGGCAGTGAGCGCGATGTTATTCAGGCCGTGAGTGGTGGCTCACTGCGCGGTGAGCAGCGTGAGCTTCTCGTTGAGCTGCAGCTGTGTCTTGATCAGCTGCGCCAGGGTCACCACCTGCACCACAACCATGTATCATATTCATGCACATTACTACAAAGGCAAATATCTTGAAATCGGGTGAGGATTGCGCGGTACGCGTATTTTGGGTATGCGTAGCGGTGAGGGGCGCGGGCGGCGGGAGAGGGGCGCGCGCTATTAGTCGCTCACAAGAGCACATGCGCGAACTTATCCCTATTCCGTCGAAAAAATTTCAAGATATACAAGGTGTTTGATAAAAGCTTTAAAGCCGATTATGGTAGATAGGGACCATCAAACTGAACAACTTTTACTATGGGACCAACTCTGAAAATCGCGAAAAATTGCTGTTCCATACAAAAAAAAATTTTTGTATGGAACAGCAGTTTTTTTCGCGATTTCAGCGTTGGCCCCATAGTACAAAATATTCAGTTTGATGATTCCTATCTACCACATTCGGCATTATGGGGTTGTTTTGTAAACGTTGAATAGTGGTGACCAGGGGGGTAATTACGTAACTTGTTGCAATCAACTCTGACAGAAATCGCATTTACATCGCTGCTTTAGTAAGAATCAATGTAACAACTATCTTAACTAAAGCAGCAATGCAACTGCGCTTTCAATCGAGAATTGTTAGCAACAGCCTTACGTAATCAAGGTACAGATAAATAAGGAGGCTGGTCGATTTCAATGCAAATGAGATAACTTTGCAGCCTTGGTTCTCTGGCAAAGATTGATAGCTGTGATCTAATGATGGCTATCCATGAAGCAGACTCAGATCGCTATACACACCCAACTGATCTGATTAACATTCTAACGGCCGAATACTCAAACGCTGCTTAACTAAAATCTTAGTTGAGGCCACCTTAAGTTTAAGGAGCCATTAGATTTAAGTGAAATACTCAAACGCTTTTTATCTGTCGATAATGTCTGCTTAGCTAAGGACGCCTTAACCATTTGTAATCTGGTAACATTACTGAGATTTTCAAACCGTTTCTTTTCATGCAGTCCATCGATATCAGACCTGGCATTACGTAATCAAAGTTACCTCAAAAAAATAACGTGCAACGGAATAACGAGTTCTCTATGCTCTTGTTGACAATGGCTGCATTCCGAATCACACTAAAATCGATGACAGTGCACTAAAATGCGTTCCGAGTCGGTGATTTTGTATGGGTTTGACAGATAACGTGAGCGCTGACATCGATTTTATCGTGATTCGGAATATAGCCAATGTCAAATCTCAATCAAAATAAACATTGAATTTCGCGTCGACTAATTTTTAATATTAATTAAAAGTTATTAAAAAAACAAGAAACGATGGAAAATAAGGAGAAAAATGGGGGTTCCAACTACATGGAGTTAGAAAAATCAATTTGATTAAAGTCAAATGGTCAAAGGTAAGTAAAGTACGTAGGTATATTGTTTTTAAACATAGAAGTAATTTTTCTTGTTCAAAGATTTGTTAATTATCGGGTACTATATTGGTTGTAATCTACTAGTATAACAGAAAACAAAGTAACAAACCTTGATTGTTTGTAACAAATGCTGTTTTCATAGAAAAAACAAGCTACTTATTTGGGGCAAAAATGTCCTCGAAAGAATACAATTCTCACGCAGTCATAGGGCCGAGATCGTGGTTGTAACTCTTATCTATACGATAACATCAAACAAAAACTATGCAAAACAGTAGCAAAACTGCAAAAGAAAACTTAAGATACATTCCCACTTGATGAAAAGTGGGGGCGATTATTTATTACCTAAGTAAGATTAATGGCAGGTATATTTTATTTGCAGAGAAAGAGATATGATTCATTAATTGAACAAGAGAAGGAAAATGAAATTATACAATAGAAGAAGAATATTTTACCACTTCGAGGTTCGGAAAATGAGGCAATAGATTTTCTATTGTTGTCCGGCCACAGACATTTGTGAATTAAAGAACTATGGAAAAAAGCAATTCATGATAAGGTAGATTAATTCCTTGATACTAAGCATTGGTGTAACATAACTAGGTATTAAGTGATATTATTATATATATGTATTTTTCTTACAGATGTCGTCGTATTTGTCACATTCGAAAGATACTATGTTGAAAAAAAATGAGCAGTACTTAAAGAGTGCTCGACACCAGCAGAACGTTTCAAAAATTTGGCCCCTGACCCTGTTCACTCTGAGTTTGCTGCTGATGATCTGATGTTAAAGTTTTTCTATTTAATGCTGAAATTTCTAATCATGAGTCACCAAATGGAGGACCGCGCTTCGCATCCGGACCACCAACCCATTTTGTGTGGACCGCAAAAACACAGGAACTTACAAAAATACCTTTAAGTACCTAATAATTAAATTTCTGTATTAAATGTTATTTTCTATAAAATGTTGTGCGGACCACTATGGTCATTTCATTTCTTAAAACGGACCCCGAATGAAACTAATTGGTGAGTTTGGTCACCCGTGTGACCAAACAACCAAACACCCGTGTGACAATAGATGAACAATACTTACCTAAGTTTAAATTAATAATTCATGTAATATTTGAATAAAAACATGGAACATAATGTCTCTGATTGAATTTCTCTGCATTCCTCCTTCATTTGAGTGCTGCGAATACTGTTTGTCCGCTAAATCCTCACTGAAACTAAGTATTTAGATGAAGATTCTATGATCTTAATCCAAATTCTGTTTCGTCATCCTTACTTCATTCATTACTATCCTTACTTAATCCTTACTAATATTATAAACTAGCAGCCGCCCACAACTTCGTCTGCGTGGAAAGGTTTTT
Organism: Agriphila tristella; assembly: GCA_928269145.1. Taxonomy (NCBI): domain Eukaryota; kingdom Metazoa; phylum Arthropoda; class Insecta; order Lepidoptera; family Crambidae; genus Agriphila; species Agriphila tristella. The sequence goes on from OV743444.1 coordinate 24,970,049, forward strand.
TTGTTATCCCTCGGGAACAATACTTTGTTTTGGGATGAAAGGTACCCATGTCCTTCTCTGTAATCCTGACAATGTGTATGCAAAATTTCATGATTACTACTGAACCGATCATTATGAAGATTTGTTCATTGTCAGGGGTACAGAAAAGGACATAGGGTACCTTTCATCCAGGAAAAATGTATAGTTACCGATGGAAAGCAAAAAAAAACTGTCCTCGCAGACGAAGTGGCGGGCTTATTGTTTGTTTGTTTGTTACGCCTTCACGTCTTAACTACTGAACCGATCATCATGAAATGTTGCATACACGTCAGGGGTACTGAAAAGGACATGAGGTACCTTTCATCCAGAATAAAACGTACATTGCCCAAGGGATAGCAAAAAAAGCTGACCCCGCAGACGTGTGGGGACAGTTTGGGCGACAGATGGGGACAGTGGCTAATTCACATTGGGCCTGCGTGGTGGCACCACGCAGGCCCAATGTGAATTAGTAGGTGTTAACGACTGCAAATACAGCCGGGACCAACAGCTTAAGGTGCCATCCGAAACACGGTAGAACTCGAGATAATTAATTTTTGGTCACCCATCCCATCATGGGATGGGTGACCAAAAATCCCTTGCGAAAGTTGCTTCCGCAATGGCAGGACCAGGCGCTAAACCACTGCACCACAGAGCTCCTCGAACTTTACAACGCTTTTAATAAATACTAGCAACCGCCCGCGACTTCGTCTGCGGGGACAGTGGTGGGTTATGGCGCATCTTTCTTCGTTTCAAATAGTCAGACACCATACAAGTCGCACAACAACACCTTGACGCGACACTTGAGAGACGTCGAAGCTTCCTTAAATTAAGAGCGACCTTAATCAACTTGAGGCGGCCTCAAACACCTGTCAGAACTTAATGAACGTTTGAGTATTCCATTTTCGATAGTTTTTGAAGATAAGCGGTCCTTAACTTAAGGCCGCCTTAGAAATTGAGGGGCTCTCAAATTTTGAATTGAGTATGAGTTAAGGCGGTCTCAAATGTTTGAGGAGCTCTTAACTATTTAAGCAGCGTTTGAGTATTCGGCCGTAAGAAATATAAGAATATGTTTAAAAACACCGTGAAATTAAGATAAAAATATATGGAAATCCTGAAATGAAAACTCTGATCCTTCCACGCCTTCATTCAAAGCCGAATGGACTTCGTGAGATAGAACAACTATAAGGCCGGCCACACACAGACGGAATCACGTAACGGAATCTCGAAACGGGATCCCGATTCGGAATTCCGAACGCAGCAATTGCATACAAAAAAACCTTTTTAAAAAAAGGAAAACCTCCTTCAAAAATCTTAAAAAACAGATCTATAAAAAGCAAGAAATAATGTTCAAATCGATTAATTAAAACACGTCTATTGAAGTCGGGTGGGGCTTTAAAAATATAAACAATACAATAAGTAAAAAAATACTTTCAAAATAACTTTCAAATAATTACAAAAATACTTCAATAGACGTGTTTTAATTAATCGATTTGAACATTATTTCTTGCTTTTTATAGATCTGTTTTTTAAGATTTTTGAAGGAGGTTTTCCTTTTTTTAAAAAGGTTTTTTATTTTAATTTTTTTTGTGGTAGGTATGTAAGCGTTGATTTTATAATATAAAACGTTATAATGTTTCACATTTTTAATGGTATACCCCGAGTAACTCAATTTCCACGAATTCCGTTGGGCCTTCGAAGTTCAACGCTAGTCCAGAACGTCCTTGACAATAGATAGGTAGGTATTTAACTTGTTTTTGATTGTCATAAACCTACCAATATTTCAATCACTGTACAGTTCCTATTTGATTTTGAGGAGTTCCCTCGTGTATCTTCAAAATCCAACGTCCAATACCAATGAAATTAATATGGTATCATCCTTAAGGTGTTTTCTTTCAAATAAAAAAAGAATCATCTAAATCGGTTCATAAACAAAAAAGTAATGGTTGAAAATCCGTCTGAATTCATATCAAATGGTTACGAAAACGATAGTATTTTCAAGATTTCTTGAAAACTACTGAACTGATTTCAAAATTTCAAAAAATGGGACCAACTTGGGAACAAACCTCATGTTATAACGTTTGAATCATTTCAATCGGTTCAGCCGTCTTCGAGTAATCGGTGTACATACATAAATAAAAAAAAATATACGCGACGAATAGATAACCTCCTCCTTTTCAAATTTTTGAAGTCGGTTAAAAATCTATGGGCCTGCACACACATGCGTTAACTTTCCGTACGTAATTTTAACCGTTACGGAATTCCACATGAGGCCCGTGCGTTCGGAATCACGCACGGAAAAAACCCATTCCGAACGCAAGACTTCCATAGATTTTGTATTGATCGCCACACACAACCGTTTTTATTCCGTACGGAATGCTACTTTTTTTATTACAGCTCTGGATACCAGACTTTTGGCCGTACTTTTTTATTGTTTTGCTAAGTTATTAGTTCTATTTTACCAAAAAAACAAGAGAATTTACCTAAGCGTAATGTAAATAATAAATGGTCTATAATTATGCATTTTTTCTTTATTTTTAGAAGATAATTTTAGTTGAATATGCACTTGGCCAAAAGACTTGAAGCCAAGTTTATTTTAATTCTGATATCAAACATTTAATAATAGCTGTTGTAGGCTACCCATGTACCCATGCACAGCTTTTTGTGCACAGGTAAAGTAAAAGCGAAATCGCTATTAAAATAGTACATCCTCGTCAAAATAATTCATCTTCATTCAATGTTTACTCTTCAAAGTCTAGCATCTGACTGAGCCGTGATTCCGAACGAAAAAAAACGTCTGTGTGTGGTGGTACGTACGGAATCCCGATTCGGAATTCCGTCTGTATGTGGCCAGCCTAAGACCAATTCAGACAAAAAAAATTCGTGCGTGTGTATGTGTGTGCGCTTGTATACGAGTGTGTCGTGTGTGTGCACGCACCATGAGCAGGTCCTTGACGCTGTTGGCGAAGGCGTCGGCGAAGGTGGTGGCGGCCAGCGTGGGCAGCGCCGTCATGTGTGTGTGCGCTTGTATACGAGTGTGTCGTGTGTGTGCACGCACCATGAGCAGGTCCTTGACGCTGTTGGCGAAGACGTCGGCGAAGGTGGTGGCGGCCAGCGTGGGCAGCGCCGTCATGTGTGTGCGCTTGTATACGAGTGTGTCGTGTGTGTGCACGCACCATGAGCAGATCCTTGACGCTGTTGGCGAAGGCGTCGGCGAAGGTGGTGGCGGCCAGCGTGGGCAGCGCCGTGACCAGCTCCAGCAGCGAGCGCCCCGCCGCGTTGTTGCCCTCCACCTTGCCCGCCAGCACCTCTTCTACGTACTCCAACACCTGCAACCACACAACGAGCGGTCAAACATTGAGCGCAGCATGGCAATTTTGTATCCACTGCTGTATAAATATGATGAGGGGTAGGGACAAATGGAGTAAAATCGTTACACAGTGGTATCCCAGAGAGGGCCACTGAAGGAGAGGTCGACCACATAAGAGGTGGAACGACGACATAAGGAAGGTGGCTGGAGTTAGTTGGAATAGAGTGGTGGAGAATCGGTGGGAGTGGAAAAGGTTGGAGGTGGCCTTCGCCGATTGGCAATCAGATTTACAACACATAAAGCCCAAATACTCAATTAACAAGCAATGTCTGATGCAAAAGGCTATCATCATCATCTGTATAAAGAGGAAGAACCGTAACCCACCTCACTAGTGATGCAGGTTTCAAGAAGTTATCTTGACAATGATCTTGAGAAAAAGATATTTAACTGGTAAGATTTCTGAGATTTAATAATCGACAAATCTTTTCACAAATTTATTTACTGGTGGGGCTAATCAGCACAGTGATCGACCATCAATTTTTGGAAGTTCAAAATAAAAACATGGATAACATTAAAATAATAAGTATTTCGGAACTCAAATCTAGTGCAAAAGTGTGATATGACCTGGTCCAGCAGCGTGGAGAGCTTGGCGGCGGCCTCGCCCACCTGCGCGAGGTCGGGCGCCGGCTGCACCTGCCGCGAGCGCGCCCATCGTCTGTGGCACAGCTGCGGGCCCCACACGTGTACTGTGGCACAGCTGCGGGCCCCACACGGGTACTGACCTGGTCCAGCAGCGTGGAGAGCTTGACGGCGGCCTCGCCCACCTGCGCGAGGTCGGGCGCCGGCTGCACCTGCCGCGAGCGCCCGTTCGGGCCCATCGTCTGTGGCACAGCTGCGGGCCCCACACGTGTACTGTGGCACAGCTGCGGGCCCCACACGGGTACTGACCTGGTCCAGCAGCGTGGAGAGCTTGACGGCGGCCTCGCCCACCTGCGCGAGGTCGGGCGCCGGCTGCACCTGCCGCGAGCGCCCGTTCGGGCCCATCGTCTGTGGCACAGCTGCGGGCCCCACACGTGTACTGTGGCACAGCTGCGGGCCCCACACGGGTACTGACCTGGTCCAGCAGCGTGGAGAGCTTGGCGGCGGCCTCGCCCACCTGCGCGAGGTCGGGCGCCGGCTGCACCTACCGCAAGCGCCCGTTCGGGCCCATCGTCTGTGGCACAGCTGCGGGCCCCACACGTGTACTGTGGCACAGCTGCGGGCCCCACACGGGTACTGACCAGGTCCAGCAGCGTGGAGAGCTTGGCGGCGGCCTCGCCCACCTGCGCGAGGTCGGGCGCCGGCTGCACCTGCCGCGAGCGCCCGTTCGGGCCCATCGTCTGTGGCACAGCTGCGGGCCCCACACGTGTACTGTGGCACAGCTGCGGGCCCCACACGGGTACTGACCTGGTCCAGCAGCGTGGAGAGCTTGGCGGCGGCCTCGCCCACCTGCGCGAGGTCGGGCGCCGGCTGCACCTGCCGCGAGCGCCCGTTCGGGCCCATCGTCTGTGGCACAGCTGCGGGCCCCACACGTGTACTGTGGCACAGCTGCGGGCCCCACACGGGTACTGACCTGGTCCAGCAGCGTGGAGAGCTTGGCGGCGGCCTCGCCCACCTGCGCGAGGTCGGGCGCCGGCTGCACCTGCCGCGAGCGCCCGTTCGGGCCCATCGTCTGTGGCACAGCTGCGGGCCCCACACGTGTACTGTGGCACAGCTGCGGGCCCCACACGGGTACTGACCTGGTCCAGCAGCGTGGAGAGCTTGGCGGCGGCCTCGCCCACCTGCGCGAGGTCGGGCGCCGGCTGCACCTGCCGCGAGCGCCCGTTCGGGCCCATCGTCTGTGGCACAGCTGCGGGCCCCACACGTGTACTGTGGCACAGCTGCGGGCCCCACACGGGTACTGACCTGGTCCAGCAGCGTGGAGAGCTTGGCGGCGGCCTCGCCCACCTGCGCGAGGTCGGGCGCCGGCTGCACCTGCCGCGAGCGCCCGTTCGGGCCCATCGTCTGTGGCACAGCTGCGGGCCCCACACGTGTACTGTGGCACAGCTGCGGGCCCCACACGGGTACTGACCTGGTCCAGCAGCGTGGAGAGCTTGGCGGCGGCCTCGCCCACCTGCGCGAGGTCGGGCGCCGGCTGCACCTGCCGCGAGCGCCCGTTCGGGCCCATCGTCTTCTGGCACAACTGCAGGCCTACTATCTGCAACACACATATTACCACTTCGGTGATAACTCACCCGATCAGAACTCCGTCACTATTCTGACTCTTTTCTGATTGCAATGAGGATCAGCGATTATGTTTTTGTTTAGTGGCTTATCAGAAAGCTTATACCACCACATGATTAACTGTGAAATCCATGATATCTCTTAAACCTCAGAAGTTATAGTGAAAGTGAAAGTGAAATATATTTTATTTAAATAAGCTCACATAATAAGCATTTTTAAATCGTCAATTCTTTTACCCTACCACTACCCTATACGAACTAGAATACTGTTATTTTGGTGGACCTAATGACGTCATCCGCCACGTACGCGAACCTTACGGCGTACGTGATAAAGGACATATTGCATTGAGCTTGGGATTTCGATTAAACCCTTATAACTCAACCATTTCTAAATGGATTTCATAGGGTTCATAGCTCTGAATGTTTTCATATCATATCAATAAAACTTTCTGATCCTCATTCTAACCTGTTTTCAAAATTAAATTAGTAACTAAAATAGAAATATTCAATCATTCAGACAATTCACTGTTATATTAAACTAGCGGCCGCCCGCGACTTCGTCTGCGTGAACAGTTTTTTTGCCATCCCTCGGGAACCGTACGTTTTTTCTGGATGAAAGGTACCCTATGTCCTTCTCTGTACCCCTGACAACGTCTATGCAAAATTTCATAATGATCGGTTCAGTAGTTAAGACGTGAAGGCGTAACAAACAAACAAACGGACTTTCGCATTTATAATATTAGTAAGGATGGATATATTACATTACTAACAAAATGAGTGTGGTATGTGCGATGGTGGCAACTATCCAGGCAGACTTAGTACAAGCCGTGTTTGTACTAAGTCCGTAAGGTGTTTTCCTGCGTTCCTGAAAATCAGACGCAAGATCTTAAGCATGTGACTGTAATCCGAGGGAGGCAGCCAGCTCACCTCGGGCTCGTAGCTGGTGAGCGACACGTCGATGGGCGTGAACATGCAGCCCTGCTTGCCGCGCGGCACGCCCAGCGCCACGCACACGTACGCGCGCAGCCCCATGCGCGCGCCCGCCAGCGACGTGTCCAGCGTCACGTGCACCGGCTCGCGGCACTCGCGCGAGTAGTACTCGTGGATCACCGATGAGTGGTTTGTTACCTCGTTGCCAGTCGCCCACCAACCTGGCATTCAATAAATAGCAGTGGCTAGGGGTGAAGTTATGGCGAAGGTAAGCTGTTCTACAAAAAATGTATGATCTGCTTAATGGATCAGTGTGGGGTGGGATTCAAAAAAGTAAGCCAATCGGAATAGGCCCCACTGATAAATATACATTTTATTTTTCTTGTGGAATAATTTGCACTAGATTTTGGTGGTAATTTTAACATTTAAAAGGAATTAAAATAAAACGTCATGAGCAATTAAAAGTTCTAGTTTTAATTGTATCTCTGTATAATTAATTTTGGTATTTAACAAGAATTCCAAGCATACAATTACTCGATATCATGGGAAAGTACTACTATTACCAGTTTAAACAGTATTCAATACAATAATACACTGATACCTGACCTTAAGCAGTGGTATCTCTCCAGCAGGAATAGCGTATCGCGACAAATTTATCAAAGTCATCTGGTATTACGACTTTATTTAACAACTTTATTGAAAACACTTATTTCACCGTTCAACCTTTCACTGTGACGACTTGAGCACGACTGAGCGCGTCTCCACCCCGTCACCGCATATTTAAACGTTATGCGTGGCGTGGTAGGGGCGAGCGTGGCGTGGTAGGGGCGATTGCAGTCACCCGATTACTACAACTACCGTTTAAGTACTTTTAATGGAATAAACACACAAATTTAGTTGTACTACATGGTTCATCACGAATAATAATTAAAGTAATTTATACAGTAACCTTACAGTCGGCCATCCTGCTAGAGCGAGTCCCATCGCGTAAAACAATATCTTTTATAACTCTGAGTACATCCATTCAATTAGTCATAAAATATTATTAAATAAAAACATCATTTTATTAGAAGAAAAATAGCAGCCTTCCAACAAAATATTTCGCATTTTTGCGAAAGTCATTATTATTATTTAATTACATTACAAATATTTATTGCATGACACAAAACGTAATTACGTTTTTATTTATACATAAGTAGGTATTCAGAAAACATCCCGTTAGAGAAAGGGTATGTATATAAAGTGACATTTATTTGTCTACAATTAACGTAATTAGATTACTTAACTTAATTTAATTAACATTAAAATTTTACAATTCAATTCAACTCTGTTTACATCAATAAAAATATAGTCGTATGGCATTTCATCCGAGCACGTTATAAACACGAGCAATAGCTTGTTTAACGATAGATTATCAACATCAAAATTCATTAATATAATTACAAGATACTTTAGAAATTAAAAATGGATATATACCTTAAATAAATTGCTAAGGGGTTAATATTTCATTGCACCGAATTATAAAGATTGCAAACTTAGATTTTTTTTTTTTTATCATTAGCTATTGCAACTTATTTTATTTACTTAAGTCTTAAAATCATTAGTTACGTGTAAGCATTTCAATATTTGTCTCCAATACAAACTTAGTTAAGAAAAATACCTACTAACAACAATCAACAAAAAGTCATCAAAACGCTATAAAAGGCTCATCATTAAAATAGAAAATTGAAGTAATCGTTTTTGTAAATATGTATATATATATATTACTAAATACTAAATTGAATGTAATATCTTTCTCATACCATTTGTAATGCTTGAAATACTTTTATAATTTTTATACCATATTAATTAAAAAATCACGCGCGGCGGCGCTATGGCTATGGGCAACATTAATTGCATGGATTAGACGTTTCAATAAAAATTTGCCCTGAGATAACTTTGGGGTGCACCCAGTGCTTCAATTAGTGTAACACAGTGACAGAAAAAGCATATTTCAGTGACACATGTCATAAACTATTATGATATCCAATAATTTAATCATCAATTTGCAAAAAGTTTTCTTTCTTTTAAGTAGTTATTGTACCTACATAACACTTGTACTATTATGTATTTCGTGACACAACTCAGTAAGAGTAAAATTTGTTACTTCTTGAACTAATAAAAAAATAGCATTCTACATTACAGCAAGGTAAAAAAACTTTATATTTTATTTACAAAGTATTCTGAAGGTCTTTTAAATTAGTAATGGTTTTAAATTTACCCTTACTAATTTAACCAGGTTAACCTTTTGTTTAGTTATATACATTAGCATACTTCCCTATATAATGGATATGTAAATGTAATATGTACTAAAGAGGAGTTTAGATATCGTAGAAGTGACTCCACTATACACACAGTACGTTATGTGGAGGTACCTTCCTCGAATATAACTGCACATTTCAAAAACTCGATCAGAATAAACACTAAGTGATAAATGATTTTAGTAATCAGTATTTTGGTAATCTTACTTCCCATAGCGGGCACACAGAGTCCAAATACAAATCATATTATGTATTATCAATCCATGTACAAAAGTAGTTAGCTATAACCCCACACAAGCACCACCCTTACTATCTATCTGGTTTAAGTTTTTTTCCAGTACCTATGGTGCCCAATTTAATGTGTTCTAAAAGCAGATTGAATTGTCCTACTAAGTAAGTAGTTACTTCATTCTATCGCGACCCTCAGTCTTGAGGAACAAGAAAAATCATGATAAAAGGGTTTTTTTTTCTTATTAATATTATTTCATTTTAATGAGGAGCACTGTCATCACCAGGACCGTGCGTTAGTCTACAGAATTACTTAATTGTTTTGTGAAAAGTTTCACCTAGTTTATGCATCGCCTTGAATTTCTCAAATAGAAAAGGCAGGGTAAATTACCCAATTATTGGTATTTAGAGTAATAAACCGAAACAATAAATTTTGCCTATTGATTTTAGTAGCTCTATTTGAAATAAATATAGTGGGTGTTACACGCAACGCAATACACAATACGGATTCTCTCTTTTTTTTTTGTATTTTGTATGTATGTCGTTTTAAGCTATTACCACCACACATACACCATCATATTATGTATAAATAAATAGACCCATAGTCCATTCATTGGTACCCTTCAACCTATTATTGGCATGTACCGATCAAATTACTGGTACACCTTACGCCAATAGTAATTTAATAGGCAACAGTTAATAACATTATAGGTATTATTCTCAGTACCTTTATTAAAATATTGGCATGCTTTCACCAAGTACTGGTACAACTTAGAAGTTTTATTTTCGATTATTGGAATAGGGCCAATTTTTTGAAGCCTTATAGAATAACACCGTTTTCCCCCCGAAGGGTAGAAAACGGATATTTGGGTTCCAGCGTAGCTTGACCCACTTGTGAGATTACCCCTTGGATTTTTGACATGTGGCAACACTAAATCACCGCTATACCTCCCCTCCCGCGCGTCGCGCCCCACCCCAAGCGCACGCGCTGCCGCCATGTTGCGCCGGGCGATCGGTTCGCTCCTCAGTACTCTTCACAGCCGGCTAGGCCTTAAAAAAAGGAGTGGGTCAAGCTACGCTGGAACCCAAATATCCGTTTTCTACCCTTCGGGGGGAAAACGGTGTTATTTGGGTGTCCGAGCTACGCTTGACCCACTTGTGAGACGTGTTTATTCTCTGCCGGCGCTGCATGGCGTACTGTGACGTTTTTTTTTTAAATTATGGGTATTTTATGAGGATTAAATAAGGTTTCTTTAAATAAACAGCAGATTATTGAACAAAATGTATTGTATAGCTGTTAAATAAAAAAGAGAATATATATAACAAAAACCTTAACGACAAATACCTATATTGTTATCTTGTAATACAAATAACTAACAAAATCAGTCTTCACAGGAATCAATAGTAACAAAATTAAATATCTTCTAACTTTTAATTTAATCAATAATTATTAATCAATTTCGAGATTAATCAGAACATTTGAGATCTAACTATACTGGAGTAAATAAGTCACTTACATTATTGTTACTCGACAAATTCTCTTTCACAGACACATTCTTAAAGTAGTGTTTCAGGAAGGTATCTTTGTTTCTCCAATTACCTTTCTTTAGGACTTCTTCGATATCTACATTATTTCTGAGCCAAAGACTAGTATTGACAGCCGCCCTAAAACTTCCTGGCGAATCTTGGATGTTTACCTCCTGTAATAGGGTTTTAATCCAACCGGCTATAACAGCTCGTGAAGCTCCATGAACCTTCCCCCTTGTTGTGATGAATAGACTTGTTAGATCTTTTCGCGCTTTACGTCGAGATTGTGACAGTTCAATCAGTTTCCTGATCCAAAGAGCAGGATTATGTTTCGCGTGTCCATCGTTGGACAGTTGCCACCCTGCTTGCCGGTAGGTTGTTGAGTCCGTTTTAGACCCGAACTTCGGCCATAGAATTACATGGTTTTCGTTATCTTCGTAGTGATCTGGGCTAATATCTAGAAGCGTTAGGTCGTGTATTCGCCTGCCGGAGCATAACAGTAATAGAGCCGCGACATGTCGAGAGGTTTGAAATAGACTGTCAACATCGAAATTATAATGTTGGAGGTATTCAATTAACATACTGACATTCCATGTAGATGGTTTTCTTGGTGGCGGTTTCGTCAGTGCTACAGCTTTCATCGACTGTTTTATCAATGGGTGATTAGCCAGCATATCTGATTTTAGAGGGTTTGCAAAAGTTAGTACTACTGACTTATGAACAGCAATTGTGCTTGGTGCCAATCTCACGTTATTATGCAAGTGGAAGATGAACTTGGCTACATCGTTAGGGTCAGGGTTATTAACTGGGCATTTGCCATTGGACCAAGAGCGCCATCTTTCCCAAGCGGATTTATAGGTTTTTAGAGAGGATTTACGCCACGCCGATTCTAGCAGAGTCTTATGATCAACGTCCCACGATCTAACTAGAGAGGACCAGCCCGAATCCTCCAAACCTGCAAAGAAAGATTTCTCACTGCTGGTGGAGGTTTCCCTGTCCGTAAGTCTAAAAGATGTTTGTGAAGTTTCCAAATGGTGAATGGAGGGCTCAGAGCCCTTTGCTGTAACTCTGCTTTCCAGAATGTTTTCTCCCACCTCGGCACCACGAAAAGGTATATTCCCGAGCTTTTCTCCAGATGTCGTAGCACACGAGGTATTAACGACGGTGGAGGAAAAAGCCAACCGAGCCGGTAGTGCCAAGGTTTGCTGAACGCATTCACAAAACTGCATGTCCGATCTCTGACATCTTCGCTGACATACTGATCTACTACAGCTGAACGGGAACTGGCAAACAGATCTATTGACGGGGTCCCCCACTTTTTGAAAATCATTTGAATGATTTCTTGCGATAAGGTCCACTCCGGAGTTGCTTGAAACCTCGATAGGCTGTCGGCTGTCAGATTGTATCTTCCAGGGAGGTATCGAGCTAAAAGGTGTATTTGATGTTGTTGGGTGAACTCGAGAATCTCTCTTGTTATGTGCAACAATCGCTTGGATTTCGTTCCTCCCTCTTTGGTTATATATGCGGCCACAGTCTTGTTGTCCGTTTGAACAAGCACCGTCTGATTTTGATAGGTTGCTGCGGATTGTCGAAGTACTTCCTTCAGCGTCCACAGCTCCTTCAGATTGCTGTGCCACGACAGCTGTTCGGTGTTCCAGCTTCCGCATATCTTTTTGTCGTTTATTGTGGCACCCCAACCCTGATCGGATGCATCCGTTGCAATATACACTGTTGGGTCTTTGTAGTGTATTGGTGAAGATTGATGAATCTGACTCAACCACCAGTGGAGCTCTTTCATCACCTCTTCTGACAAGCGAAATTTCTTGTTCTCTTCGTCCTCTGGAAGTCGATTTGCCTCTACTTGTAGAGTTCGGCAGTGTAATTTCCCGAGAGGAACGATGAATGTCGCAAAGTTTAGGTGTCCCAAAATTATTTTTGCTATACGCCAAGTCCAACAATTGACTTTTAGTATACTTTTTATTAATTTTATGATTTTGGCAACTTTGTTTTCTGGGAGGCTTTTGAGATTTTGCTCGGTGCTCCACATTATTCCCAGATATTCTATATTTTTTGTCGGTCTTAAGATAGACTTCTCCGAGTTGATGCACCATCCTAGGTTGGTTAGACAATTTAGGACCCGATTGGTTTGTTGTTGTAGGATTTGAGGGTTTGAGTTCATAATAAGGAAATCGTCTAGATATACGATAATGCGTATGCCCTCCTTCCTGAAAACATTTGCCAACCAATTAGTTACATTCGCGAAGGTGCAAGGGGCGGTAGCAAGACCGAAAGGTAAACAAGTCATTTCATAAACCGTATTTTCATAGTAAAATGCGAGGAATCTTCGGTGTCCTATAGCAATTGGGATATGAAAATATGCCTGGGATAAATCAATCTTTGTCATATAATCTGTTGTATTTAAACATAATGGGAGTTTGAAATGGTTTAACAAGCGAAATTTTGGGGGTTTTAAGAAATCATTTATATTTCTCAGGTCAAAGATAGGACGATTAGCACCATTTGATTTCTTTCGCAGAAATATTGGGGATAAAAACCCGGTCTTGCTATTGCACCTAGTAGCGGCACCTGATTCTATCATTTTATTTATTTCTTGAGACATTTGTTGTGATGATACCGTTTTATAGCGAAAACAACTGTCTTTGTCGAATCTGTAGCAAGGAGGTCGAGAAACGAAAGGTATTCGATACCCTGTGATAATTTGTAGAATATTATCTGGGGCCCCCAGTGCTTTCCAAGTAAGAAGCTTCTTACTCACCTGTCCTGCTTGAAATTTAGATTTGTTTGTTATATTTATTGTGCTTTGATGGTGCACGTTTTCGAGATTTCTCCGGTCTCTTGCTGCCCGAGTAGTGGGGTCTAAAGTTATTGGTTGGTTGCGGCCTTCCCCTAAAGTCCCTGGTTTCTGTCGCTGTTGCTGTGACAGGTGCTTGTCGAACAGGATTTCGTGAGGTACTTGTCGCTTGAGCTTTGCGAAATTTTCCAGGAAAAAGCTTAGCTGATCCTCCTTGTTCTTTAACGAAGTCAGCTAATTTCGGTTCAGCAAACAAATGGTGTTCTGATGGCGGAATAGAGTGAAGCAACTCATTTAGTGTTCTGTTGGTGGGTTTATAGAGCCCCCTTCGTTGTTGGATTACTTCCGCTCTCTTGCCGCATGCATACTGCAAAAGTGCATCTGAGGTCTTTCGGAAGGATGTATCAGCTGCTAAAAAATTTTTACTTATATACCCCCTCACTTCGGGAGTGGCGTCCTGATAAATTTTCTGAAATGCTTGGCGCTGTTGAAGCAAACCGTGGGTTATAGCACCCAAGCATAGATCCATTTTTTCTAGTGTAGAGACCAGCTGCCAGTTGGGTGTTATTGCAGCCAAATTGCCATTCACTTTCAGTGCTGTGAAAGCTGGTGTTGCCTGGAATATTTTTTGAACCTCAGCATACCGTATGTTGGCTAAGGACCGACCGAGATCTCGGTCTCGGTCTCGGTCTCGGCCAGTCTCGGCCAAAAATTATGTCTCGGTCTCGGTCTCGGTCTCGGCCAAAATGGCCGAGAATCTCGGCCTTTTGGTACCTACTTACGTAGGCCTGAGATTACACTCATGCGCTTTCATCTTGCACTTTCCTCTTCGCTGAGGCATGCGTCATTGGAATCAACGCATGTTATGCATGCCACAGGGCATACGCTGACGCATTCCTCACAGTAATTAATCAAATTAAATCAAAATTGTTGACTTCTGTCATTTGGTAATTTGCTGTCGACTTGTAATAGGTATTATATCACATTCAGTTTTACAAATGAATGTGAATGTTATTTTAATTGTCATTTATAGTGGTCGGCGTACAAGCTCAAAATCAATGGAAAACCGCAAATCGATGTACAGCATAGCCGTTTAGGACAAATATACTTGAATTCAAAACAATATTAGGGCCCGCATTTCTTAAAATTTCTTCCCTTAGGAGAGGAGTTATGGTGTTATATTTCTTTTTGTATGGAAAAATTGTTTTTGTTCTACAACCTATCATGTGTGGTATCCAATTAAAGGGCTTTGTGAGCCACATAGTTGTATTTCAGCCACTTGTTTTAAATTATAGCCAAAAATATTTTTATTTTTATTTTCCAAGTTTAAATATTTTTCATAAAATATATCTCATTAATGATGTTATATTTTCATATCTAACCTCAAAAAAGCAATTTTGTAAATATTGACATTTAGTATTTTTATTTTTTGGTTTTAATGATTACAAAGCTTTTACAAAGTGATTATGTATAATAAAAAAAAACATATTTTTTATGTAACCTATCGTGTATTCGTGTGTGTGATATCGAATGAAAGTGCTTTCTGAGCTGTTTCTAAAAATATATTTCAGCATGTTCAGAATTATATTTCAGCACTTGTTTTAAAGTAAACCAAAAAATCTTTTTAAAAAAATACTATGCTTAAGTTTGGGCAAAAATTAGAAAAAATAAATACTAAATGTAAATATTTTCAAAATATATTTCTTGAGGACTGATATGAGTGAGTATAATATTAAGTAAGTATTGTATATCTTTTTAATTTAAGATGTATTTTACAAAAAAATTACTTAACCACATCGGATCTGAAGGAGCCCAAACATTGTATGTTTTGAAAATGTTTTGAAATATAAGAACAGGCTTAGCAAGCTCTTTCTTTCAACATCATACACGCTAGGATTTAGAAAAAAAATCCCCATACAGAAAAGATGACACCATAATAAATAACTCATCTTCTAAGGAAAGATTTTTTAAGAACTGCGAGTTCAAAATATTGTTTTGAGCTCAAGTAAAAGTGCCGTACCGGTGCCGGCTTTGCTGTACATGGATTTGCGGATTTTTGTGCGTACACCTAGCACTATTACGATTAAATAAAGAATTTTAATTAAATTAAATGTGTTTTTCATCAATATTCGCCATTTTATAGTAACATTAAAAAAAAACAAAAATCTCGGTCTCGGTCTCGGTCTCGGCCGAGACTTTTTTTTAATCTCGGTCTCGGTCTCGGTCTCGGTACTCGGCGAAAAGTGGGTTCGGTCGGTCCCTAATGTTGGCCCAACCTTCGGAGTTAAATCTCTGGCAGTTGATGCCTTGTTCTACGAGAACTTCTTCGGCTTTGGAGATCTTTGCTTCTGACTCCTTAGTGCCTGGGAAGAAATCCTCTAATGGCTCATTGCTATGGTTTGAGGGCCCTTCTGGAGACTTATTCGCTATAGGCGGCGCGGTCCAATCACCTTCGGAGAAGTCTTCATGGTATGATTTTGAAGACACTGTCTCTTGTGACTGCGCAGGAGAACGAGATCGATTGTCTCTGCTCAACAACATGACATTGTTAATGTTTTCGTTCGTCGTCTGCATCATTTGACAGAGTTTTTCCAGCGTCTCATTTTGTTGCGCCATCAACTCTTCCACTTTAGGCTTTTTGGTAATCCGCGGGTCAGGGCTATGGCTCCTCTTGGAGGCACACTCACTGCCACGACTTGATCCCGATTCACTGTTGGGTACCTCTGACTTCAACTGCTTCGAGGCTTCATGTCGGGAGATCAAGTGAGGCTTGAGTATAGGTATTACGTCCAAAAACTTATTGAACGCCTGTACTGGATGTATTTTAGCCGTCACGTGTAACGGTACATATATCAGCGCGCGACCCAGTGGCCAGCTCAGCAGGATCCTTTTTATTTTCTTATAACGACGTTCACTCAGGGATGAGTCATCACTACAATGCGCTCTTGCCAGCTTGACGGTAGGCACTGCGAAGCGTAGTCTGCACTCCAAATCCGAGGATATTTTTTCTCCAAATAGTACTTCATAGGAAGGAGTGTTGACAACCCATGCTCGCCAGTCATCAGGATACAACTCGTCGAGAATGAGGATGATGTTCTCGAAGAAGGTCTGTTCCTCTGCTGGTGGGTTCCACTCAGTCAAGGCACCCATAGTAGTCTGAGCCATCTAGAATAATGATAAACTATTATCAGATACTGTCGCAGTTGTACCGGAAAGAGACGCGGTATTTATTCTTAAAATCTGCCCTTTCGCCTTTGCAGTTGACGGTAGGCTTAATCGGTCGACCGTCATCCATGCAGCCGACCGTCGGCTGCGCGCACAGTCGACGTGACGGCTGACGGTGTACAACTTTGTTGAAGTTTTTTGTAAAGTGTGAACTTAATAAAAGTGATGTAAGGTTTACTAGGGCTTTCCCAGTAACCATTAAGCTGAAAGGTGAGTTTGCCGTCCTGAGAGCGGGCAATCACATTTCAAAGTGCAGGGCATTCCTGCAATTGTTAGATGTAACACGTTAGGTAAGTATATAGACATACCTTATTTTCCGAATCTTGTTCACTTTCTTAACACAAGTGTCCACATCAAAAATCCAAAACGTACTGAGGAGCGAACCGATCGCCCGGCGCAACATGGCGGCAGCGCGTGCGCTTGGGGTGGGGCGCGACGCGCGGGAGGGGAGCTATAGCGGTGATTTAGTGTTGCCACATGTCAAAAATCCAAGGGGTAATCTCACAAGTGGGTCAAGCGTAGCTCGGACACCCAAATACTTCATTATTATTTATGAATTATTTAATTTCAAATTTGTCCTGAATACTAACATAGGATTTAAGTTAATTGTTACTAACAAAATGGATTATAATATCTGAATTATGAAATAAATTATTATTATTATTTCCATTATTTGATTAAAAAAATACATTAAATGATCATTGAAAATAAGGTTCTAATTTCTCATTAAATATTAAGATAGTATGCCAAAACATTATAATTGAGTTTTTTCCATAATTAGGTAACACAGTTTATCGAATAATATTCTTGTTTTTTATGTTAAGTTTAGAGTGCCAACAAATATAAGGGTGTAATAACAGGTCAAGTCACCCCTACATGATTGACGTGAGAAAATTATGTTAAAATTGTAATAATGCGGTATCGGAGATAAAATGCAATGAATACGAAAATAATTATTTTGTCTAGAAATTGTATCATTGATTACGAAATTTCATTTCATTTTTTTCATTTTAAAATTCTTTATTTCATATTATAAACAATATTGTAACAAGTACTAAGATAATACATGTACATTGATTAATTTAAAGATACTTCATTAGGCTTAACTTACCACCTACGAATGCTTTAGAAATATGTTATTCCACTTTAGTTTTATTATCTTGAAATATTAACACACAGTATTTAAATGGCACTATTCGCAGACAAAAAAAAATATACAAAACATTTTTAAGTGATTTGCTTATTGCATATCAGATTACGAAATAAAAAGCACAATAGTTTTGTTTTTCAATAACATTTGTAGGAATGTGAAGGAAGAATTAGAATTAATATTAAGTATAGTAAAATTACTGTTGCATTATTGTGTATTATGAATATAGTTTTATCTTAAGATTTATATGTAATTATTTCTTTTATTTATTGTTTGTTAAATTTTTTTTTCTTATCAAATTGGATCAATAATTGTTATCTGAAATAAATGAATTTTATTATTTTTCTTTTACTACCGGTAAACTTCAGTAGAGTAGGTCATTGCTCACCATGGCCATTTAAAAATATATACGCTCAATACACCATTATAAATGGCATCACATTCTATGTCTTACTAATTACTCATTAAATGACTTGGCAACAGATGCATGAGCTGATCATAGTGTAGTAAAATGAATAAGAATAATATTTGAAATTGAATTACTAGTTTATTAAAAGAACGGTAGGTATAGCCATAATTGGCAATAATACATGGCCGGACTCATTGGACTCAATTAGTTGCATTGCAGTAAATACATTTAAAGAGGATTTACATTCAGCATACTTAATTATTTGCTCTTTATTGTACTCACAAAAGAGTTGCAGAGGAGTTATTAATTAAATAATTGTAAGGAGAACTGGATTTATCTTTCAGATAGCTTTCTTGCAGGTTCCAGCAAACCCAGGACATGTTAGGGATTTTTCAAGTAAGTATGGATAAGTTATGTACTGCAAATATCTAGAGTACTTATGTTTATATTGGTTTTAGTGTGCGTTCGTCGCATCTATATCTATCATTTTAACTAAGAAAAATAATATAAACAAAACAGTAAAATAATACTTATAACGATGATAAAACATTCTGATGATTTAGATTTAATAGAAATGATTATAAATAAATATAAATATTATAAATAAATATTTGACAACATCACATACATTGCTCCAATCCCAAAGTAAGTAGCTATAGCACTTGTGTTATGGAAATCAGAAACAACGGTGGTATGACACACACCCAGACCTGAGACAATATTGAAAAGTTCATTTTCTACATTGACCCAGCCGGGGATCGAACCCGGGACCTCAAGAGATGGTGACGCCTTGAAAACCGGCGTGCGAACCACTCGACCACGGAGGTCGTCAGATTATAATAATTATAATCTAGAAAACTTGTTAAAAATTACCTTACGGATGTTCGCAATAATTTTACTTGCTTGTCAAACAATATGGCTAAGAACAGTTATTAAAAAATAAATTTAAGTGGAACAAAATTAAGAGAACTTGCATGAGTTGCATGTTCAAAAACCAAATACATAAACAGTTTTTTTTCACGCTACATACTTAATGTAGTAGTATGTAGCGTATAGTAGCGTGTAGTATTTAGACTATGTACATCTAACATAGCAAAACGTTTAAATAATATAAACACGTGGGTTATTAATTAAGATAAAGATTGCTATCAGATTCAACCCTCGTACGTACTAAAGTCAACCCTACTCTAGATGATTTTATTACTTAGTTAGGTATTTACTTCTTACAACAGACAATTATAATTGCATTCACTTGATAATGCTTTGATAAATTTTGAAAAATAAGATATTGAGAAGCAAGCTTCATGTCCAAGAAAAGTTATAGTCTACCTAAGACTTTCTTTATCCTCGAATTATTTATATTATTCTCTTTAAGCATTTGCGTAAATTATACACACTTTTTCTTTATTTAATAATCAATAAAACTAACTTAAATTAATGTTATCAACTCAATCTATTGCAATTCTTTTCAAATAAGTATATTCATCGATGAAGTCTGTCTCAAGCCTAAGTTATGACTCTTGATATCGTATAAACCAGCACGAATGCTTGCGACTGTAGCTGACTTTCAAGCGCCCGCTTCCTTACTCAAGAAATTGCCGTCTGAATATTTTACTAGTTGTTACTACGGACGCCTTACGCTCTCACAGCTGCGTCTTAAATTGTACAATTTTGAACAAAGATTACACAGTATTACTTAATTTATCGATCCCAAAATGTATGAATAATATAAATATGATAACCAATAATAGACCTATAGTCTCGGAACATAATATAAAAAACGTAGCTAGCTTTCTAGTTATTCTTAATAACAGTTTTTTTTTAATAAGAAATTGTTTATTTGTTATTAATTAAAAATGTGATAATGCCAATAATTTCGATAATTCTTACTATGAAAATTCCTTCTAGCGTTGTACGGCCTCTCAAGGATGATGCCTTACGTTCTCACAGCTGTATCTTAAAATATATAAACAGCTTATATACGACACACCGAGCGCTTGCGGCTTTGCCCGACTATGTCAGGCTCCCTTCCGCTCCCTCACTCGTGTCGCAAAATATTACGATTCGATATTGCGTTTGACGCTTTACGCCCTCATAGCTGCGTCTTAATTATATAAACAGAGAAAGTAAATAAGACATACCGAGCGCTTGCGGCTTTGCCTGACTATGTCAGGCTCCCTTCCGCTCCCTCACTCGTGTCACTATTACAATTTGAAATTTCGTATAACCACGTAGTGGACGCTCAACAGCATCAGTTGGAGTCAAAATTGTTGCTATGAGTCTTGCACTCAACTTCCAATTTGCGATATGCATTTTTCATTGCTGAAACTTGCACAAAATTTTATGTAATTAATCACTATTAGTCACCCAATAAATTTAGAATGGTCTTATCATATTTAATTAATTGGGCAACTGAATTGTTAAATATGATTGTAGGTACAGAATCCGTAATCTATGCTCAATATGTTACGTGACACGTGATCTTATTTGTATTCAATGTAAAAGACAGCAGGGATGGGAAAATGCTAAATTGATCTTAAAAGGACAGTTATTTTCCAACTTTAACTGTAATATTGGTAATATTAGTATTATATCAGTATCAACAAAACGTTTTATGAAAACTAAACCTGTATTAGAGAAAACTATCTTAGAGAGAGAGTGAAAAAAAAATGCTACGTAATCCGCCTCTGAGCACTAGAGTGAATAGTTATAGATGATTAGCACAAAAACAAAAAAACTTAAAGGTTTTAATGATTTCTATAAATAATTTCTCCCTCTAGTTATCATCATAGTATGCTTACGTGGAATTCTCCATTTTATTTATTTTGTGCGGGCAGGATAAGCGAGAATTCTAAGGAAATCTCGTTTATCTCACTTCTGAAGTTAAAAGGAATTAAAATAAAACGTCATGAGCAATTAAAAGTTCTAGTTTTAATTGTATCTCTGTATAATTAATTTTGGTATTTAACAAGAATTCCAAGCATACAATTACTCGATATCATGGGAAAGTACTACTATTACCAGTTTAAACAGTATTCAATACAATAATACACTGATACCTGACCTTAAGCAGTGGTATCTCTCCAGCAGGAATAGCGTATCGCGACAAATTTATCAAAGTCATCTGGTATTACGACTTTATTTAACAACTTTATTGAAAACACTTATTTCACCGTTCAACCTTTCACTGTGACGACTTGAGCACGACTGAGCGCGTCTCCACCCCGTCATCGCATATTTAAACGTTATGCGTGGCGTGGTAGGGGCGAGCGTGGCGTGGTAGGGGCGATTGCAGTCACCCGATTACTACAACTACCGTTTAAGTACTTTTAATGGAATAAACACACAAATTTAGTTGTACTACATGGTTCATCACGAATAATAATTAAAGTAATTTATACAGTAACCTTACACATTTTACCCTAGAAAATCAGTGATGTCAAATACAAAGTCTTGCACAAATAAAGTCATATTCCTCTTTTAACAGATGTCTATATTGACACAAACTTCTACAAAAAACCGGCCAAGTGCGAGTCGGACTCACGCACGAAGGGTTCCGTACCAAAAAACAAAAAAAAATATGTTTGTTGTATGGGAGCCCCCCTTAAATATTAATTTTATTCAGTTTTTAGTAATTGTTGTTATAGCGGCAATAAAGATGCATCATCTGTGAAAATTTCAACTGTCTACCTGTTTTCGTTATTAATATAAAGAAAAAAACGGCAAAAAAATTATGTTTGTTGTATCGGAGCCCACCTTAAATATTTACTTTATTATATTTTTAGTATTTGTTGTTATAGCAGCAACAGAAATACATCATCTGTGAAAATTTCAACTGTCTAGCTATCATGGTTCATGAGATACAGCCTGGTGACAGACAGACAGACGGACAGCGGAGGCTTAGTAATAGGGTCCCGTTTTTACCCTTTGGGTGCGGAACCCTAAAAACGAAAATAAAGGTTTCGTTACTTATGATTAGGTAGTTAACAAGCAAGTCTCACCAACAATATTTTCTGAAGCATTAACCCTTCGGTTCAATTCGTACACGTCCATGGCATAATTTAGCTCCGCCTCGACCTGGTCTGCGTGCTCCTTGTGAGGCACGCAGAAGCAGTTGGTGACTTCCACCACTCCCTTGTCAGAGGTCCCTGTTTGACAACAAAACATAACCTATGACCACTCTCCTAAAATAGTATTTTACTAGCTAACCACCGCTTCACCAACAGTTTAATAGATCAGAGCACTACATTAACACAAGAGTCAAAGTTTTAATAGGTTTAAAATTAAATAAATAGCGAAAATGCCACCATGACGTCGTCGGCATGAATAATTAGATTTCGGCAATTGAAGTTACAAAGCTTATACAAAATTTACTTACCCAAAAGGGTACCAATAACTCTGTGAGAATCAGCATTTCGACGCTCATAAGCATCCACTATTTGAAATAAAACCACGGGATGAACTTTTACAACTAGATTGAGCGACATTTTGGTTTTTTATAAAGGCCCATACATACCCCGCGTTCCGAATCACGCTCACAGCGCTGTTAGCGCGAAACCGACCAAATTAAATAGTCACAAAATATTGCACAAATAGGGTATTTGTGTACCTTCTTAATTTAATGGATTATACGCTCACAGCGCTGTTAGCGCGAAACCGACCAAATTAAATAGTCACAAAATATTGCACAAATAGGGTATTTGTGTACCTTCTTAATTTAATGGATTATACGCTAACAGCGCTGTTGGCGTGATTTGGAACGCGGGGATAGACAATTAATTAAGATGGTGCTGCCAGATCTTAAAGCCAGTGTTCCCGTAATTGTCATTGCGAAATTCCGTATGAAATCCCGGAAGTTTCTAATGAAATCCGTCTGAAATACGTATAAAATAATTTTTGATTGAAGCAGGATCACGTTTTAACCACTTATTTCCCTGACAATGCCGTATAAAAATCCGTATGCTCCTTATTATCCGATTTGAATATTTAAATTCCGTATGGATACGGACAAATCCGTTTAAATGGCAACACTAGGACACAACACAGATTAAGTAGAAAGACTTCTCAGTGTCAATACTGTCAATGTCAACTCAAACAACACAGATTATTATAATAAAGCCCTGTACAAGGCTATGCCTGTACCCGTCTGTACGCATCACGATCATGATGAGCGATTTTTAACGCGTGATTTTTTTTGTTTTATTTATATATTTATTTTTTGTTTTGACACTGTTCCCAGTTCCGGTCCTGAGTTTTTCCGAAATCTCGTTGATTGCATCGTTGTTGCGTGCATCGCTACCCGTTTGAAGATTCGCCGCAGGCACCGCCACGCTGCCCGCGACGCGTCTCTATGAACATCATCGTATAGTGCACTATTATTATGTTTGTTTGTACTTTGTGTTTACGCGTGCGATGCTAAGTGCCGCTTCACGCGCCGCCTCTTCGTAAACAGAAAAATCACCCGACGCGCCGCGAAAGGCCCAGTCGCCCACGCGCCTGACGCCCCGCGTCTCCGTAAACGAGCACTTACACCGACGGACGACATAATAAATATTATACCACAGACCATGCAACAAATACTGTGATTTATACCCACTTTTATACCAATGAAATAAAACAGAAGTATAAATAACATCAACTAATACATAACTATAGGTTTATTAAAATAAAAACAATAAACTAAAACATACTCTCACTTTCAAACATTAAACAGAGCTAAATAACTTTGAGAATCAAATTAATTCTATATACAGCATTACATGTAAATTAATAAACCACTATCATTTTTCATCAGGTTTAGTAGGTGTGGTATGGATGCGGATACCATGCATTTCTGCAATTTCACTCTTCAAAGTATCTGTCACCAAACGATGCTGTTTCACAGTTGATAGGCCTCTAAATTCTTTGGCTTCAATGCTGATCTGCAAGAATTAAATGAATGAAACTTTTTATTTAGCTGCAATACACGAGATATAAGCTACTTCAATGACAAACTATACAATAAAATAAGAAAACAATACAATCATTGAAAAATGTTTACTAAGTGCACAACTATACTATGTCTCACTGCTGCAGCCAAATATTATGTCAGGCCCGACTGACGAGCTTGACAGTTTTTCAATTCAGTTTTTAATATTGAACAAATCGGAAATACTTTTGTTAAGATAAGTGATCTAAGGTCAGTAGGTATATTTTATTAGATCTATTTAAGATTTGTTTTCGAACAAAAAAGTAATTGATATGACGAGTGGTCAAGCACTTGGCTATCTATCATAAAAAAAACTAAACTATGGTTTGATTTAAATTAATGTTCACCTCATACATGGCACCACATCCTCCCGATATATCTTCTATACTGATGTATGTGATGCCTGGAAGTGTTTTCTTCAATACACTCGATAACTTCTGCTCCTTCGATTGTCTGTTGTGTGCAAACGCACTCCCTCCGCTACCGGCCGCCCCGCCATCGGTCGCTCCAGCCACAGCTCGTGACTATATCAACATCACACATACATTAATTAATAAGTAAGTAACTTTGATTAGGTATCGTCAACTCCTGTGGGTGAACCACGAACCCACAGGAGTTTACTCACCAGTTTGTTTCTGACTGGTTCAAGAGCCCGTATGAACTGTCGAAACATTTTATTGCAATTTAATTTAATTTTCAAAGAAACTACTGTTCTTTGATGTATCCCTTACAGTTTTCGAAATCTTGAATTGGATAAAGCATACTAAAAACAAAAAGTTTTAACTTTTACACTTTACATAACCTCCCTTGCAGTTCACACACACCGCTGATTGACATTAATGACATTTACTTACAAACAGTGTTGCCAGATCCGATCAGGACTTTTGCCCCCGCAGGTTGTTAAAATTGCCCTTTCCGACACAAAATCGCCCTTATTCTTTAAAACAACGATTGACATCCTTTCAATGCCAGTTTTAGCAATTATCACTACCAGCGCCCTGGGCGACATTTCTACGGGGCGCCCCCTATCTGCGATTCCAATATTTTCAATTTTGCCTGTTAGTCAAAAACAGCTGCGCGATTTTTAATTAATTTCACCTAATTATCTTGCAATTTTGCTTGTATAAACAAGTACTATATAAAGTAAAAACACGGTTACGCAGCGCGATTTTTAGTCAGTTTCATCTACTAATCTTCTAATTTAGCTTAATACAGAAGAAAACGGCCGCGCAGCGCAATTATTTAGTCAGTTTTACCTACTAACCTTGTAATCTTGCCTGTATTGTATATAGTAAAAAAAAAGGCTGCGCAGCGCGATTTTTAGACAGTTCCATTTGCTAATCTTCTAATTTTGCTTATTTTTTGATTATGTGTTGCCACCATAACCTGCGGCGTCCGCGCCCCTTTATATCCGGCGCCCCGGGTGGTCGCCCGTGCTCCCCCCCCCCCTAACGCCAGTACTGCATCCTTTGTACCTAGAACAATCGTAATTTTTCGAAAGCTTCCGCCCTTTAGCCACATAAACGTCTGGGCGATTAATGGTGACCAAAAATTTTTGAACACAAAAAATAAAAAAATATATAGGAATAAATGTCAATGGATAGCCAAACTAAACTGAATTTTTTGTTTGGTATTCAGTGCCAAGTGTTTTTAAGTGGTCTCGGGTAAGCGAGTTCCGTATTTCCAAAATTGCCCATATTTTACCGGTTCCAAAAACTTGCCGCTGTTTTTGCCCCTTTTTCAAAAAATTCCTAAAATGGGGAGGAAAAGTGCAATTTTATCCCGATAGGTGGCGTCAGGTCTTTGGTACACGGCCGCCTCAAAGAAAGTGTCAAAACATATGGGAATCTCTTGGAGTATTGCACTTTTTAATTTTATACTGAGAAAATGCCGCATTGTTATGCCTGTAACTTGTAAAATATTGGAGTTCATCGATTTCCCAGTAACAAAAAAAAATAGTGGGCAAAAAAATATAAAAAAAAAAATGCTTTTCCCTCGATTTTCTCCTTTGCTGAGCCTGAGAAACATTATAAATCAAAAGGAATGTTTCATGAATTTGATGAAGCTTCGTCAAAATAAAACAACAATTGAATTATAACAGCTTTGTTCTTTAATATTTCAACCTCAGCAGTTTCTAACATATTTATAACTTGGATGAATTTGATAGGTATATCAAATATGGAATAAGCCCAATATTGGGGCCAAACAGAGAATTAATAAAATTTTATATGCCAGAGTCATTCAAGAAACTTAGAATAATAAAATAAATATGATAAAACGGTTCGTGTAATTTTGGATGGTACAGAAATTCCAGTACAGAAACCTGAAATTACTATTGCACAGAAGGCATCATCAGGCAACTATAAACACGGAAATTCACACTCAGTTGCTTTGTTAAAATTTAAATCATATGCTTCTAATCTGAAATAAAAAGATTACTTGTAAATCTTACACGAAATTTAAAGAAATGTAATGCTTTTTAGCAATTTTTTGTAAGTTGCTATAAACTTTCTTGCCTGTTGTTTTGGCTTTTCTTTTCCGTAATTCTTCTTTTATATGAGCTAAAGTTAGCATAGAATACATTGTTTGTCCACAAAACCGAAAAAAAATACAATCTAAGAAAGTAAAATCACGTAATACACAGTCAAGACAATATAAGCTCAAACTGACAATGGTTCCAAAGACTAAGGCGCCATCTGTAATTCACTTTGCCTTCGCCTCCCCATTAATTGCCCATGGGGCGTGGACAATTGCCCACGGTCTGGCAACACTGCTTACAAATTTTTGACATGAAGGTGCATTCCAGTAGACCAACCGCTAAGTCATCGGTCACCACAAGTTTTAAAGGTCGAAACAAATTATCGGACTCGGCTTATGGACGCGGCTTACTGCCACGGCTGATAAGTGTGCACCCTCTCATAACATCCTGCGTGCCAGATAGCTATCGGACGTCCGATGACGTCATATTAGTCTATGGTTACGTCCGCGACCTACTACATCGATAGTTTGCACACCTCAGATCAGCCGCGGCAGTAAACTACGTCCGATAATTTGTTTGGACCTTAACAGTGGATTGTAATTTTATTTTGTTTACCAATAAATTATTTTACATTTCATTATTAAAACACAATATAGAGAGATAGTATAGTTAAATTAGCAAAAAGATCGGAAGTAATTCGTGTAGTTGTAATTTTTGTGGAATCATTAGAATTAGAAGACATAAATATAAGTTTCCTCCGAGTTTGCACCATTCCTGCTATTTACGGAACATCGTTTAATGTTAGGTATTAAAATTCAAGAGCCAATATTTTTTTAAATATAATACCTACAATAACAGTTTCTTTCCATGTTTTGTTACAATTTTAATTACCTATCATTGCATACCTAGCTTGCTTAAATCCGATAAAAAGTTACCGAGATAATTGACAAAATCTAAACCTAGGAGCACCACCCTTGTGACGTCATAGGTACTTTTTTCATTACTTTAGCGAGTGACAAAAAGTGATTTGATGATCAGTAACGTAACAGTGGGCAACGTGAAAGTAGTGGAACAAGTACCTACGACGTCACAAAGGTGGAGCCTCCTATGTTTAGATTTTGTCAATTATCTCGGTAACTTTTTATCTGATTTAAGCAAGCTAGGTATGCAATGATAGGTAATTAAAATAAAATTGTAACAAAACATGGAAAGAAACTGTTATTGTAGGTATTATATTTAAAAAAATACTGTCTCTTTAATTTTAATACCTAACATTAAACGATGTTCCGTACATACCGGGGGGGTAATTACGTAACTTTGTTGCAATCAACTCTGACAGAAATCGCAGTTACATCGCTGCTTTAGTAAGAACCAATGTGACAACTATCTTAACTAAAGCAGCAATGCAACCGCGCTTTCAATCGATTTCAATCGAGAATTGTTAGCAACAGCTTTACGTAATCAAGGTACAGGAATGGTGCAAACTCGGAGGAAACTTATTAGCGTATAGTTGGCAGACTCACCATGGAATTAGAAGGTTTTGACTAGGTCAAAAAATTGTTAATAAATAGTGATAAATAGTGAACTATAGCATATAAATAGTGATACTATGATTCAAAAGATATTTGAGTATCTTGGTGAGGCTGCAAACTTGACGTCAAGTTGGCAGACACCTTAAGAAATACAGTTCGTATCAATATGATTTATATGCCAAAAAATTGTTAGAAAATAGTGAATCGTATACGCAAAATTTCAATAACATTGCTTCAATACAAGCCGAGATATTACGGTCTCTAAGTGGGCTGCTAACTTGACGTTTCAGGCAATAGCGATTCCAGAGAAACGGGTACAAGTTTTAAACAAATAAATATATCAAAAAATTGTTAGTGAAATTGTGATTCCTACGATATAAATAAAACAAGAATTCTTCATTGCTATTTTCTAAAAATCGAATGTTAACTTTTACATATAATACTCTGAATAGGCTGTCGATCAATATTGAACTTTGCTCCACAGTAATAAGGTTCAAACTTCATTGCAATCATGAGGTGAGTACTATCAAGCAAAAAAGTGAGATTTATATTTTTAGCCATATCCTCTAATTATTATTACACTTGTTTTATTAGTTAAATGTTGGTATCAGACAATAACGATATTCATTAATAACAATAATATTCATAACAATAGCGCCATCTCTCGGAAAAGATTGTCAATTTCTCAGTTATAATTTAACGTTAGGTGCCTATTTATATATTAGGTATTATTTTACTTAATTATTTTTGAAATTCAAAAAGGCAAATCATAGCGTGCCAACCTTTACACTTTTAGTCGTTGCGTCAACTGTCTATTTTTACGAACGGTGGCTTTTGCGCCAACAATAAAGGCGATGATCGTCTGTATAAAGACTAGTAGGCTGTTGCTGTGGTCAATACCTTACTCTTAATTCAATATTAATAATTCAGGAGAAACTATTAATATTTTCTACTTATATTACTTCTTACCTACTCACATACCAACTGATACTTATTTTACTATAAATCTCACCAAATAATAATAATAATAATAATATTTTTATTCTACCTAATACATAAATAGGTACCTAACGTTAAAATTTATAACTGAGAAATTGACAATCTTTTCCGAGAGATGGCGCTATTGCTATGATTGTTATTAATAAATATCGTTATTGTTTGATACCAACACTTAATTAATAAAACAAGTGTAATAATAATTGGAGGACATGGCTAAAAATATAAATCTCACTTTTTTGCTGGATAGTACTCACCTCACGATTGCAATAAAGTTTGAACCTTATTTCTGTGGAGCAAAGCTCAATATTGATCGACAGCCAATTCAGAGTATTATATGTAAAAGTTAACATTCGATTTTTAGAAAATAGCAATGAAGAATTCTTGTTTTATTTATATCGTAGGAATCACAATTTCACTAACAATTTTTTGATATATTTATTTGTTTAAAACTTGTACCCGTTTCTCTGGAATCGCTATTGCCTGAAACGTCAAGTTAGCAGCCCACTTAGAGACCGTAATATCTCGGCTTGTATTGAAGCAATGTTATTGAAAATTTGCGTATACGATTCACTATTTTCTAACAATTTTTTGGCATATAAATCATATTGATACGAACTGTATTTCTTAAGGTGTCTGCCAACTTGACGTCAAGTTTGCAGCCTCACCAAGATACTCAAATATCTTTTGAATCATAGTATCACTATTTATATGCTATAGTTCACTATTTATCACTATTTATTAACAATTTTTTGACTTAGTCAAAACCTTCTAATTCCATGGTGAGTCTGCCAACTATACGCTAATGGAAACTTATATTCATGTCTTCTAATGATTCCATAAAAAAATACAACTACACGAATTTACTTCCGATCTTTTTACTAATTTGACTATACTATTGAGCGTTGTTTGTTACTTGAGTCACAAAGTAAGTAGTGGCAGCGCTCCGCCAGACAGAGAGCCCACTCAGGAACAAAGCGCCATTTCGCACGCACATATTGACATTACCAGTTTACAGTGATTCTCAGGCAGTTTCAAACAGTGCTAAGTCGTGACTGTCTCGAGCGCTAGTGCGGGCGTTTGTCACGTATTTACTTACGTAAGTTACTACTTACGTATTTGCAGCGAATTTGTAGTCAAGTTTGTGTTAACAAAATGAAAAATCGTTGTTATTATGCTTACAGTGTGTTTGGTTGCTTAAACATAACAAAAAAACAGTGCTTAGCTTAGGTACTCGTTCTTCAAATTTCCAAACGATATAGAAAGGTAAGTAGGTAAGTAAAACTTGGTTTTCTTGAGTTTGTAGGCATCGGTAGGAACTTTTTGGAACTAGCTTGTAAGTAACGACCAATCATTAATTTCATAAAGTACCTAGGTACCAACATATTCAAACAACAAGTACTTAGCAGCAGAAATGGGCTTTTGTCTTTCTTTAACTTATCGTTCGCTGGAAAAGCACAAAGTAGGTACTTACCTACGTAACGGTGCGGCGGCAAGTGGTAATGGTAACTATAACTACGTACCTACCTACTTTGTGTAAAACGCCAGTGTTTAGGTACCTACAGTCTAAGTATTTCTCTTTGTCGGCGTGCGGGCGCGGCGGTGTCAAATACTAATACTAGGTACTTACATTTAAAGACATCAGTCATTAAATAATGGGGAATGTCCGAAAAAAATCAAATTGGCTGAATATTTTTCTATAGGTAGGAATAAGGTCCCTTAGTAATAGAAAAAAGTTTCAGAATTTTCGGTTGGGTAAAAAAGTTTTTAAAAATCAAAGTCTCTTCGACTTCACAAATGTATAAAAGTAACAGCAGAATGGAGATTATACCTTTGCCGCTAACTGCCACAAAGACAACACGTATTAAAAAAAAAAGTTTTGACATTTTGTCTTGAAACTTTTTTTTTAATACCATGTTGTGGTTGTGGCATGTGTTGGCAAAGGTACAATCTCCATTCTGCTGTTACTTTCATACATTTGTTAAGTCGAAGAGACTTTGATTTTTTGAAATTTTTTCACGAAACCGAAAATTTTGAAAATTTATTCTATTACTAAGGGACCTTATTCCTACCTATAGAAAAATATTCAGCCAATTTGATTTTTTTCGGACATTCCCCATTATTTAAATCCCAAATAATATTTTACTTGCAGTACCTAACTAAAGTTTTTTAACACACGCAAGGCAGGGTGCCAGCTAAGTTCGGGACCCTGGAAAACGTCTCCCATCAGAGTAGGTACTCGTCCAGACGAATCAAACGAGCCCAAACTCGATGAGTTTGTATGGTTTTATTACAGAATTCCTGGGGCCTTTTTGTCTCCATCATCAGACCCTGGAAACCATCTGCCATCAGAGTACTAGTTAAGACAAATCAAACGAGCCCAAACTCAATGGGGTTGCATGGTTTCAATACCGATTTCATTTGGCCTTCTTCCGGCTTCATTATCAGACCCTTGACCTCGTCTCCCATCAGAGTACTTGTCAAGACGATTCTAACGAGCCCAATCTCGATAGGGTTGTATGGTTTTATTTCAGAGTTGCTGTGGCTTTCTTCCGGTTCCATGATGATGTTCTCGACCGATTTCGGCCACAGCGACCGCATCATTCATTGTATAGGGCTACGATGAATGGCCCTATCGTGCGCTCTCATGTGGCTGGTGTAGCCAATTTTATTGCTGAATACACGCGCACATATAGTACAAGTTAAGACTCCGTTAACAATGTTGTACGAGATGGCTGTTGGTGGTTTAGCCTTCAATTTGTCCCGCTTGGCATCGAGGTCTGCCCTTCTCTCTTCCTCGAAGTCTTGCACCTTCGAATGCACTAAGCGTCTCCATTCCGGGCGATTCTGAGCACATGCTTCCCAGTTCGAAGGTTCAATTTGGCAACACTTCATATGGCGTTTTAATACGTCCTTATATCTGAGGAACTGGCCACCCTGTTTGCGTTTGCCTTTTTGTAACTCAGAATAAAATATTTGTTGAGCCATTCTTTCCTCTGACATCCTGGAAACATGCCCACACCACCGCAGTTGACGCCTCATAAGGTAAGTCTCTACCCCGCAGACATTCGCCCGTCGTAGAACTTCCGTGTTCCTGATACGGTCTGACCATTTAATGTTCATTATGTTGCGTAGGCACTTAAGATGAAACCTATCTAGAGTTCGAATATGCCTGCGGTAGAGTGTCCACGTCTCTGCAGAGTACAGGAGGTTTGGGAGTACAATTGCCATGTACACAGATATTTTGGTTGGTAGTTTGATATCGTGTGAGCAGAATACCTTGGATCTTAATTTTCCAAAAAGCCTGTGATTTATCTCGGCATCAAGGTCGTACTGTGATGATACTGTACTTCCCAGATATTTGAACTTGTCCACCTGTTTCAAAGTAGTCTCACCAAGACGCACTTGGGGTGGTTCATTGGCTTCTGATAATTCCATTGCCATTACCTCGGTCTTGTTCACGCTTATTTTGAGACCGAATTTACGGCAGGAGTCAGCAAAAGCGGTCATGAGGTGTTGGAGTTCATTAGGGTATTCTGCTACGAAACACAAGTCGTCGGCATACATTATCTCTGTGATCAGAGCGTGCGATACTTTCGAGGTCGCTCTCAGTCTAGCCAAATTAAATATGCTGCCATCGGTGCGGAACCGTATTTGAATGCCAGCAGAAGCTTGTTGCAATGTGTCTTTAACTGCTACTGCAAAATACAAGGCAAAGAGTGTAGGTGCGAGAACACACCCCTGTTTTACACCGCAGGTGACTGGAAAATAATCCGACTCTTCACCGTTGCTAGTCACACAGCATGTCATATTGTCGTGCAGGAGTCTAATCACGCGCACAAACTTTTCAGAGCATCCTAATTTCCTAAGCACCAGCCAGAGGGCTTCGCGTGGAATGCTATCAAAAGCAGATCAGGGGCCCTATTTTTGAATCGCTCGGCTGGCGTTGTCGCGACGATCGCGAGCCTATACATATAGTGTGGAACCGCCCTAAGTAGACACTATGGTATGCTCATTATAGTCTGTGGTCTATGGTTGTTGTAACATAGCCTGGATTTGTAGTAAAGTGATCGCCGCCATTTTATATGGCGTCGGCAGTCAACAATGGACAACGCGGTGTTTTCACGTTGAGGACGGCGTCAAGCTGGTGCAACAATATGAGAGCTAAGTGCCTTGGTTTGATTCCTTAATATGTAATTGTCGCGAGACTAGTTGAGCTAAGTATACCCAGCTATTTGTACAACCATATAATGATGGTGAGGGTCACGGAGAATGCGGGCTTCGACGCTTGGGCTGCCGACCGACGCCATGGCCTGGTTTGTATAGCGGCGCCGCTTCTACTTAGCATGCTATGTGATAAGAATACGATCGTTGGCCATATGATATAAGATGTTGGGCACTCAAAGCTCTACGTAGAGTGTACGAGGGAATTGGCTTCCCCTCGGGGGGGGACGACAGGACGTAGGAGTCCTGACGTCCCCCTCGCGGGACACTATAAGACGCTGTCCTGCTAGCCCCCCTGATAGCCCTCTGGCGGGTCACTGTACTGTTCGAGGGAATTGGCTTCCCCTCGGGGGGGGACGACAGGACGTAGGAGTCCTGACGTCCCCCTCGCGGGACACTACAAGACGCTGTCCTGCTAGCCCCCCTGATAGCCCCCTGGCGGGTCACTTCAAGTCGCTGACCCGCACTCCGCCCAGGGGTCCATAGTAGACACCCTCGTTTCGTTCGTAATCACGGAGAGTCAGACGGATTTAGCGTATGATTGTGTTGTTATATATAATCTTAGCTCAAACAGATTCGGTGATGGTAAGGCACGGCGAACTGATCACTCGTCGTGTCGTGCTATTGACTGAACATCCGCGTGTCTATGTAATACTAAGGCACTTAAGTGATTCCAGTTAGAATCAACCAAAACCTATTTCTACAGATGGTGTAAGCGAAGCAGTTGAGATCCGCGTACGTTGGAGCCTGGCGTCAATCGGGCGTGTGACGGAAAGGGCTACGTGTCCACGCGGAATTACGTCTCTCCAGATTAAGGTACGAGCCATAAACGTTACGCAATATTCTCATCATGATGTCGTGGTACCGACCCGATTCAGTTTCCCCCAATTCACATTTATGCACGGTAATCGCCACGACAAATGGTGGAGCAATGGCTGGAATTATCCCGTGGCCGCCGAGTTTGGTGGTTTCCATGGAACCCAAAAATAAGATTTACAAAGATGAGAGTATTGCGAGTTGTACCTATTACATTGTGGCTCGTGTTGACATCTGGTTATTCAGTAGCGAAACTTCATTTAAATCCTTTACGTTGTTTTTCAAAGTAAAGTATCGTTTACGTGTTATTTCATGTAACATAAATGAGAGACGTAATTTTTTCGTTAAGAATTGATTTACGATTTAAGTGATTACGTGTGCGCCTAAAGCGAATTTTATTAAAAGGATGTGAATATGATTTAAATTGTGTTAGTGAACCGGAAACGCGAGGAAACTACGTTCACAGTGAGATTTGCAAGTTGGCAGAATATAGTGTTGCCAGACGGCGGAGCTTCACTACCACATTGGGAGTTTCCAATCACCTGTCAAGAAGAATGGAAAGTTCATCGATGGTCATCCGATACAGAATAAAGATATCTTACTTATGATATTTTTCGAAAATATATTATTTAATTTACTTGTTATCAATAAAAAATAAATCACAAGAAATGAAGTATGAATTTTTCCTCCTCCGCCTAAGAAAAAGAATTAACGTATTCACAATACTGTATTGTACCATATTTGAACAAATAAAGGTTTTATGGAAATTTTACTCTTTAATTCACCTTAAATCTGTTCTACCTGTATTACCTGCATTTATTTACTTAATAATTTGTTGTATTTGTCTGTCAATTGACAGCTTGGACTAAAAATAAAATTCCATTTCGTTTGCATATTTCATAATGATATTTTATCTGAAAATTTTAAACTTAGTCGGAAGGGAGACCGAGTTTCGGCCTTTTTACGACACCGTTGTGCAAAAAGTATTCGACTTAAAAACCTTTACTAAAAAAAACGGGAGACTGTGTGACATGCTGTGCTTATACTGTGCGGAAATTTTGCCTCGGTACGGTCAACGGCACGCTGGGCTTCTGCGACAGCGTAATGATATTCAATCAATTTTATACCTAAAGGCAAAGCCACTAAGGTCCCAAATAAATTACAGATTTGACAATTGTATAATCTTATGTGCTGCTCACTGTACATTCTTGAGTGAAGTTGAACTAGATCGGTCTGTTGTCAATTTATTAACATTGTGTAAGAAATGGTTATGATTTTTCAAAAAAAATGATGACACGATACGTATGCATAAAATATTATTAGTATCGATTTGTCATCGAGTTATACTTACTTGCACTCTTTATTTTTATCTATGAGTCGTAATTTGTAATGATCAGACACAACTTATTCATTTGATAATTAACAGTTAACCAAATGACAGCTTAGGACAGACTAAAGTCAAAATCTCAACGTTTTGTTTTCTTGATTTCAAATAGAAACGGCAGAACCGTAATGAGTATCATATGGACAAAGCCATGCATTTAAATCGATATCTCTGTTCTGGAAATTTAAATTTAATTGAGTCACAAGACCAAGTCTTCACCTTTTAGTAGTGTATTTGTGTCAAAAAATACTTGGATTAGATCAATATTTCCTACATACCGCAGAAATAAACAAAACTTGATTTATGTGCCAAATATGAATATTTATCTATTTTATAATATAAAATTAGTTAGCCATGACATTTTCTACGAGAAAATTAAATGTATCAATCATATCGTAAGAATACGATTTCAATCGAGAATTTAGGTAAATATGAGCAAACCTCATTGTTTGGTATGGTAACACTTGTTCGGTGTCGAACGGAAATTCATTAGAGTGAAGTTGACGCAAGTCGATTATGGCATACAAAAACAGTGTTAATCAGGTGTACCACCACCACAGAGTTGAGTCAATGAATCGAGTCAACGAATCGATGATCCGATTTGACTAATGAATAGCAGTCGATGTGAATCGACTCGGTTATCGATTCTTAATAATAATGATTGATGGCGAATTGTTTGCATTATAAATCGATACTGATTACTGATTTCTGATAACGATTTTCAAACTATTTATTCTTGAACTCATACGAGAATATCGTAAGGTATTTCTGATAAAGGAACTGAGACAACTAGTTAAAACAAATCGATTTTACAGATCGTTCGAATGTCCGAAGGTATAGATCAGCTGTTATGTGAAATTGTTTTCTATTTGTAAACTTATTAAACGTTATGGCATTGTAATAAGGTATGGTTAGGGGTCTCAGATAGAAACGTTTGGTGACAATAACGTATCTCTGTGATAAAGGTTCTACCTCAGACCAATACATACCTGTAGGTCTATCGGCTTAGAACAGAGCAGTTGATAAGAACTGTGATTTGACGGACGTGTGTGATGCATTGTTTCATGTGAATGTGAACATGAATAAAACTTGCCAGGGAAATGGCAATGTGTTGCGATTGCAAATGTGACCGAAGAGTTTATGATGGCAATGAGATTTAGCCATGATTTAACCTATAGTTTTAGGGTATCTATTGCAGCGAAACATTGTTTCAAAGACGAAATATTATGATCCATCACTAAGACATCCATCACTAATTTCTAGACAGACTTATTTAATAGGAATAAGTAAATATTTGAAAAGTATGAAGCTATTGACGAGACGAGTTCAATTTATATAATATAAAACTATAAAAGCATTGTTTTCATACAGTTTTCGTAATTGTTTGCGATCGAATGGGAATTCTGACTTGAATCGACCAGTTAGTTTGAGTCGTGGTCTGATTCAATTAAAAAAGAGAACATCTATTTCTGACCTGTCAAAATGTAAATCGGTTGTAGTGTATGCGTACAGGTAATGGAGCTCATTAAATTGCAATTGTATTATTACTTATAAATCACTATCTGAGATAAAGTCAGCAACGCAGAAATAGAGAGGATTCGTAATAAATATTGTCAACGATCGGTTTTCAAAGGGCAGTTTAAGAAAAAAGGGTAGTTCATAAAATAGAACTAGGTGTCGTTGTACTTAGTAGGTAGCTTTTTATGAAAATTATGAAATGTAATTACTTTTTTACTATACGTTTGCTGAGTATGTGGTTTCTTGCTTTGTGCGTTGATTGTCCAATGGCGTGTTACGAAAACTTTTCTATGACCAATATGACCATTAGTGGGAAAAAATATTTAAAAATCGACTTAGTTTAAGTAACGCCATCTGTCGACATAAAATTATACTAAAATTCTCTGCTGTCAGAAAACCGCTCATTAGTATAAACCAGAACATATTGATTTTATTATTTAATGTTTTTAAACAATCAAATTGAAATTCAACAAATACCAATGTTCAATGGTCATAATAAGTAGTCAAATATAATGCGACACGTTGTCAAACTCATGGAAACATAAGTTAGTCCATCTATGAATCGAGTTATTCGAATAGATTATAATACTGGTCGTCACTAACGACTACGCTACACAGCCCTAATTATCTCTTGTTGACATTTTTTATAGAAAGTTTTTGGTCAAGTTGAGAATTTATTTTATGTGAAAGGTGAATTAAAACTTCCGTGAAAGGTGATAATTACCAACGAGTGAGTTTTCTGATTTAGATATTTACTTGTATTTTGCACGATTGTTGTCTCAAAACGTTAGTTCACATAAGTAAACTAGTAAACAAACTCTTCTACGTCTCCTATAGTTTGTTGTTTTAAACTAACTAAATTAGTAATTAATAAATGAGTGGATCAGTAACTACGTTAAACATGATGACATGATAATGTTTCAATAATTAGTAAACGTAAAAAATCATGTATAAGTGAACGAATAGGTAACCTATCTATCAGTGTTATATGGAAGGTGAAAACTTTATAAACTCAATCGTTTTAGTATTGAAGGAGTAAACTTGGATTAATTCCAGGCTTAGATCTATAATTTTAATCTCATAAAGATGTAACATAGTTACATGAGAACGTTATACTGACTTAAAGGACGAAGACAGTTCTTGGTTGCAAAGCAAAGCTGATTAAATGGATAAGTACTTGGTAACAAGACTGAGTGAGAGTTTGATTAATTCTCAGTACAACTTAAATATAACAATTTAAGTAATTCGAGCAAATCAATGCACAAGCCCGTTTAAGTTAACGTACTGTTTCTGTAATTATTGACCACTTATAACCGGTAATGTTATACCAAACGATTGATTCACTAGAAAGCGATAGTTTTAATTTATCTTGAAATAAGTGTACTTGTGACAATAATAAGTTATACATAGGTACTTGCAATTTATTCTATTTGAGCATATCGACAATAGAAAATTAGGTAAAAATTTAGACATGATTGTTCTAAAAGAAATACTATTGAGTAGATGCAAACTTTAATCCTTTACTAGTGGGTTCAGATACATAAAGATTTATCATAGTATGAGAAGATCTGGTGACTACCTAATGATTATGGTACTTTTATTTCATTTTCTCCAACTATAGTGACGTACACAAATGAACATGTCCATCTTATGTTCCATATATAATATGACAAACAGTGTAATGTAATGATACATTTAGTTAGATCATTGTTCCATATAGAAAATTTACTAGTAAGTTATCAACAAAGCGAAAGTCCTATCCGATAGCGCTAGAGGTTCATGTAACAATAAAGAGGATAATGTGAAATCGTTAGTCGAGACTACTAAGTATAAACTGACATCTTTGCTGAGACTGATTGTTGTTGATTTCTAAATCGTTGCATTCTTGAATCTGATCCAGACCTGATGACATTTCTGATTTCACCACATGCGGAGAAATGGTGGCAGCATTAAATACTAGATTAAAATGTTTAACACTCAATACGTAGTGCCAAACGGGATGGACGATACGTCATGAACATCTAATGACAAGTTGAACATTCGATTAATGAGGAAATATGGAAAATTATTATGAAACAGAAAACAAGGAGAATGTAAGTTTTCTGTCAAGGAAACCATATAAGTGAAGGGTGTGACTCGTCAGCACCATGTATAGGAAAGACATACTAAAATAAGAAAATAAACACTTTATTGCTTTAGGAGCAAACGTTTAGTAAATGAATGTTTTTCCATATAATTATGCCAGACTTGTAGCAACAAAGGATTACATAAAGATAAGGTAAACACAGTAAGAAATCTGAAAAGTTCAATTAGATTTGGAAGTTAATGTGATTTAATAGAATAGGCACCTATCAAATTAAATTGAAACTGAGGTGTATGTTACTTAGTAGTAGAAGTAACCGAACTCAATTCTCTGACCAAATATTTTAATAAACTTTTGAATCTATACAATACAAATTCGTAGTTTGTAAATGATTTAGACAAAAGAAAATTGATGTTCCTAACAATTTCACTTAAATATTGATAAGAAATCTTCATTACAATAATCTTAATAATTGGGAACTGTTAAATTGTTTATACCACCCATTCCAGACTTTTAACTGACAACTTCGATCAGATAACTGTCAGGTAGAGCTAGGGTTGCCAACTTTTACATCAAATCAGGTGTCTAGTGGCAAACTCAGAAAGGTCCAGTAAACATAATTTTGGGTGATTAATTAAAAACGTATAGCTTTGTGAAATATTAAAAACCAACTATAGTGATGTGTTTCAGTGTTTCCATATTTAAAATTGTAATCATATTAAATAGGTATTTCATATTTTTGTAAAATAATACTTGTCAAAATAAGCTTTGTGTAAAATAGTAAATGATGAAAAGAAATAAATAAATAAAAAATGTAGGTTGACCCTCAGTATAGTAGGATACTGTATTGTATAGTAGGGTTGGCAACGCTACGTAGAGCGGACACAAGAGGCTTGTAAGCTTTATCGGAAATACTAATGATATTTGCAAACATAAATATATTATTACCAAATAAAGTGCAATATGATTATTGGCAACAAAGTACTTATAGTAGCAAGTTATAGGTTACACTATTTACACGAATTTTATATATTCGGGTTAATTCCATTAAGCAATGTTTTCCAATTGATTGTAAGCGTACCCCAGGGGTACGTACGGCATTTCCATCTACCTTCATACAATTGATTTTATTATCATTCTTGCAAATAAATTGAGAGTATGCAAGTTTGAGATCTTTCTTGGAAGGGTACATCGAGAGAGAAAAATAATAATATTGGTAACCACTGTCATAAGATTTAATTGTTTTTGCACTAATGAATAATTTTATTGAAGCCTCTAGTTAAACAGTTTGTCGAACTGAACTTTCTCTTGCAAAGTTAACTAAGATATAATGTCTGACAATACCTTTTTAGGGGGGAGGCTCTGACAGAGTCTATTGAAGAGAAGGTCTAAAGTAAATGGTTTACATTCAAGTTTGCGCCATAGTTTGGTAGTTTCGATGAATGGATAAAATAATTGCTATAATACTGGAGTGGAGTAAAAAAAAATTAAAAAGAAATATGAGAGGCTCAAAGTACAGCTAGATAATCTGGAATTTCAATAGAGATCAAACTCAATTTTGTATTAGAATCCCAGTTTGGATTGCTTTGATAGCTAACCTTCGATAAAGACAGAGTTATCTGATAAAAGCACTCAATTAAACAAAGCATAGATACATAGTGTTGCTCTTATTTAGTATGCAGTTGCTTATTGTTAACTTACTTGCTAATAAAATAGTTAGCGCCAGTTTTCACTACTTTATAGTTCCTAAAGTAAAATTGATAATCATATAAAATTGTAACAGTTGCCTATGAGATGGAAGCGGTGATAGATTCACGAACCTCAACAATAGTGAATAAAGAGTTGAGCTTTATTCTGAAATTATTATTCGAAAGATTATTATGTCTTACATTAGAAATGTCAAATGAAGAAAGGTTGTTAACATATACTGCAACGAAAACAAATTTGGTTTAAAACCATAGA
The DNA here is from genome assembly GCA_928269145.1 of Agriphila tristella. Lineage (NCBI taxonomy): Eukaryota > Metazoa > Arthropoda > Insecta > Lepidoptera > Crambidae > Agriphila > Agriphila tristella. The sequence continues at coordinate 25,011,178 of OV743444.1, forward strand.
GAGATCGTGCCACATATCTAAAGGATCCAAAGTGAGATATTTACAAAAATAGATATAGTATATTAATTTACAATTAGTATTGCTTAACCTGTGAGAAAGGCATAATAACCCACAAACCGCCATATGTAATATTGTGATTGAAATCTGAAAGAAGGTCAAATAGTGTGGATTAGAGAGATACAGAATTGCAGACAAAGGGTATTCATATCTTTGTTGAGAGATTCTCATAGATCAGTTAGTGTAGTTCAAACTTAAAGAAGAGATACCTTTGAAAAATCTGTATGTTGAAAAGGAAACAAAATCAGTTGAAGTACAGCTGTTGTTTACAAATAAAATTTTAGAACTAGTGATCAGATGAGTAGAGTACTTTCGGAACAATCCTAACAGTGAAGAAATAATCTAAAGATATGTTCACATGAGACGGTGCATCTGGTGAAGGTCAATCAGAGCAAAACAAATCCAAACTATTACAGTGGTCTGAGTCTTTGGATTAATAAGAGTGGACACTCTAGACACGCAATTTGATAACGAACTCACTTTAAATTTTCTGGCGGGAGTGTCGCGACGATCGCGAGCCTATACATATAGTGTGGAACCGCCCTAAGTAGACACTATGGTATGCTCATTATAGTCTGTGGTCTATGGTTGTTGTAACATAGCCTGGATTTGTAGTAAAGTGATCGCCGCCATTTTATATGGCGTCGGCAGTCAACAATGGACAACGCGGTGTTTTCACGTTGAGGACGGCGTCAAGCTGGTGCAACAATATGAGAGCTAAGTGCCTTGGTTTGATTCCTTAATATGTAATTGTCGCGAGACTAGTTGAGCTAAGTATACCCAGCTATTTGTACAACCATATAATGATGGTGAGGGTCACGGAGAATGCGGGCTTCGACGCTTGGGCTGCCGACCGACGCCATGGCCTGGTTTGTATAGCGGCGCCGCTTCTACTTAGCATGCTATGTGATAAGAATACGATCGTTGGCCATATGATATAAGATGTTGGGCACTCAAAGCTCTACGTAGAGTGTACGAGGGAATTGGCTTCCCCTCGGGGGGGGACGACAGGACGTAGGAGTCCTGACGTCCCCCTCGCGGGACACTATAAGACGCTGTCCTGCTAGCCCCCCTGATAGCCCTCTGGCGGGTCACTGTACTGTTCGAGGGAATTGGCTTCCCCTCGGGGGGGGACGACAGGACGTAGGAGTCCTGACGTCCCCCTCGCGGGACACTACAAGACGCTGTCCTGCTAGCCCCCCTGATAGCCCCCTGGCGGGTCACTTCAAGTCGCTGACCCGCACTCCGCCCAGGGGTCCATAGTAGACACCCTCGTTTCGTTCGTAATCACGGAGAGTCAGACGGATTTAGCGTATGATTGTGTTGTTATATATAATCTTAGCTCAAACAGATTCGGTGATGGTAAGGCACGGCGAACTGATCACTCGTCGTGTCGTGCTATTGACTGAACATCCGCGTGTCTATGTAATACTAAGGCACTTAAGTGATTCCAGTTAGAATCAACCAAAACCTATTTCTACAGATGGTGTAAGCGAAGCAGTTGAGATCCGCGTACGTTGGAGCCTGGCGTCAATCGGGCGTGTGACGGAAAGGGCTACGTGTCCACGCGGAATTACGTCTCTCCAGATTAAGGTACGAGCCATAAACGTTACGCAATATTCTCATCATGATGTCGTGGTACCGACCCGATTCAGTTTCCCCCAATTCACATTTATGCACGGTAATCGCCACGACAGGCGTCGAGCGCTCGTTTCTACTGATTTTCGTTCGACATATGACTCTATTTCGAACGTTTGAGCCATATGTCGAACGAAAATCAGTAGAAACGAGCGCTCGACGCCAGTCGAGTGATTCAAAAATAGGGGCCCAGCTCAATGACACCATAATAGTGTATACTTTCCCAGTTCTGATCTTTGCACAAAATTTCAATTCTCTAGCTCATCGGGAATCGAGTATAAAATCTTTTGCTTTTGCGAACAAATAAATAAAGAAACAAACAAGAAAGCGAACTAATTAAAACGTGTTAAAAGAAACTTTCTTGTTTTAAAAATAGTGACGAATATTTCAATTATTTTACATTTTGAGATAACAAGGGCCTCCCTCACTCATTCAGAATCAATATAATAGCAACCCTAGTGAAGGTCCAAACAAATTATCGGACGCAGCTTACTGCCGCGGCTGATCTGAGGTGTGCAAACTATCGGATGTAGTAGGTCACGGACGTAACCATAGACTAATAAATATGACGTCATCGGACGTCCGATAGCTATCTGGAACGCAGGATGTTATTAGATTGTGCACACTTATCAGCCGCGGCAGTAAGCCGCGTCCATAAGCCGCGTCCGATAATTTGTTTGGACCTTGAGTCCGGCAACTTTAGGTAACAATTTTCGCGGAAGGCGGGAGTGGTCCTTCTGTAAATTCTATATTTTGTGCTTGAGTACTAAGCTAAACTTCTGTATAAGGTATCTCTATTTTGTGGTTATAGTTATAACTTATAATCCACTCTATGGCAAACGATGACCCAGTGATTAGCCTGCTGGAATGCATCCATTGAAGGTCCAAACAAATTATCGGACGCGGCTTATGGACGCGGCTTACTGCCGCGGCTGATAAGTGTGCACACTCTAATAACATCCTGCGTTCCAGATAGCTAGAGTCTGGCCAACACAGAACAAATATACTCAGGGGAGCTGGCCAACGAGTCATGTCACCTGAAACTAGCGGCAAATTTAAAATTTTGAAACTTTATTCACTCATAAAACTGCGAAATAGCAATTTAAGACTTTTATTATATTGTTTTAGCTTGGATTTTTATCAAGGTGTATGTACCTAAGATGAAATTGATATTTCGCAGTATTTTAAACGAATTAAGTTTCGAAATTTTAAATTTGCCACGCGTTTGAGATGACACGACTCGTTGGCCAGACTCTATCGGACGTCCGATGACGTCATATTAGTATATGGTTACGTCCGCGACCTACTACATCCGATAGTTTGCACACCTCAGATCAGCCGCGGCAGTAAAGGTCCAAACAAATTATCGGACGCGGCTTATGGACGCGGCTTGTTGCCGCGGCTGATAAGTGTGCACACTCTAATTACATCCTGCGTGCCAGATAGCTATCGGACGTCCGATGACGTCATATTAGTCTATGGTTACGTCCGCGACCTACTACATCCGATAGTTTGCACACCTCAGATCAGCCGCGGCAGTAAGCCGCGTCCGATAATTTGTTTGGACCGTAAGCCGCGTCCGATAATTTGTTTGGAACTTGACTTTGGGTGCATTTCCACAGACTAACCGCTGAGTCATCGGTTACCACAAATTTTAACCACGAAAAGTAATCACAACTTTCTGTCTGGTGCCACCCAGCGTTCTTCTAATGGCCGGTATACATTTTGATTAGTGATTGATTAGTGCGAGTGGCTCGTTTAGTGTTTAGCAAAAAACAATTACTTAACACTAATCAGAGACTGTCCGAACGTGTTTTTTGCTAAACACTAAACGAGCCACTCGTACTAATCACTAATCAAAATGTATACCGGCCATTAGTCTATGGTGTTAATGTCGCAGGCGTATTGTATATTTCGCCGTATTACATAGCAACTAGCTGTTTTAGAAAACGGCGCCGTATTGTAATGCGGCGGATTACAGATACGCCGTATTCTAAACGGCTGATCAAAAGTACGCCGCATTGAATAGAGCGCCTTGCGATTTTCAATACGGCTAGCCGTAATGTAAATGGGCGGTTCATAAGCCGCTTTTCCGTCAATTTTTAGTACTAATTATCAACACTCGCGGCGCTGCCTACCATAACAATAAAAATGGCGTCAAGTGCAGATATTGTATCGAAAATAAGTAAGAATTAAATGAAGAAAATGTGCCAAATGTGTACGGATAATTGTTTTAAGGACATTTTTGATGTGTAGTTAAATAGTTTCTACGCAGCTCAATTCAATGCGGAAGTGTGAAAAAGCCGTGGGTCAAAGAACGAGATTAAAACTGCTAAGGTGGCAATAGTTTCTGGTGTTGTGCGGAATCCTACGCAATATTATTGGTGTAAAAAAAATACAACGTAATAAGTGTAGCTAGTGAAGAATAAATAAACATATTTCGGAAGACTATTTGGGCAGTGCCCAAAGAACAATATGTTGATACATTACATACACAAAAAAAAAATACTTTTAAAAAGTTTTAAAATTATTTAAACCAAATAAATTTGCTAAATGTTCTAGTAAGTCTAACTAACATTACAATTTTACAAACAAGAACCAAACCGTTTTTGTAGCGTACCTACTTCTTTCATAGAATTTCCTTCCCTTCCTAACTATTTCTTTTCATTAAAACTAATGAAAAGAACACAATATCTTTCGTACTACTTACTAGGTGCTTTAGAAGTTACTTAAACCTACCCTTTTTCATAATTATTAAAATTAAATTATTTTCAATTAAGCACTGTTTTATATTGTTAGTGTGGTCACTCTACAATAGAACTTTGATACAAAATGGCTAAACGTGCTCCGCCGTATTGAACAACGTATCAGATTGTCAATCGGGCGTATCGTTGACTCGCCGTATTACAATACGGCGCCGTTTTCTAAAACAGCTAGTTGCTATGTAATACGGCTAAATATACAATACGCCTGCGACATTAACACCACGTGCCATTCGCGCCGTATTATATGTATGAACGTGTGATAAAATAAGTGCCATTTCTAATGTATACATTTACTATAAAAACCGATGTCATGGTGTAGAGATGGACAAAGGACCGAATTTGACCTGAGTGTGACAGCAGGGCTTAATTTAAACGCAGTTATCACCCATAGACTTTTTTTGGAATAAATAAAATCTTTGGAAATAAGAGATTTTTCGTCCTTTGAATATTTTTATGTATTGATTTAACAAATCAATAAAAATTAAAACTTTAAATAGTTTTTATAGCATACAATGTGGGTTTTTATTAAGTTTAAACCCAGTGGTTGGGTTTAAATCAGGTCTATTTTCCATTTCTAGTCATGTAGTTTTAACACGTGGTGTCAGAAAATTAATGTGTTGACACCCTTAGTTTTGATGATTAATTTTATTACTTCCAAGAAGCTTATACCTCCCTCAAATCGAAGATTGAAAAAAGGTCCTTACGGCTTATCAAACCAACGCAGCGTGCGGGGAGCCAGAAAGAAAAAGATAATGGATTGTTTCCAAATACACCACTGTTTATTATAAGATTCACAAAATGTAAATTACACGGAAACTCAGATTCAAAACGATTATAATTTAGCACAAAAAGCAAAACCTGCCTGTCGGGCTGACGGCCATAGAGAGAGAGAGAGAAGATAGTGTGAGAGAGACAGAAAACCTGTCAAATTAAAAAGTATGAAATTTTATGGCATTAGCACCTAGGCTTTTTGCCTCTCCAACAATTGCAACCTCTGTCTTTAGGCCCTCCGCTGCCTTGAGCGGGACACGCGCGCGGGGCGACATAGATTAGAGCTTACTCATGCACTGCGCAAGCATCTGTCCGTCAAAAACCAGCAATCTATATTCCCGCGCCGTGTACCCGCGGCGGGATCCCGCTTAAGGCAGCGGAGGGCCTTAGTGTTACAAAACGTGTTCGTTGTTCGTCGTTCGTTTGTTCGTGAGAAACGAAAACGTATTGTAAAACGAAAAGAAAGAGATAGCAATAAGCTGTAACGTCACTAAAGAGTCTTTTTCAATCTTCACTTACTTACTAGGCGTGCAACCTCCATTGTGGATATAAGCTTCTTGATTACTTCTCATGGTTAAAATCAAGAAGCTTATACCCACAATGGAGCTTGCACGCCTAGTATCATAGTGAAGATTGAAAAAAGACTCTTTAGTGCCGTCACGGCTTATTGCTATCTCTTTCTTTTCGTTTTACAATACGTTTTCGTTTCTGACAAACGAACGAACGACGAACACGTATTCTAACACTAAAGACAGAGGTTCCAATAAGCCGTCACGTCACTCAAGGACATTTTTTAATCTTCACTATGACACTGGCCGTGCAATCTCCATTGGAGGGAGTTCTAAGCTTCTTGGTTAAAATGTACTCTACGGCGATCGATGATTCAGCGATTAGACCGATAGAATGCACCTTGACAATTGACATTTAGTTATTTTGACGTGTCTTGTCAAAAACACGTGTTCTTGCTTTATTATAATTATAATTTAAGATATTTTGCTTAATTTCTTATCTATGTTGGTTTAATATTTAAGTGAAAATGCCGCCGTTTCGTGAAGGACTGTCTAAAAGAAAGATAAACGATGAAGAATCGACACCCACAAAGGAATCTTCGAAAGATGTACCTAAGCGATTTATTTAGTAAGCATGCTCATATTGTTTTGATTTGAAACAGATATATATTTCGTGTGTCTTTATAGGATAGCAATGATGTAGAAGACAGTGAAAACCTCATTCGTGGTGATTTGGACGATGAGAACGACGCTACAGATTCGGAGCATGAAGCCGGCAGTGACGGAGAGGCCGGCTCTGACAATGAGATCGAGGTTTGTTTACAACTATTTTTATTTGCAGCAATTCCAATAACCATTAGGTACTGATGTAATATATAATACTCTTAGAATAATAACACCTAGAAGCCGTGCCCTCATATGCAAAGTGAGGCAACTTATACTGAGCCAACATGGCTCAGTTCTCAGATTTATATCAATTATCATATTTTTGTTGAGGGAGGTTTCTAACCTATATGCTCTGCTCTATGGTACATTCGGAATTCAAGTGAGTTTGATTATGTCAATCTGCCTGCACATCTGTAGTTTGACGTATTCATTGTAAAGCCGTGGTATCGAAAGGTTGTCATAGAGTTATATTAGGAAAACTATATCGAAAGGTTGTCATAGAGTTATATTAGGAAAACTATCTGTTGAAGTGTGATAATGTGATATAAAGTGTGAGAATGCTTAATAAACGCCTGTACAAAAGTCTCCTGGTCTCATTGCCACAACCCTTCAGGTTATGGGCCACACGCTAGAGGTTGTGGCCCTATATGAAGGGTTGTGGCAATGAGACCAGGAGACTTTTATACAGGCGTTTATTAAGCATTCTCACACTTTATATCACATTATCACACTTCAACAGATAGTTTTCCTCATATAACTCTATGACAACCTTTCGATACCACGGCTTTACAATGAATACGTCAAACTACAGATGTGCAGGCAGATTGACATAATCAAATTCACTTGAATTCCGAATGTACCATAGAGCAGAGCATATAGGCTAGAAACCTCCCTCAACACACCCCCTCAATCTGCTGCACATGCTGACCATACTGACTAAAACAGTTTTCTACCTACCAGTACAACATCAGGATAAATTTCGAATCACCTGCCAAACTTATAGACTTCTTAAGTCCTACCAAGTTACATAAACCTTTAACCCAACCCAGGAACCTAACTTTAACCTAACTCAGACGACACATACAATAATCCAAACCAAAGACCTAACTAACTAAACATCAGACTAAACCACAAGAAATATCAAAATACACTTGGATATCAAAAACATTTCATTTTAAATGATGATTCATTTACTTTCTAATCCCACACCCCCTTAAATGAATCATTATTTAACGCACCCCCTTAACGAACACAAGCACCCCCTTAATTCTATATTCTATCTTCTAATAAACTTCTTCATTGTACGGGTCATCGTACATTGTAGCCGCTAATATATTGTGCAACGTAGCGACCTACTTCAATCACTTGCAATATTCAATTATTATAATTTTTCAGTACAATAAAGTAACTCCGTAGTATCGGTCGATCGTATCATTTCTAGTGCATTTTTGACATATTCCTGCATCATCATCCTGATACTACCTGACATCATCTGACATTACATTGATTGAGCACACCAGCCCAATCATTTGGTCCTTCGAGAATTAAATCTTTGGTGATTTTTGTGTCTCAGAGTGCGATTAGCGCATCGGCTTGGCTGGCCTCCCACAAGCGGGTCTCACCAGTTAAGTTGAGACGTGCGGTTACTAATCGTGTGACGAGTGCAAGATTGCCAGGGAGAACCAGACCGTCATCAGTCTATCGATTATTGACAGTTTTTGACAAGTGATATTGACATTTTCGTGACATTATATAAAAACAGTGACATTTTTGTGTGAATTCACGGATTGCAGTGATACACGCACTTTGGACTTTGGATTGCAGTGTAATTGACAGCATCGCAACAGCGGTAAGGTGACATCATCATTATCTGCAAGGTTTGATCTGCATTTTTTTTACATTTTCGTGTGATTTTTTTACACTTTTTGCAACGATGGAAGCCCTTCTTAATCGTCAGAAGGAGATTATCGAGTCCATCAAGAATATTCACAAGAATTTTAACAAGGATGCTTCCTCGAGAAAGACGGAAGAGTACCTTAAGAAACGAATACTTGCACTTGACAGTTTGTGGGGAGAATTTGACAGCAACAACGTGCAACTAGAATATTCTGAGTACGAAAAAACTCATGAATATTTTGCAAAAAACATCTTCCTTGATACAAAAAATCTCTATGACAGAATACGGTCTCTGCTTACAAACTTTTTTCCTGTCGCTGAAGATAATCCTATGGTCGTCCCTGCCAAGGACATTCAAGAGCCAGTAGTAAAACTAGCTATAGATGAGGTGAAGAGCGAGCAGAAATCAAATTTTCGTGCATTATTGCGACAAATAAACAATATTGACACTGACATAATTACCGAAAAATGGGAACTGGAGGATGAATTAAAAAGCTTGCAATTACGTTGGGCAAATATTGACAAATTACACTTGAAAATTGACACCCTTTCAGAAGGCAATGATAAGAAGTATGAAGAAGAATATTCAGCTCACGAAAAAAAGTACAGAGACATGAAACGGCTTTTAAATAAGAAAATTTTGTCTTCTATGCATTAGTTCGAGTCTACACCAAAATTAGAAGTTCCGCCGTTCTATGGTGACTATACCCAATGGCCCACGTTCCTAGATTTATACAAAAGCAGCATACATGACAATCCTTCCTTGACAAACGCACAGAAGATGCAGCATTTAAAAGGAAAGTTGAGAGGCGAAGCCCAACGTCTCATTCAGCATTTAAATGTATCCGCAGATAATTATGTAACAGCTTGGGAACTGTTATACCACCGCTATAATAATATTCAGTTATTATTTACTAAACACATTGAAGTATTCTTAAACCAACGCAACGTTGACAAGCAATCAGCATCTGAGCTGAAACGCCTGCATGACACTACAGTGGAGTGTATCCATGCTATCCACAATTTGGGTGTGGATACGTCTTCATGGGATCCCCTTATCGTTCATCTCCTGCTTAAAAAGTTGGATCCTGCGACCAGAAGCGATTACAAGGAGTCGCGCAAGTCACCGCGTGAACTTCCAGAGTTTGACGAGTTCATATCGTTTCTAGAAACCAAGTTTATAGCACTTGAGCCCATACAGAAAAAGGAGAAGGAAGATTGGTCGTCGTCAAAGCCGTCTACGTCATACAACACGAAAGATAAGGCTCCATACAATGGAAAAAGGATATCCTTCATGAAGTCGATGAATACAACTACATTCAACTCCAAACCACGCTGCGTGGTATGCAACAGCAACGATCATATGCTGTATCAGTGCCGAAAATTTGAAAATTTGGCACCTGACGCTAAGATAAAAGTTATAACCAACAATCAAATATGTAAAAATTGTTTATATTTCCACGAGCGAAATGTATGTCGATCAAATAAACGGTGCAAAACTTGCAATGGATTGCACAATACTTTACTGCATGACGCGGTTAGTGACACACAAACGAACGGTTGGACTTCGACACCGAAACCTCAGCGTCAGCAGAATAGTAATGCAAATAATATAACAAATAAAGATGATGATATTTTATTGGCTACTGTGGAAATTCAAGTACGAGCTGCAGATAATTCGTACATAAAAATGAGAGGTCTTTTAGATCAGGGTTCTCAGGTCAGCCTAATAAGCGAAAATGCCGCACAACGGCTTGGGTTACCTCGTCAGCATGTGAATACCTCCGTCATAGGGGTGGGTGATTCAGCGAAGAGAGGCAAAGGAAAAATGAATCTGGAATGTATGTCAATCCATAATGATTACAATTTTACAGCGGAAGCTTTAGTATTGACAAAACTTATCAACAACTTACCGCATACAACATTTGACAAGCCTTACCCTCATATCGAACACATACAGCTCGCTGACCCCAATTACAATGTTTCGAGACAAATTGTGTTGAGGGAGGTTTCTAACCTATAAGCTCTGCTCTATGATACATTCGGAATTCAAGTGAGTTTGATTATGTCAATCTGCCTGCACATCTGTAGTTTGACGTATTCATTGTAAAGCCGTGGTATCGAAAGGCTGTCATAGAGTTATATTAGGAAAACTATCTGTTGAAGTGTGATAATGTGATATAAAGTGTGAGAATGCTTAATAAACGCCTGTATAAAAGTCTCCTGGTCTCATTGCCACAACCCTTCAAATTGACATTTTACTGGGTGCAAAGATTTACACCAGCATAATTATGAGCGGGTTGATAAAAGGATCAGATAACCAACCAATCGCTCAACAGACAAAATTAGGGTGGATTTTGTCTGGCCCAGTGCAATCTCCTCTCCAATGCAGTGTAGTAATCAACAACATTGAAGATATCACCGCTTACTGGGAGATGGAAGAAATATCTAACGACTCTACCACGATGACCAAAGAGGAGCAGTATTGTGAAGAATTATATGTCAAAACCACAAGACGACTGCCAGATGGAAGATACGAAGTTCGCCTGCCATTGAAAAGCAATTTTGAAAAAGAGCTCGGCCTATCAAAATCTCGAGCTGTAGCCCAATTCAAGCAATTAGAATCACGTCTCGCAAGAAATCCTACTTTACATGACAGCTATCAAAAGTTTATACACGAGTACGAAGATTTAGGGCACATGACAGAATGCAAGGAGAGCAAACAACCTATGTGTTATTTGCCACATCATGGTGTGCATAGAGAAGACTCAACAACCACCAAACTTCGTGTGGTTTTTAACGCATCTACACAAACATCTACCGGAAAAAGCTTAAATGACCTCATGGAGTGTGGTCCGAAATTACAGAAAGACATACAAGATTTATTACTCAGATGGCGTACTTACCAATATGTATATACTGCGGACTGTGAAAAAATGTATAGATGCATTCTATTGCAAACAGATCAGCAACATCTGCAAAAAATCCTATGGAGGGATAATCCACAGGATAGACTCAAAGAATACCGACTATGTACCCTAACTTATGGTATGAAAAGTGCAGCGTACTTAGCGATACGCACTATGCAACAACTAGCGTGTGATGACAAAGATAAGTACCCATTGGCTGCTGAAGTATTGCAAAACCAGTTTTATGTCGACGATTTGCTAGGAGGCCATCACTCAATCTCGGATGCAAAAGAAGTTCAACGGCAATTAATTAAAATGCTCCAAGGCGCAAAAATAAACCTTAGAAAATGGTCAAGTAATAGTACGGAGTTGTTGTCGTCACTATCAGCTGATCAAATAAACCCGACGACAATGAACTTCAAAAGTGCAAACTCCACAAAGGCGCTCGGGTTACGTTGGAGCCCCGTCACTGATATGTTTACATTTCTTCCAATTGATAATGACAAAAACAAAACAATGACATGTACGAAGCGAACATTATTGTCACAAATTTCGAAAATTTTTGACCCTTTGGGCTGGCTATCGCCACTCACGATAAGAGCCAAATTATTATTCCAAAAACTTTGGTTAGTGACAATGGAGTGGGATGACAAGGTTCCAAATGACATTTTAAATGAATGGATTAAACTTCGTGATGACTTACAAAAAGTTGATCAGTTTCAAATCCCAAGATGGATTGGCAATTTTCACACGTCAGTCGAGATTCATGGATTCTGTGACGCGTCCGAACGAGCGTACGCAGCAGTTATTTACTTAAAATCCAAAAATGACAAAAACGAGACGATTGTTAGAATAATTTGTTCGAAAACAAAACTTGCACCGCGGAAGAGCATAGTATCGCTGCCGCGTTTGGAACTTTGTGGCAGTCTGCTCTTAACAAAACTTATGAAGAAAGTTTTAAATACATTACCACACACAAACATTCCAATATATGGGTGGACGGATTCCTTAGTCGTCCTGGGTTGGCTCCAAGGACAGCCGACACGTTGGAAGGCATTTGTAGCTAACCGTACAAAGGAAATCCTTGACATTATGCCAGTTTCGTGCTGGAGACATGTGAGCTCAAATGACAATGCAGCTGATTTCGCAACTAGAGGCCTAACAACATCTCAGCTGATGGAACATACGCTGTGGTGGAATGGACCTGCGTGGATCAAGGACACAATTCCCAAAAATGACAGTACTAAGATTGACATGCCTCAAATAGAGATGAAAAAAGAAAAACCGCCTTCAAAAAACTGAAAACAGAAACAGCTTAAAAATTAAATACCTCTAAAAAGCAAGAAATAATATTCGAATCATTCGTTACACATATCAATATTAATAAAACACATCTATTGAAGTCGGGTGGGGCTGGAGGACAACTTCATTTTTTTCTTAAAGCCCCACCCGACTTCATTAGATGTGTTTTATTAATATTGATATGTGTAACGAATGATTCGAATATTATTTCTTGCTTTTTAGAGGTATTTAATTTTTAAGCTGTTTCTGTTTTCAGTTTTTTGAAGGCGGTTTTTCTTTTTTTTTAAAAAGCTTTTTTATTTTCAACTTTTTAGTGGTAGGTATGTAAGCGCAGCGTGTAAATATTTTTTTACTTTATATTATAATATTTTCAATAGTAAAATGCCCAGAACTCAATTTCCAAATTTACGCTGTTTGTTTTTGAGGAGTTCCGTTGTGTCATCGTAGTCCAAGTCTAGTCCAGAACGTTGTATCGCAAACCATGATTTGGTTTGTTTTGGATTGCCATAAACTTACCAAAACCTAAATCATTTTACTTATACTATTTGATTTTGAAGAGTTCCTTTATGTATCTTCGAAGTTCGAAGTCCAATAACAATGAAATTAAATTGTGACCACTCTTGAAGTATACCCTTTCAAATAAAAAAAGAATCATCTAAATCGGTTCATAAACAAAGAAGTTATGTCCGAAATTCCATAAAAACTCGTGCGATGGTGAGCTAAATAATTGATATTTTTCAGTATTATGAAAAAACTACTGGCCAGATCTCTGTAAAAAAATTATGGGACCACACACAAACTATGTTCTTTGAGTTAAAAAAAGAATTGTACAAATCGGGTAATAACTGACGAAGCTATGTTAAAACATACATAAAAAAAAAAAAAAAAAAAAAAATACCGTCGACTTGAGAACCTCCTCCTTTTTTTGAAGTCGGTTAAAAAGAGCCACAAACATGCACAACGCTTATAGAAACTGACATTATAGAAAATTTATTAAATAAACATCATTCGATTACGCACATCGTAAGAGTGGTTGCCCGAATATCACGTTTCATACACAACATTCGTCACCGCGTGACGTCACGAGGACTGCAATCGTCTAGACAGCAATACGACACTGCGGGCAATATCCGCGATGCACCGAACAACTCGAGCTACGTCACAGCGAGCGAAATGAATAATGCACTTATGATTATAATTCGAGCAACGCAAAGTAAAGAATTCCTATTAGACATTACAGAACTGAAAAGGAATGGGACTGTGAAAACCAAAAGTTCTTTACTGCAATTACAGCCGTATTTGGATGCAAATAACCTTTTACGAGTGGGTGGAAGACTACGTCACTCAAACCTAAGCGAAAACTCAAAACATCCTATTATTATACCAAAGGATTCAAGATTGACAGAGTTGCTCATAAATCAAGGTCACCTACAAACACTTCACGGTGGACCTGCACTAACCTTGACACATTTGAGACAGAATTACTGGGTGATAGGAGGAAGTCGCATAGTTAAAAAATACTTAAGATTATGCGTCAGATGCACTCGATTTAACCATCCTACCCAGAACCAGCTGATGGCAGACTTACCAGAAGCAAGAGTGACACCTTCCCGAGCTTTTACACACACAGCAATCGATTTCACTGGGAAAATGGAGTTGAAAGCAAATAAAGGACGCGGAATAAAAACTACGCAGGGATACATCGCAGTATTTGTGTGTTTTTCAACTAAGGCAATACACTTAGAGTTAGCGTCTGACCTTAGCACACCGGCGTTCCTTGCAGCCTTCAAGCGCATGTGTGCGAGAAGAGGCACACCAAAGCACGTGTACAGTGACAATGGCACTAATTTCGTTGGTGCATCACGTGCTTTGAAGATGGAGTACAAAGAGGTTCTACAAGTTATCACAGAAGAATTCCTCGCTGACATTTCTACAATGGGTGTAACCTGGCACCTGAATGCCCCGGCATGGCCCAGCGCTGGAGGGCTTTGGGAAGCGGCAGTGAAGAGTACGAAGCATCACCTAAAACGTGTGTTAGGCGAACAAAAGCTGACATACGAGGAATTCTCTACGCTGCTAGCTCAGATTGAAGCATGCCTCAATTCCAGACCGCTTTGCGCACTGACAGAAAATCCAGAGGAAGATTACTTAACTCCAGGACATTTCCTCATTGGAGGATCATTGTTGTCACCTCCAATGGCTGACATACATGAAAAATGCATAAAAACACGTTGGCAGTTGATAGAAAAAATGCATCGTGACTTTTGGAAGAAATGGTCGTCAGATTACTTGCATCATCTACAAAAAAGGCAGAAATGGAATTATCCGAAAGCCGACTTAAAAATTGATGACGTCGTCCTTATAAAAGAAGATAATATGCCACCGACAAAATGGGCCTTAGGACGAGTGACCGAGGTGCATCCTGGCAAAGACGGACACGTTAGGGTTGTCACCTTGAGAACAAAAGGTGGTCATCTTAAACGACCAATTATTAAACTTGTACCGCTGCCGGTGAACACACCACCTGACATAACGAAGCCTGACATAACTTCTAACACTGACATTCCACAACCACCAACAACAAGACGTATGAAAAAGAAAAGAAGCATGTGCAATCTACTTTTGATGACAATGACAATTTTAATGACATTTTTTACTCCTATAAAAGGCATGACAAACATAAAAAGCCTAGATAACAATAATACATTGTTTTTTGACAAGATTTCTGATATACGAATCATCCAGGATCATTGGAAAATGGTCGTATATTATAATATGAGTACATATTGGCAAAGTATGGAAGTAGTGAAAAACTACATAAACACAGTAGATGCAATTTGCAGTAATGATAGTTCATGCTCACCCGTCATTACGCAATTTAACCACGAACTCGACGAAATACGTCACTACAATGACTTATTGACAAATTATCAGCGTATATCTCGCAGAAAAAAGAGAGGATTTTTCAACGGGGTTGGAAGTTTGGAAAACACTTTGGCGGAAAGCCTATGTCCGTCCTCTCCCCAAAGTCACTAATCCATCTCATCCCAACCAATTCCGTCCAATCTCCATCCTTCCCTTCATGTCCAAAGTGCTTGAGGCCTGTGTCCACAAGCAGTTCTCCCACTTTGTCCATCACAATTCCCTTTTAAGTCCTTTGCAGTCCGGTTTCAGACCCGGACACAGCACCGCTACCGCTCTCCTCAAAGTGACTGGCGATATTAGGGCAGCGGTTGAGGATGGTAAAGTAACTGGCTTGGTACTCATTGACTTCTCCAACGCCTTTAATACTGTGAGTCACGACATCCTTCTTTCCATATTGTCCCATCTTATGGTCTCTGACGAAGTACTGGAATGGTTCTCATCTTATCTTCGGGAACGTCAGCAGGTGGTGCAGTTAGATGAGTCAACCTCATCTTGGCTTCATTTAGATACTGGCGTTCCCCAAGGCGGCATTCTTTCTCCTCTTCTTTTCTCAATTTTCATTAATTTTATCACTCATAAACTTCAGTGTTCGTATCATCTTTATGCTGACGATTTACAAATATATGCCCAGGCTCGCGTCGACGACTTGAACGATGCTATCAACGCTTTAAACAGTGACCTAGACCACATTAAGCACTGGTCTGACTGCTTTGGTGTTGCCGTCAACCCTGGTAAATGCCAAGCTGTGTTAGTAGGTAGTCCCCGGATGGTGTCCAGAGTGGACCCTACTGATCTGTCTCCAATTGTTTTCGACGGCACTCCAATTCCATTAAGTCCTAGTGTGAAAGATCTGGGTTTACATGTAGATTCTAGGTTAAACTGGCAAGCCCAAGTAACAAGTATTTGTCAGAAGGTCACAGGAGTATTGCGTTATCTCTACCGCCTCAAAAACTTTTTACCATCGAACATCAAAGCAATGCTTGTGCAGACCTTAATTTTCCCTATTATCGACTATGGTGATGTGTGCTACCTCGACCTGAATGCAGATCTACTTAATAAACTCGACCGTCTTCTGAATAACTGCATTCGATTCGTCTTTAATCTTCGCAAGTACGATCATGTGTCCGCACACCGATCGCTGCTAAAATGGTTGCCCATTCGGCAGCGCAGAAGTATGCGGGCCTTGACCACTCTATTTTCTCTATTAAGCTCCCCTAACGCTCCCTCATATCTCACTTCGCATTTCCAATACTTATCTTCCTCTCATGACAAAATTCTTCGTTCCTCTTCTAACCGTCTTCTTAGCTGTCCCTCTCATCACTCTGATACCATGCACTCTTCTTTCTTCGTCTATCCTATTTCGCTGTGGAACGCGCTCCCCGTTGACATCAGAATGTCCACCAATCGGTACGCGTTTAAGACTAAGTTGCGCAAATTCCTCACAGAGCAAGCAGATCGTTCTTAAATATTGATATTCGGTGATAACTTTTATATATAATTATATATGCTTATATATATATATATATATGATCATATATATTATATTAATAATTATTTATATACTATATTTGTATTTTTGTCAGTATGTATGTTATAATATGTTTTATTTATAGTAAGTACTTATTTTATTTCTTACTTTTTCTTATTTACTCTGGTTGTGCACCCTACCACACAAAGTCTCCACATCACCCTAAGGTTGACTGGTAGAGAATGCCTAAGGCATTAAGTCCGCCATTGTACTATTGTGCATTAAGAATTAAATAAATAAAATAAATAAATAAACACCTTATTTGGGGTGCTTGATGACTCATTTGCTCAAAAATACGAAAAGGATATTGAAACAGTACGCCACAGAGAAGATCATCTACTTACCCTGTTCAAAAATCAAACTTCAGTCGTCGAAGCGCAAAATAACATACTTAGACGGAACGAAAAGATAATGAACACTCAATTCGATCACATATACAAACATCTAAGAGTCATGACTTCCGAAATGAACGCGATAACAAAGGCAGATCAAATTGCATTACGCGCATTTCACTCTATGTCATCATTAATATCAGTCAATGTTATAATATCTAACATTCGCCGAATTCAGGATTCAATCCTAGAAATGGTAACTGATATTTACCATGGTCGCCTGAACATCCATATGCTGGAACCTGCTCAGCTGCAACAAGAGCTTAACACTGTATCAGCTCAATTACAAAATGACCTGGTTCTACCTACTGACAACGTGAGAGATTTGTATGGACTCCTTCACGTGAAAGCTAGAGTGACGTCAAGACTGCTGATCATGGAAATAAATATACCACTTTTAAATCGTGACTCACTCGAGCTTACAAACATTATTGACATCCCGCAAAGAAAACTAGGAAGCGTAATTTATACGAAAACTGCAACAAAATATTTAGCTGTGAACGTCAAGAAAGACACAGTTATACCTATGACAGACAGTGATATACAAACCTGTATACGTCACACCGATCAACAGATGTTTTGCCCGTTGACTCATCCAATATATGCACTGACCATGGGGCAATCCCTTTGCGATTTACAATTACAAATAAATCATGAAGATAAACAATACTGCATGCCCGCCGCAAGGAAATGTGCTGACAGGTGGATCAAATTGCACGCTCGTGACACCTGGCTATACTCATGTTGCGACGAGTGCTCCGTACGAATCATATGTTCGACGGAAATAATAACAAAACAATTACGAGGCAATGGACTGATAACTCCAGAACCGGGATGTGCCATTAAAGGAGAAAAATTTTTGATTTATGCTCAACATGACTATACCAATCAGATTTCAGTGAGCCCATACATTGACCTTAACATGCAACAGATTCAATCGTCTTTGAATGAAATCATTAATGTTTCATTACCCAACACCTTTGTTCCTGAAAATCATGAAAATGCATATAAAGAAATTCAACAGAAGGTTGACAATATGAAGCATCAAGAATTAGAAGAATTTACTTCAAGTAATACCACGCACTACATAATTATCTATACTATTATACTTGCATTAATAGTATCATTATTCGTGGTTGGATGCTATATAAAAATAAAACAATGCATACTACAAAAAGATGCGCTTGCACAGCAAAATACGACGTATCAGTCGGCAAGGACGGTCGACGAGACGTCATTCATTGATGACGTAAGAGTC
Source organism: Agriphila tristella (assembly GCA_928269145.1). Lineage (NCBI taxonomy): Eukaryota > Metazoa > Arthropoda > Insecta > Lepidoptera > Crambidae > Agriphila > Agriphila tristella. The sequence continues at coordinate 25,029,794 of OV743444.1, forward strand.
ACGACGCCACGCACTTTGTTGCCGCCCGCAAGGATGACTAGCGCATTGAGAGGTTCCACAGTCAGTGTGGACACCGGTACTTCGCCAACGATGCCTAAGAAAATTCATTTTGAACTTCATAGTTCTACAAGTTTACAAAATAATTAATTTGTTTTTCATTTTGTGACAAGAATGTATATTTTTTATATTCCTTTTATAAGTTTTACATTTTTGTTACCTATTAATAATTAAGTGCAATATTTAAGTTGACGTTTTATATACAAACTAATTAAGTTGACATATTTAAGTTCTATTGACATTTTATACTTATTACTTTTATAATTTTTAATCCAATTTTAAATTTTTATATTTACCTAAGTTGAAATATTTTAAGTTTTATTGACATTTTATATTACTTTGATGTTTTTAGTGCAATTTTACATTCCTTTAATTATTTGAAATACTAGCTTCTGCCCGCGACTTCGTCCGCGTGGATATCAGACGAAATCCTTTTAAGGAACCTTCAACCAGGATCCGGCCAGCCATTTTTACGCGATTAGGCGAGTCCCCATAAAGCGCGCTGCCTCGCGAGGCAAGACATTTGCCGCGTGTGGCGGGCCTCGCACAAGGCTTCCAGTTCCCGTTCCCGCTCCCGCTCCCGTTCCCCGTTCCCATTCCGTTCCCGTCCCGTAAACGTCCCGTAACCATCCCGCACCCCTTCCGTTTCCATTCCCGTTCCCATCCCGTTCCTGTCCCGTTCCCCTCCTGTTCTCGTTCCCGTTCCCGTCCCGTTATATTCCCGTTCCGTTCCCGTTTCGTTCCCGTTCCGTTCACGTTTCGTTCCCGTTCCCATTCCCGTTCCGTTCCCGCTGCGTTCTCGTCCCCTAACCGTCCCGTACGCCTTACGTTCCCGTTCTTGTTCCCGTTCCGTTCCCGTCCGGTTCTTGTTCCCGTTCCCGTTCCCATCCTGTTCTACGAGTATTCCCGTTCCGTTCCCATTTAATTTCAATTTCGTTCCTGTTTCGTTCCCGTTACGTTCCTGTTTCATTCCCGTTTCGTTCCGTTCCCGTCCGATCCCGTCCCGTACTCGTCCCGTACCCCTTCCGTTGCCGTTCCCGTACCCGTCCCGTTCTAGTTCCCGTTACCGTCTCGTTCCCATTCCGTTTCCGTTCCGTTCCGTTCCGGTCCGTTCCGTTCCGTTCCGTTCCGTTCCGTTCCGTTCCGTTCCGTTCCGTTCCGTTACGTTCCGTTCCGGTCCGGTCCGGTCCGGTCCGGTCCGGTCCGGTCCCTTCCGCTCCGTTCCGTTCCGCTCCGTTCCGTTCCGTTCCGTTCCGTTCCCGTGCCCGTGCCCGTGCCCGTGCCCGTTCCCGTTTCCGTTCCCGATCATGAGGATGTGCATGTCCAGGTCCATATGTGTCATGTCCACCGTGTTGGACTTCAAAATAAATGTAATTTTTGCAATCGTCATCCCAGAAAACCCCAATAACGACATCTATATCGATTTTTATGTTTACTCACCCCATTTACCCCCTAAGGGGTTGATTTTCAAAATAACAAAATATATATTTGCCTATTTATTTTTAGATGTGCTCCTACGAAGTTTAAAGTTGTAATGTCTATTTTATATTATTTTTCCATACAAAATTTGGACCCCATTTTCACCCCTTTAGGGGTTAAATCATGTCCACCGTGTTGGACTTCAAAATAAATATCATTTTTGCAATCGTCATCCCAGAAAACCCCAATAACGACATCTATATCGATTTTATGTTTACTCACCCCATTTACCCCCTAAGGGGTTGATTTTCAAAATAACAAAATATATATTTGCCTATTTATTTTTAGATGTGCTCCTACGAAGTTTAAAGTTGTAATGTCTATTTTATATTATTTTTCCATAAAAAATTTGGACCCCATTTTCACCCCTTTAGGGGTTAAATCATGACCACCGTGGTTGGACTTCAAAATAAATGTCATTTTTGCAATCGTCATCCCACAAAACCCCGATAACGACATCCATATCTATTTTTAGGTTTTTTTAACCCTTTTCACCCCCATTTCATCCCCTTTGGAGTTGAAATCCTAACAAAAACAATATACCTACGTTGCTTTAGATTTCTATCCATAAGCCTAAATTATAAATTTAGCGATTTTTACTTCGAAAATGAAGGATTTTCTTCAATACAGAACTTCATCCCCCTTTTCACCCCTTCGGGGGTAGAATTTTGAAAAACGCTGAGACCCGTATTTATTAATTTTCAATCGTCAGCCTAAACACAAAATTTGAAGATTCTAGCTTCAAAACTGAGGGACTTTCATACAAACTTTCATCCCTTATTTCATCCCCTTAGGGATAGAATTTTCAAAAATCCTTCCTTAGTGGATGCCTACATTATATAAAGTATCTGTGTGCAAAATTTCAAGTCTCTAGGTCCAGCGGTTTGGGCTGTGCGTTGATAGATCAGTCAGTCAGTCAGTCAGTCATTCAGCTTACGATTTTATATATTAAGATTTAAGTTTACAATGACATTTATAAGTTATATTTTATACCAATTTTCATCATTTTTACATGCATTTCTTCTCTTTTGTGTTGTTGGGAGTATGTACGGGTCATCGTACATTGTAGCCGCTAATATATTGTGCAACGTAGCGACCTACTTCAATCACTTGCAATATTCAATTATTATAATTTTTCAGTACAATAAAGTAACTCCGTAGTATCGGTCGATCGTATCATTTCTAGTGCATTTTTGACATATTCCTGCATCATCATCCTGATACTACCTGACATCATCTGACATTACATTGATTGAGCACACCAGCCCAATCATCTATCTCTCTATCTCTATCTTCTTCTCATAAAATAATTCTTCTCAAAACTATCTCGCTCCTACTCAACTTCTTCAATATTATAAAATTACTCCTTCTCTACCTCTTCTATATAAAATCTCCTTCTCGACATCTTCTATTAAACCTCTCCTTCCCGACGTCTTCTGTATAAAACCTCTCCTTCTCAACATCTTCATTAAATTCTCCTACTCGACATCTTCTTTATAAACCTTTGCTCCCAATCAACATCATCTTCATTATAAAACTTCTTCTACTTTTCTCCCACTCGATTCATCATCCTAAAAAACTTCTTCCTTCTTCATCATCATTAATTATAGAACCTTCTTCTTCTCAACTTCATCATCATATAACTCCTACTCGACTATTCTTTGCCTCCTGCTCGACCTCCTCCATCATAAAATACTCGCCAAAAGACTTCTTCAAAATAAACTTATTCCAAAAAACAGTTCTTCACAAAATAATAAAATTTTCCATAACTTTCTTCACTTTCATTTGTTTCACCGTCACTTGTTCTGTCTTCATTTATTCGATTGTCATTTGTTCTTGTTTCTCTAAAGCTTCTAATTCTCCTTTCTCCATCTCCTCGAAATTCTTCATTGCTATCTGTTGAATTTTGACTTGTTTCCTCTTCTCCTGTTTGTTCATCTTCAACCAACTTCCAGAGTCTATTTATTTTCACGATATTTTCTTCATCATACTTTCCACGGCCAAAAGTGTAATTTCAAATTAAATTTTAAAATTCAGATAAAATTTTAAAAAATTTATTTGTAATCATTATTTATCTGTTGACACTTTCATTTCATTGCCCTTAGCAACACTATTTTGTCAACAAACTCCGTTGCTAAGGCCTCTATGCAACTCTGTCAGTTATATGTTATTTCAAAATAATCATCTCAAATGCAAAACTCACTTTTTCTCTTATTATTTTCACTCCCGGTCTCTATAGGGCCACAACCTTTAGCGTGTGGCCCATAACCTGAAGGGTTGTGGCAATGAGACCAGGAGACTTTTATACAGGCGTTTATTAAGCATTCTCACACTTTATATCACATTATCACACTTCAACAGATAGTTTTCCTCATATAACTCTATGACAACCTTTCGATACCACGGCTTTACAATGAATACGTCAAACTACAGATGTGCAGGCAGATTGACATAATCAAATGCACTTGAATTCCGAATGTACCATAGAGCAGAGCATATAGGCTAGAAACCTCCCTCAACACTATAGAGACCGGGAGTGAAAATAATAAGAGAAACAGTGAGTTTTGCATTTGAGATGATTAGTTTGAGATAACTGACAGAGTTGCATAGAGGCCTTAGCAACCGTGTTTGTTGACAAAATAGTGTTGCTAAGGGCAATGAAATGAAAGTGTCAACAGATAAATAATGATTACAAATAAAATAAAATGAATTATTTAAATTATGAAATGATTAAGCTGGTGAAAATCTTATGAAGGTGAATTTTATCTGAATTTCAAAATTGAATTTGAAATTACACTTTTGGCCGTGGAAAGTAGTATGATGAAGAAAATATGGTGAGAATAAATGGACTGAAGATGAACAAACAAGAGAAGAGGAAACAAGTTAAAATATCAACAGATAGGAATGAAGGGTGTCGAGAAGATGGAGAAATAGAAGGAAATAGAAGTTTTGGAGAAACAAGAGATAGTAAAACAAATGACAGTCAAACGAAGGTAGAACAAGTGACGGTGAAACAAATGAAAGTGAAGAAAGTTATGGAAAATTTTATTATTTTGTGAAGAACTGTTTTTTGGAATAAGTTTATTTTGAAGAAGTCTTTTGGCGAGTATTTTATGATGGAGGAGGTCGAGCAGGAGGCAAAGAATAGTCGAGCAGGAGTTACATGATGATGAAGTTGAGAAGACGAAGGTTTTATAATGTAATAATGATGAAGAAGGAAGGAGTTTTTTAGGATGATGAATCGAGTGGGAGAAAAGAAGTTTTTTAATGATGATGTGTCGAGTGGAAGAATAATGTAGAAGTTTTATAATGATGATGAGTCGAGTGGGAGAAATGTAGAAGAAGTTTTATAATGATGATGAGTCGAGTGGGAGAAAAGTAGAAGTTTTATAATGAAGATGATGTTGAGAGGGAGTAAAGGTTTATAAGAAAATGTCGAGTAGGAGAATTTAATGAAGATGTTGAGAAGGAGAGGTTTTATATACAGAAGATGTCAAGAAGGAGAGGTTTTATAGAAGATGTCGAGAAGGAGATTTTATATGAAGAGGTAGAGAAGGAGTAATTTTATAATATTGAAGAAGTTGAGTAGGAGCAAGATAGTTTTGAGAAGAATTATTTTATGAGAAGAAGATAGAGATAGAGATGAAGAAGTTTATTAGAAGATAGAATATAGAATTAAGGGGGTGCTTGTGTTCGTTAAGGGGGTGCGTTAAATAATGATTCATTTAAGGGGGTGTGGGATTAGAAAGTAAATGAATCATCATTTAAAATGAAATGTTTTTGATATCCAAGTGTATTTTGACACTTCTTGTGGATCCGTCGAGATGTATAGACATTAGTTCAGAAGCTATGTAAAGTATAAATTATGTGATAACAGTGCTGTAACTTGTGAACCGTCTCAATAAATATATATTCAAAAGTCTAGATAAATAATTATTACAAATAAAATAAAATGAGGAATGATTTAAATTATGAAATGATTAAGCTGGTAAAAATCTTATGAAGGTGAATTTTATCTGAATTAAAAAAAAATGAATTTGAAATTACACTTTTGGCCGTGGAAAGTAGTATGATGAAGAAAATATGGTGAGAATAAATGGACTGAAGATGAACAAATAAGAGAAGAGGAAACAAGTTAAAATTCAACAGATAGGAATGAAGGGTGTCGAGAAGATGGAGAAATAGAAGGAAATAGAAGTTTTGGAGAAACAAGAGATAGTAAAACAAATGACAGTCAAACGAAGGTAGAACAAGTGACGGTGAAACAAATGAAGGTGATGAAAGTTATGGAACATTTTATTATTTTGTGAAGAAGTGTTTTTTGGAATAAGTTTATTTTGAAGAAGTCTTTTGGCGAGTATTTTATGATGGAGGAGGTCGAGCAGGAGGCAAAGAATAGTCGAGCAGGAGTTATATGATGATGAAGTTGAGAAGAAGAAGGTTTTATAATGTAATGATGATTAAGAAGGAAGAAGTTTTTTAGGATGATGTGTCAAGTGGGAGAAAAATGTAGAAGTTTTATAATGATGATGAGTCGAGTGGGAGAAAAATGTAGAAGTTTTATAATGATGATGAGTCGAGTGGGAGAAATGTAGAAGAAGTTTTATAATAATGATGAGTCGAGTGGGAGAAAAGTAGAAGAAGTTTTATTATGAAGATGATGTTGAGTGGGAGTAAAGGTTTATAAAGAAGATGTCGAGTAGGAGAATTTAATGAAGATGTTGAGAAGGAGAGGTTTTAAAATAGAAGATGTCGAGAAGGAGAGGTTTTATAGAAGATGTCGAGAAGGAGATTTTATATGAAGAGGTAGAGAAGGACTAATTTTATAATTTTGAAGAAGTTGAGTAGGAGCGAGATAGTTTTGAGAAGAATTATTTTATGAGAAGAAGATAGAGATAGAGATGAAGAAGTTTATTAGAAGATAGAATATAGAATTAAGGGGGTGCTTGTGTTCGTTAAGGGGGTGCGTTAAATAATGATTCATTTAAGGGGGTGTGGGATTAGAAAGTAAATGAATCATCATTTAAAATGAAATGTTTTTGATATCCAAGTGTATTTTGATATTTCTTGTGGTTTAGTCTGATGTTTAGTTAGTTAGGTCTTTGGTTTGGATTACTGTATGTGTCGTATGAGTTAGGTTAAAGTTAGGTTCCTGGGTTGGGTTAAAGGTTAATGTAACTTGGTAGGACTTAAGAAGTCTATAAGTTTGGCAGGTGATTCGAAATTTATTCTGATGTTGTACTGGTAGGTAGAAAACTGTTTTAGTATGGTCAGCATGTGCAGCAGATTGAGGGGGTGTGTTGAGGGAGGTTTCTAACCTATATGCTCTGCTCTATGGTACATTCGGAATTCAAGTGAGTTTGATTATGTCAATCTGCCTGCACATCTGTAGTTTGACGTATTCATTGTAAAGCCGTGGTATCGAAAGGTTGTCATAGAGTTATATTAGGAAAACTATCTGTTGAAGTGTGATAATGTGATATAAAGTGTGAGAATGCTTAATAAACGCCTGTAGAAAAGTCTCCTGGTCTCATTGCCACAACCCTTCAATTTTAATCCAATAATATAGTATAGTTACTAATCTCCTTAAGGTAGGGAAATTGAAACTGTTTTATACTTATTCGGTATGATTAGGTAATAATGGACAATAAAAATCTGAAAATGGAGCCATTATGGCTGTTTTAGTTGCCTCACTTTTGACAGTGTGCTTTGTAGGGAATTATCGTTCTAGGTGTTATTATTTCAAGAAATATTGTAATCATTTTAATTAGCGATGGGCCGAGTCGTATTTTTTCGACTTGGGTAACCCGAGTTGAAATTAATGCTGACCGGGGCTACAACTCGGGTCAACCCGGGTCAGCGATGGGCCACCGAGTCGCAATTTTTCCAACTCGACTCATCCGAGTTGAAATCTATGCTGACCCGGGCTTCAACTCGTTTTGTCTGTATTTGATGAACTATTGAACCGATCCAACTCGGTTGCTAAAAAACTCCCAAACAACACTCTTTTTATTGTTTACCATGTTAAATTACTTAGAAAACACTTAAAGACTTAAAGAAAACAATAGAGCGAGTAAACTACCTACTATTACAATTATTAATAAGGCGGTAGCTGGCGGCTATCGTGGGCGGGGGGAGCGGCGCGGTGGGCCGCAAAGCGAGTGCGAGCGGTAATACAGTGCCAGTGCCACACACCGAACCGAGTTGGCGGGTTGATTGTGCTATCCCGGGTAGACTCGTCTGGAAAGTCGCGTACGCATCAAGCGGGCGGGCGGCGGCCCGTTTGGCGCGTCAACCGAGTCAACCCGGGCTAGGAAAATGTCAACCCGAGTTGACGGGCTGGAGAAGTAACCCGAATTACCCGGGTTAATTGACCCGAGTCGCCCACCACTAATGTTAATATTATAGTAACAATGAAACATTCCATTAGTACTCTTTAATTTAAAATTATTAATTTAGTCAACTAAAGTAAAATAATAAAGGCAATGCTTATTTCATAGTTGTTTGGTTCTTCAAGTGTAAATGAATTCCCTAAGATATTGGCTAGTATTATTACTTAAATAGCATTGTTACTTTTTAGCAAGTTATGTTTGGAGAGGATGCAGATTCTACTTTAGGAGATGAACAGGATTTTGACGATTCAGATCAATCATCTGTGAGTATATTAATTAATGATAATAGTAATAGTGTTTGCATTAAGATTTTTCTATATTTTTGACTATGTATGGGATACTTTATTTTTAGGATCTAGCTGATTCTGAAGCAGATGATGATGATGATAATAATAGTGGCAGTAATGAAGAAAATGTAAGTGACAAGGATGGAGATGAAAGTGATTCAGAAAAGAGCTTGGACAGTGGAGCAGAATCAGGGCCCAGCCAGACACATTCTAGCGATGAAGCTGAAAAAAAAACTGTTAAAGATAAAGAACAGAAAACTGTAGCAAAAGTGGTTAGGAAAAAGCAAACACCAACCAAAAAGAAAACAAAAAACAGTGTGGACTTACTTGCTGAGAAAATTAAGGAGTCAAGTGTCAGTATAAGGCCTGTGGAACAGAAAGGTAATTTATTTATTTATATTTACATAATTGTAATTTTGGAGTGTACACACAACATTTATTAAGATCCTCTGAAGTGGACATACCATCAGGAAAAGTCTTAGGAAGTCTGGGTGTTCATCAATGGGCGTAGCACTGCTGATTGATATAGTGGGCATCAAGTTTTATGTTTAAAGACATTCTTTTCAAAAGACACATAAGTCACTTACATGAAAGTAATATGTACAGAAGTTATTTTTTTTTTCATACATTAGTTGTAGTATACTATAAAAATCAAATTTAGGTCTCTTTAGACCTAAATTAAGCTATTGTACAGTTTTGCTCCCTCAAAGCCCTCAAAGGTGATGCTTTTTTAGCATAATTTGTATGCGCCCCTGGCAAGACAAGTGACAGAATGATGTTAACCATTTAAATAAAAGAGGGTTAAAATAAATCATCATGAGCAATTAAAAGTTACAGTTTTAATTGCGTCAATGTATAATGATTTTGGTATTCAACAAGAATTCCACAGCATACAAATTACTCAATATCATGGAAAAGTAGTATTATTACCAAATTAAATAGTATCGAAAATAGTACAACTATACCTGAACTTAAACAGTGGTATCTCTCCAGCAGGAATAGTGTGTCACAACACATTCATGGCCAATCACTCCTGATATTACAACTTTATTTAACGACATTATTTGAAAACACACTTATTCTACCGTCCAACCGTTCACTGTGACGACTTGAGTACGACTGAGCGCTCCTCCACCCTGTCACCGTATACATATTTAAAAGTTATGCGTGGTGTGGTAGGGGCAACTGCAGTCACCTGATTACTACAACTACCATTTAAGTACTTTTAATGGAATAAACACACAAAGTATACTTCATGGTTCATCATGAATAATAAAGTAATTTATACAGTAACCTTACACATTGAACTGTCGCCAGATGAGTACGAGTCGGGCGACACGTCGGACGAGGAGGACCGGCGCAACACGACGGGCGAGGTGCCGCGCTGGTGGTACGACGAGTACCCGCACGTCGGCTACGACCTCGACGGCCGGCGCATACTCAAGCCGCCGCAGCGGGACCAGATCGATGAGTTCCTCAAGTTAGTACCTCCCTTTTCACTGACCATAATGACGTTAATACTATTATCTACACCCATGCTTTAAATCTTAATATATAAAAGAAGAAACTGATTGGTGACTGACATATCAACGCACAGTCCAAACCGCTGGGTCTAGAGTCCAAATTTGGCACATAGGTTCCTTATGAGGTCTAGGGGTGCACTAAGAAAGGATTTTTCAAAACTTACCCCCTAAAGGGGTGAAACGGGGGTCCAAAGTTTGTATGAAAGTCCCTCAGTTTCGAAGTTAGGATCTTCGAATTTTGTGTTTAGGCTGACAATTGAAAATTAATATATACGTGTCTTAGTTTTTTTGAAAATTCTATTCGAGGATGGAGTTGTATATAGAAAATCCTTCATTTTCGAAGTAAAAACCGCAAAATTTATAATTTAGGCTTATGGATAGAAATCTAACGCAACCTAATTGTTATTGGTAGTATTTCAACCCCTATGGGGATGAAATAGGGATGAAATGGGGTAAAAAAAACCTAAAAATAGATATGGATGTCGTTATTGGGGTTTTCTGAGATGACTATTGCGAAAATGAGACATGATTTAACCCCTAAAGGGGTGAAAATGGGGTCAAATTTTGTATGGAAAAATATATAAAATATACTAAACAACTTTAAAAATTGTAGAAGCACGTCTAAAAATAAATATAGGCAAACATATATTTTGTGATTTTGAAAATTCACCCCTTAGGGGGTAAAGTAGGGTAAGTAATCATAAAAATCGATATGGATGTCGTTCTTGAGACCTTGAGGTCATCTTCCCATAAGATGGTGATTACGAAAATGACATTTATTTTGAAGTCCAACATGGTGCACATGATTTAACCCCTAAAAGGGTGAAAATGGGGTTCAAATTTTAACTTTGTAGGAGAACGTCTTAAAGTAAATAGACAAACACACAATTTGTTAGAGGAAGAGGGAGAGGAGATTATAGTGACATCGCAATCGTGAAGAAAATATACTGTTTTTTCACTGTTTCTATAAATGAATTCAATTTCTCTGTTTAAAAAAATATCATCGAACTAGCTTCCGCTCGCGACTTCGTCCGCGAGCATATTACAGAAAATCCTTACGGAATCCTTCAACCAGGGTCCGAACAGCCGTTTTAACGCGATTAGGCGGGTCCCCACCAAGCGAGCAGCCTCGTGCGAGGCCCGTCACACGCAACAAACGTTTTGCCTCGCTCATCGACTGCTAATGTAGTGATATGATTGAGTACAAATACGTCTGTGTTGTCTGTTAGACGTTGTGAAGACCCGGAGTTCTGGCGCACGGTGAAGGACCCGAACACGGGCCAAGACGTGCGGCTCAGCAAGGACGACCTCGAGCTCATCCGCCGCATCCGCGCGGGCCACGTGCCCGACCCCGCGCACGACGAGTACCAGGTAAACTGGACCTCCACTAACATATTTACTAGGTACCTTCGAACATAGATGATCGAAGACTATAACTCCCATTTCATTTGAATTTACATACCTTTTTTCTGTACTATAGTATGATTATAACCGAATTTGACATACTTTTACGAACTCAACTTTATTTTGTGACTTGTCTAGGAAGTATTGATTGTAATAGCAGACTTATATTATTACCAATGTAACTGTAGCAGGCAAGCTTTGTCTTGGTTCAAAATACAGGTACCACTTCGTAATTATCTCAAATTCCATACTGACGTATTCTATGTTCTACAAATTACATATATTTTTTTTTAAATAGAGTATGTAAATATTGCAATCACAATCATTTTGAGCATGGTGACCTATTAATGGCGAGATCCATTTATTTTAATTAAAAAAAAATCGACAGTTTTTTTCGAAAATCTACAGATTTTTCGAAAATCAATCTTACTTATTTATTTATTTATTTAATTTCGGACGACCAACAGCTACTATAACATAATACATAACTTAAATAGTAACAGAAAGCCAATTATAGGCCATCACAAATATAAGACAAAATACACTTAACGAGCACTATCTTAGTAGTTAATTATTTTACAAGTATTAATTATACAATTAAGTCGCATTGAAAATACTGAGACTCATAATGCGCTTGATCGAAGCTTCACTTGTCGCAAAAAGATCCAAGTCTGCCTGACGCGTTGCCGAGTTAAAGCTATTACACGCACGACACAAATATGAATTCTGCCGATAATTTGAAGATGCAGGGGGGACACACAGCAAGTGGTTGAATCTGAGTGGTTTTAAGGGTGTTCATAATGTCAATTTGCTTAGAAGTTCCGGACAGTTCACAGTACCAGATGCAATTTTCGAAAGAAAAACCAGCGGGGCTACTCAAATGGCCACTTTTCTATTTTTTATTATTTGAGTTTTAGGGGCTATGCAGCTCAAAATGAAGCTGTAGTCACTGCGACCTAAAAGATCTATTGTGACTCGCCACCTAGTTATAATAACTCTTTGAGCCCAACGGCTTCCAAGAAGTCTAGAATCTTCCTGGTTTTGAGAGTTTTTATTTCCTCCGGGTCGATTATGTGTCGTCCCAGATGGATGCTACGCCTGTGGATTAGAGGTCCACAGTCACATAAGAGATGCTTGGGTGTTTCCTGCTCCTCATTACAATATCTGCAGACGTCAGTATCACTCAATTTCATAAGAAACAGGTGTCTGTTTAGTTTGCAGTGTCCAGTTAAGGCTCTAACAGTCGCGCTGACGTTCGATCTACTGAGTTGTGTGAGCTCATTCGTCCGTTTTCGCGAGTAGCCTTCTACTAGGGATTTGGCGTGTCTTAGTCCTGGTTGTTTCAGCCAGAAATTTTTTGACTCGTCCAAGAGATTGTCTTTAAGGAGTTGCATAGCCTGGTTTTTCGAGATACCGCAGAAAGGTTCTGGACCGATCTGTTGGCCTCGCGCTCCAGTTCTAGCAAGCTCGTCGGCTTTTTCATTACCGATGATGCCTGAATGACCAGGGACCCATTTCAGAATAATTTTATTCTTTTGTCCTAGTTCATTCAGTTTGTCTACGCAGTCTTTTACCAGTTTCGATCGTATTACGTTCGAGTTTATGGCGTTAAGTGCTGCTTGGCTATCTGAGAAGATATAAATGGTCTGATTTGTGTAGTTTCGTTGGCGGTTGGTTTCTGCACATTCTATGATGGCATAGACCTCTGCCTGGAATATTGTGGCGTATTTGCCAAGATTAACACTAAGGTTGACTCTTGGTCTTACGCCATGAATACCACAGCCTACGTCATGACCCATTTTGGAGCCGTCCGTGTACCAGACCAGGCTTCCAGCCTTGCAGGAGCTTTGGTCATCAGACCACATCTCTCTACTAGGTAGTTCCACAGAGTAATTCCTAGTGAAGTTACAGAGTGGAAGCATGACATCAGATGTCATTGCAAGCGGTTTGAGTTCAAGCACTGATTCATGTAAAGATCTCAGTGCTTGAGAGTGCCAACCTACTTTACCAGTGTTGCCCACTCTGTAGATCCCTGCTTTCGCCTCCTTCACAATAAACAGGTGAAGTGGCGGTAGGTTTAGCAGAGCATTTAGTGCTGCTCCTGGTGTTGTAGACATGGCCCCCGTTGCCATAAGGCAAGCTAATCTTTGCAAGCTAGTTAGCTTGTTTATAACTGTCGTTTGAGTTGCTTTTTTCCACCATACTACACAGGCATACGTTATCATCGGCCTGACTACGGCAGTATACATCCACAGGGCAATCTTGGGGTTTAGGCCCCACCTTGCACCCGCCAAACGACAGCAAATTCCTAAGGCAATTTTGGCCTTTTGGATCACATTATCTATGTGTGTATTCCACGTCAGCTTTTGGTCGATTGTAACGCCCAAGTATTTGGCTTCCGTGGAAAATGGTATGGGAGTTCCCTTGATAGTAGGCGTTTTAAGTTTGTCCAACTTACGCTTCCTAGTGAAAGGGACTATTGTTGTTTTGTTCGGGTTTACCGACAAACTGTTTTCAGTGCACCACTTATTGATGACATTGAGAGATCTTTGAAGTATGGAGGATACAGTGCTCTGACAGGGACCTATCACGCAGGCTACCACATCGTCCGCATAGCCCTGTATATCCAGATCCTTTTTAGAGGCTTCAATCAGTAATTGATCGACAACAAGTGACCACAATAGGGGCGATAGTACGCCCCCCTGTGGGCATCCCCTAGTTATCTTGAAACCTCTAGTAGTTCCATGTAAACTGACGTTTACAGTTCTATGAAGGAGCATACTTTCGATCCAGCGGATGGTTGTGCTGTCAATGTTCTTGTCACTCATTCCCCTGGATAGGGTCTCGATGGTGACGTTATCGAAAGCTCCTTCAATATCAAGAAAAGCGCATAGGGCTATTTGTTTATCTTCTAGGGCCCTTTCGATCCTGTCTGTTAGTTCTAGCAGAGCAGTTTCAGTGGACTTTCCTTTACGATAAGCGTGTTGCTTTGTATGTAGGGGACGTTCGCGCAGTGGCTCGTCCCTTAAGTACATATCAATTACCTTTTCCATACTCTTGAGTAGGAATGAGGTGAGGCTAATGGGTCTGAAGGATTTTGGTTGTGAGAAATCCTTCTTTCCAGCCTTTGGAATAAAGCGGACTTTCACTGTAGTCCATTTGCTTGGTATATATCCCCAGGCATAACTTGCCCTGAAGATCTTTACCAAAATGGGGATGAGGATTTCCTTTCCTTGCTGTAGGAGAGCCGGAAAGATATCGTCCTCCCCAGCTGATTTGAATGGCTTGAACGAATCAATGGCCCATTCAATTTTGTTTGGCCTGAAGTTCCTTGCTGCTCTTCTCCAGTCCTCATTATTAGGCCTAGCGAGGCAGCTTTGAGGAACATTCATTTCATTGGCGTCTGGCACTGATCCAGGAAAGTGCGTTGACGCCAAGAGTTCTATGGTTTCTTCCACTGTTTCAGTGAAGGTCCCATCTGGTTTCTTTAATAGTCCCAGTTGTTTCGAAGGCGATTTGGCCAAGACTTTGTGGATTCTGGCTCCTTGGGGCGCATCAATGATGCCCTCACAGAACTTTCTCCACGAAAGTCGCCTCGCCTTTCGTATTTCCCTGTTGTAGTCTGTCAAGGCTTTTGCATACCGATCCCAGTTGCCGGTCGATTTAGCCTTGTTAAACAGCCTACGTGCATCTTCCCTTAGTCTACTGAGCTGTTTGTTCCACCATGGTATGCTGCTGTTCCTCAAGGTCTTAAGAGGACAGCTTTCCTCGTATGAGGTTGTAATGGCTTCAGTAACTTGGTCAACAGCGTATTCCAGTATCTCAACGGAACGTATATTTTTAGGAATGTCCTGAAGCCTTTCCTGTAGTTTTTGTCTGTATAAACTCCAGTCTGCGGCTTTTGCGTCCCTAAAAGTTACTGTTTCACACATATTGGTTGTGTTTAGTGCGAATCTAATAAGTCTATGATCTGACATAGATGGTTCGTCACTAACGTGCCAGCCGCTAATCTTTTTGGCTAGGTTGTTAGTGGAAAAAGTTACATCAAGAACCTCCTGCCTGGATTTAGTCACAAAGGTCGGTTTGCATCCTTTATTGACTATTTGCAAGCAGTTTGCGAGGACAAATTCATGTAATAACTCACCCCTGTCGTTAATGTCAGTGCTGCCCCAGTTGGTGTGATGGGCGTTGGCGTCACACCCGATCAGTAGCTCGGCATTGTGTTCGTTAGCATATTCGACCACTTTTGCCAGCTCCTTAGACGGGTCGTTCCTATCGCCATCAAGGTATGCGGAGCATACTATGAGGCGTCCACTTCCGCTCTTGACATTAACAAATGCTGCGACCAGGTCATCAGTACAAAGTCCTGGAATACATAGAAAGTCAACATTTTTATTGAATAAGATACATGCTCTCGGTCTGATCCCATCGGTATGGCAAACTAACTTGCCTGCAGAGCCGAGTCCAGATACCGTGTTGTTGTTGCCCAACCACGGCTCCTGGATTAGAGCAATGTGAAGGTTTTCTTCTTTGAAGAGTTTTTCTAGAACTGCCGTTGCAGCTCTAGCGTGGTGCAGATTGATCTGGACCACTTGTGTGTTGTGTGTGTTTTTTTGTGTTTGTGTCGTTGTGTGTGTGGTTGTGTGCGCGAATGTGTGTGTGTATGTGTAGTGGATGATGTAGTGTTAGGTGGCTTTCGTCCCAGGCTTAGGGGCATTGGATTTGTCCACTTCAGCACTGGGGCGCCTTCCACCTACCGACCGTTGGGGGCCTTGGGCCCCTTTCGGTGGCATGATCCCTTGAGGGCGGTTCCTCGCAGTAGGGTTCCCGGGCTTTTGCGTCGCGGATTTCGCTAAGGCGCGGGTGTTCACTGCTTTCGGTCCCGCCTTAGGGGCCGATTTGGGTGGCAGGTTCTTTGCTCCAGCGCAGACAGGCCCTGCCTTAGGCAGGTCACTCGCTCCAGTGGAGCTAGATCCTGCCTTAGTTAGGTTCTTTTCTCCAGAGGGAGTAGGCCCTGCTTTAGCCTTCTCATCCGCACCTGCTGGGGTATTTTCCCCTCGAATGCGGATGTGAACGCTTTTAAACCCAAATTGTGGCCTGAAATCCAGCTTGCGCAAAGATTCTATGGAAGCAGCGTCAATTGAAAGGGCGAGTGTAAATCCGTCCTTTCCTGCTTTGACGTGCAGAATCTTCCACAAGTCTGTCCTCAGGCCGTGTTGTCTCTCAAGAAGTGCCATTGCGTCCTTGGGAGATTCAACTTCCGACTTCGGAATGAAGACGACACCTATCTTTGCTTTGGGGAGTTCGCTCTCACTCATGAGTGAGAGTTCTGCCTCCGGCCAGGGTTTGATGCCGCTCATTTTCTTTTCCAGCCATGCTCGGCTGCTTTCATCCTTGAGGATGATCTGCAGCCAGCCGGATTTGTACGAGCACCCTACGAGGCCTGGGCATGCCTCATCGCTGCTTTTGTTAATAACAGCTTGGATGATGGCACGCCTCACCAGACCTGCTTGCTCCTCCGACATGGGTTCCCTATTACGGATTCCCACGCGGACGTTTGTTAGGGCGTCTTTGAAAGACTTTGCGGGTTCCGATGTCGTGGTCGACGGTTCGTCCACTGACATCGGAGCATCGGAGGGCTCGACAGCGGACGATTGAGGCGTCCTTGATTTCGAATCTCCGTCCACCCGCGAAGTCTTTTTGACATGGTCCTTTGGTGATTCATCCTCGGACCGAAAGCGTTTGCACGCCTTGCGGTCCGAAGATGAAGCAGCAGTAGCACCACTCGATGCCGCGTTTGCCTTAACCCGCTCAAGGACGAGTTTATATGCCTCACTAGGGTCCATACCTCCTCCCTTGAGCCGCCTAAGCATTTTACGCGCACTCCCAGGGAGTTGTTTCCTCTTCGTATTCTCTCGGTTCGTATTTTCTGATGTCGACGGCGTTTTCGAGTCCGCCTTAATCGGCCCCGTGTCGTCGTCATCAGGAGTCGTCCCGGGAGAGGCATCTCCAGAGGATTGTTGCCCCTTACGGTTCGTTGCTTCTAAATTCGGTGGCGTTTTCGAGTTCACTTTGATCGGCCTCGCGCCATCCTCGTCAGGAGTCGTCCCGGAAGAGACAGCTCCAGGGAGCTGTTGCCTTTTCACTTTTCTATTCGTTCGCTAACTTAAAAATTAAAAATAAGCCATAAAACACCAAAGTAACGTGTCGTAGGCTTGTCAATTCTGTACAATACAACAATGTCTGTGATTTACATAAATTTGCGAACGTCTGACTTGATCATTAATTGCTTATTTTTAAGATTTAAGTTAGCGAGCGAATAGAAAAGTGGCCATTTGAGTAGCCCCCCAGATCCGCAATCTCGCGACGCTTTTCTAACGGGAGAAAATGATGTTTTTTGCACAGATCGAGATAGAGGCTCGAATGATAACGATCCTTTGTGCGAAAACATAGATATTTAAGAAATCTTTTTTGGATATTTTCGATACGTGATATGTATATATTATACCTGGGGTTCCAGATCTGCGACGCAAACTCCAGATGGCTACGGACCAATGAACAATAAAGAATTTTTAAAGTCTTTGCATCAGTAAAATCCTTTGAAGCACGCATTAGAAATCCAAGAGCTCTGGAAGCTTTAGACACTATGTTATCAATGTGGGTATCAAAAAGAAGTTTACTATCGTGAGACACACCCAAATCTCTTACAATAGTTTCCCGAGTTAGTGACATACCTTTTAGTGTATAATTGAACTCAACCAGGTTACGCTTCCGACTATAAGTGATGACACTACATTTGGATGGGTTGAGATCTAAGCAATTCTCAGAACAGTAATTGTCAAGCCTTATCAGATCATCCTGTAATGAAACAGCATCTCCTAAAGAAGAGATCGGTGAAATAATCTTCATGTCATCTGCGAAGCATAGTAACTGAGAAGCTTTAAAGCACTTCTCGATATCGTTGACAAAAACTGCAAAGAGAAGCGGTCCAAGAAGTGATCCCTGTGGAACTCCACTAGGAATCGTTAGCCACCCAGAAATGTAATTTTTAATAACAACCGCCTGGCTGCGATTGTTTATATAAGATGCCAACCAACGCAACAGATCCCCACTGATGCCGATGTTCTGCAGTTTGAGTAGAAGAAGATCTGGCCGTATTCGATCGAACGCCTTGCTGTAGTCGGTGTAAACTACATCCACTTGCTGTCCACTATCCATTGCTGCTGTGAGAGATTCATTTAATAAAACCAGATTAGTAACTACTGAACGACCCCTCAAGAAACCATGCTGGGCACCGCTAAAAGAATGCTGCAACGCCGAGTAAAGTTGCTCATAAACAATTTTCTCAAACACTTTGGAGACAATGCAAAGTTTCGAGATTGGACGGTAGTTCGCAATGTCCAATCTGGATCCCTTTTTATGGACCGGAGTAATAAACGCGCGCTTCCATAAACTGGGTACCGAACACTCAGATAGTGATTTGTTAAAAAGGATTGTAATAGGAATCGCTAAGGTTTTTGAACAATTTTTGAGAAAAAGAGCCGGTAGAAAATCTGGTCCAGCAGATTTAGAAGGGTCTAGTCCCGAAAGCAACCTTGTCACTTCGTCAACATTAACTTTGATATGTTTGATTTATTACTTAATATGATTGTAAACTTTCTTTTACTCTACAATGTTCTGATATGGGTATAGTATTTTAATATTAATGTTTTAATTCAATTTAATAGTACATTACACACAATAATGACTGCATTGCTGGCAGCGCGATGATGATGGCTGATAGCGTAGCTTAGCGCAGGCCCAGGCCGTCACAGCGCGGTCAGCATTGCAGCCCTTGATGGCCAAGCTGGAATAGCGCGGACAGCAAGGA
Source organism: Agriphila tristella (assembly GCA_928269145.1). Classification (NCBI taxonomy): domain Eukaryota; kingdom Metazoa; phylum Arthropoda; class Insecta; order Lepidoptera; family Crambidae; genus Agriphila; species Agriphila tristella. Next base: position 25,048,806 of record OV743444.1, read on the forward strand.
CTGCAATGATGACCAAGCTTGAAGGCCGAGAGCGTAGTTAAGCTCAGCTTGTGGCGATCATAGCGTGGCCAGCAATGCAGTCATTTTGGACCAAGTCTTGTATAATGCTTTACTCAAAAATGACAAAAATATAAAAAATGACAAAAAATACCAAAATTACAAAAATGATTAAAATGACAAAAAAGGCAAGAAAGTCAAAAAAGTATAAAAATATCAAAAATGTCAAAAAGGAAAAATAGTAAAAAAGTCAAAAAAAGTACAAAAACATCATCTACAACAATACAACACCCGCGCAAATAAAGAATGGGACTGAAAATGGCGGCCCACGGCGCTTACCACCAGTGCGATAGGTGTGGCGTTTAATGTACGAGCGAGAAGTGAATATGAACAACGTCATTTTCAATCCCATTCTTTATATGCGCGGGTTGTACAATGTACTTTGTCATATATGTTTGAAACAAAATTCGACAATGATGGATTCTCAAAGGAAATTGCTGGTGGCTAAAACTCGACAATAATGAAATCCCATACAACTTTGTTGCGTCACCATCGGAGGAGCGCGGCAACCTCGACTTTGTTCAAAGAAGGTTGTCAAAATAATGACCACAATTCAAGCATTTTTGAGTAAAATAGTTTATTCAGTCAGTTCGCTAGAATATGGCAGGTTGTTTTCGTTTAGGCGCAGAGCGTCAAAAGCGCAAAATGTCAAGCCTTCGCCAATCGTCAAAAGAGTAGAATGTCAAAAGAGCAAAACGTCCAAAGCGCATAAGGTCCAAGGAGCAAAACGTCCAAAGCGCATAATGTCCAAACGTCAAAATTCATCAAAATAAGTTTTAAATCATGGTGGTTTGGTAAAACTAAGGGTAACCAGTCTTCTCCAAGCTGGTCTAATTTGGAGATATCACAGGCGTATGACGTACATCATCGCTGTGAGAAAAACGACGCAAGTCAAACTCAACAAAGTAACTCATAATTAAAACGTGTTGACATTTTGCGCCTTTGACGTTTTGCTCCTTGGACATTATGCGCTTAAGGCGTTTTGTTCCTTGGACATTATGAGCTTTGGACGTTTTTCTCTTTTGACATTCTGCTCTTTTGACGTTTTGCGATGGCTTGACATTTTGCGCTTTTGACGTTCTGCGCCTAAACTGTTGTTTAAATGTTGGCAATAAGCTAACTGTTTCAGAACCTTTTATAGAGTGTGTATAACAGTGTGCTAAAGCGTCGGTTATAATGTTGTCAGCCGTGGGTGGAGTGGTTCAGCCGCGAGGTGCTGGCGACGCCGGTGCGCGCGTTCCCGGACCACAAGCGGTCGTTCCTGCCGTCGCGCGCCGACCAGCAGGCCATCGGCCGCATCGTGCACGCGCTCAAGATGGGCTGGACCAAGACCAGGAAGCAGATCGCCGACGACAGGAGGAAGAAGAGGGTATGTTGTTTACATTCACCTATATTGTCTGACATTAATTTTAAGTGAACACTTTTCAAGTTGACTAAAGTGCAATGTATGAATAATATTGATGTTCTGGCATAAGAATAAATAAAACTGGGTAGAACGGATACTTAGGACAGGCTGTTACTTGTCGTCAAATTTTTTTTTAATAGCCCCGCTATCGGTCGTCGATCTCATGTTTTGTAAAACTAGGATAAAATAATAATTTCAAGACAAATATTTTTTTAGCAAAATTATCTTTAAACGTAAGCAACCCTGGCAACGCCTGGATGACAGCGGGGCGTAACGACGTGAAGGGGGAAGTAGGTATATAAATGGCGGCATTTGGGACTCGGACAAAGAAGAGTCCGTACTATACAGTTTTATTTATGCTTATGGTCGCGTTTCGAAGGAGCAACAATGTGATGTTTGTGCACTCATAGGAGAAGCTATTCTATAACCTGTGGGGCTCGGAGGACGCGGCGTCGCGGGGCATCCACCGGCACATCCCCGCGCCGCGCCGCCTGCTGCCCGGCCACGCCGAGAGCTACAACCCGCCGCCCGAGTACCTGCTCGACGCCAAGGAGGTACGTTCTACACGCCCGATGTCACTCTACTCGGGGCATCCACCGGCACATCCCCGCGCCGCGCCGCCTGCTGCCCGGCCACGCCGAGAGCTACAACCCGCCGCCCGAGTACCTGCTCGACGCCAAGGAGGTACGTTCTACACGCCCGATGTCACTCTACTCGGGGCATCCACCGGCACATCCCCGCGCCGCGCCGCCTGCTGCCCGGCCACGCCGAGAGCTACAACCCGCCGCCCGAGTACCTGCTCGACGCCAAGGAGGTACGTTCTACACGCCCGATGTCACTCTACTCGGGGCATCCACCGGCACATCCCCGCGCCGCGCCGCCTGCTGCCCGGCCACGCCGAGAGCTACAACCCGCCGCCCGAGTACCTGCTCGACGCCAAGGAGGTACGTTCTACACGCCCGATGTCACTCTACTCGGGGCATCCACCGGCACATCCCCGCGCCGCGCCGCCTGCTGCCCGGCCACGCCGAGAGCTACAACCCGCCGCCCGAGTACCTGCTCGACGCCAAGGAGGTACGTTCTACACGCCCGATGTCACTCTACTCGGGGCATCCACCGGCACATCCCCGCGCCGCGCCGCCTGCTGCCCGGCCACGCCGAGAGCTACAACCCGCCGCCCGAGTACCTGCTCGACGCCAAGGAGGTACGTTCTACACGCCCGATGTCACTCTACTCGGAGAGCTACAATAGGCGTGACGACAATATCAAATAATCAAAGATTTAATTATTTTAGGGTATAATAGACATTCAAAGGATTTAATAGACTGATTTAGTTTTATTTAGACATCTGAGATTAACTATTAAACGATTAAACTACTGCCATCGGCCATTTTGTCTGAAACACCAGTCACAGCGCATGACGTCACGCCTAGGTAAACAGACAAACTTCACTGTCACTAGTGTCACTGGGCCGCTCGAAAGTTGTGTCAACCGAACCTCAATGTTTCATTGTTTACCTAGGCGTGACGTCAGAGCGGCGCCATGACACCTGTGAGCTTTTTTCGCGTGCTATTGAAAAAATATTAAAAAATGGCTTTAAACTTTGTTAAACTCTAGTTTATTACCGAAATAAAGTTTTTTTCGTGAATAGTAGACGTGTACTGTACGTGTAATCATGAAAATTTTTCGACGGAGTGGGGATTAGTTCGCGCATGTGCTCTTGTGAGCGACCAATAGCGCGCGCCCCTCCCCCGCCGCCCGCGCCCCTCACCGCTACGCATACCCAAAATACGCGTTCCGCGCAATCCCCACCCGATTTCATGATTCCTGCCACTGACTGTACCTACATTACGGATGAGGATTTCAAAATCATTCGTCCATGCTTATTAGGCTCCACTCCGATTATGTTGCCTGTAATGATGTTCATCGTTTAGTAAAAAAAAATGGTAAGAGCCGTCATGTTTAGTCGGGATGATTAACAAGTGTTCGTGTGTGGTACAGATGAAGGAGTGGAACAAGCTGGCGGAGACGCCGTGGAAGCGCAAGTACACGTTCCTGCCGCAGGCGCACGGCAGCCTGCGCGCCGTGGCGGCGCACGCGCGCTACGTGCGCGAGCGCTTCCTGCGCTGCCTCGACCTGTACCTCGCGCCGCGCGCCATCAAGATGCGGGTCAGTGTGAACACTGGCAGCCAGCACGCCGATAACCAATACTTTTACTATTCATCCCTTCATGACAGATAAAAATTCTTCAATAAAATTTTGTACTGATGCAGCTGACGATCAGCCCCGAGGACCTGGTGCCGAAGCTGCCGTCGCCGCGCGACCTGCAGCCGTTCCCGACGCGCGAGAGCCTGCAGTTCCGCGGCCACTCCGCCGCCGTGCGCAGCGTGCACGCCTCGCCCTGCGGCCAGTACCTGGTCACCGGCGGCGACGACCACACGCTGCGGGGTGAGTGGTGGGGCGGGGGGGGACACGGGGCTGCAGTGTGGGAGGTGGCGACGGGGTGGCGCTGGGCGGGCGCGTGGCGTGGGGCCCGGGCGGGGGTACACACGGGGCTGCAGTGACGCTAGTGTGGTTGCAGTGTGGGAGGTGGCGACGGGGCGGTGCGCGCGCACGGTGGCGCTGGGCGGGCGCGTGGCGTGGGGCCCGGGCGGGGGTACACACGGGGCTGCAGTGACGCTAGTGTGGTTGCAGTGTGGGAGGTGGCGACGGGGCGGTGCGCGCGCACGGTGGCGCTGGGCGGGCGCGTGGGGCGCGTGGCGTGGGGCCCGGGCGGGGGTACACACGGGGCTGCAGTGACGCTAGTGTGGTTGCAGTGTGGGAGGTGGCGACGGGGCGGTGCGCGCGCACGGTGGCGCTGGGCGGGCGCGTGGGGCGCGTGGCGTGGGGCCCGGGCGGGGGTACACACGGGGCTGCAGTGACGCTAGTGTGGTTGCAGTGTGGGAGGTGGCGACGGGGCGGTGCGCGCGCACGGTGGCGCTGGGCGGGCGCGTGGCGTGGGGCCCGGGCGGGGGTACACACGGGGCTGCAGTGACGCTAGTGTGGTTGCAGTGTGGGAGGTGGCGACGGGGCGGTGCGCGCGCACGGTGGCGCTGGGCGGGCGCGTGGGGCGCGTGGCGTGGGGCCCGGGCGGGGGTACACACGGGGCTGCAGTGACGCTAGTGTGGTTGCAGTGTGGGAGGTGGCGACGGGGCGGTGCGCGCGCACGGTGGCGCTGGGCGGGCGCGTGGGGCGCGTGGCGTGGGGCCCGGGCGGGGGTACACACGGGGCTGCAGTGACGCTAGTGTGGTTGCAGTGTGGGAGGTGGCGACAGGGCGGTGCGCGCGCACGGTGGCGCTGGGCGGGCGCGTGGGGCGCGTGGCGTGGGGCCCGGGCGGGGGTACACACGGGGCTGCAGTGACGCTAGTGTGGTTGCAGTGTGGGAGGTGGCGACGGGGCGGTGCGCGCGCACGGTGGCGCTGGGCGGGCGCGTGGCGTGGGGCCCGGGCGGGGGTACACACGGGGCTGCAGTGACGCTAGTGTGGTTGCAGTGTGGGAGGTGGCGACGGGGCGGTGCGCGCGCACGGTGGCGCTGGGCGGGCGCGTGGGGCGCGTGGCGTGGGGCCCGGGCGGGGGTACACACGGGGCTGCAGTGACGCTAGTGTGGTTGCAGTGTGGGAGGTGGCGACGGGGCGGTGCGCGCGCACGGTGGCGCTGGGCGGGCGCGTGGCGTGGGGCCCGGGCGGGGGTACACACGGGGCTGCAGTGACGCTAGTGTGGTTGCAGTGTGGGAGGTGGCGACGGGGCGGTGCGCGCGCACGGTGGCGCTGGGCGGGCGCGTGGCGTGGGGCCCGGGCGGGGGTACACACGGGGCTGCAGTGACGCTAGTGTGGTTGCAGTGTGGGAGGTGGCGACGGGGCGGTGCGCGCGCACGGTGGCGCTGGGCGGGCGCGTGGGGCGCGTGGCGTGGGGCCCGGGCGGGGGTACACACGGGGCTGCAGTGACGCTAGTGTGGTTGCAGTGTGGGAGGTGGCGACGGGGCGGTGCGCGCGCACGGTGGCGCTGGGCGGGCGCGTGGGGCGCGTGGCGTGGGGCCCGGGCGGGGGTACACACGGGGCTGCAGTGACGCTAGTGTGGTTGCAGTGTGGGAGGTGGCGACGGGGCGGTGCGCGCGCACGGTGGCGCTGGGCGGGCGCGTGGCGTGGGGCCCGGGCGGGGGTACACACGGGGCTGCAGTGACGCTAGTGTGGTTGCAGTGTGGGAGGTGGCGACGGGGCGGTGCGCGCGCACGGTGGCGCTGGGCGGGCGCGTGGGGCGCGTGGCGTGGGGCCCGGGCGGGGGTACACACGGGGCTGCAGTGACGCTAGTGTGGTTGCAGTGTGGGAGGTGGCGACGGGGCGGTGCGCGCGCACGGTGGCGCTGGGCGGGCGCGTGGCGTGGGGCCCGGGCGGGGGTACACACGGGGCTGCAGTGACGCTAGTGTGGTTGCAGTGTGGGAGGTGGCGACGGGGCGGTGCGCGCGCACGGTGGCGCTGGGCGGGCGCGTGGGGCGCGTGGCGTGGGGCCCGGGCGGGGGTACACACGGGGCTGCAGTGACGCTAGTGTGGTTGCAGTGTGGGAGGTGGCGACGGGGCGGTGCGCGCGCACGGTGGCGCTGGGCGGGCGCGTGGGGCGCGTGGCGTGGGGCCCGGGCGGGGGTACACACGGGGCTGCAGTGACGCTAGTGTGGTTGCAGTGTGGGAGGTGGCGACGGGGCGGTGCGCGCGCACGGTGGCGCTGGGCGGGCGCGTGGGGCGCGTGGCGTGGGGCCCGGGCGGGGGTACACACGGGGCTGCAGTGACGCTAGTGTGGTTGCAGTGTGGGAGGTGGCGACGGGGCGGTGCGCGCGCACGGTGGCGCTGGGCGGGCGCGTGGCGTGGGGCCCGGGCGGGGGTACACACGGGGCTGCAGTGACGCTAGTGTGGTTGCAGTGTGGGAGGTGGCGACGGGGCGGTGCGCGCGCACGGTGGCGCTGGGCGGGCGCGTGGGGCGCGTGGCGTGGGGCCCGGGCGGGGGTACACACGGGGCTGCAGTGACGCTAGTGTGGTTGCAGTGTGGGAGGTGGCGACGGGGCGGTGCGCGCGCACGGTGGCGCTGGGCGGGCGCGTGGGGCGCGTGGCGTGAGGCCCGGGCGGGGGTACACACGGGGCTGCAGTGACGCTAGTGTGGTTGCAGTGTGGGAGGTGGCGACGGGGCGGTGCGCGCGCACGGTGGCGCTGGGCGGGCGCGTGGGGCGCGTGGCGTGGGGCCCGGGCGGGGGTACACACGGGGCTGCAGTGACGCTAGTGTGGTTGCAGTGTGGGAGGTGGCGACGGGGCGGTGCGCGCGCACGGTGGCGCTGGGCGGGCGCGTGGGGCGCGTGGCGTGGGGCCCGGGCGGGGGTACACACGGGGCTGCAGTGACGCTAGTGTGGTTGCAGTGTGGGAGGTGGCGACGGGGCGGTGCGCGCGCACGGTGGCGCTGGGCGGGCGCGTGGGGCGCGTGGCGTGGGGCCCGGCGGCGGGGCTGAGCCTGGTGGCGGCGGCCGTGGAGCACCGCCTGCTGCTGCTCAACCCGGGCGCGGACATCGGCGCGCACAAGGTGGCCGCGCGCACCGACGACCTGCTCGAGGAGCCGCCCCCGCAGCATGATGTTGCCAGTGAGTTCTCTAACCTTATCTGTTAATAAGTCCACTTTGTTTTCATGCACATCATTATTTATTTACTCACACGTTCTATAATCATTTCTCAGGCCTTCTTCTAACATTCTAATAATTAATATTTATGACAATTAATTTCTTATCTTTCATATCTCTCTTTTTTTTCTCTATGATGTTGTTCCAAATCCAAACGATGACTGAACGTATTTATGACACTGTTGACACACCTCATACATGTGGACTGAACATATCTTGGTATTACATAAAACACTCGTGTGGATACTATTAAAAACCTCGTTCATCGTGTTTTAATACCCCTCAATGCAACAATTAATAAACTATTATTATGTGATACTGCAAGTTGTGAATTAACTGCGTGCGATGAGATGAGCATGTCAATTGTCGAGCGCGCAATGAAGAAACGTCCCTGGTCACTCACCGGTTGACGTGGCCAGCGGGTTTATCAGCTGAAAACAGTGAACGTAACGTTCGTTTTCATCTTAATATATAATAGAAGACTGACTCACGTATCAACGCACAGCCCAAACTGCTGGGTCTAGAGACACCAAATTTGGCACATAGGTTCTTTATGAGGTCTAGGGGTGCACTAAGAAAGGATTTTTCAAAACTCTTCCCCCAAAGGACTGAAACGGGGATCCAAAGTTACAAACAATTATTTTGTAATTTTGAAAATCAACCCCTTAGGGGGTAAATGAGGTAAGTAACCATATGTTACAATCAAAATCGATATGGATATCGTTCGATTCAGCCCCTAAAAAGATGAAATAGGGACTAAATATTTTTGTTAAGAGTTCGGGGACGGGCAGGATTATGGGAGAGGGAGAGGGAACGGGAACTCGTGCGAGGCCCGCCAGTCGCCACACGTAGCAAACGACTTGCCTCGCGAGGCAGCGCGCTTGATGGGGACCCGCCTAATCGCGTTAAGGCCAGTATATTCGAAATTATCGAATTTGGCCTATTTTTGATTCAACAATAAACAATCAAATATTCTTTATTTTGAGCAGATAAAAATATACGTTGAAGTTTCATAAACGAACTTGATTATTTTACGGTTAAAAATACGACATTCATATCTTCACTCGACTAAAAAAATATGCTAAGACAAAGAAAATTTTCATGAATTTTATATTTTTTGGATAATACTTAAAGCTTATTCAGGAAAAATATATAGAAAAAAATAGGTAATGATATAGAAGAATATTCAACGGTTACTTTTTCAAAAAGTGACTTTATGCTCAAAATAACAACAAAAACATGGAAAAAATGAAAAAGTGAGGTTATTTTCATTACTCCTCACACGTAAAGAAAAAGACAGAGACAGAGTTTTTGGAATATACTGGCCTTAAAACGGCTGGTCGGATCCTGGTTGAAGGTTCCCTAAGGATTTACTCTAATATCCACACGGACGAAGTTGCGGGCGGAAGCTAGTTTGGCATAATATTTAAGGTACTTCATTTTGGCATAAAAAAAACTTACCAAAGAAAAGTATGTGTCACATCCATCTGTCAAATGAAAGCGATTGCGATAGCAATAGGGAATATGCATCAATTTTTTTTTATCAAAATCTAAAGTATAATGCGTGAGAAAATCAACTGTAATATTAAAACTTTTTTCTTGCGTTTTTTTCTCGTGATATAGTTACTTGAAGTTAGCACGCAGCAGCAACCGCCGAAAACGCTCCATACAAAACGGACATGAATATGACGTCACGTCACATATCACGTTTCGGGCGCGCGTTTACTATGGAGTTAGCCAATAATTTTGAATTATTTTTAATTATCTCCCTAAATTTTGCGTTTAAGTACATATGTCTCATACAAAAAAATATTTCTTATTCGATATTCTATCTGACTATTAAGTTCATTATATTCGAAAGTGAAAAAAAAAATTCGTTATTTTTCCCTGATTTCATCGCGTGATAAAACTAAAATAATACATTATTATTTTTTATTTTCCTGTTCCATCATGTTTTTATACGTGTCCGAAGCGATATAGCTCAAATTTATCAAAATCGGTGACTTATGCATATTCCCTATTGAAGTTAAACGAAAGAGCCCCAGGTGGTAACAGAGGCGTATTAATGTCGTCTCGGTGTGCAGTGGACGAGCGCACAGCGTCTTGTGTGGAGTGGGAGCGCGTGGCGCCCGAGCAGTGGGCGCGCGGCGTGCGCATCTCAGTCAAACACTTCAAGGAGGTCACACACGTGAGTATACCAACCAACCTTCTAGGCTTGAAGTTGTTTATATTGTTGGACTGATTTATTTCAAAACCACCGACTTGTTTATTGCAGATCATAGTATTATTTTCAAAACAGTAAATTAGAAATGTTAGTTGATACTTTTTAAAATCGCTTACCTTTTTAACCGACTTCAAGAAAAGGAGGAGGTTATCAAGTCAAGTCACATACAGTCATGTTTTTTTTATTTTTTTTATGTTTGTTTTAGAATAACTTCGTCAGTTGTTGACCGATTTATACAATTTTTTATATTTTTATCTCAAAGAACACAGTTCGTGTGTGGTCCCATAAAAAAAATACAGAAATCTGGCTGGTAGTTTTTCATAATCCTGAATAATATCAATTATTTAGCTTGCCATCACACGTGTTTTTACGGATTTTCGGACATAAGATCTTTGTTTATGAACCGATTTAGATGATTGTTTTTTTGTTTGTTGTATACCCTATAATACTTCAAGAGTGGTCGCATATTAATTTCATCGGTATTGAACTTTGAACTTCGAAGATACGCAAGGGAACTCCTCAAAGTCAAATAGTATAATTATGTAAAGTCATTTAGATTTTGGTAGATAAACAAACCAAACCATGGTCTGCGATGCTACGTTCTGGACTAGGACTACAAAGACACAACGGAACTCCTCAAAAACAAACAGCGTACATTTGGAAATTGAGTTGTGGGCATTTTACCATGAAAATATTTTGAAACGTTTTTGAGTTTCTTGTCGTTTCTTATTAGTACGAAATTGGCCGTCGATTATAAAACTTTGTATTGTGTCGTGTCGGGTAGTTGTCGTGGCACGCGCGCGGCGACTACATCTGCGTGACGCTGCGCGACGCGGCGGCGCGCAGCGTGGTGGTGCACCAGGTGTCGCGGCGCCGCAGCCAGCTGCCCTTCCGCCGCGCCAAGGGGCTCGTGCAGGCGGCCGTGTTCCACCCCACCAAGCCGTGGCTGTTTGTGGCGGTACGTATACTGTGTGGTACAGCGGGAGTCAGCCGGCTGCCCTTCCGCCGCGCCAAGGGGCTCGTGAAACTATTTTAAGGTGTAAATATTTGTTGAACTAATTACAGACGCAGCGAGCCGTGCGGATCTATGATCTGGCGCGACAGGAGTTAATCCGGAAACTGCAGCCCGGCGCGCAGTGGAACAGCGCGCTGGCCACCCATCCCTCCGGCGACCACCTGCTGGTCGCCTCCTACGACTCCAAGTGCATGTGGTGAGTGGGCGGTCAACAAGCCAGAATCTATCATTGCATATATTTGTACCTGTGTTTGCTGCAGGACCGTGGTGTTGTGAGTAAAATTGTACCGTTACACTGCAGGTTCGACCTGGAGCTGTCGGCGCGGCCGTACCAGTCGCTGCGCCTGCACGGGCGCGCGGCGCGGGCCGTGGCCTTCCACCCGCGCTACCCGCTGTTCGCCAGCGGCGGCGACGACCGCTACATCGTGGTGTCGCACGGCATGGTCTACAAGTCAGTATACCACGCACACACTAGCACGGCCGTGGCCTTCCACCCGCGCTACCCGCTGTTCGCCAGCGGCGGCGACGACCGCTACATCGTGGTGTCGCACGGCATGGTCTACAAGTCAGTATACCACGCACACACTAGCACGGGCGTGGCCTTCCACCCGCGCTACCCGCTGTTCGCCAGCGGCGGCGACGACCGCTACATCGTGGTGTCGCACGGCATGGTCTACAAGTCAGTATACCACGCACACACTAGCACGGGCGTGGCCTTCCACCCGCGCTACCCGCTGTTCGCCAGCGGCGGCGACGACCGCTACATCGTGGTGTCGCACGGCATGGTCTACAAGTCAGTATACCACGCACACACTAGCACGGGCGTGGCCTTCCACCCGCGCTACCCGCTGTTCGCCAGCGGCGGCGACGACCGCTACATCGTGGTGTCGCACGGCATGGTCTACAAGTCAGTATACCACGCACACACTAGCACGGGCGTGGCCTTCCACCCGCGCTACCCGCTGTTCGCCAGCGGCGGCGACGACCGCTACATCGTGGTGTCGCACGGCATGGTCTACAAGTCAGTATACCACGCACACACTAGCACGGGCGTTTTTTTGTAATTTTTTGACATTTTTGAGTAAAGCACTATACAAGACTTGGTCCAAAATGACAAAAATGTTAAAAATGATTAAAATTACAAAAAACTGTGTTTGAAACATAACTCGACAATAATGGATTTTCAAAGGAAATTGCTGGTGGCTAAAACTCGACAATAATGAAATCCCATACAACTTTGTTGCGTCACCATCGGAGGAGCGCGGCAACCTCGACTTTGTTCAAAGAAGGTTGTCAAAATAATGACCATATTATTACAAGCATTTTTGAGTAAAGTGCTTAACTATTCAGTTTATTTAAATAAAGATATTTTGACTTTTTTGACTTATTAATGGGGAATGTCCGAAAAAAATCAAATTGGCTGAATATTTTTCTATAGGTAGGAATAAGGTCCCTTAGTAATAGAATAAATTTTCAGAATTTTCGGTTGGGTAAAAAAGTTTTTAAAAATCAAAGTCTCTTCGACTTCACAAATGTATGAAAGTAACAGCAGAATGGAGATTGTCCCTTTGCCAACACCTGCCACTACCAAAACATGGTATTAAAAAAAAGTTTCAAGACAAAATGTCAAAACTTTTTTTTTTAATACGTGTTGTGTTTGTGGCAGTTAGCGGCAAAGGTATAATCTCCATTCTGCTGTTACTTTCATACATTTGTGAAGTCGAAGAGACTTTGATTTTTAAAAACTTTTTTACCCAACCGAAAATTCTGAAACTTTTTTCTATTACTAAGGGACCTTATTCCTACCTATAGAAAAATATTTAGCCAATTTGATTTTTTTCGGACATTCCCCATTGAATGTGTTTTGTTCGCAGCGACCTGCTCCAAAACCCTTTGCTGGTGCCCCTGAAGCAGCTGGCGGCGGGCGAGCCGCGCGACGCGCTCGTGACGCTGGACCTGTGCTTCCACCCCACGCAGCCCTGGCTGCTCGCCGCCTGCGCCGACGCCACCGTGCGCCTCTACTCATAATACACCACTCTACCATACCGACTGACTTTCATTCTCCTATTCCTATATAACTATGACTCGATCATTATAGAAAGGGATTGAAAATGCAGCGCTCCTTTTTGCCTCTCGCTTACAATGAGCGGTTTTCGAAAGGCAGTTTAAGGAAAAAAGTAGTACCTACATAAAAAAGAACAACATGTCGTTCGACCACTAAGTAGGTAGATTTTTAAGAAAAAGGCAAAACATGAAACGTGAGGTGACGGCTACACGCGTGGTAAATATCGTGATCCATCGCCATAGAGTAAATTTTAACCATGAAAAGTATTTCTTAGGTAATGTTCAAAATGTTACTTTCCATAGTTAAAATTTACTCTATGGCGTTGGAATGGATCACGGTATTTACCACGTGTGTAGCCGTCACCTAAGGAGCTCTGAGAAAGGAAACTAATGATGATCGTCATCTCGTGTGTGCCTTACTCCTTCAGGCTTGTGAGCTTTTAAATCCTTCAGTGACGGATAAACAATTTCTTATTTTGGTATTCAGAACAAACGTAACGCTAGAATTTATGAATTATTGACGTTTGAACATGGTGCTCACGAAATGACACTAAAGATAATGGATGCTGGAAATAACAAAAACTAGCTAACGAAAGTGCAGTTTCACTCCATAGATGCTCAGTGACGCAAAAATAAATAAGATTTAACATTCGAAAATCATACAAAACAGAATAGATCTCAAAAAATCGTTGTTTAAACGTGGCACACACGGAACCGTGTGTGCCAGTTTTCATTTGTCAAAATATCGACAACTAAACCGTTTGGAACCAAATGAAGCAGTCTAGCAGCGTTACGTTTGATAAGTGACAGCATATAACACTTTAAATCCGTTCGCGTAACAACACATCAATAGGAAAAGCAAAAACAATATTTCGACCCATCAGACTGTGTGGCCCACAATTAATACCGTTACGTTACGTGAATTTTGCGTCACTTAAGATGTAAAGCAGTTTATAGTAATAAGAATTTCCGTCACTGAGGATCTAGCTTTATTTGGAACCAATCACTGCAATAGTTTCAATACAATTCATGATACAATTTGTATGAGATTTTTAAGATAGGGTGACAACAGTGTACGCACGTTGATGGACAGAAAGGATATAACCGTCCTGTTAATGAGGGCTTTTCAATCAAAATGACAAAAAACTGTCTGCTCGATAGATGGCATTGATAAAAATATATGTGTCAATGTGTTTTTTTTTAATAACCAAGCCTCGAAGAGTACTTAGGTAGGCAGGTAGATGTAACCCTGAAATGTTTCTTTCTGGGTAGATGTCAGCCAGCGTTCGCTTAAGCCGAAATTAGATGGTTCATTTTTACGTTTATTTTCGATGCTTCATTAGTGAAGCATCGAGAATGAAGTGTCTAATTATGAATTCATCTTTCATCACTGATGTGCCTTTTTGATGAAAGTCACTAGACGGCCGTTCGCTTTCATCGGTATCTGCCTTTCATCAATCATCGGCATCGGAAATTAACGATAAATGAAACGTGTAAACAGCGCCATTCACTGCAGTGAACGGCATGTCGTCAGCCACGTTTTTGTTTTTATTTTAATATGCCTTTATTTTTCTTTTTTCGACGTTTTTCAACCTGCATCAGACAACATGCATACAAGCAATGCATGCAAGCATTTTCTAGCTCTTTAATTAACTACTAATTCTTTAATAAAAATTATCACGCACAACCTGTTGCCGCGAAAGAGGAAAATGGTAACAGACGAACATACAAACACACATGCAAACCCTTACCCCAAATGCATATACCGCCTCCGTTCCGTTCCATCCATCGTGGGTTGTAACGATACGCTGCAGTCTCAGTAAACATCAACACGATACGATGTCCGCAAAAAAATACTTCGTGGTCACCCTAGGTGGTCTACATACTAATTTAAATCTCGAATTGCATCGTAAGTACTGCAGTGATTGGTTCCAAATAAAGCTAGATCCTCAGTGACGGAAATTTTTATTACTATAAACTGCTTTACATCAAGTGACGCAAAATTCACGTAACGTAACGGTATTAATTGTGGGCCACACAGTCTGATGGGTCGAAATATTGTTTTTGCTTTTTCTATTGATGTGTTGTTACGCGAACGGATTCAAAGTGTTATATGCTGTCACTTATCAAACGTAACGCTGCTAGACTGCTTCATTTGGTTCCAAACGGTTTAGTTGTCGATATTTTGACAAATGAAAACTGGCACACACGGTTCCGTGTGTGCCACGTTTAAACAACGATTTTATGAGATCTATTCTGTTTTGTATGATTTTCGAATGTTAAATCTTATTTATTTTTGCGTCACTGAGCATCTATGGAGTGAAAATGCACTTTCGTTAGCTAGTTTTTGTTATTTCCAGCATCCATTATCTTTAGTGTCATTTCGTGAGCACCATGTTCAAACGTCAATAATTCATAAATTCTAGCGTTACGTTTGTTCTGAATACCAAAATAAGAAATTGTTTATCCGTTACTGAAGGATTTAAAAGCTCACAAGCCTGAAGGAGTAAGGCACACACGAGATGACGATCATAACTAATGGAGGTGCCATAAACTGCAATACCTACAGACAAAATTATGCCTAGTTCCAAATCACGCCAACAGCACTGTTAGCGTATAATCCATTAAATTAAGTAGGTACACAAATAGGTACCCTATTTGTGTAATATTTTGTGACTATTTAATTTGGTCGGATTCGCGCTAACAGCGCTGTGAGCGTGATTCGGAACGCGGGGTAGCATTCGTGACGTCAGGCGCGTGCCGTCACAGAATACATAATAATTGGTGCCGTGTCCGCCATATTGTGTTGCGTTTACATGTTACAATTTCGACTCTATACTATTTACAAAAATTAATTAAATTGAATGATGTACTTAATGCCTTTAGCACACCGCCGCGAACCTTACCAGCTAAATAAAAATATTTTTATTCCTTCCAGACTACCTACCGTCGTACCGTCTTTTTTTCAACACTTTATTAAATGACAGAATAAAAAATGGGTGCATTTCAGCAAACCAATAGTAAAATCGGTCACCACAGAGTAAATTTGAACTGATTGTAATTTTATTTACCATTGAACAAGGAATTTACAAAGTAGAGGTAGACCAGAATCTCATGATACGGAAGTGAAATTATTTTTACTAAAAAAACACGTGATTGTTGCATTACAATACTTGTTAACTGTTGTCATACAATAACACTAATGATAAAGAAAGTAATTTTTCACTCCTCTTGCTCAAAAAGTCCGTCATTGTAAGGTACAAGAGTCAGGATAAAATAGGATAAATACCCCTAGGGGATAAAGTTTTTTCTTTTTTAATGTTTGTCTATTACCAATGAACCTACTAAAACGAAAAAGTCTTTATTCATAATTACGAATGAAAACTCGCTCGATTTTTGAAAATGGAACTAAAAGCAGCGATCTCTTCGGTGAAATCATAGACTTATTTATACTCTGTGACTTTTAGTTTAAAATGCGTGCATTGTGTTTCTTAGCTGCTATTATAAGTAGAAATTAAAAAAGGCACTGGCGCGAAATCTTTAGAATTTTTCTCTAATTCCAAACTGATTGAATTGTGTGACTGCAAGTAAGTAATAGAATAGAAATAATTTTAATCTTTTACCGTCAATCACAAATTGCGTATTTAAATACTGTATGAAAAGTTTATGAAGTGGAGGATAGAAAAACGAGTGGATTCGTTTACGGAAGTATAAACTATAGGTATTTAATATTGGATTTTATTTTTTCGCAATCGTAGTGAAAAGTAGAGTGTAACACACGACGCTAAAACCCATTGTAACTCGGTTTCTATTTATTCCCTCGCTAAAGCTCGGGAATAAAACTACCTCGTATGCAATGGGTCATTTTAGCGTCTTGTATAACAATCTACTATTTCACTCCTCTTGCTCTAAAAGTCCGTCATTGTAAGGTACAAGAGCCAGGATAAAATAGCAAAATTACCCCTAGGGGATAAAGTTTTTTCTTTTTTAATGTTTGTCTATTACCAATGAGCCTACTAAAACGAAAAAGTCTTTATTCGTAATCACGAATAAAGACTCGCTCGACTTAATACTGTTTCACATTTATTTTTTTGAAAATGGAACTAAAAGCAGCGATCTCTTCGGTGAAATCATAGACTTATTTATACTCTGTGACTTTAAGTTTGATCGTAGAATGCGTGCATTGTGTTTCTTAGCTGCTACAGTAGAAATTAAAAGGCGCGAAATCTTTAGAATTTTTCTCTAATACCAAACTGATTGAATTGTGTGACTGTAAGTAATAGGAAAGAAATAATTTTAATCTTTTGGCGTCAAGCACAAATCATTTATTTAAATACTGTATGAAAAGTTTATGAAGTGGAGGATAGAAAAATGAGTGGATTCGTTTACGTAAGTATAAACTAGGTATTTAATATTGTATTTTATTTTCTTGCCTTCGTAGTGAAAAGTAGAGTGTAACACACGACGCTAAAACCCATTGTAACTCGGTTTCTATTTATTCCCTCGCTAAAGCTCGGGAATAAAACTACCTCGTATGCAATGGGTCATTTTAGCGTCTTGTATAACAATCTACTATTATGATTTTCTTAACAGACTTCACTTCCGTTCATTAGATTCTGGTCTACCTTAACCTAACCCGCACCCTGATTATCTAAAAAGAAACTATTTAGCGACCGGTTGCATTTGACATCCATTGCTACTTTTCTTTGGTATGTTTTTTTTTACCCCAAAGAAAAGTTGCAATGTATTACGTTCATCTGTGAACTGCGACCGGTCGCTAGGCGGTTTCTAATTAGATAATCAGCCCGCTGGGACCTACAGGAGTAAAACAGGCACTTCGGGTATTACCTACTTTTAAATTCCCTTCTATTAAATTATTTTACTTTCCATTTGGCGCATTCTGCCAGACAAACCTTTGAGTCATCGATTGCCGTAGAGTTCATTTTAACCATGTAAAGTAAAATATTGAACACTAGCGGCTGCCCGCGACTTCGTCTGCGTGGAAAGTTTTTTGCTATCCCTCGGGAACAACACTTTTTTCGGAATGAAAGTACCCTGTATCCTTCTCTACCCTGACAAAGTGTAGGTCATTGAAATGTATGTAATTTCGATGGTGTAGGTATCCAAAATTTCATGATGATCGGTTCAATAGTTAAGACGTGAAAGCGTAAACAAACAAACGGACTTTCGCATTTATAATATTAGTAAGGATTCTATACAAATTATTTTCCATGGTTAAAAATTATACTACGGCGATCGATGACTCAAAGATTTGTCTGGCTAGCAGAATGCGCTCATTGCTCCGATTGCAAAGTTTATCGGACGCGGCTTACTGCCGCGGCTGATAAGTGTGCACACTCTAATAACATCCTGCGTGCCAGATAGCTATCGGACGTCCGATGACGTCATATTAGTCTATGGTTACGTCCGCGACTTACGTCCGATAGTTTATTTTCATAGTCCCAGATACCTATCAGCCGCGGCAGTAAGCCGCGTCCATAAGCCGCGTCCGATAATTTGTTTCCACCTTCAAGGCGACGTCTACACGGTGGTAAATACCGTGATCCATCGCCATAGAGTATATTTTAATCATGGAAAGTAAAATATTGAACATTCCGTAAAAAATACTTTCAATCAAGAAGCTTATACCCACAATGGAGATTGCACGCCTAGTATCATAGTGAAGATTGAAAAAAGACTCTTTAGTGACGTCACGGCTTATTGCTAGCTCTTTTTTTTTCGTTTTACAATACGTTTTCGTTTCTCACGAACGACGAACAACGAACACGTATTGTAACACTAAAGAAAGAGTTTGCAATAAGCCGTCACGTCACTCAAGGACATTTTTTCTATCTTCACTATGACACTGGCCGTGCAATCTCCATTGGAGAGAGGTATGAGCTTCTTGCTGCTAGACGCGTGGTATTTACCGTGATCCATCGCCATAGAGTAAATTTCAACCGTGGGAAGTAATAATTTGTATGGAATATTCAATATTTTACTTTCCATGGTTAAAATTTACTCTTTGGCGTTGGATCACGGTATTTACCACGACGTGTAGCCGTCGCCTAAGCGCACTTTCATTCCATCCAACCCCCTTTTTAATATACTATATCTATGCATCCAACTGCCATTTTCAATCAAAGCATGACGTCTGCTGTCACCTCACCTTCACGGAATCACAGAATACAAAATAGTAACGGAATGTATAAATCCAGTGTTGCCATCTTGACGAATTTCCCGCAACGTTTGACGGATTAGACTCGCGGGCGGTCACCTTCCACCCGCGGTACCCGCTGTTCGCCAGCGGCGACGACCGATACTTTATCGTGTCACCATAGATATACAACAGAGAACTAAAGAGCTACTTATAGTATATAGTCTCTTTACACCCTCCAAACTTTTAAGAATTTTTAAATTCTCCTTAAGCCAATCTTTCCACTTAGTTCTTCTAATTTTGGGCCAAAGAGTGGCTTGGTATACATGTCAGCCAGCTGTCTCACAGAAGGTACTTGTTTGACTTCAAATTCTTTGTTAGTAACACATTCACGTACAAACAAGTGCTTCAACTTAATGTGTTTGGTCCTCTTATGGTACTCATATTTAGGGTTGTGCGTGAGAAAGTTTCACAGCCGATTCGTTATCTAGGTAAAGCACCGGTTTTTCCAAGTTGACCAAGTCTTTTAATAGACTATTCAGCCACAAAATTTCTCGTGCTGTCTCACTGGCTGCGATAATTTCCGCTTCAGTTGATGAGAGAGACACGACAGTTTGTCGTTGGCTTTTCCAGCTAATAGCTGCTCCTGAGAGTAGACACACCATTCCAGTTGTGGATCTCCCTGTTGTTTGATCTCCTGCAAGATCAGCGTCAGAATAGCACACTAAATTATTTGGGGTCTCTGCAGTGTGTCTATATACTAAGCCTTTGTCAGTAGTTCCTTTCAGGTAGCGAAAGATCCGTTTCACTAGTAAGACATCAGTTGCTGTGGGTGCCTCTAGAGATCTGGATGCTTTGCTTAAGGCTTACGCCTTAAGCAAAGCATCCAGATCTCTAGAGGCTTATATATAGGCCTTGGCCTATATCTGGCCTTGTGCCCACTGCTAAGTAGGTAAGTGCTCCGACAGCCTGTCTATATGGAAATTCTGGTCTATTTCCACTAGGTTCTGTGTCCTTGACACTTTCTTTTGTTATTGGAGTCGGCGTTGACTTGCTGTTCACCATACCAAACTTCTCAAGGACCTTTCGTGTATAGGCTTGTCGGCATAGTGTTATTCTTCCTTTTTCTGCTTTAATTTCCATGCCTAGGAAGTAAGAGGCAGGTTTAGTCGTTATCTTAAAACGAGTTTTAAGTTCATTGATGAAGTCATCTCCTGCAGCGGCTGTATTAGACGCCATAAATCCGTCATCAACATAAAGACCGATCAAAACTTTGGACTGTCCTTTAACTCTGATGTAAAGACAAGGATCGGATTCACTTTGATCAAAATCGCTTTTTAACAGAAATTCAGCAATGCACGTATTCCAGCATCGTGGTGCTTGCTTCAGTCCATACAAGCTGCGATTTAATTTGCATACCCGCTTTGTTCCATCTTGGAAGCCTTCGGGCTGTTTAACATAAATTTCTTCTTCAACTGTGCCATTAAGGAAGGCTATTGATACATCAAATTGACGTAGGTTCAAATTTTCTTTAGTGGCGATCGCTATGATTGCTCTTATAGTGCTGAGTCTGGCCACAGGACTAAACGTCTTATCGTAGTCGACGCCTTCTTGTTGTGAATAACCTTTTACAACTACCCTGGCTTTAAATTTGTCGATAGAGCCATCTGGATTCGTTTTCAGTTTGTAAACCCACTGGCTTTTGCCCGCGACTTCGTCCGCGTGGATATTAAAGAAAATCCTTAGGGAACCTTCAACCAGGACCCGACCAGCCATTTTTACGCGATTAAGCGGGTCCCCACCCAGAGCGCTCCATACAAAATTTGAACCCCATTTTCACCCCCTTAGGGATTAAATCATGTCCACCGTGTTGGACTTAAAAATAAATGTAATTTTTGCAATCGTCATCCCACAAAACCCCTATAACGACATCCATATCTATTTTTACGTTTTTTTACCCCTTTTCACCCCCATTTCATCCCCATAGGATTGTTTTTTTGTTTTTTTGTTTTTTTTTTTTGTTTTTGTCTTATGTCCCAGTCTTGGTGCTTACCCACTATGGATTGTCCACTTCGTCCTTTACGTTCGCTCACTACTTGCGTTTCTCCCTTATTAACATACACACACCTCCCACTTAAACTAACACTCAGTCACTCAAACACACAATCATAATACACACACAACTCTAACACAATCACACCAACATTCACAGTTTTAATATCCCTCATACTCATACTTGGTTCTCTATAACTTATCTAGTTGCTACTAGAGATTAATTAATTTATAATTATCATTACCTTAGTTAAACCTTTTTTTGTTTTTCTTTTTTCTATTTAAAGTTATTGATTTCATAGCTCATCAGCTTGCTCAGTGTTATCTAGCTTTTGTAATCCTTTCTGCGGGAGGAGGCTGGTGACCTGTGGTACAGGTTTCTGCGAAACCTATTTCGGGCACCAGTCCTTCACAAATTTAGGTTATAAATGCTTTGATCTATGTACACATCCATCCATGTATTAAGTTTGTGAAGTGACGAATAAAAACATTTTATTATTATTATTATTATTATTATAGGAGTTGAAATACTAACAGAAATAATATACGTTGCGTTAGATTTCCATCCATAAGTCTAAATTATAAATTTAGCGATTTTTACTTCGAAAATAAAGGATTTTCTTCAATAACCAACTTCAACCCCCTTTTGACCCCTTCGGGGGTAGAATTTTGGAAAACGCTGAGACCCATATTTATTAATTTTCAATCGTCAGCCTAAACACAAAATTTGAAGATTCTAGCTTCAAAACTGAGGGACTTTCATACAAAATTTCATCCCTTATTTCATCCCCTTAGGGATGGAATTTTCAAAAAAATCCTTCCTTAGTGGATGCTTACACTGTATAAAGTATCTGTGTGCAAAATTTCAAGTCTCTAGGTCCAGCGGTTTGGGCTGTGCGTTGATAGATCAGTCATTCAGTTTACGATTTTATATATTAAGATTTGCATGGTGTGCTCTTCGTCCTTTAGGTAATTCTACTAAGTCCCAGGTACTATTTTCTTTCAGTGAGTTTATATCGCTTAGCATGGCTTTGAGCCATTCTTCCAAGGCGTGAGTCCAAGGCTTGTTTATAAGTCATTGGATCTTCAGGTAAGTTTTCTACTTCAGCAACAGCTGCCAGTACGAAGTCATCATACCGTTGTGGCGGTTGTATTGCTGATCTGTCTCTAAGATTGTAATGATTCGGTTCAGGTTCTTGTCCGATTTCAGCTACATAGTCGTTGACAAGAGCTTCATGTTCAGATATTTCATGATACTCTTCATTGTCACTGTCAGTTGCTTGACCATTAACGACTTCTTGTTGATTGTCATCATGCTGAGTAGATTCTGCGTCTATGACATCTTCAATGCGATTATTGTCTTCGTCATCGATGTCTACTTGCATGCTTTTCCTTTCTGAATCCGAATTACAAATCTTGTTTTCATTATATGTCAATTTGTTGATTTGAACGTTGATGTCAATCTGTTAAGTAGAGTTTGAGTAATAATTTGCTTTTACAACTTTTACATCTTTGGAAATAAATGTTTTGCGTTTGGACGGATCGAAAACCCTGTAGGCTTTGCTAGTATCCGAGTATCCAACAAATACTCCTGGTATAGCCTTGGAGGCAAATTTATGACCTTTGGGCCCTTTATTCAGTATGAATGTTTTGGATCCAAAAGAATGGAGATGAGAAACACAGGGCTTTCTTAACACTTAACACCCATTTCTCGAATGGTGTTTTGTTTTCAATAGCACTGTTCACACTTCTATTGGACAGGTAGTTTGCTGTGCAGATTGCTTCAGCCCATAATTGCATTGGTGCTTGTGCGTCAATAAGCATAGCTCTGGCTTTCTCTAATAACGTTCGATTCTTCCGTTCAGCGATACCATTTTGGTGTGGGGTATAAGGTGCGGTCAGTCTTCGCGCAATCCTGTGTTCCTTTAGGTAGGCTTGGAATTTTCCGTTGATATATTCCGTACCATTGTCCGTTTGCAAATGTTTGATATTGTTGCCTGTAAAGTTATCCATTTCTTGTTTATACTCTTTGAACTTAACAAGGACTTCTGATTTGTTCTTCAAAAAATAGGATCTATTTTTTGAAGAACAAATCAGAAGTCCATACCTACTGTAATCGTCAATGAAAGTTACAAAGTATTTGTTTTTTCCCTGAGATGGTGTACTAATTGGACCACATACGTCACTGTGTACAATCTCTAGACGTTCAGTAGTTCTGGGTGTAGTTCGTTTAGGAGGGCTTGGCACTCGTGTTAGTTTTGATTGAATGCAATTTCGCAATCTGACAAAGTCTCATTTTTATTAAAGTTTAATCCGATTAACGTCTCATTGTTGAGAGCTGTGTGGAGGTCTTTGTCGTTCATATGTCCAAGCTTCCTGTGCCAGTCTTGTATTGTGTTTGTAGAACTTGTTGCAGACGTTGCTGTAAAGCTTCTTTCAATGTTTGGCGATCTAACGTAGTAGAGGCCATTTGATTTTTCTGCTGTCATTAGCAATTTTCCTGTTTTATTGCGTATGACTGCTTTGTCTTTATCAAACTTCACTGTGGCACCGTGATTGGTCATACTAGACACTGAGAGTAGGTTAACAGAGAGTGCAGGTACAAATAGTGAGTCTTCTAGATGTATTCATTGTAATTTGTTTTTCAAATTCAAAGTAACTCTGCCTTCTCCTTTGATATCAGCAGAATGATCTTCTGATGCAAAGTTTAGTTTTCTTGACACTGACTTCATGTCTTTGAAGTATTCACGCTGATGTGTCATGTGAGATGTGCAACCGCTATCAAGTACCCAATCGTTTTGATTATTACTGTTCAAGGTAAGAAGACATTCTTCAGCATAGTTAGTTGTTGGAGCGAGAGATTTGTTGGACTTCCTCTCTTTGTTTTTCTTCCAGCAGTTTGAGCATATTTTGTGTGTCTTTTTCTGAAATATATTTCTTCCAGTTTTCTTGCAGACCTTACAAAAAGTATAGAGTGCGTTTTCTTCTTGGGTTTGCTGACCAAGATCATACTGTTCATCATTGTGATGTCTAGCTTCACTTTCTTCTATAATTTTAATTTTAAGTTCTTCTGGTTTCGGCAGGATGTCGCGTGACTCTATGGCAACAGGAAAATTTTCGTATTCTAAGGATAGGCAATATAGTATCATTATCGTCAACAGATCCTCGTTTATGTGTACATCCATATCCGCCAGTTTGTCAACTGTGTCCATCAACTTGTTTAAGTGTGCACGCACATCGTTTCCTTCTAGTTTTGTAAGAATTAGTCGTTTGAGAAGGGATGCTTTACGTGCGGGACCTTTGTTTGCATAAATTTCTTTAAGTTTATCCCAAAGAGCCCTTGCAGAAGTGCACTTTTTAATTTCCTTTAGCTGTTAGGGGGCGATTATAAGGATTAGCTCTGATTTCGCCTGTCTGTCACCCTCAACGGCTTCGGCACTCGCGTTTGGGGCTAGAAGAATAGTGACATACTTCCATAAATTGTTTTTCACTAATATTGCTTCCGCTCGGATTGCCCATGTGTCGTAGTTATCTTTTTCAAGTGGATCTATGTGGCATGTCCGCGGCATGTTTGTAATAGCACAGAGAACGTTTCACTTGATTCGCCTGATTTTTGTTTGTATAAGCTCTGCTACCATATTAACTTTTTACAGTTGATGAATCACAATAATGTATGAAATTAACCCGGGACCTACAGGAGTAAAGTAGGTTCGGTTCCAAACTCAATAAGCCACCCTCGAGCCCCCCTCGAGCCCACTCGAGCCCACTCGAGCCCTCCCGAGCCCCCCCGAGCCCCCCCGAGCCCCCTCGAGCCCTCCCCGAGCCCCCTGAGCTGCCCCCCGAGCCCCATCGAGCCCCCCCCGAGCCCCCACGAGCCCCCTAAGCCCCCTCGAGCCCCCCTCGCGCCCCCTGCTCAAGCCACCCTCGAGCCCCCATCGAGCCCTCCCTTCGAGCCCCCCCTCGAGCACTCCCCTCTAGCCCCCCTCGAGACCCCCTCAAGCCCCCCCCTTGAGGCCCCCTTGATCAAAATCTTTTTATTTTACAAATTGCCGGTGGACCAGCAGGCATTGTATACAATGCCTAGGAATTGTATAGAATGCCTAGGCAATGTGTGAAATAGACAATAATATTCATTCTATTTCATACATTGCCTAAAAGGGCCAGGCATTGTATACAATGCCTGCGTTTCATACATTGCCGGTGACATATAGATAATATACAAAATACGCAATACATAAGACAAATACCTCATTATTTCTAAAAAAGTAAAAAATGAGTAAAGTATCTTTAAGTACCAGTAAAAAACATGTCAAAGTGTACCTAGTATAGTTATTTTGTCGCCAACAAAATAAACCGCTGCCGGGTTTTCTATTTAACAGTCACTCTTTTATCCAGTCACCCAATAAGAATATCCCGAAAAAACATGGCAAGGCATGCTACTCGTATGATTTACCAGATGAAGTAATCAGGATTTTACTCATCGTCGGAAAAGTATTTAAATTTGACGGATTTTTGACGGAAAATATCAACTTGCTTAGCGGAATATCAAAATATCTTGTTGGCAACACTGATCATATGTCAAACAAAAATAATAAAATAAAAATAAAAGCGGAAGCTCGGCTCTACGCGTCGCACGCACGCTCCTCGCATTTTTATTTTTGAGTTGCCTTTGTTGTTCAAACAGTGTGCGACTTGAATCTTTTGTCCTAACTAAACAATATGTATTAACTTTAATTAAGAAATTTGAATGGTGCTAAAGAATAAGACAAGTAACTATTTTAAGAAAAGTTTTTTGAATTCGTAACAAGTTGAAAGCTCGATGTTGTGTATCTCGCGCGAGTGTAGTTGAGTGTTGGTTTGGGCGGGCGCCGGGCGGTGAGCGGCGGAAGGCGGGATGTCTGGGGCGGCGGCGGCGGCGGGCGCGCCGGAGGCGGAGGCGCTGGCGCTGCACGACCGCGACGCGGAGCCGCGCACGCCCATGAAGCGGCTCGGCTCCACGAGGAAGCTAGCCGCCTTCACTAGTAAGTTCACTCACACCTCTAAAATTTTCGAACCAGACTCTACGACCTTTTCCTTTCATGTAGAAAGCTTTTAAGTATTAAAACTTTATTTTGTTTTTCCAAATCGCTAGTTTGTTTAGCTAGTGCTTCTTTTAAACATTTTGCTGTACTGTAGAATTAAATAAACCCAAACAGATGACTGGTGAAGATCATTATCTTCACCAGTCACCTCATTAGCAACACAAGTTCAAAAATAAATTAGTATCCTTAAAATTTTAGCCTTAATTTTTATTTCCAAATATGTGAACAGGAAATATCACCATCGATTTACCTCTAGATGTTTGGAAAAATGAAATAAATAAATATCACCACCACCACCCTAATGGCAAGCTCAAGCTCATTCTATAGGAATAAATAGGTGCCATCGGCCACTGGGGCAGTAAATGCCACCTATTAGTTCCAACCACCACCCAAGGGCCCTACCAGCTAACTTTTAGCTTAGGAAAAAAAGGAATTTACCACAGCAACAAATCGACAAAAAAACAAAATATGATAAAATTGTCATGAGAAAAGTTGCACAGGTCTTTTTGTTTTTTTCACACGCCAATGCAAGATTTTTTGCAAACAAAGGGGTGAGTGCGCTACAGCCTACTTCAAAATTATAATTTTAAGTGATAAAATGCAAATATTTCCAACAACCTCATTGTTGTTACTAAAAATTACTGTATTACCTGGTTAAATTGAGAATGCTCTGTTTACTCGCATAGAACTTGCAGTAAGGTACTTATTTAACTTTGTAGGGATAATTCTATAACCAACTAATGTTTTATATATTATTGCACGCGTTTGTTATAGCTTGGTTTATGGCCCTAAAAACAATGTATTAGGGCTCACTTTAGGAGCAAGTGTGGTGAAAAGGAATAAAAACAATCAAGTACCTATCTATAATTTGATTGTTATGACGTGATATTCCATCTGTCACAGTGAGTGTGACAGATGGAATTTTCAAATAACTCGTAAAACCAGGGTTCGAAAATATCCGATATTTATTATAAATATCAAAATATCGGATATTTATGATATATATCCGATATATATCAAAAATGTGATATATATCGGATATTTATACATTATGTTATGTATGACAGCCACATTATTATTTTATTGTATTATTGATGTCTGTTTGCATATGTGTTTTATAACATTATCAATTAATTTAAGAAAACTAGAATATTTTTGTTTTATTTAAGTACTTATTTGACAAATTTGTTAAAAATCAGGAAAAAAATCATTAGTATCACCATATGAGTGGTGGAAAAAAAATTATACACCACATTTTTGATTAAATTTTTTCATTTACCTCACCACCAATAGGATAGTGCTATACATAGTCAGCACACATTGTCACACATATATAATTTTTTTTTGCTATTTTCACGCGCGAAATTCATGTTACAATTACTATATACAGCAAAACAAAACAATAGCATGTTTTAACTCTACATCAACGCCATCTAAGTCATTCTAAGTAGCAATACAATAGCAAAAATCTACATAATATTGTAATTTTTTTTTACTTTTTTTACATTGATATATATCACAAAAATTCGTTGGATATATATCGGATATATATCGGATATATATCATGATATATATCCATTGATATATATCCTCGAACCCTGCGTAAAACGCACACGCATGCGCTATTCAAATATTGTTATTCATGGGCTAATTTATTACAGATGATGATGGGTTAAACTTAATCGTGGGCCGGATTGAATCTTGTCGTGGGCCGGACTTGGCCCACGGGCCACCAATACCCTATTCCTGATTAATGTTTCATGATATATTAATTCTTTTAGTGTAAATGGTTGTTATAATAATTCTTTTAGTGTAAATTATTAGGGGATGCAGAACCATACCTCTCTTGTCAGAATTGGTTCTTCAGTTCCAACAGCACCCACTAGGTACCCTTTTTCCTTAGTTTTTTTACACGGCATTTAATGTGCAGTTTAAGAAAGAGAAGAATAAAAAATGTGTGCATGTGTTGTATGTAGTGATTTACCGTTCCCAAATCTGAGAATGTTCTCCTACCTGAGAATATTTCTCCTAAGTGAGAATGGTTGAGGATCATTTTTATGAAGTATTTTAGCATACCGTTGGGTGGGGCGCATAGGATAGAAGGTTGCGAACCCCTGTTTTACAAGGTTTATCTTCAATTTCATTTTCTCGACAATCTCTTTAGCTAGCCAGCACCCTAGAGCCGTAGTAACATTTGCATTCACTATCGTATCGCTTTGTATGGATTTGACCATTTCAAATTCCATAGTTAACGAAACCTTATGTCAGTCCAATACATATTTGAAAGCGAAGCGATAACAAAGATTTGCAAAACACTTACGAGGGTGGATTGATAAGTCCATGACTTTTTAATGAAGAAAGACTTTTTTCGGAATATTTTGTTTTATTTCTCTACATAATCTTATTGTAGCTCTTCATCGAAGTTCCTACCTCTTTAACCCATTATTTTTTTCTTTCATCGCCTGAAAACTGGTAACTGAAATGAGGGCCCATTTCTACAGTATCAAGAAGTACTACTATTAAAACTGTGCCATTTCAGACACCACCTTATGGTTTGATGAAAATCTTTGCCCGCCATGACATTTATTCATGTTTGGTAGGAGAAAAAAATCTCACTGGGGTTGAATCTACATAATAGGAAGGATTTGCATCTTCATTCGATGAGTTTTGATGTCATGAGTGCCGCCGAGAGGGTTGACAGGGTCATTAAGAAAAGTTAGAAGTCGCTAGAGCTTTTTGTTTCCAAAAGTATAATCTGTTGACGAATTTGAAAAAAAATGTGTGTAAAGATGCCTTAAGGAGTTTCTTTTTAAGACACAAAAATAAATTATGAAAAAAAGTATTTCTTCTTTTCAAAGTCATGGAGTTATCAAACCACCCTCGTACTAGGGGGAGTAACATGTTATTTTTCGTTACGTTTTCGTCAATTTTCTTATGATAATCCCAGAACACGTTTGCCTATTACCGCCCCTTAACTTGACGTGCTGATTTGTGTACATCATACCAGGGGGTCAAGTCTGCTAATGTTAAGCCCAAAATCGTGTTTCAATGGTGTTTGAATTGTAATGCTTTTTGACACAGTTCTTGTTTCTACAACCCAAAATCGAGACACAATGTGTTTACGTTTTGGGTTTAAGAAACACAATGTGTTTCGGTTTTGGGTTTAAGAAACACAATGTGTTTCGGTTTTGGGTTTAAGAAACACAATGTGTTTCGGTTTTGGGCTTAAGAAACAAGAACTGTGTGAAAAAGTATTACCATTCAAACACCATTGAAACACGATTTTGACGTTAAGATTAGCAGACTTGAACTCCTGAACTCTCTCTCAAATACTCTTTTTTTTATTTGATTAGATAGGTACCTACTTTAAAAGAAGCCCTTTGTAAATAGATAACTTATTTTAGGTCGAATTATATTTCTGTTGGAAATATTGCCCTCTGCCTTTGGGGTAAGATGCTAGAAAGTTAGCTAGGTTATTGTAGTGCACACGGAATGCAGTTGCAAGCATTTTAAAACCACTCTGCCCTGATGCAGGGTGTCCGGTCAGTGCGGAGATCCTAGACTTGCTTGCCCACGCACACGCACTTAGAAATGTTTTATTGTCTTTGAGCACTTTACGCATCCGCTGCGGTCATTATGTCATCCAAATCAAACAACGGAATAGGGCACGGATGACGTACCTAAGTAGGCTGCCAGTAATGCTGGTCATCACGCGTGGTCATTGGCCACTTCCTCCTCAGAGTGGCGACTCGCCCACGCACTCCCTACTTACCACTCTGTCAAGAGTTCATAAAATAACTTGCCTTATAAAATTTAATTTATCTGTAAATAAGAAACTTTTAACAGAACTGAAAGATTTACATATCGAACTCTCGTGCATGCATTTTTAATGGGTGATATCATAGTGTTGGAAAATTCCTATAAGTAGATTGTTTGCGATGGTTCTTTCAACGGCTCTATTAAGACAGACATAAATAGCGAGCAGAATTGTTATATTGGGTGGGATTTCGGAGCGCGAAGTAATATGGGCCGCGGCCGCACACGTGGGGAACAAATGGTGTTCGTTTTTCGGGAATCGAATACCGCTTCCGGCCTTAATACTAAGAGTAGATTTGTTTACAATTCTTTAAATACGCTTTCGAGTTTACATGTTCACGCCGATTGCAGGAAAATACTCAAACAATATAAAAAATAGATCAATGGTTTCACGTAAACTTGCTATTTAGGAATCAATTTTGTAAATTAAAGTATAGAAGCAAGCGAAACGAACTCTGCCAGCTACTGTATGTATGTATGTTATGTACAGTAGGTACATACAGGCTACTCCTATTTCCATAATAATAATGCTTGTAAAGCTAAATAATGGTATTTGTTTAAATAAATTGCATCCTTGAGTTGCTGATCGATTGGACAATAATAACTTATAATGTGAACGCGCGACAACCGTGTTTCAATGTGGTTCTTTGTAAGGATAATGCAGTTAAAAAGTCGGCGGCGAATGGCTTCGATTAGCTCCACATTATTTTAACAAATTAGATGTATTTGTTAACCACTGGAATGGTAATAACAGTTTGCGGCTACTCTGACTAATCAATTCAATAGATATTCTAGTCAGATGACGCAAAAGAAATATTTAAAAAAGTAATATCAAAATGCTAATAATGGTCAATGACCAAGAATTTTGTGGTACTTATGATTTAACTATGTTTTAAATTGTAATCTGGAGAAGAGTATTAGTATGGACTATGGTATGGTGTGGTGTCGCGCAGTGTGAATCAGTGGCGGTCGGCGCCGGCGGGCGGCGCGCTATATTTAGAAGCGCGCGCCGACTGCGCGGAGCCGCTGCCGCTGCCCCCAAGCTGCGACCAACCAAATAAGATTTCACCATAAACGATTTTTCAAGTCATATCCATAACTAATACTAGTGGCTCCGTGAGCTGTAGACCTCGCGTTGAAAAGTAACTCAAATTGTATATTGTTTAAAAAATTATCTAACAGATGTCGCATCCTCTTTTTCCCACTCTGTTCACGAGCTTTTCAAAGCACGTAGTAGGTACGTGCTGTTTGGTATTATTTGGTAGGTATGTTCGCAGCTAAATGGCGCTTCTAATTTTAAACATTTTACGAAATGGTGATTTTTGGTAAATTTAGAAAAAGTGGCTAAATAAAAAAAAAACTATATAATTATCGAACCTGCTCACAAAATTTCACGAGAATCTGTTGAGAAATGCGACCTGTAGAGGAAAATGGACAGCTGGAAAGTCGGACTGAAATATGTTTTTTCACATTTCTCCGTCATTATGAAAAATTTCAAAAAACTGGCATGACAGAAAAATTCTATGTAATTTTCGAACCTGCTCACACAATTTGACGAGAATCGGTTGATAAATGCGACCTGTAGAGGAGAACATCCAGCGCCAAAAAGCCGGACTGAAATACATTTTTCTTACATATCTCCGTCATTACGAAAAATTTGGAAAAACTGTCTCAACTTAAAAAAATCAATATGATTTTCAAACCTGCCCACAAAATTTCACGAAATTCGGTTGAGAAATGCGACCTGTAGAGGAGAAAAGACAGAGCCGGGAAGCTGGACTGCAATATGTTCTTTTTACATATCTCCGCCATTTTGAAAAAAATCGAAAAAGTGGCGTGACAAAAAAAATCTATATTATTTTCAAACCTGCTCACAAAATTTCACGAGAATCGGTTGAGAAATGCGACCTGTAGAGGAGAACATCCAGCGCCAAAAAGCCGGACTGAAATACATTTTTCTTACATATCTCCGCTTATTATTATTATAAATAATAATAGCCTACATTTAAATAACAGTTATTTTATACACACATCAACTTTGTCTAGGGATCAAGGTGTTAATACAAACAAAGCAACTTTGAAGCCTTGGTTTCCTGCAAGGATCAGTTGGGTGTGTACGGCGATCTGAATCTCCTTCATTCACTCCCTGGATAGCCATCATCAGATCTCAGCACAGTACATCCCTTGCAGGAAACCAAGGCTTCAAAGTTGCCTCGTTTGTAAAAAAAAAAAAAAACTGGCCAAGTGCGAGTCAAACTCACGCACGAAGGGTTCCGTACGAAAAAATGGCAAAAAAAACACGTTTGTTGTATGGGAGCCCCTCTTTAATATTTATTTTATTCTGTTTTTAGTATTTGTTGTTGTAGCGGCAACAGAAATACATCATTTGTGAAAATTTCAACTGTCTAGCTATCACGGTTCATGAGATACAGCCTGGTGACAGACAGACAGACAGACGGACAGCTGAGTCTTAGTAATAGGGTCCCGTTTTTACCCTTTGCGTACGGAACCCTAAAAACACCTTTATGCCTAGACAATGTTGATGAGTATACTTAAAACAATAGTTTTAGGACCCCACTGGGCCTTCAAATCGAATTTTTAATCTCAACCTTTGCCCCAGTATAAAATGCAGCGTTATCATCCACTTCACTGATTTGATTATAGCTAATTACTTCATTGAATTAAAAGAACTGAATGAGCAATATACCTATATGATGGGTTGGTCATTGGTTGTTCGGAACACAAAGTAAACCGTATGATTGGCATTTGGGCATTAGCGGCGGCCGGCGACCGCGCCCTCACCCTACGCCTAATTAACTAACGGCCACTGCCGACGCCGGGCCCCTAATAAATTACACGCAACTATACTAAAATTGATCGGTGGATTGGATAGCTACTCGATGAAACCGAAAGCAAATACTTTTGACTTTATCATTTCATTTCCTTTGAACAAGATTAATGTTTACCTCTGAATAAGGTGACTGACGGCTCTCCACTTCATTAGTCCGTTCGCCATAATTGCACCTCAAAATGTCTCATCCTTATTGCTTGGGATAATGTTATTCACCATCTATGTGTGCGTAGTGTAGGTACGACATGTTTATATTTGGTATAATTTTCTTAGGGTGGTTTTACTTGTGTGTAAAAAAAAAAGTTGATGGTTACTTTCATAAACATCAGCCATTTTTAAGTTAAAGACTGTAAATGCAGCTGGGACGCACGGGACCATATTAGTTTTGTAAATGACCCTGTGGTGGTTGAAATAAGTGAATTATTATTATTTAGCAACGTGCCACGAAGCACGGAAAAACTCGAGATAATTTTGGTCACCCGTCCCATGCATGACCGATATTATTTATTGGTAATGTGATTTTTTATTGTGACTTGTGCTTATATTTTGTGCTATAGTGATCGCTGTCCACTCCAAACTATTTTTAAACAAAAAAAAAATTTAACGAGATAAAGTTAACATGTTGGCGTAATTGTTAAATTAATTTTAACATAATAATGTTAACACTAGTGTATGTTGCATGAGTAAACGTCGGTGGCCGGTGCTCATTAGCTGCACAAAAGATGTGCGCATGATGTCGGCCGCAATGATATCCTAGTAATGAATAAGGTCGCCTCGTTCGGTTGCTTACGGTTGCATCTGTCGATACGCTGAATCACAACAAGTTCAGTGCCGCGCGCTGCCGCCAGCAGCCAGTGGCACGCCAAATTAACTGCACGTTCACTTGCGAAAACAACATGGATTTGCGCAACATTCATCACTCCCTGGAGTGGTAAATTATCTACAACCTCGTGTTTGATTTTAACACCTGAGTTTTGGTTTACAAATTGTACAGAGATAGGAATAAACCTAAAATGAGGAGCTCGATGGCGCAGTGGTTTAGCGCCTGGTCCAGCGATTGCGGAGGTTAAGCAACGTTCGCAAGGGTCGGCCATGGGATGGGTAACCAAAAATGTATTATCGTGCTTCGGAAGGCACGTTAAGACATTGGTCCCGGCTGCATTTGCAGTTGTAAACACCCACCAATCCACATTGGGCCCGCGTGGTGGGTTATGGTCCATCCTCCTTATCCACCCATAAGGAAGGCCTGTGCCCCAGCAGTGGGGACATCAAAAAATTGCTGATGGTTAGGAATAAACCCGTTTTTTTAAGTTAAATAATGATAACTTTACTATCAGGAACTGCCGCGCCGTCCTCCTTGTGTTGTATTGTATCTGTCTGGTTTATCGTCAATTTGTACGTAGGTCTGGCAGAATTGTATTCCTTCTGATGAAGCGTTGCGTGTAGTGAGGGTCGAGTCGTGGCGGTGGCGTGGGAGTGGTATGGTGTGCCGTGGGATGCTCCAGGCAGACTCTCAATCAACTGAAAGGGACAGCACAGCACGCCTTAGAGGGGCTATTAATGCAACATTGTTCTTGCAGAAAGCATGCAGGAACGTTAAATGGGCATATAATTTTTCGCATTAAAATACATCGTTTTCAATTTGAATCATGCAAATCTCTATGGGTTTTTGTTGTATGTAACGATAGGGAGTTCTTTCGTATAATAAGCCTTCAAAACCTTTCTTTTTTTTCTTTTTTTTTTCTCAAGTGATGAAAGAAACTAGATAGCATTCGTAGAAATGTAAATATAAAGTGAGGTGGGAAGAGGTGATCAGTGATCGCGATTAGCAGTCGGGCGACGCGTGCTTCCGCCGCCCGCCGCGGCCTGCAAGCTAATGAGGCGCGGTCACGCCGCCACCGTCCGTCGGTCGCCCCTGCATCTCTTTGCAATTAATTTGCGACACCTATTGTACCATCGATGTAACAAACAGTCATTAAAATTGTAATAGCTTTGATTCATACAAGACCAATTCAATTCTAAATTTTGGGTTCATGTGCAAATGATAATAGCTTTGTTAAGCATATTTATAAGTCTCTTGTTTTAGTGGTTTTTTTCCATTAGAAACTAAACTATAAAGAATTATAAATATTTCGTACGATTACGACTACGTACCTACGTACCCATCTTTAACTGATTAAATAATTTGAAATACCTACACAAATAAAAATATAAATACATCCATGACTCCGAGAAAAAACCCTTATGCTCATCACACAAACACGGCTCCACCAGGATTTGAACCGTCAAACTATCTTATCCATACTATGGACCAGGGGGTCAAGTCTGCTAATGTTTTCGTCAAAATCTATGATGTTCTAATGGTAATGCTTTTTGACACAGTTCTTGTTTCTTAACCCAAAATCAAGACACAATAATTATGTTTCCGTGTTGGGTTTAAGAAACACAATGTGTTTCAGTTTTGGGTTTAAGAAACAAGAACTGTGTCAAAAAGCCATTTACCATTCAAACACCTTTGAACTACGATTTTGACGAAAACCTTAGTAGACTTGACCCCCTGACTAAAGATTATCCCTATTCCGTATTAACTGGGGACTGAAATCAAAACGAAAAGAACAAATTTTTTATAGCCTACAATTTGTGTTTGTTTATTAAAACTATAGACGGTATCGTTTTACCTTTACATAGAAACAAGGCGTGACATATAAGCTGCCAAAGCATCAAATGTTGCGAAAATAGAAAATATGGCCATTTTTAGAATAACCGCTCGTGCTCAGGGAATTATTTCAGTCAGTGCATTAGGTTGCACGCATTGCATAATATATTATGTAATTTGTTATAACAAGTATGAGAATTTGACACTAGTCCAAATGAACTAAGTACCTATTTCAAATGCTATTTAAGTAAATTATGCACGCGCAATGCCAATAACCACCATACATTTTGACTATGTTGCTAACCGATTATCGAACTTGGTACTTACAACCAAGTTCGGTAATCGGAGAACCAGGCTATAGTAACTCAAATTAGAAAAGACCCTGATCGAAGGACCAAGTAAGATCCTAATCAAATTATACAACATTCAGAACTGACGCAAGTATTGAAGGTTAACTTAATTACGATGTTAATTAAGAGAATGTATACAATCCCATTCTCATAAAGTATGACTGGTGTAATAAAGTACACACATTAAACGTAGTCTCTCACGCGATTCCGTTCAGCGGTAACGGAGCATCGGGCCGCTCACCGGGCGCCTTATTTACAAACAAAATACATTCTGCTTCTGATCGACTATAACTTTCGAATCCGTTGTTTCTGTTATTGTCTCTCGAATGACTTCAATCAAAGGTACACATGACAGCATAAGAAGCAAAGTGGGAGGTTGCTCTTCAATTCTTACTTTCTGTTGCTTAGTCGGAATCGACAACCTACAACTCATGCTCTTGTTTCCTTATTGTCCCTTTCCTCTATTAGAGGCATATTAAGTAGGTATGTATAATCTATCTAAGAATATGATTATGGCTGCATAATCATATTCTTAGATAGATTATACCTACATACTTGACCTATGAAATAGCTCCAGCATCCAGTCCAGATTTAAGCAAATATTGAGTGCGCGCAACCGGTTTCCCCC
The DNA here is from genome assembly GCA_928269145.1 of Agriphila tristella. Classification (NCBI taxonomy): domain Eukaryota; kingdom Metazoa; phylum Arthropoda; class Insecta; order Lepidoptera; family Crambidae; genus Agriphila; species Agriphila tristella. The sequence continues at coordinate 25,084,854 of OV743444.1, forward strand.
CGCGACATGCAATGCACCCCCTTCACCGCCTACTGATGCAGATGCAATGCACTGGCCCTTGTTGTCAATTTACTCTCGCAGCTTGCACCGTATCATTGCCTTTACAATGAAAGCTTGTTATTTAAGAATGTTTTCATTAGATATCTTTAACTCTTTTTTACTCGATATTACAATACAACGTATAAGACGCTGATGAACCATACACTTTCATGGTATGAACTGTATGACGAATAAATAAGACGCAGATAATTGTGATTCGGTTTGGTACATTGAATGATCTGGCGGCGAGGGTGCTAAGGCAAGTGAGAGGGGCGCGACGTAGGGGCGGGGGCGCGGAGCGGAGGCTGGAGGCTGCGCGGCAGCCGGCAGTCGCGCGACCGAGGGCAACGCCGCGCGATGTTCCACTGCATCGTGCAGCCACGGCACGACTGGGGCCCGCCGGACCCCAACAATGCTCACCCCGGTACGAATCTCTATTCCGTGCGTGTCCGTCGACGAGAGTTCAATTTGAGAGATGTGGAAAGGATAAGTTGCTTTACCTTTTCACCATTAGGCATACCGTTATGATCTATTAATGGCTGCCTAAAAAACTCTCGCTCGGTGTTAAATGCCAATAACTAATTATAACTGCGTCTACGTGAAGTAGATACGAGGATGTTTTTTTTGTGAATGCAGCCGTGTACAGTAGACGCCGGCGGCGGTTGTGTACGGTACTCGGTGAACATGTGCTCATTGTTGTTATTGTTGTATTGTGAGCGTGCGAGTCGGCTCCGGGCCTGCGGGCGCAGGTGCGCGCCCCGCAGCGCAGGTAGCGGCTGGCTGCGCTCCGATGGGCCATCTGTTACGCATATATGTTGAGGAAATCGCAATAACATATTTGCATACTAAGTGCGATGTTAATTGCTTCAAAGCGGTATGACTTTCACAATAAAGTGAGAGGTTCTGTACAGGTTTTAAAATATCTTGCCTTTGTTTTTGGTAATTAATAATTAATTTACGCTACAACGTGATGGTGCGAAAGAATGATCACCCGGGTGGTGTTTACGCTCGACTCGATGCAAAGGCGGCCCCTGCGGGCGCTCCCCTCGGCAGTGGCGCGGGACCCTTCCGCTCCGATATAACACCAACTTTTTATGTCGTTCACTATCAACGGATGACTTTATTAAACTCTGTTTATTTTTCGACTTCCTCCAATCCAATCTCGATTCATTGCCACTAAATAACGGCCAAACCGTCTCATTGCGAGCGCTCCACTCTATTGTCCCACGAAATCGTGAATCATGACCATAAAGTGTATAATCATTTTGGTGTTGCTCAAGCTGGCACCCGAAAGCCGTTAATTTTTTTATCCGTATAATTTGCGTTTGTTATGTCGTTGTTGGGAGAGTTTTTCAAAGTTTGTTTTGACACGTAACAAAAGATTTCTCATAGCAAAAAAAGTCTTACGAAAAATTATGATTGCCGCGTTTGGTTAACATTCCGTTGCGTCTGGTTGCTCTCGTTATCTTGTTTTATTGTTCTCAATATGTAACTTAATTTTCCTTATACATACATGACCCGATTTTGGGATGAATATTTTAATAATTATAATGTTTTCCTGGTGAATGTGGTTTCCTAGTCCTACACCCGCTACCCAACGAACTAAAGATTTCGTTGCGCTTACCTGATAGTTTTTTCACATCTAACAGAGAAATTACTCATTACCTTCTCGCAGCAGTACCTACACCTACCTACTGGATTTTAATGATATTCAGTAATGTGAACGATAAATTGGTTTATCAAGTCTTTGTATTTTCTACTTACGATGATAAATATAAAAAGTAGTTAAAAACTTCAAGCAACACAGAGGAAATTACAGCATAAATTATCTGATACGAAGCAGTGATTGAAGGTTAACCACCCGATAATCGGGTCCCTCGTGCCCTTTGAAGGGTGAGGTCACGTCTACACTACCAACCAACCATACCAACCGAGACGAGCGAGCTTTTATCTTTGAGCAATACGAATCATGGATCCTGCTTCATTCGTTTACGTAAATAAAAAACATAAACTGGATATGTTTGAACATGAACTCGGTGGCTCACCGCATGGATCACTAAAATTGTTTATTCTGTCAGTCTCACCAATCATGCAGCTCGCACTTCCGTTATGTATATTTGGAAGGCGAATCATTCTACTTTAGATAGAGCCGGAGAAACATCATGGAAAGATTAAAAAAATAATCCAATCTAACTGTGTAGTATCGCTATCTGCACAAGGAATAACCTCCTCCTTTTTTCGGAGTCGGTTAAAAAGCGGGACAAGTTTTTTCCCATCAGTTTTCAAACAATTTTTGATTAAGACAGAGTAGATTACTCGTAAATTAGTACAAGGACAGTTTCAGAGCGGTTTTGCTAAGAATCACTAACCAATTTTGTTTAGATAACAATCTTTAGCTTTCTTTCGACATCAGCCATTTAAAATATCTCCTCCCGCTGCTGGAGCACAGGTCTTCTTTATACGTGGATACAGGGAATGGGCCATAAGCCACCACGCAGGTCCAATGCGGTTTGATGCGTGTTTAAGAATGCAAATGCAGCCGGGACCAACGGCTTAACGTGTCTTCCGAAGCACAGAGTGAGGGTCTTGAGATAAAACAATTTTTTGTCACCCAGCCGATCCTTGCGAAAGTTGTTTAACCTATGCAATCGCAGGGCCAGGCGCTAAACCACTGCGACACCAAGCTCCTCATTTAATCCTTACCTACTGCATTGCATGTTAAAGTAAGTGAAGTACCACATCCTAAAAGCACTGCATTGAACATATGTATAAGCTACCGAAAATGGGCAGATTAATCTAACGGTGTATGATCCTAACTGTGAAACGCACGCGACTGCGGGCTCGTCTTCTGTAGACTTCCCAAGCTTTTTCTGATGAATACGAGCATTGTATGTTCATGAGTCGTTAGTCGTTATACTCGTAATCGTTAAGAAAATCTGTTGTTTTTCCCGACTACGAGTAAGTGCTTGGTTTTTATCTGAAAAGTAGGTAGGAAGTACCCGTCAACTGAAATCAGTTTAAGGGTATCTTTAGTCTTTAAACTTGAAGCTACTGACCTCTGTTTCTACTTGAACCCTAACAAGTATTATAAATGCGAAAGTTTGTTCGTTACTCTTTCACCTTTTAACTACTCATCATGAATTTTGCATAAAAGATGAAGTGCAGAAAATAGGATTTGGGCACAGAATATATCTCTAAATTTGGGCCCCTTTCATAAGCCTTTCATCCAGAAATAAGTACTGTTCCCGAGGGGTTGAAAAATAACTGTCCACGCAGACGAATCGCGGGCAGCCGCTAGTACTTACAGCAATATTATGTTAGCATTTCACTTTAATGCAGTACATATGAAAAGTGATGGCACTTTTCATATATACTGCATTAAAGTGCAATGCCATTATATTGTTATGGAATACGTAATGATGGTAACCGTATACCTAAGTCAAGGTATCCATCCTCCTTGTAAGTACACCCGGGAAGGCCTGTGTGTGCCATAGCTGTGGGCACCATATAAAAAAGGCCGATGCGATTCTACGACGTAAACTAAAATGTATCAAGTTCCGCTAAATGTTAATTGTTTAATTTATTGAATTACTTACTCTAAATAATAATTCGTGGTATTTTAACAAGTGAGACACTTTGCGGTTTTGTAATTTTATCTTTTCTCAATATAGAAATAATTTATGCCAAGCAGTAAAGTCTGGTCTATTTTTATTTTTAACATCAAAAACTTTATCACATCATAGAAGGCATGCCACAGCATGGTCCTTCGTTAGGTTAGGTTCGTTCGCATGCAACAGCAGCGATGAGCGAGACTGCAAGATTATATTAAGTATTTACCAAGGTGTGTGACCAATGGTAGTACCAATAGTCCAGTCGGCTGCGCCAGATGATAACCTAGCAAGGGACATTTTTGACAAAAATGTTTTTATTGCAGAATCGGTATAAACTAGTAAGTCCCTACAAATTTTAAAAGACACCCGCGCATAAATCTCACAAATAACCAGAGTTTTGAGAACTCAAAACCTAGTAAGTACACTAGGTATCATTCCAGAACCATTCACAAACCTAGTATGTCGCACTGACCATTATCAAACCTAGCAAGTCTCTGAGACTTGCTAGGTTTTAAAGTGGTCGATGCGTCTTGCTAGGTTTATGAAGTGGTCAACAAGCATAATGAATGGAGGGGACAGCGCGCGGGCGCGGGCAGCAAGTCACGACACGATCAGTCGGTTGGGTGCGTTGGCGCGTAATTGACTTGTTTGTTTGTTGTTAGTGTTTCATTACGTAGAGGTACAACATTCACACATCGAATTTATAAGTAAATAGCGATTATTAATTTACTAAAATGAATAGTTTACGATCGCATCGGTCAAAAATAATAATGGCTGCAGTTAATATGAACAATTACAGTGATGATGAAGCTGCTGAACATAGTACTGAGACAAATGAGTGGTAAGTTTACTAGGCATAATAATGTATCTCAATTTTTTTTGTACCTTTGACTAACTATCATATGTAAATTTTGAATGATGGTTAACCTATTTGTTCACTGTTTGAGTTCAGCTTTTTCTATGCTTAATTTTTAATGGGTGGTTTTGTGTTTCCATGCAATGATGTTATAATATACCTACCAGGGGTCGATATTAGTTACGAGATCACATAATTAATGAGATAATTTAAGTAAATAAGATTTAGATAACAGTTAGGTTAGTTATTTTAGTTATTGGCATTTAGTATTCGTTTAGTTTAATAGCTAAGAAAGAATACCTACTTTCTTATCACGATCAGCAAAATAGCCTATACTACAATCTACACAAAATTCAGATGATTATATCTAATGTAGGTATAAATTATTATAACATCATTATTATATAAATTATGACTAACATTTTCAAATGGTTTGCGGTTGTGTATGTGTGTTGATTTTTCCTTTTGCTTGCTTCAGTTTTCCCACTCATGAATGTTCGCTTGAACCAAATGCACCGTCCACTTCTTATGCGCACGTTAATCTTGCTACTGACATTGATAATTTAATTACTATGAGTGATTTAGACGACTCTGTTGAAGATCCTAATTTCCTATTATCAGAAGAGAACGAATCTGATAAAGACACGTCGATGTCTGAGAGCTGTGAACCTACAGCTCTTCGAGACTATGTTTTGGCTTCCTCGTTGAATCTACCTCCAAACAATCAATTTAAAGCAAATTTTGTAGCTGCTTACCCCGGCCCCTTGTATATTTATGATGAAAATTTACCAGACAGCGAAATTTCAGTAATTGCACCTCCACCATCATTACAAACTTCTCAACAAAAACGTAAAGCTAAGCATCCTATGATTGAAAATTGTTGCGACAACAGCAAATGTAAAAGGCAATGTGCAATGTTTTCTCTTGAAAGTAGAAAAACTATTTGGGAAGAATATTGGAACCTAAGTTTTTTATCCAGGCGTAGCTTTCTTAATAAGTGCATCCAAATATCTAAAATAAAGCGACGAAAAGTTGAAGTTTCAAATGAAAATTTTTTCAAAAACGAAAGTCGTTTTTTCTTTTTGCCAAATTCTGATGGGATACTAATTTCAGTCTGTAAAAAGTTTTTTTTGGCTACTTTGGGACATAAAACAGATGGAGTAATAACAGAGCTGAGCAAGGCGGTAAAAAAAGGAAAATTGTATGGGTCAGTTACGAAAGATAAGAGAAGTGGAAGAAAAAAGATTGATGGAAGCATAATAATTAATCACATTATGAGTTTTCATCCAACGGTAAGCCATTATCGCCGACATAATGCGCCTTTTACAAAATATTTGCCAAGGCACTTAACGTTACGACAAATGTACACAGACTTTAAACAACAAAATCCTAACTTCACTTGTGGCAGAGAACTTTACAGGCAAAAAATAAAAGAATTAAAAATATCTTTTCACATGCCTAAGGGTGATAAATGTGTAGATTGTGCATTGTATGAAGAAGAATTGAAGAAGTACGATGATGTCACTTTAATGCCTGAAGAAATGAAACAAAAATCCGAAGATCATAAGGCTAAAGTTGAATCATCTATTCAAAAATACAGATTGGACGGAAATAATAAAAATTCGAATTTAGTTAAATTTGTGTCAATGGACTTGCAAAAGGTTATTATATTACCAGAAATGCCCGACATCAAGGATGCATTTTTCATGAGCCGATTAATTACTTTTAATTTGACATTTGCTCCTATTGAAAAAAAATCTGATGACAGTTCCACTTGTGTGCTCTGGCACGAAGCAATAGCTGGACGAGAGGCGAGTGACATTGTAAACGCCATATATGCTTTTATAGAATCCAATAGGGATATGCAGCACTTGCACCTATGGGCAGATAACTGCACAGCGCAGAATAAAAATTGGACCTTATACTCCGCAATGACAATGATAGTCAATAATCCATCAAATAGCCTTGCATCGGTAACTATTAATTATTTGACCAAGGGACATACTCATATGTCTGCGGATGCTGTACATGGCAATATTGAAATGAAAATGAAGAGACAAAAAAACGTATACGATTTCCAAGATTTTAAAGATATTGTGATGAATTCGCGAAAGAATATTAAAGTTATAGAAGTAACAAACAAATTTGAATGGCCAAAAAAGAAAAGAGCTGCACGTCAGAATGAACCACTGAAAGAATTTAATTTAAACTCAGTTGTTCAAGTTAAAATGATAGCTGGATCAAGAAATTTATTTTATAGGACAAGGTTGAAACATAATTTATTTTAATATTGATGATTTTTTAAATTTTAGTTAATAATATTCTAGTAGTAATTTATTATTTATATGTAATATAAAAACGAATACTTATTTATATTTCAATGAAAAATTAATTATTTGTTTTTCAGTTTCAGTGAACCTGGTCCTGGCCTGGTGGAATTAGATTTTCTAATGAAAAAATTTAACTGCCAGCTTCCTCCTGCTAGCAACGACAGCCCAAGGGGCATAAAACATGAAAAAAGCATGAAATAATTACCAAGCTTGTGAATCTTATGCCAGAATCCAGAAAGACCTTCTGGTACAATTTACCAGTTAATGACTTATCTGCCGACTTAACAAGTCAGGGACAATTGGATAGTTATTAAATTTCTTTATAAATAAATCTTATAATAAAATTATTTGCACTAAGTTGTTGCTTTTAAATACACCTATCGACTTACTAGGGTTAAATTCATAATATCTACTGTTTACAATATTCAGTAAACCACATTCAAACATAGCAAGTGCTCATACTAGGTTAATTACTGGTTTCTAAAAGGGGGAATCGATTGTCGATTATTTAAATGAGTTAGTAAGGGGTATAAATTATGCAATATACACAAATATTATAATATTTTTAATACATAGTCATCGTTTATATTTATTTTATATAATAAAAGCGTTTTTAAATAGTTTATGTAAAACTTCTTCAACGGCTAGCTTGATTTACGTTTAGGCGCTCTCCTGTAAAATGTTGGTTTGAGCACTTGCTAGGTTTTCATCTGGCGCAGCCGCAGTGTTCCCGCCACCGGCTGTTTCTCACCGGTTTCCGCACGCGGCCGCTGCGGTCCCTCGCGTGCGAAATGAACCGGAAGCCGCACCTACTCAGGGGTTAAGCGTATGATCGACAACTTCCTTCTCATAATGTACAATTACTTATTTCATATTTCTCTTGAGTTTTAGTTAACGGTCAAACAACGTGGCGTGGGCAAACATTTAGTTTCGCTGCCAGCATTTTGAGCTTACTTGCATTTATTAACACAAACTCATAGTTTTGCCTAGGTTCACCTAATACATCAGTAAATAAACACTGAACTGAATATAATAGTCTAGCGCTAGAGGTAGGTATATCCTGCCCGAGGAGCCATAAAATCAATATTTACGGATACTTAGTGACTATAACAGTTTTATGTTCCTATGAAAATGAAAAGCTTGGGTGATGTGCAAACACCTCTGATGTTTACAAAACAAAAGATAAGAATTTAATGAAGCACCTAAACAAACATCTATCTTTAGTATGCTAATAAGGGCATCGTTTCGCAATACTTTAATGATGTCAAGAATACTTATTTTACCTTTGATTAAAACATTACATATTTTACAAAGTATAGTATCAGAATCCTTAATCTTTTATTTGTTAGGGGGCGTCCATAAATTACGTGAGGTGTTTTTTAAATTTTCTGTCCCTCCCTCCCCCCCTGGTGAGATGTCGTGAGATTTTATTCAACCCCCTCCCCCATGCCCCAATCTCACGTGAGATTTTTTAAAATGTGGGTTTCTTACGTAAACGTGTTGGATTATTATTGTAAGGTAGTTGATGTATAACGAAGTATGAATGAAATTATTTTCTTTCGAACGAATTAGTGAATGATCTTAATCGTATTACGATATACGCTTAAGATTTAATCTTAAGCATGTACAATCTGGATTAAATGGACCAAAATAGTATATTTTTTATGTTTCAATGAGAAAAAAAATTGCGTGATATTTGCCGAGACCCCCCCCTCTCTCCAACGTAAGATTAGATGAGATTTGACTCGACCCCCTCCCCCCCTTAAACATCTCACGTAATTTATGGACGCCCCCTTAGGGATCTGGATAATGATGATACGTGCCGTGCTGGCTGTAGTACTTCTATCTATCCCGATTATGTATAGTTGGGTTACTAACATGGGCGCGGCGTGGGATTCGCGAATCTTCTGCTGCACCTCTATTATAGACAACGCATACGAGGTGCCGCAGCGTACGATGCGCAAAACGATCCAGACCAGACACTTGACCAGGGGGTCAAGTCTGCTATTGTTAACGTCAAATTCGTGTTTCAATGGTAATGCTTTTTCACATAGTTCTTGTTTCTTAAACCCAAACTGAAACACAATGTGTTACAGGTTTGGGTTTAAGAAACACTATGTGTTACGGGTTTGAGTTTAAGAAACATAATGTGTTACTGGTTTGCGCTTAAGAAACAATGTCTTTCAGTTTTGATGTTTTATGAAACAAGAACTGTGTCAAAAAGTATTACCATTCAAACACCTTTGTAACACGATTATGGAGTTAACAATAGCAGACTTAAGCCCCTGCGCTCTTGGTTCGTACCAGGGACTATATGATAGTCGTGGTTGCAGATATCCGGCTGCAGCTGTCGGAGCAGACGCGGGTGCTGGAGGCGCGCGCGGAGGCGGCGGCGGGTGTGGCGGGCGAGCTGCACGACTACTGCCGCCGGCGCGCCGACCTCGAGCACGAGTATGCGCGCGCGCTGGACAAGCTCGCGCGCGCCGCGCACCAGCGCCACAAGGACCACAAGCACAAGTATGCCATCAAATACCTGAGGATGCGGGTATCGCAGGGTATCAATACTCTTAGCACGCAGTGCCATTTACCTCTGTAAAGGGAACTAAGGTTTATATGGTGGTGTTGTTGTGTTCAGACGCGAGCAATGGCCGCTGACGGGCGCGTTCGCGTGCTGGCAGGCGGCGCTGGAGAACACGCGCGCGCTGTCGCGCGACCACGCCGCGCTCGGCGAGCTGTACGGCGGGCCGCTCGCCGCCCGCCTGCAGCGCGCCGCCGACGACGCGCTGCGCTTGCACCGCAAGTGCCGGGACATAGGTATGACGCTCGCGGCGTTGGCTGAGCTATATGTCGCGCGTACAGTAAAAAGAAAAAGAAATTAAAGTACTATTGAAAACAAATAATTTTCCATCCAACTACTCCAGTCTATCTCAAAGAATGTTTTCGCTCTGCTTCCACACTGTCCTCACTGCGCGCTCTTCTTCTAATTTTATTCTTAGCCTTCGCTATTCAATTGATTTCCTCTCATAGTCATTCTCTGTGCATGTTGTACGTACGACTGCGGAATTTCATCCCAGAGGGTATCAGGAGAGCTCAAACTCAGATCGTTTCGCGGTCAAGTCAGAAGACATTTCCCTCTCCTCTACCCAATACACTATCGTGTGTCCTCATTTTTTCTTCCACTTTAAAGTCTATCCATAATTCAACTCTATATATTTATATCTATCTATATCTGATATCTCTTCCCGTAATTGTACCCACTCCCCCTAAATCCTCTTCTTCTTGTCTCTTTACTACTTAAGGCTGCCTGGAGGAGATAGCTATTTAGTAGTAAGGCCGCCTGTTGTGTGCTTTGTGTCTGTTTTTGTGTCTTTTTCTCTGTCTTGCGTGCAAAAAAGTGGTAAATAATTTTTATTATTAATGATAATTGTCATGAAATAAAACACTTTTAACGCATACTAGCGCGGTTTTATTGAAAGTACTTTGGTGATTAGTCGGTATTTGGTTTGATTTTTGATTTTCTCGATGTTTCGGCACCTTTGCAGCTGCCGTGTCCCCGCTAGTATCCGTTAAAAAGTGTTTTCACCTCTCCAGCACGAAAAGGGTGCTTTTGGCGCGTAAAAACTCGCAGCAAAATCGATTTTTGCTGCGAGCGTGAGACAAAGTGCTTTTTTAATTTCTGACACCAACTTTTAAAATAATAAAGAAAAACAAATAAAGTGACAAGGATGACACTTGTAAAATTGATATGTAAGAAAAGGATAGATAGAGTGCTTTATGGTGTCATACACGGATTAAAAAGTAAAAAAATAAAATGCACGGATATACCAAGGAGTTTTAAATAAGGATTGTTAAAAAAGAAGGTTGATAATTCGAAATAAAGAGTATGGAGGTAATGAGGTCACATGTATGAAACAAATATGAAATAAGAAAAATTAATGAAGTTTATTAACAAATTATACCTATGTTTTATGATTATAAATAAATAAATAAGACGGAATGTTAATGAATAAGAGAAAAACACAACGCAATGTAATCAAAACGACGGGAATCTACTTTACTGACTCTATGAATAAAATTTTTCAGCATAGGTTTGATTGAATTATTTTTGTGATAAATTACAAAAATGAATGCGTCCAACGATGAAGATAGTTGTCTAACTCCAAAAGAGTTAAGTGAACAAGTTTCTAATGCTGAATTAAGCTTTTTTACCAGGAAAGTCACGTGAAAATTTTCTCGCTGGTCGAGGTGAAAAGTTGTATGTTTTACACGAGACCAAAATGTTGTTCTGCCTCGTGCCTTTAAATCACTCACTGTGCTCAGTAGTCTATATTAGAATCACTCGCTACGCTCGTGATTCAATTCTAGACTACTTCGCTAGTTCGTGATTTAAAGTCGCCACTCGCAGCACAATTTGATTTTGGTCACTTGTATAACAAATAACTATTTATTTCATGTGTAGTGAGCGCGTTAGCTTGAGAAGTGAATATTTGTGATGGTGTGCAAGTGTAGTGATATGGCGGTGGTGTGTGGTGTGACAGTGGCGGAGCGGCACGAGGAGGTGGGGTCGGCGCTGGCGGAGGCGGGCGCGGCGGGCAAGGCGCACGCCGCCGCCGCCGCCGAGTGGCGCGCCGCCGCGCTCAAGCTGCGCCGCGCGCACGACCAGCGCCTGCGCCTCGCCGCCGACCACCCGCCCAGGCACAAGAAGCTCAAGGCCATCGACAAGGAACTAGAAAAGGTCAGTACTCACTATACGTTGGACCAGACGACACAGGGTACGCTTTCGGCATCATACATTTAACAAAACTCCAGCTCGACTCGCTCATATCTCGCTCAGGTCAGAACTTGGTACTGTAGTTTGTCTTCATAAGAAAGAAACCACCTTCATCTCATCTGATGATAGGCCAGGGGGCTTACCGACAGCAAATAAGAAACCGTTCAGTTCAAAAGCAGGCCTTAAACAGGACTGCTTAAGACCTGCTTTCATATTAACCTTTGAGGTCATAGTACGAAACTGTACATGACACTATATTTTTCGCATGCATATTTATGCTGATATAGCTGTTCTTATGATAATTATGTACCTGTTAACTTTTTTTATCTATATCTGCGAATAAATGAATTGAATTTAATTTAAAAAGTAAGACAGTTCAATATAAGTCCTGCTATTAGAGCTCATAGTAAGGCCCCAGACTAGAGTAATTTCACCTAGGGGTCAAATCTGCTAATGTCATCGTCAAAATCGTCGTTCAATGGTGTTTGAATGGTAATGCTTTTTGACACAGTTCTTGTTTCTTAAACCTAAAATAGAGACACAATGTGTATCCGTTTTGGGTTTAAGAAACACAATGTGTTTCGGTTTTGAGTTTAAAGGTGCTCCCTCACCGGGAGCATTCGCGTGTAATGTAACGTTACAGATTTGAGCATTACATCAGTGAAGGAGGAGAACCGAGCATTACAGTGCGCACCTTGTAATGATACAAAACGGGCATACATCAGTAAAGGAGGAGAATCGAGCATTAAAATGCGCACCTTGTAATGATACAATGTGTAATATCTTGATACAACTTGTAACATCAATGCGAAAGTCGAATCTATAATATTACATTACACGCGAATGCTCGTCAGTCAGGGAGGTATTATTGTAATGTAATGCTCAAAGTCGAATTTATAATGTTACATTACACGTGAATGCTCTTCAGTCAGGGAGGTATTATTGTAATGTAATGCTCAAAGACGAATCTATAATGTTACATTACACGCGAATGCTCCCGGTGAGAGAGCACCTCAAGAAGAATTGTAACAAGAACTGTCTTTTTGACATTTCCATTCAAACACCATTGAACCACGATTTCGACGTTATCATTAGTAGAATTGACCTCCTGATATCTTGGTAATCACCGACGAATAAATAGGTGTACATCATAAAAGTTATGGTCTGCGAAGGTAAACATTCATTAGATTGTTATTTCAACTGTTTTAGGCAAACCTGAATATATAAAGCGTATGATCAGTCTTTCCCGATATCGATACGCGAACAAAATTGTGTATAGTGCGCTCGTTATCTTCTCAAGTGTACGAAGTAATGAGTACAGACCGTCATACATGTTAATTTTGATTTTATCTCACGTCGCGTCGCCATGTTGCACAACATCTAACTTATTACAAATGCGTATGACGCAAACGTGATATCTTTATATCTGCATTAATAATACATGTGTTTGCTGATGCGTGCAAGCACGTTACATTTTAGTTGCACTTTTTTCAATTCAATCTTTAAATATCGTTTAAGTTATTTAGCTTTTGATTCATTTGGCTTTCTAGAATCAGCGCATTCCACGAGCAGAGCAGAGCATTTTCGGATAACACCTAATAATTTTTAACGTATAGTGCAAAATCGAACGCTTTCACGCATGTTTGCACATGTTTGAGCATCGCGTTTTATTAAATACTAGCGGCCGCCCGCGGTTTCACCCGCGTGGTTCCCGTTCCCGTGGGAATATCGGGATTAAAAGTATCCTATGTTTTAATCCAGGCTATATACTATCTGTGTGCCAAATTTAAACCAAATTCGTTCAGTAGTTTTTGCGTGATTGAGGAACAAACATCTAAACATCCAACCCACAAACTTTCACATTTATAATATTAAGGAGGAATAATTAACAGTGTATGTCAATGTTATAAAGTTCGTTTTTCAGTATTTGAAGAAAATGTTCTGCTCGTGGTGTGCGCTGATCCTTATTATTCAGAAAATAGCAAAGTTTCTTTTGGAGTAGTGTGATACAATATAATATAGCTTAACTTCTCTTTTTTTTGGGCCGTAAAAGAGCCCACAGTCGCAATCCAGTTTGTAGACGCCTGCATCTTGAAAGGGGATGTAGCACTTTCTTCGGCGGCTTGAAGTAGGTCTTGATAGATGCACGCTTCCGAATACGTCCAATCTTGTCAGTGACACCTTTCATGTAAGGTAGAATGGCAGGTCGTAGCTTAAGTTCCTTGTCGTTACCTGGTCGTGTTGCGTGTGCAGCGGCGCGCGCGGCACAGCGAGGCGCGCGCGCGGGCGCTGCGTGCGCGCGCCGACTACGCGCTGAGCCTGGAGGCCGCCAACGCCACGCTGCAGCGCTACTACCTGGACGACATCGCGGACATCATGCTCGTGAGTGCTGCACATCTGTCGAGGGAGATTTATAATCAGCTAATTAGCTCGGAAGAGTCATTTTATTTTATTTTGTTTTATTTCTTGGAAAACTTACAGCTACTATGTTTATATAACAAAATGTACCACGGTTAATCATTAGCCAACAATTAAGTTTTCACATGTAAGATAACAGATGATTAAAAATTTTTACGAGTTAGAACATGCGTTATTTGCACTAATACGATCGTGCTATGATCAACGGGAACAATAAGCAGTTTAGTTTAGACTCAATTATTCAGAGAACAATAAAATTTAAAACAATAAAGGAAAGTATATTAATACACATAACATTCAATTATTACTTTCATATTTACTTAGTAGTACTCTTCCGAGCAATACTAACATTTCTTTATTTACTATGTCTCACAGCACAATGTAAACAATTCTATAAGTTTTTTTAAAACTAAGAAGAAAAATCAATATATTTTTAAACAGAAAGACAATCGCTTAAACCCTCTAATATGGTCGCCGATATTTTTTATTTTATTTTTAATAATTTTAAATTTCATATACAAATCGTAAAGTTGAGTAGCATCTAGATTCCGGATCACAGAAATCGGCTGTAAATATTTGTCGAGTGGTAGACGTGTAAATAAACAGTGTGTGTTTGTGCACAGTGCACGGAGGTGGGGTTCGAGGCGGTGGTGTGCCGCGCGGTGCGGTGCGCGGGCGCCGCGGAGGAGGGGCGCGCGCGCGCGGCGCTGGCGGCGGGCGGCGCGCTGCTGGCCGCGGCCGGCGCGCTCGACGCGCTCGCCGACCGCCAGCGCGTGCTCGACCACCACGCGCACGCCTTCCAGCCGCCGCGCCCGCTGCCGCACCACCCCGCGCCCTCCGACAAGCAGGCGAGTGCCACTACACAGGTGTCGTGGGACAATATTTGTTTGCAATTACACTTCCATATATTTTAGCCGTTAACTTCGCACCACAGAAAATGATATTGGGAATATGTATAACAAACGACTCGGATTGCTATTCTAACATTGTGAAATATCAGCAGGAGGCCGAGATCCAGTCGCTGATCGAAGGCGCCGCCGAAGAGTCGGACGAAGCGTCGGAGGCGGTGAGCGCGGAGCTGCGCGCGCGTCTTACGCAGCTGGAGGCGGCTGCGCGCGCGCTGCACGCCGAGTGCCGCGAGAGCGCCAAGACGCTCGACGCCGCCGAGGCCGAGCTCATACGGCAGGTACGTACCATGATGAGGCGCGCGCTGCACGCCGAGTGCCGCGAGAGCGCCAAGACGCTCGACGCCGCCGAGGCCGAGCTCATACGGCAGGTACGTACCATGAAGAGGCGCGCTGCACGCCGAGTGCCGCGAGAGCGCCAAGACGCTCGACGCCGCCGAGGCCGAGCTCATACGGCAGGTACGTACCATGAAGAGGCGCGCTGCACGCCGAGTGCCGCGAGAGCGCCAAGACGCTCGACGCCGCCGAGGCCGAGCTCATACGGCAGGTACGTACCATGAAGAGGCGCGCTGCACGCCGAGTGCCGCGAGAGCGCCAAGACGCTCGACGCCGCCGAGGCCGAGCTCATACGGCAGGTACGTACCATGATGAGGCGCGCGCTGCACGCCGAGTGCCGCGAGAGCGCCAAGACGCTCGACGCCGCCGAGGCCGAGCTCATACGGCAGGTACGTACCATGATGAGGCGCGCTGCACGCCGAGTGCCGCGAGAGCGCCAAGACGCTCGACGCCGCCGAGGCCGAGCTCATACGGCAGGTACGTACCATGATGAGGCGCGCGCTGCACGCCGAGTGCCGCGAGAGCGCCAAGACGCTCGACGCCGCCGAGGCCGAGCTCATACGGCAGGTACGTACCATGATGAGGCGCGCTGCACGCCGAGTGCCGCGAGAGCGCCAAGACGCTCGACGCCGCCGAGGCCGAGCTCATACGGCAGGTACGTACCATGATGAGGCGCGCGCTGCACGCCGAGTGCCGCGAGAGCGCCAAGACGCTCGACGCCGCCGAGGCAGAGCTCATACGGCAGGTACGTACCATGATGAGGCGCGCGCTGCACGCCGAGTGCCGCGAGAGCGCCAAGACGCTCGACGCCGCCGAGGCCGAGCTCATACGGCAGGTACGTACCATGATGAGGCGCGCTGCACGCCGAGTGCCGCGAGAGCGCCAAGACGCTCGACGCCGCCGAGGCCGAGCTCATACGGCAGGTACGTACCATGATGAGGCGCGCGCTGCACGCCGAGTGCCGCGAGAGCGCCAAGACGCTCGACGCCGCCGAGGCCGAGCTCATACGGCAGGTACGTACCATGATGAGGCGCGCGCTGCACGCCGAGTGCCGCGAGAGCGCCAAGACGCTCGACGCCGCCGAGGCCGAGCTCATACGGCAGGTACGTACCATGATGAGGCGCGCGCTGCACGCCGAGTGCCGCGAGAGCGCCAAGACGCTCGACGCCGCCGAGGCCGAGCTCATACGGCAGGTACGTACCATGATGAGGCGCGCGCTGCACGCCGAGTGCCGCGAGAGCGCCAAGACGCTCGACGCCGCCGAGGCCGAGCTCATACGGCAGGTACGTACCATGATGAGGCGCGCGCTGCACGCCGAGTGCCGCGAGAGCGCCAAGACGCTCGACGCCGCCGAGGCCGAGCTCATACGGCAGGTACGTACCATGATGAGGCGCGCGCTGCACGCCGAGTGCCGCGAGAGCGCCAAGACGCTCGACGCCGCCGAGGCCGAGCTCATACGGCAGGTACGTACCATGATGAGGCGCGCGCTGCACGCCGAGTGCCGCGAGAGCGCCAAGACGCTCGACGCCGCCGAGGCCGAGCTCATACGGCAGGTACGTACCATGATGAGGCGCGCGCTGCACGCCGAGTGCCGCGAGAGCGCCAAGACGCTCGACGCCGCCGAGGCCGAGCTCATACGGCAGGTACGTACCATGATGAGGCGCGCGCTGCACGCCGAGTGCCGCGAGAGCGCCAAGACGCTCGACGCCGCCGAGGCCGAGCTCATACGGCAGGTACGTACCATGATGAGGCGCGCGCTGCACGCCGAGTGCCGCGAGAGCGCCAAGACGCTCGACGCCGCCGAGGCCGAGCTCATACGGCAGGTACGTACCATGATGAGGCGCGCGCTGCACGCCGAGTGCCGCGAGAGCGCCAAGACGCTCGACGCCGCCGAGGCCGAGCTCATACGGCAGGTACGTACCATGATGAGGCGCGCGCTGCACGCCGAGTGCCGCGAGAGCGCCAAGACGCTCGACGCCGCCGAGGCCGAGCTCATACGGCAGGTACGTACCATGATGAGGCGCGCGCTGCACGCCGAGTGCCGCGAGAGCGCCAAGACGCTCGACGCCGCCGAGGCCGAGCTCATACGGCAGGTACGTACCATGATGAGGCGCGCGCTGCACGCCGAGTGCCGCGAGAGCGCCAAGACGCTCGACGCCGCCGAGGCCGAGCTCATACGGCAGGTACGTACCATGATGAGGCGCGCGCTGCACGCCGAGTGCCGCGAGAGCGCCAAGACGCTCGACGCCGCCGAGGCCGAGCTCATACGGCAGGTACGTACCATGATGAGGCGCGCGCTGCACGCCGAGTGCCGCGAGAGCGCCAAGACGCTCGACGCCGCCGAGGCCGAGCTCATACGACAGGTACCTACGCAACACACTACCAACTCACACTATCAACGACATGAACAAAAACATCCATAAATACTCACTAGAAGCGTAGTTAAGAAATTATCGAAAAGTCTGCCGGGTTTCAAATTAAAAAAAGATAAATCGAGCCCCTATTGGGCCAAATGGCGAACCCCAATTCATGATGTCACACGATCATCGATATCTTCCAAATGACGTCAACAGAAATCACAAGACTAAATTCCTTACTTAGATTTTTCTGTTTTAAGTTGAAACTCGGCAGACTTTTCGATAATCAATCCGTTAGCCGGTACGGTCCCTGCATTACGCGGTCGGGACGAGAGCTGAAGGGCCGACATCGAGACAGTGCACAGTGGTTGCCGTATTGCCGCGACGCGTTAGCATCGCGCGCGCTCTTCGGATTGTAACGTCATTTGTAGGAGAGACGCTAAAACTCGAACTGGCGCCCATTATTTACACTTACATCAAAATTCATCTCCCGCATCCGTCGTAAACAATTCAACGCATTTGCAAAGTGGCAGAGCGATAACTTCTGCGATCACACATCGACATACAGTACGAGGCATATATCTTGAAACCGGGTGGGGATTGCGCGGAACGCGTATTTTGGGCATACGTATAGCGGTGCGGGGCGCGGGCGGCGGGAGAGGGGTGCGCGCTATTGGTCGCTCATAAGAGTACATGCGCGAACTTATCTCCACTGCGTCGAAAAAATTCAAGATATATGCCTTGGCTGCGTTCCGTCGCTTTGGGTGTAATTGTTTGGTTAAAATACCCTAAAATATATACAAATATTTTAGGGTATTATCCTATAAAATATATTTAATCTACCTAGTTGGTTACTAAGTTCTGTAACTATGGAAAACATGAATAATACTAAATTTACAAATAATGCTACAATGAATTATATACCAAATGAAAGCACAAATATTTAAGATTATCATGTATTAAAATTATTCGAAATGACCGCCTCTGGCATGAATACACGCCTTTAGACGACGAGGCCAGTCATCGATGGCAGCACGAACTACCACCATATCCAATTCTGCGACTGCCTTGAGAATAGCGCGCTTAAGAGAGTCGAGATTCATGTGGGGCTTAGCACATGCTTTCTCCTCAATAAGTTGCCATATGGCATAATCCAGAGGATTTAAGTCTGGGCTGGAGGATGGCCATTCTTCCTGCGCGATAAAATCAATTTTGTTAGCCCGAAACCATGCTTGTGTAGATTTTGCTTTGTGCGCAGGGGCAGAGTCCTGCTGGAAGACCCATGGCTGGTTTTGAAATAAAGTGTGGCTTAAGGGTTTGACAACAGGTTCCAGAACGGTATCTTGGTAGACTCTAGCGCCAGTTTTCACACCTTTTTCACAGAAATGAACCTTCTTAGCCCTGAATAGGACACCCCCAGCCAAATCATCACTGATGAGGGGTGGTGACCTCGTTGGACCCTCGGAGCAATCATGCTGGCTTCTTTACTATTCTTAGCGTATACTCTATCATTTTGACGGTTAAAATTTTCTTCGACTGTGAAGATTTTTTCATCAGTAAACAAGATTTTTCGATGGCCGTTTTGTGCGTACTGCTTTAGTAGAGCGCGACTTCGTGCTAACCTCATATCCTTCAATCGTGCGTTTAGCAGATGGCCCTTTCGTCTACGGTAAGCGTGAAGCCCAAGGTCATCATTGATAATTTTTTTAAGGGAACTTCTCTTCACAGTCATCTGTATTGCCAATAACTTTTGCTTCCGGACGGGATTTCTCGTGATTCTCGCCTTCACTGCCTTGATCACAGCTGGTTTCCGAACGGTGCGTGGTCTTCCTGATCTTTTTCGGTCATCGACGGTCAAGGTATTACTGTACCTATGGATAGTGCGATAAATAAATTGCTTGTTGATTTTCAACTTTTGTAGCAACTTGAAAATCATATTCGGTGGCTGCCCACATTTGTGCAGAGCAATTACAGCGACACGATTCTCCTTCAACCCCCATTCCATGGTGAAATAAACAAAATATGATATACGTGTGGTATGGAATTATAGCTTATAAAACTGTCAATAATATGTCATTTTTATTTTTTCTTTTCATTTGTTTTAATGGCCAGTAATCGATAAAGAAACTCAGTAACAGAACTTTTGACCAACCTGTGTATATATATAATATATATTATATACTATAATTATCCTATAAAATATTAACCCGTTTGGGTTGCAACCAAGCGACGGAACGATCGAGTTGTTTTTATAACTTCTTTAGGTACAAAGTTTTTGTTTTCCACTTGGAATACGGATAATTTAAACTTTCCTTCGAACTAAATAAAATAAAAATTTGTTTTTTGAGTAGAAACCATGAAATTTTTGAAATTTAGACACAAAAACATCAAAATACAAAATAATGTCAAAATGACAATGACATCATTTTGGTAAGATAAACGTCAGAGCGTTTTTCAACCATCTATTTTGATGGTTGTTTGGTTGCAACGCTCCAAGCCACGAAACGAGTGAAACTACGCTCTGAAAGCTGTCAGAGTAAAATTTCACCGAACCACGGAACGGTTAGAGCGCGCATCGGAGTGCGCTCGAGTGCACTCGAGCGAAGCCACGGAACGCACCCCTGTACTCAAGGGCTCGTACTCACTTTTGCTATGGTGTTCGTACAGATGGAGGGGAGAGATGAACAGTGGGACGTGAGCCGGCTGTTCGGCGCGGGGGCGGCGGCGGCGGGGGCGGGCGCGGGCGCGGGGGCGGGGGCGGCGGGCGCGCTGGCCCCCGCGCCCCCCGACCCCGAGCCGCGCCGCGACCAGGAGGACTACTATCTAGCGGTAGGATTAGTTTATATTTTGTGAACTAACATGAGGGGGGTTTGCCATAATCGCAGGAGAACTAAAGTAACCGACATCGCTCGAAGGATTGCTCAGCTCATTCTCCTTATCCACCCATAAGGAAGGCCTGTGCTCCAGTAGGGGGATCTTAAAAATGGCTTATGTGGAGAGGTGTCTGTGCGTTAAGCGCGCATAGTATTAAGTTTGACTTCTGTCTTAAAGCTTACGCGCTCATTAGACATGAAATAAAATACTTTTAAACGGATACTAGCGCGGTTTTATTGAAAGTACTTCGGTAATTAGTTGGTATTTGGTTTGATTTTTGATTTTCCCGACGTTTCGGCATCTTTGTAGCTGCCGTGGTCACGGGGGACTGAAGCTGGTCGTGAGCCTACCCTCAAGTGATGAATTTTTAAGAGCCCGTTTCATGTTTTTTCAAGATTTCTTAAATCTGACTGCGTAATTGAATAATGTGTTTCGGCCACTTTTCACAATATAAGATTACGTATATTATTTTGAAATAGTTTAAAGTTTGTTGTCGCTAAAGCACAAAAAGGTGTCGTTTCTAAAACTATAATTTTTTGTATTTTAGCAATAAAAAAAAATCTTAAATCCTCTTTCCATTTCGTGGTGGTGCAGAAATTCCGCGCGTACGTGTCGTGCGCGGGGCGGCTGGCGCGCGTGGAGGCGCGCGCGGCGGCGGCGCGCGCGCGGCTGGGCGCGGGCGGGGAGGGCTGCCCGCCGCCCGCGCCGCCGTCGCCGCCGCGCCGCGCCGCCGCGCGCGCCCGCCGCGGACGGTTCGCCGCGCCGCTCGACGACCGCCTGCCCGCCGTGCTCACGTCGTGCGTGCGCGTCATCGCCACCTACGGCCTCAAGCACCAGGGCGTCTTCCGCGTCTCCGGCTCGCAGGTAATGGACAAATCACATTGTAAAGAAAACTACTTTGTTAATTTAATTCCTCCAAAATGTAATAGATGTCGCTGAAACGTCGAAACTCGCGATATTGTGTTGTGTTGTTTTATCGATTCGATATAATCCTTTCTCGTTTATATAAATTTAGCTATCCGATAAACTCTTGTGCAAAATTATATGCAATTTTTATCGCTCGCACCCCGACAGACCTAACGACTGGCGGTTGTCGTCTGTTAAAATAACTTGAAACTTTATGACCTTGTATTTAATCGTTGTCTAGCGATATTACCTGTTTTTGTATTATTACTTACGACGTAAGGTTCTCGTTCGCGAAACAAAATAACAGTTTTCTCGTAGATCATTCAACGCTACGTTCGACGTTTGAACGCGGCGAATAGCCGCTGGCTAGTGCACGCGACGCATCCGATGTTAACTAAAGGCCAAGGCACACCGGCTGCGTAGACACGCGCGTAGTGACGCACAGTAAAGATACGTGCGTCGAACACGTGACGTGACGACGACGTGAACGACGTGTGATGTCCAATAGGGAATGCCATTGAGTATAACGTCACAAGCTGCAATGCTTAAGGTTACGCATCAGTCTACGCGTTTCGCAAGCGGTATACTCATAAAGTTTTATACATTACAACGTCATGGTACGTCTACGTGCACACTTACATATACGTTTACACATCCGATGTGATCCTTTATACCAGCGAACTAAAATCTATGGAACGAGCATTGCTCTTAAAAAAATGGCACCACATGAAAAGTACAACTAAGTAAATGGAACTAAAAATGCTGGCATTTAATCATGCAGCACAAAGCGTCTGAGCACTGGTTGCTTATTAGCAACCATAATTTGTATACTCTTAGATATTTTCTATACTAAAACGAAAAAAATATTGAAAAAAAACTTTTTAAAAAACACGTTTTTAAAACGGACTAAAAACATTAGAACAGACTAGAAATAAATTCTTATGTAAATATGTATTTATATAAGAATATTCTTATGTATATATACATATAAAACTCAAAGGTGACTGACTTAGTGATCTATCAACGCACAGCCCAAACCACTTGACGGATCGGGCTGAAATTTCGCATGCAGGTAGATGTGATGAAGTAGACATCCGCAAAGAAAGGATTTTTGAAAACTCACCCCCAAAGGGGGTGAAACGGGGGTCCAAAGTTTGTATGAAAGTCCCTCAGTTTCGAAACTAGGATCTTCAAATTTTATGTTTAGGCTGACAATTAAAAATTAACATATACGTGTCTAAACGTTTCTGAAAATTCTACGCCCTTAAAAATAGCTACATTCATTATTTAAGCTTCATCATCATCCTCCTACCCTTATCCCAATTTATTTGGGGTCGGTGCATTGCGTCCTTTTCTTCCATTCCTTCCTGTCACTCGTCATTTCCTCATCCACTCCCTTCACATTCATATCATTCCGCACACAATCCATCCATCTTTTCTGCGGTCTTCCAATTACTTTCCAGCCCTCAACATCCATATCCATTACTCTTCTAGTAACATGCCTCTCATCCCTTCTCATAACATGCCCAAGCCAAGCCAGACGATTCCCTTGCAGCTTCTCTGTTACTGGTGCTACTTTCAGACTTCCTCTGACATACTCTTTTCTTATTTTATCCATTCGCGTCACACCACACATCCACCTCAACATTTTCATCTCTGCTACATGTAATTTCCTTTCATCCATCTTCTTCATAGCCCAACATTCTGACCCATACATGACTACTGGCCTTATTACGGACTTATAAAGCTGTTAAGCTTATGGATGGAAATCTAACGCAACGTAATCGTTATTGTTAGTGTTATTGTTAGTATGGGGATGAAATGGGGTAAATAAACCTAAAAATAGATATGGATGTCGTTATTGGGGTTTTCTGGGATGACGATTGCAAAAATGACATTTATTTTGAAATCTTACACGGTGGACATGATTTAACCCCAAAAGGGGTGAAAACGGAGTTCAAATATTGTATGGAAAAAGAATATAAAATCGAAATTACAACTTTAAACTTAGCAGGAACACGTCTAAAAATAAATAGGCTAACAGTTATTTTGTAATTTTGAAAATCAACCCTTTCGGGGGTCAATGGTAAGTAAACATAAAAATCGATATAAATGTCGTTCTTCAGGTTTTATGGGATGGTGATTGCGAAAATGAAATTTATTTTGAAGTTCAACACGGTGGACAGATTCAGCCTCTAAAAAGGTGAAATAGGGGCTCAAATTTTTGTTAAGAGGTCGGGGAGGGGAAGGGGTATGGGAAAGGATTAGGGAGAGGGAGAGGGATAGGGACAGGGTAAAGAAACGGGAACGGGATACTGATATCTCTGGACTTAATTCTGATTATTGTAATAAACTAGCTTCCGCCCGCGACTTCGTCCGCGTGCATATTAGACCCGCCTTATCGCGTAAAAAGGCTAGTCGGATCCTAGTTGAAGGTTCCCTAAGGATTTTCTCTAATATGCACGCGGACGAAGTCGCGGGCGGAAGCTAGTTCATATTATAAAAAAACCGGTCAAGAGCGAGTCGGACTCGCGCACCGAGGGTTCCGTACCATTATAAATATAAATGTTTGGATAAGTATGTTACTTTAGTACAGTCTTTCAAAAGTAGGACAGACGGCGGACAGGTGGAAGGGCGAAATAGGCGGACAGTTAATTTACAAATCTTAACCACAGCTACTTATGGTGACTGAAAAACGAGTGGCTGACACTCCACATTGCAAACTGTTTATATTCATTGATGTAATGGACTTCCGCTTCCGCTTCCGCTTCCTCTTCCACTTACACTTACCGTTACGGCGCCGCTCGTAATTCAAAACATAATAGTTTATTTTTAATTTGACGTCTTAAAACGCGATGCAGAAAAACGAGCCAAAGGTCAGCGCCATCTAGATTTCGGTGATTGAACTAATTCTATAAGTGTTTTAGCTATGGCTACCACTATCGAGCTAACGTTAGCCAGCTCTGTAAAGTTCGTGCTGCCGATTTTGCCTGCTTTCGTATCGAAAACGTTTTCGAATAGTATTTTTTTACGCGCGTAAGATTTCTCGATAGCTGTTCGTGCTAAGGGTACTGGAATGCACTCCGTGCTTGTTTCACTCTTTGACCCCCTGTGACGCGGCGTGACACTACCGCCGCCATGTTATTTTACTCTTTGCCTCTTTGCTCCATGTTGCGGAAATATTTGGAGCCAAATTTATTCCTTTTTAATTAGTTTTAAAAGTAATTAACTATAACAATATTCGAAAGGATCTAGTTAATTCATAATAATGAATATTGATATTTTAAAAATAATTAGTGGCGCGATTATGACAAAGATAAATAAATATTTGTGATTATGATTAGCGCCACGGCATGCCATTGTTTAACCTCGATGATTGATTACGTACTTTAATGACAATTTTTTTTATGATTTAATTAGAAAATATACAGTTTTCAGATTTTTCCCTGTAAGTGTAGTATAAGCCGATATTACTTGCCAAATTTCATAGTTCTAGGTCAACGGGAAGTACCCTATGAATTTTGATTCCTTTGAGAGTATCAAAAATGCGTTTTTTGCGGCATAAACAGCTGTATCTTTTTTTTACGTTAACTTAGAACTTTGATTTTTTCACAGCTTCAAGGGCCCGTAGACCTTAGTATATGGTTTAAATTTCAACTCGATACCTCCACGCGTTCCTGAGATAAAGGGTCTTGACAGACGGACAGACAGACAGACAACAAAGTGATCCTATAAGGGTTCCGTTTTTTCCTTATGAGGTACGGAACCCTAAAAAATAACCCTATTGTACAGAAATATTAAACCGCATGCTAAAGACAATTTTACAAAATGCGCCCCACGTTTTTAGTTTTGATATTTCTGTACAATAGGATTATTTTTTTGTAATATGAATATTTACAGAAGATTTTTTTTTTACTTTTCAGTCTGTTTGAATGTTTTTCGTCCGATTTTAATATTTTTTTAGTCCGTTTTAAAACGTGTTTTTAAAAAAGTTATTTTTTTTAATAAATTATTATTTTCTGCTTTTTAGTAAACCAGCTTAGAC
This sequence comes from Agriphila tristella, assembly GCA_928269145.1. Taxonomy (NCBI): domain Eukaryota; kingdom Metazoa; phylum Arthropoda; class Insecta; order Lepidoptera; family Crambidae; genus Agriphila; species Agriphila tristella. Next base: position 25,110,302 of record OV743444.1, read on the forward strand.
TAAAAATATACCATCTCCTAGTGGACTAGGGGGTCACAACAAATTGGTAACGATCGCGTAAGTGGCTGACTATGGGTTCACAGGATGGAGAGGCACTCTCTGATGCTAAATATGTCGGTCTGTTTGCCTGAAGTGGTTGCGTTCTTTTTATATGCAGGCTGAAAAATGTGTTATCGTTTCCACAAAAAAACGATAACGTAAATGGCTGACAATAGTACAGCAAGTAAGTACTAGTTGTACTCACGTGAACTGTGTAAGGACTGACGAAAATTCGGTTGCGTTTCGTAGGTATAAGCGATTAGAGTTACAAGGTTACAATTAAGTTTTTGTTTGTTTGTAATGTATAAACTCAAAAAGTACTGATCCGATTTTGATTTTTTTTTCACCTATAGAAAGCTACATTATCAGCAAGTAACATAAGCTATAATTTGTTTTCAAAAAAATTAGAAATCCCTACGAAAATGGCAATAATAAAACCCACGGTATCAAATTTTTTTCTACCAAAGTAACTATTTGGCATACGCTGCGAAAACTATTGATGATACATAAAAATAATGTAGCAAACGTTTGTAGTTCCCATTAAAACCCACAAAAAAGTCCAGGAGGCTATACGTCTAACTATTATAGTTTAGTCAATATAACCGCTTTTTGTTCAATTTAATCAATCAAAACTGGGGTAGAATCCAAAGATGTATTTGTTTGTATGTATGACATTTGTATGGATGAAGAGGCACGCTCTGATGCTAAATATGTTGGTCTGTTTGCGTGAAGTGGTTGCGTTCTTTTTGTATGCAGGCTGAAAAAAATAATGTAATCGTTACCAAAAAAAACGACAGCGTAAATGGCTAACAATAGTCCAGCAAGCAAGTACTAGTTGTACTCACGTGAATTACGGAAAGACTGAACAAAATTCGGTTGCGTCATGGAGCCTCGCCAATTCAAAGATGCTTTATTGTTACCAAAAAAAACGATAAGGTAAATGGCTGACAATAGTACAGCAAGTAAGTACTAGTAGTACTTACGTGAACTGTGTAAGGACTGACCAAAATTCAATTGCAATTCGTAGGTATAAGCGATTAAGGTTGCAAAGTTCCAATTAACTTTTTGTATGTTTTTAATTAATAAACTCTCAAAGTATTGATCCGATTTTGTATTTTTTTCTCCTAGAGAAAGCTACATTATCAGCGAGTAACATAGGCTACATTTCATGTTCAAACAATTAAAGATCCCTACAGAAATGGCAATAATGAAACCCACGGTATCAAAAAAAATCCTACCAAAGAAACTGTTTGGCGTGCGCTGTCAAAGCGATTTCAAAGTAGGTACTGTAAGTACTAATTAAATAAAATATTAATAAGGTTACATGCTTAGCCTATGGAGCAATAAATACAATACATAAACTATATACCTACTTCAATATTATCATATTTCACTTGCTTCACAGATTCTTCTGTGTGCTTCGATAGCGACGAAGATGACGATTTTGATGTGTAATACCTACTCTACTTTTTGGAAAGGGTATAGGTATGTAATACTATTTCTTATTAACCGACTTCAAAAAAGGAGGAGGTTTTCAGGTCGTCGGAATGTTTGTTTTTTTATTACTAATTCTCAATGCCTCCTCCCTTTTTTCCAACCTACTTCACTTATTCAAACAAGATAAAAAAAATATAAACATGGAATCAACTTCCTTGTTTCTTTATTTACAGACTAGTGACCCGCCTTCGCTTTGCTTTCTTTCAAGTCTTGCGTGGTCATTGCTCTCAATGACGGGCCGCGAGCGAGTTGTCAACTTTTGCGGCTTGAGTCAAGCAGTGCGGTGCGAGTAGTGCAGATATGCCATTGCGCTGCGTGCGGCAGTCGAGCGAGACGTTCTAAATGTACCTAGCCTACCACGTAACTACTGCGACGGGCAGAGCGGGAGGGGCGTTCGGTCAAGTGCAGACTGTAAAAATAAACACCCCACCACCAGAAACTTATGTTCAGTACCTGTGCTCGGTTATTATTTATTGTAATATGGTGGTGTTTAGGTGATAACAAAAGTGCTTTAGCTACTTACTTTGGGATCAGAGCAATGTATGTGATGTTTTTTCGATATTCGTAATCTCAACTTTACACCTGCAGGCACCATATAATTATTCACCATTTAAGAAAACTTTGCAACCGACTGAGTCAGGGAATCTATATTCACCCAAGCAGGCCTAAATGCTGTTCCGACCACTAAGGAATACCCATTAACTTTTGTAGATAACCACATTTGATCTATGGAATCACCTGGGTTTTTTAAATAACGCACTCGCACTTTAGTACAAGTATTAGTTTTGATTAACTAATTTGAACAAAAACGGTTATTGTGACTAAACTATAATATTTAGACGTATAGCCTCCTGGACTTTTTTGTTGGTAAAAATGAGAAATATACACTAGCCAACAGTCTTTAGAAACCGTTGGAATACTCGTCGAACGGAATCAATAACTGAGATTGAGTTTCAGAGCACATTACATTGCCTAATTTTGTTGCAATATTTAAATAACTTCATGGGCAATAGTATCCATCTTGGGTATTCGTTTTTTTAATTGAACTGTTGAAGTGTGTATTTACCCGCATTTCCTGAATTGACCCCTTTTATTTCCCTTTTGTGGTGGCGCTAGCAATAACGCTTTACTCGTTTAATTATGGTAACTGTTATGTTAAATAAATCAAACACTTATTAAAAGAAAGCTCATTAGATGTACTTTCAATAGATATCAACATTTACACAATAAAACGTTAGCTAGCAATAGCAGATGGCCAAGTCTAAACTTAGTGCCGAAGAGGTTCGGTTTTTCTGACGTCGAGTGTATAAACGTTTTCTACATTACTTTTATGTATCATCAATAGTTTTTGCAGCACATGCCAAATACAATAGATAGAAAAAAAAAATTGATACCGTGGGTTTCATTATTGCCATTTCTGTAGGGATCTTTAATTGTTTGAACATGAAATATAGCCTATGTTACTCGCTGATAATGTAGCTTTCTCTAGGAGAAAAAAATACAAAATCGGATCAATACTTTGAGAGTTTATTAATTAAAAACATACAAAAAGTTAATTGTAACTTTGCAACCTTAATCGCTTATACCTACGACTTGCAACTGAATTTTGGTCAGTCCTTCCTTACACAGTTCACGTAAGTACAACTAGTACTTATAATCATAATCATAATCGTTTATTTGCTCAAAACATGGTATAAAAGTTGATAAATTTTTGAAGACTCACATGTTTTGCCAAGGTTGTGACATGCAAATTATTTATATAAAATGTTCAAATACTTAAATGCTACTAAATTAATTAATTAATATTTATAAACTTTTTTGTCAAAAATTCGTTAATAGAAAAAAATTGTTGTCACAGAGCCAATTATATAACTTTTTTTTAAATAGGTTAGTATTAAGAGGGCGCAGTCTGCACACTAGCGCCGCCACTAGAAAAAAAATCATAGTGTTCAAATAAAGACGAAATTGTGAATTATCTCTCTGGAGTGCACTCCGAACAAGCTTTGTGGTATTTTTTATCACTTAATCAATACTTTCTAGCCTGCCGTTTAGTTTAATTGACTTTTATTGCGAAAAGTGGCCACTTTTAGCAATAAAAATCCATTAAACTAAACTACAGGCCCAAAAATATTGCTTGAGTGATGAAAAGTACCACAAAGTATGTTCGGAGTGCACTCCAGAGAGATAATTCACAATTTCGTCTTTATTTGAGAATTATGATTTTTTTTCCAGTGGCGGCGCTAGTGTGCAGAATAAGCGCTCTTAAGTTTTTTTATGTCAGCAGGGGTTTTATTATAAATGTTAATGCACATAAATAAACAACTTTTCCTATATTTGGCTGATTTTGGGAAATCTCTTAAAACAAGCCTGTGGGGGTCCCTTTTTAGTCTGGTGTTTATGTCGCCAGCTTTGGTAAACAAGTCTTTATGTTTATTTACAAAATTACAAATTTCGTAGATGTATAGAGATGGCACCGTTAATAAACCAAGACCTCCAAATAGTGGTCTACAGGGTTCATCCGGTGCAACACCATAAATGGATCTGATACACCTTTTTTGTGCTTTAAATGCTCGATCCCTATCTGTACCGTTGCCCCATATAATGATCCCATAACGTAATATGGATTCTACGTACGCGCGGTAGGTGGCAATAACAGTATTCCTATTCGTGACATTTTTTAATTTTTTCAACGCATATACGAATCTATTGATTCTGTTGCTTACGTTATCAACATGTATTTTCCAATTAAAATTACTGTCGATATGGATTCCGAGAAATTTAGTATGTGTCTCTTCTTTTATTTTATTGATGTAAATATTAAATTTGTACTTAGGGTTATAAGATTGATTAAATTGTATAAAACACGATTTGTTCAAATTAATTTTTAGTTGATTTGATTGTAGCCATGCGATGATTTTGTCAATAGTATTATTAATTTCTGATTCATGATCATCATCATCATCATATCAGCCACACGACACCCACTGCTGGGTATAGGCCTCCCCTAAGGATCTCCACGACGATCGGTCCTGCGCTGCCTGCATCCACTGGCTTTCCGCGACCTTCACCAGATCGTCGGTCCACCTTGTCGGGGGCCTACCCACGGAGCGTCGTCCGGTGCGCGGTCGCCATTCCAGAACCTTTCTGCCCCAACGGCCATCGGTTCTTCTCGCTATGTGTCCCGCCCATTGCCACTTCAGCTGAGCAATCCTTCGAGCGATGTCGGTTACTTTAGTTCTCCTGCGGATCTCCTCGTTTCTGATTTGATCACGTAGGGAAACGCCGAGCATGGCTCTCTCCATTGCACGCTGAGCGACCTTGAGCCTCCTTATGAGACCCATAGTTAGCGGCCACGTTTCACTGCCGTAAGTCATCACTGGCAACACACACTGTTCATAGACTTTCGTCTTGAGACACTGAGGTAAGTCGGACGCGAAGATTTTTCGAAGCTTCCCGAATGCTGCCCACCCGAGTTGGATTCGGCGAGAGATCTCTTTCTCGAAGTTGGACCTACCTAACTGGACTGCCTGTCCTAGGTATACGTAATGGTCAACAACTTCAAGTGTAGTGTTCCCAACATGAACTGGAGAGGGTACAACATGGGCATTTGACATAATTTTCGTCTTTTCCATGTTCATCCTAAGACCCACTCTTTGGGAAGCACTACGGAGATCTTCGAGCATTGTGTTCAGGTCTTCCATGGTCTCAGCCATAAGGACTATATCATCGGCAAAACGAAGGTGTGTTAGGTACTCGCCATTAATGTTGATGCCGAGTCCTTTCCAGTCCAAGAGCTTAAAGATGTCCTCCAACGCAGCTGTGAACAGTTTCGGAGAAATAACGTCTCCCTGTCTCACACCATTCATGATAGTCAATTGAATTTATTTTATTTGATGTCACAATAACTGAAATGTCGTCTGCATATAAAATGCATTTATGGTTAATTACATTACAAATGTCATTTATATAAATAATAAATAATATTGGCCCAAGAATGCTCCCTTGTGGAACACCGTTTTTATTGTTTTTAAGACGTGAAGTGAAAGGTATCATTTCATTGTTGACGATTTAGTTTATGACAACATATTGACGGCGTTCAGTTAAGTAGGACGTTAACCATTGCTGAGCTAGACCTCTTATACCGTTTGATTCAAGTTTTGCAAGTAACAATTTATGGTTAATTAGATCAAACGCTTTTGATAAATCTAAGAATAAGCCAGTAGTGTACTCGTTGCTATTCAGAGATGTTAATACAGTACGTAAAAGCGTAAAAGTTGCCAGTGTTGTTGATTTATTCTTTTGAAATCCGAATTGACTGGGCTCAATGATATGGAATCTATCGCAAAAACTAACCATTCTTTTGTACATACATTTCTCAAATACCTTAGATAACACAGAAATAAGTGTTATGGGCCTGTAATTATTTACATCCTCCTTGTTACCTTTCTTATAAAGAGGTTTGACAATCGATATTTTGAGAAGATCAGGAAATGTCCCTGAAGAAAAGGACAGATTTATAAGATGAGTCAATATCGGAGCCAACTCAGCATTACATGCTTTAACAATTTTGGTGCATATGCCGTCAAAGCCTTCAGAATTAGTATTTCTCAGATTCCGAATCTCCCTGATTACTTCATCCTCTGTCACTAGACTGAGAAACATAGATTCTGAGACTACTTTCTCAGAGTGGTTAACACGTACGGATTGCGTTGAATTTTCTGCAGATTCAATATAAAAATCGTTAAAAGCAGAGGCGATGTCAGGTGGATTTGTCAAATTATTACCATTTATTTTTATGCTAGTTATATTGTTTTCAATTTTGTTGTTCATTATTTCATTTTTAACTATAGACCACGTTGCTTTACATTTATTAACACTTTTATTAATATATTTTATATTTGAATTTCTTTTTGAAAAGAAAATGCACTTTTTTAAAACATTAGAATAGGTTATATATTTGTTTTTGTTTGTTTCCGTTTTATTTTTATAGTAATAAGATCTGAGTGATCGTTTTGTTCTACAACTAAATTTCAGGCCTTTGCTAATCCATTTACGTTTATGCTTGTTATCTTTGTTAACTTTTATTTTGATAATTGGGAAGCATAAGTTATAGAATAAGCACAATTGTTCATGAAAAGTATTAAAAGCTTTATTAAGATTTTCTTTTTCTGAGTAAATTTCAGACCATGATAAACTATCAATGCATTGTTTAAATTTAGAAATATTTTCTGGACAAAAGTCCCTTCTACTAATGTAATACGATTTGGGAGCAAGTTGTTTGTTGCGTACAGGGAAGTTCAAAAATTGGGCTGTGTCGTGATCTGATAAATACAGAGGCAAGACAGAAGCATTAGCTTCGTCAATATTGCTTAAAATATGGTCAATGCACGATGTCTTCCTTGTTGGCACCCCAATATGAATTTTTAGATTGTAATTATTACATATGTCTTTTAGATGAGTCAGTATTTTTCCATCTTTTAACGTGTCTATATTTAAGTCACCCGTAACAACAAGTTTTGTTTTTTTGTGATTTTTATGTATTTCATGCAAGAAAAGATCAAGTTTTTGTAGAAAAATATTTGGGTCAGATTTCGGTGTTCGGTATATACAAATTACTAGTAAATTGTGTTGTGGGATTTCTATACCACAAGCCTCGAAAGTTTTAACAGTTGCATATTTTCTTATTTTTGTGTATTCGTTATAGATTGTATTACGCTTGACTAAGATACAAGTTCCGCCTCTTTGCTTGTCCCTGCAAAATGAAGTAGCCAGTTCATAATTGATTAGATTAAGGAATTTCTCATTACCAGATTGTATGAATGTCTCAGAAAGGCAGATCATGTCAGGCTGATTGTTTATCTCTAGCATCTCCTGTAATGTTAGTTCTAATAATTCCTGTTTTGCTGACAAACTAGCTATATTTTGATGCATGATTGTGAAAGATTTCAGGGGACTAGTTGCATTATTCACGAAAAAAATTGCTTTTGTTTAACTTCGGAAAATATTTAGTAATTTTACTTTGGATTCGAGATTTACCAAAAGGTGTATCAGACCCCTTCACGTCAGTCACGCAAGTCTGAGGTCGAGCAAAATAATCAGGGATCGTACTCTTAGGATCTTTGACAGTATTCGAAGTTACTGTTGAATTGGTAGTTGAACGATTTAAATCTATTGTAGGTGATGGTTTATTATTACGGGTCAAAATTCGTTTTATTTGCTTAACATTTAGGTAATTATCCTCGTAGTCCCAACAGTCAATAATGTAATAGATTTTTCCACAGAATTTAAATAAATTATCATGTTCGCATTCAAGAAATTTACACTTATTATACTTATTACATATAGTTTTTATGGTATTATTCAGTTCCAAAACATTTATATATAGATTATTCAATACATTTAGGACAATCACGTTATTATTAGAAAATTTATTTAACAACTTATTTAACTGAAACGATAATATTTTCAAGTCATAATCGTTTTCACCTAGGCATATTATAATTTTGTCATTTGCTTTAATTTCTGTACATTGACAGCTATCTATAATGTCTGCCGCCAAAGAAGCCGGTTTTGTAAGCGCTGTGATTGTGTATTTTTCATAATTGGAGTTGTATCTGAAATCTGATAAGGAAGCAGAAAGTCCGACGCATCTCTGCGTACCGAAGATAAATATTTTCTTGCGTTGATTTTCTATCTCTTCACGTATTCGGCTCGAAACATTTGAGTGAGTTGCGTCAGTATTTGTTGTAGTAAGCTTATGTTCAATGTTATTTATATAATTTGTAAGCCTTGATATTTCAGCTTCAGTTCGCAACAATTGCATTTCTAGATTTGTTATTTGTTGTTGAAGATTTATTATAGTATCTTTATTTTGCGTGTCTGAAATGGTGAGTGAGTTTCTACTTGGTGTGCAAGCAGCAAATGATTCAGACAGCTGAACATTGTAGTTTTTTTTCTTTTTAGAGCTGCAATTGAGTGGTGTTTTACATAATCGTTTTAATGTCTCATTTTCATTGCGGAGTTTAGTGTTTTGATTACGAAGCTCATTATTATCTAATACGACATTATCAAATTCGTTTTGCAAAATAACAAACTCGGAGCGAAGTCTATCGGTAGTTTCTTTAATCTCTTGCGTAGATAGTACATCAGTCACTGTAAAGTCCATGCTTTTTGACAGAAGTTTCTCTGGTGTAGTGAATGTATTGTCAGTGCTGCTTAATGGAGTAATTATGTGAGAGTCATCCGTAGAAGAAGTTGTACTTGTAGCAGTCTGTGTTTGATTAATTGGACTCGTATTACGTAAATTGTCGCTAGATTTTTGAGGGAGACGTTTTTTTAACGTACTTGCTGTACTATTGTCAGCCATTTACCTTATCGATTTTTTGGTAACAATAAAGCATCTTTGAATTGGCGAGGCTGCAGGGTTGGCATGATTAAATCACTTTGATTTAAATCACGATTTAAATCAAGTGATTTTTGAATAAAAATCATTGATTCAATCAAATTGCTTTTTTCTTTCCTTTTTCTATAAAAAAATAAAATGTCTTATTTTAAATAACTGATAGACACATACAAATGTATGTTAAAATTTACTTTGTGTTAGAAATACTGCACAATACTGATTTTTCTAAAAAAAACTGCCAAATAATTTGTCCTTTGTATATTCCACTAGACATTTTTAACTATTCTATTGATCTTTACTTGTGTTTCTTCCGAATTAAAGTCTCAAATAAGCAAAACAAAAGCGTATTGTGGTTTCACACACTATTTTAAGTGGATTTTAAAGGTTCAAGCAAAACATCGAAAAAATCGGATTTTTTCGATTTTTTGCAAAAAATCAGTGATTTTCGATTTTTTGCAAAAAATCAGTGATTTTTGATTTTTTGCAAAAAATCATGATTTTTCCAAGGGTTGGCATGATTAAATCACTTTGATTTAAATCATGATTTAAATCACGATTTAAAACAAGTGATTTTTTGAATAAAAATCATTGATTCAATCAATTTGCTTTTTTCTTTCTTTTTTGTATAAAAAAATAAAATGTCTTATTTTAAATAACTGATAGACACATACAAATGTATGTTAAAATTTACTTTGTGTTAGAAATATTGCACAATACTGATTTTTCTTAAAAAAAAACTGCCAAATAATTTGTCCTTTGTATATTCCACTAGACATTTTTAACTATTCTATTGATCTTTACTTGTGTTTCTTCCGAATTAAAGTCTCAAATAAGCAAAACAAAAGCGTATTGTGGTTTTTAGTCACGCACTATTTTAAGTGGATTTTAAAGGTTCAAGCAAAAAATCGAAAAAATCTGATTTTTTCGATTTTTTCCAACCCTGGCGAGGCTCCATGACGCAACCGAATTTTGTTCAGTCTTTCCGTAATTCACGTGAGTACAACTAGTACTTGCTTGCTGTACTATTGTTAGCCATTTACGCTGTCATTTTTTTTGATAACGATTACATTTTTTTTTCAGCCTGCATACAAAAAGAACGCAACCACTTCACGCAAACAGACCGACATATTTAGCATCAGAGCGTGCCTCTCCATCCATACAAATGTCATACATACAAACAAATACATCTTTAGATTCTACCCCAGTTTTGATTGATTAAATTGAACAAAAAGCGGTTATATTGACTAAACTATAATAGTTAGACGTATAGCCTCCTAGACTTTTTTGTGGGTTTTAATGGGAACTACAAACGTTTGCTACATTATTTTTATATATCATCAATAGTTTTCGCAGCGTATGCCAAATAGTTAATTTGGTAGAAAAAAATTGATACCGTGGGTTTTATTATTGCCATTTTCGTAGGGATCTCTAATTTTTTTTAAAAATAAATTATAGCCTATGTTACTTGCTGATAATGTAGCTTTCTATAGGTGAAAAAAAATCAAAATCGGATCAGTACTTTTTGAGTTTATACATTACAAACAAACAAAAACTTAATTGTAACCTTGTAACTCTAATCGCTTATGCCTACGAAACGCAACCGAATTTTCGTCAGTCCTTACACAGTTCACGTAAGTACAACTATTTTAGTACTTACTTGCTGTACTATTGTCAGCCATTTACGTTATCGTTTTTTTTTTGGTAACGATAACACATTTTTCAGCCTGCATATAAAAAGAACGCAACCACTTCAGGCAAACAGACCGACATATTTAGCATCAGAGAGTGCCTCTCCATCCTGTGAACCCAGAGTCAGCCACTTACGCGATCGTTACCAAATTTGTTGTGACCCCCTAGTCCATAGCGGAGCACTCGTCAAGACGATTCAAACGAGCCCAAACTCGATGGGGTTGTATGGTTTTATTATAGAGTTCCAGTGGCCTTCTTCCGGCTCCTTCATCAGACCCTGGAAAGTATTTCCCGGCAAAGTACTTGTCAAGACGATTCAAACGAGCCCAAATTTGATAGGGTTACATGATTTTATTACAGAGTTCCAGTGGCCTTCTTACGACTCCATCATCAGACCCTGGAAACTGTTTCCCAACAAAGTACTCGTCGCGACGATTCAAACGAGCCCAAACTCGATGGGGTTGCATGGTTTTATTATAAAGTTCCTATGGCCTTCTTACGGCTCCATCATCAGATCCTTGGACACTATTTCCCATAAGAGTAATTATCAAGACGATTCAAATGAGCCCAACATCGATGGGTTTTATTACAGAGTTCCAGTTGCCTTCTTCCGGCTCCATCATCAGACCCTGGACACGTATTTCCCAACAAAGTACTCGTCCAGATGATTCAAACGAGCCCAAATTCGATGGGGTACGTGGTTTTATTAAAGAGTTCTTATGTGCTTCAGCCAGCTCCATCATCAGACCCTGAAGACTGTTTCCCAACAAAGTACTCGTCAAGACGATTCAAATGAGCCCAAACTCGATGGGGTTGCACGGTTGCAATATTGAGTTCCTATGGCATGGTCTACCAGCTTCATCATCAGACCCTGGACCTCGTCTCCTATTAGAGAACTCGTCAAGACCATTCTAATGAGCCCAAACAAGATGGGGTTGTATGGTTTCATCATAGAGTTTCTGTGGCCTTCTTCCGGCTCCATCATCAGATCAGCTCAATGGCACCATAATATTGATTTCTTTTCCAGTTCTGACCTTTGTTCAAAGTTTCAAGTCTCTAGCTCATCGGGAAGCTGGTATAAAATCGTTCGCAAACTTTGTGGACAAACAAACGAGAAAGCAACCTAATAAAAACGTGTTAAAAACCAAAAAATTTTAAACCTAAAAACGTGGGGCGCATGCTATAGACAATATGGATGATAAATTTAAAACGCGCCCCACGTTTTTAGGTTAAAATTTTTAGGTTTAAAATTTCTGTAGGTATAGGTTATTAGGGTTATAAATATTTACAGAAGAATTTATTTTTCACTTTTTAGTTTGTTTTTACTTGTCCGTTTTAATATTTTTAATCCGATTTTTTTGTAATAATTTAGTCCGTTTTAAAAACGTGTTTTTAAAACATATTTTTTTTCAGTAAATTATTATTTTATGCTTTTTAGTTAACGAGCTTATACTAAAAATATACCATCTCCTATTGGAGCACTCGTCAACACGATTCAAACAAGCCCAAACTCGATGGGGTTGCATGGTTTTATTATAGAGTTCCATTGGCCTTCTTCCGGCTCCATCATCAGACCCTGGACACTATTTCCCAACAAAGTCTTCGTCAAGGCGATTCAAACGAGCCCAAACTCGATGGGGTTGCATGGTTTTATTATAGAGTTCTTATGGCCTTCTTCCGACTCCATCATCAGACCCTGGACACTATTTCCCAACAAAGTACTCGTCAAGACGATTCAAACGAGCCCAAACTCGATGGGGTAGCGTGGTTTTATTATAGAGTTCCTATGGCCTTCATCCGGCTCCATCATCTTTTCCTCGGACACTATCCCCCAACAAAGTACTCGTCAAGACGATTCAAATGATCCCAAACTTGATGGGTAGCGTGGTTTTATTAAAGAGTTCCTATGGCCTTCTTCTGGCTACATCATCAGATCCTCGGACACTATTTCCCAAAAATTTTTTAATTAATTATTTGAAGCTTTTTCTATGTGACATGTACGATTTTGGGGGGGTCATGTCCCCTGTGACCCCCCTCGGACCGCGCCGGTCACCAGGTGTTCGTATTTCCCAACAAAGTACTCGTCAAGACGATTCAAACGAGCCCAAACTCGATGGGGTAGCGTGGTTTTATTATAGAGTTCCTATGGCCTTCTTCCGGCTCCATCATCAGATCCTCGGATACTATCTCCCAATAAAGTACTTGTCAAGACGATTCAAACAAGCCCTAACTCGATGGGGTAGCGTGGTTTTATTATAGAGTTCCTATGGCCTTCTTCCGGCTCCATCATCAGATCCTCGGACACTATTTCCTGACAAAGTACTCGTCAAGACGATTCAAATGAGCCCAAACTCGATGGGATTGCACGGTTTCATTATTGAGTTCCTTTGGCATGGCCTTCCAGCTTCATCATCAGACCCTGGACCTTATCAACCATCAGAGTACTTGTCAAGACGATTCTAACAAGCCTAATCACAATGGGGTTGTATGGTTTCATCATTAAGTTCCTGTGGCCTTCTTCCAGTTCCATCATCAGATCAGCTCAATGACACCATAATATTGCATTGTATTCCAGTTCTGACCTATGTTCAAAGTTTCAAGTCTCTAGATTATCGGGAAGCTAGTGTAAAATCGTTCGCAAACTTTGCGGACAAACAAACAAACACACAAACAAACGAGAAAGCAACCTAATAAAAACGTGTTAATAATAAGATACGTTAGGTATTTCTGCATATTTTTACTGCCTTCTTTGCGTATTTTACACCATTTGACTTCACAGGACGTCATTTCTAATAAACTTTCTCTTTCTTTCTTTTCTCTACAATACAAATTGCAATTATCGCTTTATAAAGCAGCGAACTAAAATCTATGGAAGTTTAATCGCAAACAAATATTGCTTAAAAATGTCACCACGGGGCCGAAAAAGTATAACCCGCTCGGCTTTAGTCGGGCCAGTCACGCACCCGGAGACTGACATTTACGTTCTTTACGATAATTGCAATTTGTATTGTAGAGAAAACCGAGACAGAGAAAGTTTATTAGAAATGAGGTCCTGTGTAGTTAATTGGTGTAGTCTCTATTGTATACAATAGGACAGTTGCTGATGTGAGGTTGTTGCAGGTGGAGATGCAGGCGCTGCGCGCGGCGTTCGAGCGCGGCGAGGACCCGCTGGCCAGCGCGCGCGACGCGTCCGACGTCAACACGGTGTGCGGCCTGCTCAAGCTGTTCTTACGCGAGCTGCGCCCGCCGCTCGTCGCGCCCGCGCTGCAGGTCACTATCATCTATACATGTAAAACTCTAAATTGATTGATCTATTGTTGGCATACGCATAGAGCCCTTACGGCTGAAAGTAGAGACATCATTTTTCGAGGGTAGATCTTTCATAGTGTAGTGTCTATTAGCACTAAGAAAGGATTTTGGGAAATTCAACCCCCAAGGGGATAAAATAGGGAATGACAGTTTGTCTGAATGCCCCTTCGTTCACAGGCATTTTTCATAGGCAGGACGTCTTAGTTTGTTTATACAGGCTCGTGGCCTAGAAAAGTTTAAGTTTGAGAGGCGAAGCTCGGGGCATTATCTGGTGCGCGGTCGTCGCCGCCGGATGCGGACAGCACAGGACCGATCGTCGTGGAGATCCTCGGGGGAGGCCTATACCCAGCAGTGGGTATCGAGCGGCTGATATGACGATGATTAGGCGACCATATTATTAGAAATCCTAGCCTAGCTGATTCGAATTATCATATCGATTCGAATCAACATATCGATTCGAATTATCGTCAAATTAGAATCGACGATTCGAACCATTAACGGGTGATTCGATTAAATTTTTTTGATTCGAGTCCCATCACTAGGCAGGCGCGGTCGCAGCCTGAAATTTTGGGGAGGGTCACTAATAATAATACAATTATTTTTTGTTAATTTTTTGAAGCTTTTTCTATGTGACATGTACGATTTTGGGGGGGTCATGTCCCCTGTGACCCCCCTCGGACCGCGCCGGTCACCAGGTGTAATGTAGCGTTGGCTGGTCGCGCAGGGCGCGCTGGTGCGGCTGGCGGCGCTGCCGGACGACGCGGCGTTCGTGCGGCGCCTGCGCGCCACGCTGGCGGCGCTGCCCACGCCCAACCTCATCGTGCTCCGGTACCTGTTCGCCTTCCTCGCGCACCTCGCCGAGTATAGGTATTGTGCTGCACTAGATGCACTTTTAACATTTCATACTACATTTCAGTTTTGTTATTTTCCCTATTGTTATACCGGGTGCGACGAGACCCTCGACGAAGCCGAGGTCTACGTATTCTGCCCATTATCAGGACCATTTCTGTTAAAAATTGTAGCTGGGAAACGATTTTAATTTTTGGTGTTTAATAGTAGTTTGTTACACAAGGGACGTAAGTGAGCTATTACAGAACAAGATCCAATTTGGCGCCCGTGCGAGCGCAGCTCGCAAAGGGCGCTAATGGATCGAGGGTGTAATAGCTACTTACAACCGAGGTAAGCATACTACTTTACATCATTCATGCGAGGTAAATTTAATAAAAAAAAATAAAAAAAAAATAATAAAAAATAATAATAATAATAATAAAAAAAAATTAAAAAAAAAATCAAAATCAAAATCGAGAATCGAAAATCGAAAATCGAAAATCGAAAATGAAAATCGAAAATCGAAAATCAAAATCAAAATCAAAATCAAAATCAAAATCCAAGGAGTTTTGCATAGCTTGAACGGAAATGAAATGCCGCCATATTTATTGTTTTTTTTTCAGTAAAAAGTTTCCACAGTTTATAATATAAGAAAAGAGATTGGTTCACTAAGGAGTTTGACATAGCTTGAATTGTAAAGTTACTTTACAGTTAAAGCATTCACCCATGCTTGAATTGTAAAGTGATTTGAAAATGGAACGTTCTATCTAAACAATGCACTGTGTTGCACATGCCAACTTACACGGCCTCTTACTATACTAGTAAATCCTAGTTGCCGAGCAGTATGATGTAAAAAAGCATTGCATACATTATCACGCCATGTAACGCGTACTACAGACCGCGCCTGCGAGTGTATGCTACACGGCCGCGTGCGGCCGGGTTTATGTGCGTGTTCGAGAGATACATTGTGTGATGACGTTTTGAAATCATTGTTACGAAATAGGTACTTGAAATTTTGATAATGTTTATTTGCATAAAAATTCTGACTAATATTTATACGAAACTTCGTTTGTTTGTTACGCCTTCACGTTTTAACTACCTAACCGATCATCATGAAATACAAAGGTCGAAACTGGTCAGTAAAGTCAGTGAAAGTCAGTTTTTTTGGATTCGGTCAGTAAAAGTCAGTTTTTTCAAAAAATGGTCAGTAAAGTCAGTTTTTTAGCTATAATTTTTATACACTTTTTTATTATTACCGTTTGTTTTTACTGTAAACAGGCAAAATTACAAGAGTGGATGAAATTTACTAAAAGTCGCGCGGCGCGGCCGTTTTTTGCAATAGGCAGGCGAGATTACAAGATTAATGGATGAAACTGACTAAAAATTTTGATCTAGGGTCTAGCCACTATTCAATGTATTTATCATAAAGAAAAAACTTTTTTTTTTCAGAAAAGTTGCGATTTTCTCTGTTTATAATAATTTTCCGGGGTTGTGTGTTGTATGCGTGGTACCTCATCTAACATATTCGGCTTTATAAGGCTATTTATTGCCTGTATAAGAGGACCATTTAATGGCAGGTCGATTTTTTCTAGTACTTTAGAATTATATATAAAATAAAAATAACATATTATACAATGTTATTTTAAAAATCTCAAAAAAAATGTAAACCACTCTTTTTATACTCACTGATACACATATAAACATAGAAATAAAATCAGTAATTGGTCAGTATTTTTGAGTCCTACAGTCAGTAAAATCAGTATTTTTGACACTGCAATCAGTTTCGACCCCTGGAAATATTGCATACACGTTGTCAAGGTTACAGAAAAGGACGTAGGTTACCTTTCATCCCGAAAATAAGGTTTGTTTCCGAGGGATAGCAAAAAACTTTTCACGCAGACAATGTGGCAGGCGGCCGCTAGTTAGGAAATAACGAACGAAAGATTTCATAAAAATCTTGAATTTTTTTTTACTTTTGACCTTCAATTGATTTTGCCAGGTATAGTCTGAAAGACAATAGTTATTTGTTATACAAGTGACCAAAATCAAATTGTGCTGCGAGTGGCGACTTTAAATCACGAACTATCGAAGTAGTCTAGAATTAAATCACGAGCGTAGCGAGTGATTCTAATATAGACTACTGAGCACAGTGAGTGATTTAAAGGCACGAGGCAGAACAACATTTTGGTCGTGTGTAAAACATACAACTTTTCACCTCGACCAGCGAGAAAATTTTCACGTGACTTTCCTGGTAAAAAAGCTTAATTCAGCATTAGAAACTTGTTCACTTAACTCTTTTGGAGTTAGACAACTATCTTCATCGTTGGACGTATTCATTTTTGTAATTTATCACAAAAATAATTCAATCAAACCTATGCTGAAAATTTTTATTCATAGAGTCAGTAAAGTAGATTCCCGTCGTTTTGATTACTTACATTGCGTTGTGTTTTTCTCTTATTCATTAATATTCCGTGTTATTTATTTATTTATAATCATAAAACATATAATTTGTTAATAAATTTCATTAATTTTTCTTATTTCATATTTGTTTCATACATGTGATCTCATTACCTACATACTCTTTATTTCGAATTATCAACCTTCTTTTTTAACAATCCTTATTTAAAACTCCTTGGTATATCCGTGCATTTTATTTTTTTACTTTTTAATCCGTGTATGACACCATAAAGCACTCTATCTATCCTTTTCTCACATATCAATTCTACAAGTGTCATCCTTGTCACTTTATTTGTTTTTTCTTTATTATTTTAAAAGTTGGTGTTAGAAATTAAAAAAACACTTTGTCTCACGCTCGCAGCAAAAATCGATTTTGCTGCGAGTTTTCACGCGCCAAAAGCACCCTTTTCGTGCTGGAGAGGTGAAAAAATAATTCTGATGATGGGCGGAATGCGTGGACCTAGCTTCGTTGAAGGTCTCTTTACACCGTTTATATCGTATCAGTTGATGTGTACGTGGTGTTGTCGCAGCGAGTACAACATGATGGACGCGTGGAACCTGGCCATCTGCCTGGGGCCCACGCTGCTGGCGGCGTGGGGCGAGGGCGGCGCGCAGGTGGCGGCCCAGAACCTCGTCAACGAGCTCGTCAAGCGCGCCATCCTGCACCACCAGGAGCTGTTCCCGCAAGATGTCGCCCCGCACGCGCTCTACTCCCGCCAGTGAGTACCCCCTATACTGTACCAGAACCTGGCCATCTGCCTGGGGCCCACGCTGCTGGCGGCGTGGGGCGAGGGCGGCGCGCAGGTGGCGGCCCAGAACCTCGTCAACGAGCTCGTCAAGCGCGCCATCCTGCACCACCAGGAGCTGTTCCCGCAAGATGTCGCCCCGCACGCGCTCTACTCCCGCCAGTGAGTACCCCCTATACTGTACCACAACTTTGACCTTGGAGTTAACTTTGACCTTAAAGTTGACCTTGACCTTAAATTTGACCTTGACTTTGACTTTAACTTTCTTCTCCCTCGTCATTTCATCATCCGAACGAATGTTATAATGTACTGAATTTCATAATGTCACTCATCGGGCGGATATTGTAGTTATTATGACACTGTAGTTATAATGATTATTATTAAATGATTATTATTATTATTATTATAATGTTGGCAGTAAGTTAACTTTTTCAAAACACTTTACAGGGGATTTAAAGCATGGGTGTTGATAAAGTTATAAACAAATTCTCATTAATGTACATATTTGGCCGCTAAACTGTCATATTTAGTCTTACTTTCCGAAGTGCTTATGGCGGAACTTGACAGGCTGATCGTACTCGATCACGTTTGTTAAGCAACGCTCGGTCCGGGCATGTGTCGGATGGGTGACCGTTAAGTAGCCAAAGTGGCATTACAACTGAGCGCTTCCGTGCTTCGGAGGGCACGTTAAACCGTCGATCCCGGCTGTTGTCATCTGATAACAGTCGTTAAGCCAAGTCAGAGTCCTCACAGGCGGCTTGATAAACTCTAACACCAGAGGTGGCCACTATTCCTCATTCGATAAGAAGAAGAAGTCTTACTTTACCTGTACTAAGAGTAGAAATACTTCTCCTCGTAGACAGATGGGTTCACTGACCTGATTTTTTTTTCTATTTAACTGGACTGGCTGTCTGTATGATTTGACAGCAAAGTTCTTGTGCCTATTTGATTTTGATGTACAATGAAAATGGTGAATCTCCAAACTCCAGACTTTAGTACCATGTCCCTCACGCTATGCTCACGCTACGTCCTACAGCGCAAAATGGCGGAAATCAAATAGGCACAAGAACAGTTTGACAGCAGCCAGTCTAGTGGAATATATAGAGGTCAATGGATGGGTTCGATTCGAACGTTCAGTGCCAAAATGTATACTCAAAACATATTGGAATAACTGATTTTAAAATACCAGGATCACATAAATATAGAGAAGGTTAACTTTTATTATTAATTTTTTTTTATATTTTTTCTATTTTAAAATAAAAAAACATACCTTTTGAAACTGGTGTACATTTTGGCACTGAGCGGATTGGTACTGTGTGCTTATATGTACGTATGTGTCAGGTTCCCGGCGGAGGAGGCGGCGGCGGACGAGCCCGACTCGCGCGACGACCTCTCGCTCTACGACGACGACGACGACGGTGAGCGCGACATATCTACTACTACTACAGACCACACAATACTCTACTACACTACACATACAAAATAAACCCGTTATTACGATCTCATTCGATCATCCGTAGGGCGTCCGCTGCGTTAAGCGGGACACGCGCGAGGGTCGACTTCGATTAGAGCTCAGCTTACTCATGCACTGCAAGAATCTGTCCGTCAGAAAACCAGCAATCCTACAACGTGTTAATGAATTAACGCAAAATGAGAAAACCGTTTCTTCGGACCATCAAACTGAACAACTTTTTCAATGGGACCAACTCTAAAATCGCGAAAAAAAATCAACTGTTTCATACAAAAATTAATAACGAAAATATAAAAATGTATGAAGCAGCTGACTTTTTTTTTTCGTAATTTCAGAATTGGTCCCATAGTAAAAGTTGTTCAGTTTGATGGTCTGAAGAAACGGTTTTCTCATTTTGAGTTAATTCATTAACACGTTTTATATCGATCGGCGCGCGTGTCCCGCTTAACGCAGCGTGCGCCCTTAATCGAAAGAATCGATTTGAAATTGAAAGGCAAATATCTATTTATTTGCACCAAGCATGCACACAAAATTCCTGTATAAACTAAAAAAAGAAATAAAACAAAAATAATAGTACATTACTTATGCGGTCAATAATGACTGCATTGCTGGCAGCGCGATGATGATGGCCGATAGCTTAGCTTAGCGCAGGTCCAGGCCGTCATAGCGCGGTCAGCATTGCAGCCCTTGATGGCCAAGCTGGAATAAAGGCCGAGACCGGAGGTCGAGGCCTTTATAGCGCGGACAGCAAGGGCTGCAATGATGACCAAGCTTGAAGGCCGAGAAGCTCAGCTTGAGGCCATCATAGCGTGGCCAGCAGTGCAGTCATTGTGGACCAAGTCTTGTATAGTGCTTTACTCAAAAATGTCAAAAAAGTAAAAATGTCAAAAATGTCCAAAATTACAAAAATGATAATTTTTGAAATTTTTGATATTTTTGACATTTATGACATTTGTGATATTTTTGTCATTTTTGTCATTTTTTACATTATTGTCATTTTTGACATTTTTGACATATATTACATTTTTGACATTATTGTCATTTTTTACTTTTTGACATTTTTGAGTAAAGCACTATACAAGACTTGGTCCAAAATGACAAAAAAATAAAAAAGGCAAGAAAGTCAAAAATATCAAAAAGGAAAAATAGTAAAAATAGTAAAAAAGTAAAAAAAAAAGTACAAAACCATCATCTACAACAATATAACACCCGCGCAAATAAAGAATGGGATTGAAAATGGCGGCTCACGGCGCTTGCCACAACGAGTGTAATCCCATTCATTATCTGCGCGGGTTGTACAATGTACTTTTTTCACAATTACATTTTTGACATTATTGTCATTTTTTACTTTTTGACATTTTTGAGTAAAGCACTATACAAGACTTGGTCCAAAATGACAAAAAAATAAAAAAGGCAAGAAAGTCAAAAATATCAAAAAGGAAAAATAGTAAAAATAGTAAAAAAGTAAAAAAAAAAGTACAAAACCATCATCTACAACAATATAACACCCGCGCAAATAAAGAATGGGATTGAAAATGGCGGCTCACGGCGCTTGCCACAACGAGTGTAATCCCATTCATTATCTGCGCGGGTTGTACAATGTACTTTTTTCACGAACTATGTTTGAAACAAAACTCGACAATAATGGATTCTCAAAGGAAATTGCTGGTGGCTAAAACTCGACAATAATGAAATCCCATACAACTTTGTTGCGTCACCATCGGAGGAGCGCGGCAACCTCGACTTTGTTCAAAGAAGGTTGTCAAAATAATGACCATATTACAAGCATTTTTGAGTAAAGGAAATTTGTATTTTCATCCTTCCTAATATTATAAATGTGAAAGTCCATTTGTATATTACGTTATCACGTCTTAACTACTGAACCGATTATCATGCAGTTTTGCAGACACATATCAGGGGTACAGAAAAGGAAATAGGGTACCTTTCATCCAGAAAAACGTACTGTTCCCGAGGGATAGCAAAAAAAACTTTCCACGCAGACGAAATCGCGGGCGGTCGCTAGTATCTTAAATTGGATCCTGAATGTACTGGTTGGCTAAGGCTGGCCCCAGACCTACCGGTTCCATTTCTTTGCTTTGCTGTTCTACCATGGACCGCCGGCCAAGAGGCTCATTTTCAATCTATCGCATATTTTGACCTGACCACATTGGCAAGATAGCCATTAGTTTGGTGTTATCAAATATCGTCGTCTGGGGTGCGATGAGAAGTTTTAGTTTTCGTTTTAAAAAAAAACTGCGTTTTATACAAAAATTAATAACGAAATTATCAAAATGTATGAAACAATTCATTTTTTTCGCGAGTTCAGATTTGGTCCTATAGTAAAAGTTGTTCAGTTTTATTATGGTCCCTATCTACCATATTCAGTTTTATAGGGCTTTACCAAACATCTTGTATAAATAAGCGATCGAGTTATTTTTAACGATCGGAGTCCATGTTCAGGGTGGCATATTGCCTAAAAGCTTCCTACTTCGCAATCAAGGCGATGATATTTGATAAAACCAAGCTAATGGCTATCTTGCCAATTTGGTCTAGTCCCAAAATGCGATAGATTGAAAATTACCCTGGTTGGCCGGCGGTCTTTCAAGCAAGGTAGCACAGCAAAGCAAAGAAACGGAACCGGTAGGTCTGGGGCCAGCCTAATGAGACTTTGTTAAAACATTAAATTATAATACATTGATAAATGATTACGCCTTTTTATTTCCGTAATTGGTTCCTAACAAATAGGGTGTTCTAAAATGCACTAAATAAAACTTTTTGTTAAAAAAACAATACTGATTTTTTAAAATTGCTTTCTAGATGATATAAGCGAAGACGGTGAGAGCGGTGAATGGCAAGATTCCAACTCGGCTGAAAACAGGTTTGTAGTATTTTGTATATTGTATTGCGATTTTACTTTGTGTCGAATATTTTTAACTGAACAATCTTGCGTGGTTTTTTAAATAGCTACGGTGCTGAAGTGACTTGCACAAGTCATTATGTTAGTTTTAGGTAACCCAGAAAGTTCTGCAGTTTTTCAAAATTACATAAATCAAAAAGTTGTCGAAATACTTTCTTATTTGCCTTGAAATTCATCATCACAGAATCATCGCAACAGAATGATGTTTTATTTTATTTTATCAGTAACTGGGCAGGCATTTGTCCATCTTGCTTCATAAACAGGATGTGGCATTAAAAACTCTCCACTGTATCGAATGTGCCATGCATATAACTCCATCAGATTCGATTTCGATATCTTTAATGGTTCTGTGGCCTCAGCAAAGAAGGCCTTAAAGGATATTTACTTATGAAACTTTTATTTTTATTTTTGTAATTCAACAAAGTCTTATTTGTAATGTTAACTTTTAATTGTTTAAAATTATAATAGTTATATAACATTCCTCTTGAGCCGGAAGTAGTCCGTGTTTATTAAAATAATTTTACTTATGCATGCTGTGCTTACATCTAGTAGGTTTAAATGTAGTGTAACAAGCCATAAATGTTTTTTCAGTAGCTTATGTGATCATTGTAAACCAGTTTTGTGAGCCTAATAAAAAAAAAAAAAAAAAAAAAAAACGAAATGAACATTATATGAAAATCTTAAACATTAAAATTTAATTCCGAGCCCACATAATTTACTCGCAAGTGCGCATGCGCGAACTTTCCCCCACTCCGTCGAAAGAGTGTCACCAAGATATTTGCCGAAGTCTTGTAACTTAAAATGGCATCATTGTACTTTATTTGGTATATGCCTACATTTTATTGCAATCATAGTGATTTAGTGATTTATTTAGGCAGAAATATCGCATTAATTTATTTTGATCGCTAGATTTGGTGATCATTTACTAATTTTGGTCTTTGAATACAATCTGAAGTGCAGTCGTGACTAAAATAGCTAGAACTATTGTAATTTTAGACTTTTTTTGATGTTTAGTATATTTTGTTTGGTAAGAGAGCTTAGGGTACCAAAGTGTTTTTTGGTAGTCATTATATTTAATCCCTTTCCAAACCCCTGTATAGTTGAGTGGTTAAATGCATGTTTGTTTGTGCACAGATCTGCGAGCGCGGAGCGGCGGCCGTCTGTTCAGGTAGCGCTCCTAGAGACCTCCGTGTGACGCCGCCCTAACGACGCTACACACGCACACACACACACACACACACACACGGGCTCTATCCGCGATCGATAGCCTGAAACCTTCGATCAAGAATACCAGATAACGCTTCATGAACTGAGAGAGGCTACAGACGGAATTTCCCGTACTGAATTTTCATACATTATCGATATTCCGTATGTGGCCAGCTAAACAGTACGCAAATATGACACTAACTGACAAAACAAAAGACGTATTTGTACGTGGCGACAATAAGAGACATAGCACACCGCTTGCGTAACGCGTAGACTGATGCGTAACCCTACGCTATTGGACCGGGACGTCACACCGAATACGCACGTATCTTTGTTGCGCGTCGCTACGCGCGTGTCTACGCAGCCGGTGTGCCCAGGCCTTAACTACTTATTATTTTCCAAACTCAACTTTAAATAATAAGAAACAAAGAAGATAATACCCGGTATAAAATGTGCTCCCAGTTTGAATGTGGGGCGTTATTTCAAGGTGCCGATTTAGAGACTCTGACCGGACATATAGATAGAGTATTCATGATCGAAGCCTAAAACACATCACAAACATTGCATGCATTAAATATAAGTATTGTATTTTGTAAATTATATTATCATCACGAATTTTATTGTAGCTATGACTTTAAGTTTTAGCGACATGACAGATTTTTAAGGATATTATATTGATCATTTTCGCTGTTTATATTTTCCATAGATGGTGCCTTAGAAATTAATGTTTTTAGTTAATTGAAAAGAAATCTACTTAAAGCTGTTTCGAATTTCATTCACGGCTACGCGTTTTATGAATTACCACGATGAAAAAAGTTTTTATGCGCACATCGACCTTATCGAGTCGATTTTTTTATTATCATCGAAAATGTTCAAAATAAAAGTGATAGATATGTATGCGTAATACAGCATGTTTAAATTAGATAATATTTGTGCAGTAAGTAGATATTAATGTTGTGGACATGTGTAGTGGCTTGCAGCGTCAATATTGCCTGCGCGCTTAAGGGGCCCAATCGCGCTCATTTTCAACGATAAAACCAAAACCAAATCGTTACCGTTTCGTTTACAGAAAAATACTCGCTTTAGTTATGGCAAAATTGTTGAAAACTATGCTTAGGCTTCCTAGACATGCCTTCCATGCCAATCATGGACAATTATTTAAATGAGAATTCTAAAGCTAAACCAATGAGGATCAGTAACGGTTTTTGTTTAGTGGCTAATTAGAAAGCTTATGCTACCACATGATTAACTGTGAAAAATTGTTTACGATATCTCTTAAACCTGAGAAGTTATAAGAGCTAAAATACTGTTTTTTGGGGTCCTTATGACGTCATCGCGACGGACGCGAACCTTATGTCGTACGTGATAAAGCACATATTGCATTGAGCTTGGCATTTCCTTCAAACCCTTTTAACTCAACCATTTCTAAACGGATTTCAAAAATTATTTCACTAGGTTTCATAGATATCAACATGTGTTTATATTATATCAATAAAACTACAGAAATTCAAATCTGTTACTGATCCTCATTATTTTATTAAGTAACAATAACCTAAGTGATTGTCAACGTCGCGGTTTTGGTTTCATCGTTCAGATTGGCCCCAGTCGTTCGTGTGTCGCCGCTTGTGCTCGCCCCGAGCTAGCTTGTTGTCAATAAAGCATACTTTACTTACTTTAAAATTTCGACTATAGGTCGTCCCCGCGGAGACGGTGATCGGTGGCAATATATTGATGCTTTACGCCGCTTTGTTAATGTAATACATTTTTTAACGTTAAAGTAGAATTAAGAAAAAAAAGTTTATTGATGTCAACCACTTGTTGATTAGTTGATGTATGATGTAAATAAAACGTAGTTTAATTATTTTAGGCCACTGGATTATATTTGGTGTGCAAAAGTTTCGTAAACCGACTGTATAGTTAATAATTTTTTTTTTTAATAATAAGCCCCTTCTTACAGTGCGAGGCATATATCTTGAAATCGGGTGGGGATTGCGCGAAACGCGTATTTTGGGCATACGTTGCGGTGAGGGGCGCGCGCTATTGGTCGCTCACAAGAGCACATGCGTGAACTTATCCCTACTCCGTCGATAAAATTTCAAGATACGTGCCTCGCACTGTACACGGCGTTACTCAAAACTGACGAAACTAGTTAGCAACTGTAGTTGTAAACAGTCTTAAGTCTGTCAGTTCTGAAATGGCCGGAATACCTAAAACTTAAAATTTTTGTTTTTTAGTCATTTCAGAACTGACAGCCTTATGTTTACTCTCTCTACGATTGAAAACTAAATGATGACACGGGTCTCTTACTGATGTCACATGACGTAAATATAATATTAAAATTTTGAGTGGAAGATTTTCTCAAGCTTCCGGCCAATTTTATTTGCGATAATCTTCTGATCCTCGCTCAGCATAACTTTTTCAACCGTGTGCCATGCATTTCATCGTGATGTCATATGACGTAGGCAATACTGTCGCGGGCTCACGGACTATTAGTAATCAGTGGCGCGGGACCAACATGACCGGACGCCAGTGATTAGTTACTAACGCGTTACAAACCGGTTTGTGATTGGTAGCGTCGCGTACGAACTGCCATTGAAATACTACTGCTGAGACATTTAGAAACTCATTGGTGATTAGAGTTAGAAACTAGTTTAGTTTGAGTAGCGCCATGTAAGAAGGGCCTAAGTGTGTGGTTGACGCCCCGCTTTCGTGAAGACACTGCCTTATAAAGACTGAGACATACTAACCCCGCGGCCGGCGCCGCCTGTCATGTGATAATGAACAATAAACTCGTTTACAATATGCATGTTTTTGTTTAATTTACGCTTCTGTTGTTTATGTCGCGTGAGTGTGTACGTGATTGTCCCGAGTGTTTCATATTGTCGGTGTTGGGTGCATGCTAATGTCATAATCATATAACGCAATAATCAAAATCATAATGCGGGATTGTCTGTGTCAATCTATGATTGAAAATGAAAGAAATTATTGATAATAAGAAAAAACAAAACCATTTAAGTCCCTCCGCACACGGCGTCGTAGCGTAAGCGTATCGTAATACGCGCGTCGTACGAGAGCAATGGGGATGGAAACTGAGGAACTAATGGCGCCACAAGCGGTTGTACCAAAACATTTGATTGGTTGTTTCAAATATCAAATGTCATTTGTGGCATATTTTAACCAATCAAAGTATTGATAACGGTTAGATCGCCGCTGGCGCCATCTGCGATTAGCTTTCGTTGCCAACCCCATACGAGCACGTACATGTTCAAAGAAGTCCGTACACGAAGCGATACGCTGCATCGTATGAGATTGTATTAATTACGTTACAATAAAATACGTTTGGTGATGAATTTCCGTCAATGTGAAGCTCTAGTTTAAATTCTGGAACAATATCTACGTCTACGCGGCGATTCGTGTGTAGAACGCTGCTCGTCTCGTACTCGTTGCGTCTTGACGATACGCTTACGATACGACCCGTGTGCCTTACTTGGCTTAAGGCTCCGTACCGATTTTGCCGCTGGCTGCCGCTCTCTCGCTCGCACATTTCATGTTTTCTCAAGATTTTTTAAATCTGAGTGTGTAAATAAAATAAAAGTCTAGGCCACTTTTCGCATTATAAGATTACAGACATTTCAACATATATTTCAGTTTCGAGTTGCTGAAGTAAAAAAGTTATCGTATTTGCCACTTCAAATAACTGTTAGAAACGATAAGTTTTTATACTTAAGCAACAAAATACTGAAAAATATTTTAAAATGTCTGTAATCTTATATTGCGAAAAGTGGCCGAGACACATTTTTCAATTGCGCACTCAGATTTAAGAAATCTTGAGAAAACATGAAATGTGCGAGCGAGAGAGCTGCAGTCAGCGGCAAAATCGCTACGGGCTCTTAAGGACCTGTAGTCTGCCTGCAAGTATAGAATGAATGATCTATCATAGATAGAGATAGAAGAAAAGAATAAAAATGTTTACATAACATCAAGTGCCAGAGGTTAGTTGGCGCTTTTCAGTTGCTCCACAAACATATGGAATCACATTTAAGGGAGTTTACAAACGTTTCAACAGTTTTTTCAGCGTCAAGAACGCCGTCGTTGGCGACAGTTGCGGATACGTGTCGCTTAGGTTGGGTTTCCACCTGCAAGAAAACATCTGCAAGATGTGTCCCACAGCCTGTCACACAGTAGCTTATAAACGCTTGACAAACAAACAAACACTTGTAATTTTATCAGGGCTACAAGTTGTAAGCTACTGTCTGACAGGCTGTGGGACACTTCTTGCAGAAGTTTTCTTGCAGGTGAAAAATGCGACCTTAGAAACTGTCCCTCGTATGAAAGCTCCCTAAAGCTAGGGTTTCCTAGGATGATGGTGCCGTCATATTACAGCCGTCATTTAGCGGCGTAGAACGTTGTCTGTGTAAACAATACGGCGCGGTTTTTGACGTTACGGTGTCGCCATATTGT
This sequence comes from Agriphila tristella, assembly GCA_928269145.1. NCBI lineage: Eukaryota > Metazoa > Arthropoda > Insecta > Lepidoptera > Crambidae > Agriphila > Agriphila tristella. Next base: position 25,138,324 of record OV743444.1, read on the forward strand.
TTACATAGACAACATTCAACGCCGCTATATTACGGCCGTAATACCGTCATCCTAGAAAACCCTAGCTTAACTGAAGTCATAGCTCAACAGTGTGCTCAAAGTGAATTTCTCCAACCAATGTTCAAGTGATGTTCAATAAGGATTGACATATTGGTTGTACGTGTGGTAAATATGGTGGTGATTGTGTAAGCAGCGCGTGTGTCCGCAGGAGCCGACGTCGCCCGCGGCCGAGCCCTCCACCTCCGCCGCGCCCCCGAGGTAACTGTGTGTATGTTAAAGTGAATTGAAAATGACTGTAAAGCAGTAGTGTACAGCGCCGCGCTGCCGCGTTAGCGGTACCGTGCGCGTCTCAGTTCCAAAAGGTATTATACCATTATCATCGCGCGCAGATTATACCGGCAATGTCCGTTCGGTACAATACCTGCATTTTGCACATTGCCGGTAACATACAGAGTGAAATTTTATTCGTTTTTTCCCGCAGGGAGGTATTCCATTCATGATTACATGCTATTTTTTTACTATGGGATTGATATCGCAAAAAAAACATCATCTGTTTCATACATTAAGGTCGAGTAGGTATTGCGCTTTTGTATGAAACAGCAGATTTTTTTTTCGCGATATCAGAGTTGGCCCCATAGTAAATTTACTTGTAAATAATTATGAGTGGAACCACCCCACTGCAGGAATTAAATGATAATATACAAAAGTTATTTTTCTAGTTTGACCCAGTCGGGGATCGAACCTGGTACCTCAGAAATGGCTAAACCTTAAAAACCACTCGTCCACGGAGGTCGTCAAATAAATTATTCCGGATAGATAGTGATTGAAGCAATCGGTGTGTTATGTTCCTAAATGTTTACTTAAACGCTTCTTAAGAGCTTTTGGTTACAATGGTATGAAATACTGCATACGTTACTGCAACGTCTAATTCTAAGCGAGCAATGTATAACGGAATACGGCCCACTGGTGCGTACATTCAAGTCACCGCTGCGTGAGTGCCATATCTCACTAGCTAGGACACCAGTGGCGGCGCAACCAGTCACGCTACCCACAAAATGTATACGGATGTATGGAGGATACCTGCCTGGTATCCGCTTGGGCGACAAGCGAATCACCCGTTAGTGACGCAACCGCGGTATCCTAGCACATGAGTAAAAAGAAAGGACCAGAGACCAAGCTTCATACAACCGCGCGAATCGGTTGCACCACTACATGCACGCGGGGCGTGTGTGCGTGTCCACTTGCCGCTTGTCGCGTACGCGGAAAATCCTGTTTTGACAACTGCAGCCAGTGGACAATCATGGGGCATCATTTTGTTTTGTTAGTTGCAAGTTTGAATTTCACGTTCTTAAGAATCTTTGTCTCTGTCCTTTCTTTTTACTCATGTGATCCTAGTGACATAGGGCCATAGAATAGATATAAGTGCCACCGTACAGAAAGGACACTCTGCCCCGCCTCACAATCAAATACCTTCCACCCCGCGAGTTCGTGTGCTCATTTAGTCGTGTGGTCAACTTCAACTTATTTTGATATTCAAAGCAATGCGTTGTAACTTTTTAGTCGTGTTTGTCAACTGTAACGAGACTTACTCACACAAGTGCGCGTGAACAAAAACGTCATTTGTTTATAACGGCGCGGTTGTATGGAGTGTCCGGGGTGTGATGTGTGATAGGGCCCTAAATATCTGTCTTTCTCACAAAACTGTTCTGTCCCATGGTGTGTGTTGTAAAGTGGCCGCCCGTTCCCAGCAGGCGGCTGGCGGAGAGCACGCCGGACCTCGTGCTGGACCTGCCGGCGCGCGCCGCCGCCGCCCCCGCGCCCGCCCCGCAGCCCTCCCCCGCCGCCGCCGACCCCGCCCCTGACCCCGCCCCTACCGCCCCCGCCCCCGCCGACGCCGCTGCCGACTCCGCGGACACCTTCCTGCACAACCGCGACACGCTCAAGAAAAGACCCCCCGCCAGGTTAGTTACTGTCTGCGTTAGCGAAATAATGGAATAAAAAGACGTAGATAGGTCCTGTAGCCAATTCACATTTTGCAAATTACTTAAAGCTAGCGAAAAATTATGGGATCGATAGATTTTTAAAACGTCAAATCCATTATTTTTGAAAGCTAAGCGATACCGAAAATTTGCAAATGTAACTGTTTAGAGACCGAGCAGGGGCCGTACCGGCTAACGAATCGATTTTCATAAAAGTCTGCTGGGTTTCAAATTAAAACAGGGGCCGTACCGGCTAACGAATCGATTTTCATAAAAGTCTGCTGGGTTTCAACTTAAAACAGAGAAATCAAAGTAAGCAATTTCGTTTTGTACTTTTTGTTGACGTGATTCGGAAGATATCGATGTTCGTGTGACATCATGAATTTGGGTTCGTCATTTTGGCCCAATTGGGGCTCGATTTATCTGTTTTAATTTGAAACCCAGCAGACTTTTATGAAAATCGATTCGTTAGCCGGTACGGCCCCAGATAAATCGAGCCCCAATTGGGCCAAAATGACGAACCCAAATTCATGATGTCACATGAACATCGATATCTTCCGAATCACGTCAACAAAAAGTACAAAACGAAATTGCTTACTTTGATTTCTCTGTTTTAAGTTGAAACCCAGCAGACTTTTATGAAAATCGATTCGTTAGCCGGTACGGCCCCTGACCCCAAATCAACTAGTGGAAATGCCACATTTGCGAAAGTCGTCTAATTACGATTCCCGTCGGACAAGAGAGTGCTCCACCGACAACTGGTATCATTATCTTCAGCATGATCTGAACAAGAGTACAGCAGCTGTCGCATTATAAGTGGTGGAGGGGGGAGGAGGGGAGGGAAAAGTTGCGGAAGTCGAGTATCGGAAATTGGTTAATGTTCTCAACGACCACTTGTCCGATTTAAACAAATAAGGTGTCTGGGTAGGTAATATCCATGACAACATATTTTATGTTACTTTAATTATTTAATAAACTATAGTGTTTGTAAATACTTACTATAGTTTATAAAATAATTAGAAAAAAGTCGAATTACAAACAAAAGCATTTTTAGTTTTGTAGATTTGAAGCAGTCAATTCAAATAAACTACTATTTAATTAAAACTATGAAGATTTGCTCCAGAAAAAATCGGTGAATAGCCCAAACCCTGATACACGATTTTTGGCCCTTTTCCCTCCCCCCCCCCCCCCAACCCGATTTTATAGTGCAAAAACCGCTATATTCTTGTTCAGGAGATCATGCTGAAGACAATAGGGTATTTTCCAAATTTATGAAAACTGCTTATATTTAAAGATTGGGACGAACAATTTAACAGAAAAATAAAAATAAATTAAATAATGTCTTTTTCTCCATTAAACCAATTAAAATCAAATATATTTTTGATGCTTTTGAATTTACCGCCAAAACGCTCGGTTCGATGACGTCTACTGTGTGACGTCAACTTTGTGTAAACAAGTTACAATTTACTTTGCAATTTACCATAGCCTTCTATATCTTCCAAGCCCTGAAGTTGAGCAGAACGGCAACATCGCATGTGGTCAAGCACATAGTATAAAATTATTTTAAAAATTACTTATTATTTGTTTTTCCTATATTATCTATGTTTAAACTAGTTGTAAATTGTGATGTAAGATTATTTCAATAAAGTTTTATATTTATTATTATTATTTAATTATTAGAACATAAGTTTTGAGTCAAATTATTTGAACTTTTCGGGGGTCCTTTAGTACGATGAGCATTTTGATCTAAGCCTCTTCTAGCAATAAATCTTACATCATTGGAAAGGTATTTAAATTTGAAACACTTTATTGTTTTATTATAAACGTCAACTATTAGTACTTTGAGAGTTATAACGCTCTAAACTTGACCAATTTTTTTAACATTAATGACCTAAAACTCCGAAAATGCGTTAGAAAGTATGTGTAAATAGAAAGTATGTTTGCAGCAAATATTTGTCATATACAAACCTTTCTTTTGATATATCACTCATTTCTATAGGTGTGGTAGATCAACACCCATAGACAATAAACCACTTTTATACTTTAATAACCTTTAACTCCAAAAGTATTAACAATTGATATAAAGTATATTAACAGCAAATATTTGTCTTTAAAAGACCTTTCTAATGATATATCATTTATTTCTAGAGGGCGTGTTAATCAACTCCCTGCTGAAGAAAATCAACAAAAAAGATGACATTTTTGACAGCCATTTTTTCCTGGTTAACATTGATATTTTTCTTATTGTTTAATATACAAAGCATTTCAATAAAAGAACTAAATTATTTTCATATTTTAAACCTCACACGATTACTAGGAAAAAAAATATCAACCTCTTAAAATTGAAATATTCCCATACATTTAGTATGGAGACTGGCCGACGACATGACCACGAACTGACAGTAACAGACGTTGCCAAACTTATGTTCACGGCTTGCAATTAAAGAAGGCTATGAATTTACTCTATAGTTGACACAAAGTTGACGTCACTCAGTAGATGTCAGTGAACCGAGCGTTTTGACGGTAAATTCAAAACAATTAAAAATAAATTTGATTTTAATTGGTTTAATGGAGAAAAAAAGACATTAATTAATTAATTTTTATTTTTCTGTTAAATTGTTCGTCCCAATCCTTAAATATAAGCAGTTTTCAAAAATGTGGAAAATACCCTATGATACCACTTGTCGGTAGAGCTCTCTCTTGTCCGAAGGGATTTCAATTTCGAAGGTGGCTTTTTCGCTAAACTGAGATAAGTGATAAATTAATGAAGCTAATTATTATTATCTTCTTGTAGACGAACGCCGGGGCTGGATGACAGCGGCGCCGAGTCGGACGGCGGCGCGAGCACCACAGACTGTGCGCTAGCGGCGGCCGGCGACGAGGGCCCGCTGGAGGGCGACAGTGTTGCTGAGCCGGCGGCCGGCGCCGGCCACGAGGGGCCCGGCGGCAGCCCCGTGCCGGCGCGCAACACGGCGCGCGTCGCCGCCAAGTTCGCCGACCTCACGCTCACCGGCGGCTCGCTCAAGCCCGCGCTCGCCGCCAAACCGGCGTTACTGAGGTACTCTACCTACTGTCTCTACTGAATACAGTCCGGCTTCTGCTTAGCTGTTATACCGATTCACGATAGCGATTAGAGGCCCAGCGCTTTCTGTCCCTTTAAGGTGCGTCCAGATATGTTCTTTTGATCGTACCGTACCTCCGTTCCGTACCAGCGTTCCGATCAAATAAGTCTAGACGCTACTTTTGCACGTTCCGTACCTCCGTTCCGTACCACCGTTCCGATCAAACCGCCGAACGTCGCCGCGATCACGTCCAGACTACCGCCGTACCGTACCTCCGTTCCGTATCAACGTTCCGATCCAATAGTACAGCAGCCCGTAGTAAATTTAAATTACGAAAAAGGTTACCGTTTGCCGTTGTGATATAGTTATTTATTACAAAATTATAGATACTTTAACAGATCGCAACCCGGCGTAACCTATATTTGTATATCTCCAAAAATGATTTTTTTTTTATTTTTCGAGGTTAATCACATGGTTTAGCTATTGTCGTGTTCTACAGCGCTATCTGTGTATGGCTACTTTTCACAGTCTAACTATTATCAGTGGCAATCAAACATAGCGCTGTAGAACACGACAATAGCTAAACCATGTGATTAACCTCGAAAAATAAAAAATCGCATTTTTGGAGATATACAAATATAGGTTACGGCGAGTTGCGATCTGTAAAACTTGGGTTAAAGTATCTATAATTTCATAATAAATAACTATATCACAACGGCAAACGGTACCTAACCTTTTTCGTAATTTAAATGTACTACGGGCTACTGTACTACAACCTCCGAACGTCGGCGTCGCCGCGATCACGTCCAGACTAGCGCCGTTCCGTTCCTCCGTTCCGTTTTTCCTTTGAACGGGGCGAAAAAACCGACTCGCGATGGATCGGAGCGTACCTGTCGGCGATCGAGACGGCGTACCTCCGCACCGTTCCGAACATGCGTCCAGACTAGCGTTCTTTGTTCGCGACGCTCAAGAGCGAGAGATACGGGTACGGGCAAAAGAGCGAGAGATTCGAGGTGGATCGGGGCGTACCTGTTCGGCGAACGGAACGGCGTACCTCCGCACCGTTCCGCACATGCGTCCAGACTAGCGTTCTTTGATCGCGACGCCGATCGGAACGGAGGTACGGTACGGGTAAAAGAACATATCTGGACGCACCTTTACACAAATTTGTTATCTTATTTAAAATGACAAAGGACATCATTTATTTTGGTCCAAATATGAAAGTGCCGGCTAAAAAGCAAAAGTTTTTTATTCTGATAGATTTTGTCCACCGCATTTCTTATTATGGCACCGAAGCTGTAGCACTGCTATACTCGATTTTAAATAAGTTTAAAAAGTCTGTTTTTGTCATACATTTTGGCACAAATGTAATAAAAGTCCGCCAAAAAGCAAATTCTGATAGATTTTGTCCGCCTAAACATTTCCTATTATGGCACCGAAGCTGAAGCAGCACCGCTGTACTTGATTTTAATAGAGTTCAAAAGTCGGTCTTTTCATACATTTTGACACAAATGTGAAGCGGTGCCACAGTTTCAGTGCCATAATAAAAAATGCTTAGATGGACAAAATCTTTCAGAATAAAGCACTTTTGTCTTTTAGCCGGCACTTTCATATTTGGACAAAAAATGAATTATGAAACGTGGATGATATCCTTTTTGCCAAGATACTAATATTTATGTCAAATAATTCTACTTATTATAAAGCTCGATATTCCGTTTACGGCATTGCGCGTCGCGGGTGACGGCGCGGTCCGCACTAAATTCAAACATATGGCGTTGTATGAGAGAGTTTACGGAGACGCCATTTTACACGTGTTTGCTTGAAATGCAGCGTTACTTGCGGCGTTCTCGCGGCGTGCTCTCATCCATTTAACGGCCTGAAGCGATGACCGCCGCGTACACCGCTGCAGGCACCTACGCCTCGCGTCTCCATAGACAACATCATACTACATGCCATATATTTGTGTTTACGCGTGATTGTCACCAAGGACTGTACCGGCTAACGCATCGAAGTTCAGAAAGTCTGCCGGGTTTCAAATCAAAACAGATTAGCAAAATGGCGAACCCAAATTCATGATGTCACACGAACATCGATATCTTCCAAATAACTTCGACAAATCTTCTTCTTATCGAATGAGGATTAGTGGCCACCTCTGGTGTTAGAGTTAGATAAGCCGCCTGTGAGGACTCTGACTTGGCTTAACGACTGTTATCAGATGACAACAGCCGGGATCGACGGTTTAACGTGCCCTCCGAAGCACGGAAGCGCTCAGTTGTAATGCCACTTTGGCCACTTAACGGTCACCCATCCGACACCTGGCCGGACCGAGCGTTGCTTAACAAACGTGATTGAGTACGATCAGTCTGTCAAGTTTCGCCATGAGCGCTTTACTTCGACAAATAATAAGATACGAAATTTCTTACTTTGATTTATCTGTTTTAAGTTGAAGCTCGACAGACCCACCGAAGTTCGAAAAGTTAGCTGGTGGACCCCAGGCTAGATTAAATAAATCTGTTGTTCTCCAGACGGCCGACGCCGCACCCGCGCGCGGGGTCCGGCGGGGCGCCGCTGGCGGCCGCCGCGCCCCCCGCGCCCCCCGTGCGCGCCCCCCCCGACCCACCCTGCTAGCGCCCTGCTAGCCCACTACCACACCATCGCTAGAACGGAAACAACCGCGGAGGGGATCGTCTCCCAATCGGTATCCTTGGCTAACCACGAGAAAGTCCATTAATTTTATAGAAGAAACTTGACACTGGCAAACTTAATTCGTAACAAGACAAATAAATTCATTATACGTAATTGATTACGAAGTATTGGTTTCGTAGGCTATCGAAAGGAATATACCCCTTCTTGTCATACTATCAGCCATAAGATGGCACTGCCGAATAAAAGTGAATGCCATAAGAATAAGCCCTCGTACGCACTGCCCGGTTAGCCGCGTTGCGGCTGTTCGTCCGGCTGGCCGCAGGATGCGATTGCAGTTGCGGTTAGCCGGGCAGCGGCTAGCTGCAACCGCAACCGGAAAGTGCAGATAGGATAGCGTTGCGGTTTCACCGTAGGTATATGTGCCCATTCACTGGCGAGCAACCGCAAACTAGCAAACCGCAGTGCATCCGCGTAGTGCGTACAGCGACCGTCCGGATAGCCGTCTGTCGGGCCGCAGCGCTGCGAGCGACCGGTGCGGTTGGGCGGCAGCCGTGTCACAGCGCGAATAGAAACTATTTTTTCGTACATATTTTTGGTTGCGGTACACCGGACGGACAGCCGCAGCGCGGCTAACCGGGCAGTGCATATGAGCGCTAATAGAAGAAAGAGGATATCCTACAAACAATCATTTGTGAAATTTTATACTCCTGCTGAATTTCTTCTTTTAATCAAAAATCATATTTTTTTTCTTTTGAAATGAAGTATTTTACCAACGCCGGTCATATAATTACCGGTCTTAAAATAAAATTAGTTTTTATTGACACACGGCATCATTTTGATGTTGGTATTTGATCCTGGGTTGACGTTCACATATTCATGTGTAACAATTACTTAAAAATATAATGCATGGGTAGTAGAAGTGTCGATTCCGTACTGGTAGTGTAATGGTGATACGTCCTTGGCGCGTGCCGCAGCGCCGCGATCGCCGTGCGGCTGCCGTTCGGTGGCCGCACGGCACCGCGCGCGCTGAGCCCGCTCCAGCCAGAGTCTCGTCGTCCGAGGAGGTAGTCCGTAAGCGTGTATCTTTTGTACCCGACCCTATATAATAATTATTTTTGTATGCGCGGTGCGGCGGCGCAGATGTTAATATTTTTCTAGACATTTTGAGGCGAGGCAGAGGCCTCTGTGATATTATTGTACTATGATATGACGTACTGTATCTAATATCTCGAAATAGCTGTAAACGCGTACTCAATAAACCAGTATTACTGACTTGTGAAACTTTCATTTCTAAACCTGTCGCTCTGGAGGTACACAATTAAAACGATATGTTTAATCATCATAGTAATATAATATTTATTCTTTTCACAACTTATAACAATTTGTACAGAAGTTGTCGAACAACTTACACCATTTATATTTAAATTTAATAATGAAGAGTGTCTTTTTAAACTTCGACATTTACGCAACATCTTTCGTGATCGCAACACCCCCTACTACTTATCGTTATGCGATCACAAAGAATTTTACTAGAAAATAGTCGTAACAAAGAAACAAGAAGCTATGTCATAATAAACTAAAGTACTTCGTCGGCTTCGAGACACGACATAATCAGAAGCTGAGTCATTCCCGATACGTTTCAGTCCAATTTTGTATGATCACTGTAGTTTCGTGAGGCGTATGCGCTTGTGAGGCGCCGGTCGGTGGCTAGTAGCGCAGGCAGTGGTCGTGGTGCACGTGCATGGGCGCGGCGTTCTCCTTGTCGCGGTAGTGCTGCGGGGGCGGGGGCGGGGGCGCGGCGGCGGGCGGGGGGGGCGGCGCGAACTCGCCCCCCAGCGCGCCCTCGTACTCGCCGTCGGAGCCGTCCGACGCCTCCAGGTAGCCGAACAGCCGCGCCGCGCCCGCCGCGCGCCCCTCGCGCCGCCGCGCCCCGCCCCCGCCCGCCCCCGCGCCCTCGCCCGCCGCCACGCTGCCGCCCGCCCCCGCGCCCGCCCCGCCCACGCCCTCTGTGCTTGCGCCCGCTTGGAACGAGTTGCTCGGCACGCGCGTGACTCCCGTCGGCACCTTCAAGTTGCGACTCTCGATGTGGCTGTTGACAAACGTTTGCTATTAGTTAATCTTCTCTAAAATATTAAATTACGAATCCGAACTGTAAGTGGTCTGAGATTACTTTAAAAGTCCTAATGTTCGGAAGTGATAAATTGTTTCGGAGTGGTCATAAATATTCGCCTTCTATTTCGACATGCAGCGGAATTGAAACTTATTGTGTGGGACATGCGTCATATTAATTGGGCAATTTGCGTATCGCTCGAAACATGACCGACCTAAACGGAGCATTTAAACTTTCCAAAACATCTGAACATTTGACAACAATCAACCTTATTTCAAGACATTAAGGTGCACTTTCGTTTTTTCTCAAACAATAAATGAAATTTCACCTTATTAGTAATTTTTTATAGAGTCACTATATCTTGAAATGAGGTAGATATTTGACAGATGTTCAGGTATTTATGGTAGGTACGTACTTACTAAATGAATGCTCAGATCCTTTGACGCTGACTGCTAATTATTCTGTGGTACCTACTACGTTACAAATAACGGTAAATATGCCAGCAAGACTCAGATCAGAGGAGAAGATGCACACTTTCGAGGAGTGGTAAGGTACAAGGTATGTGTAGGTACTAACTGTGCGTCGCGCAGGTGGAGGGCGAGCGAGGGCTGGTCGTCGGCCAGGAAGGGGCACTTGGCGCAGGCCTTCTTGTTGTGCACCTTGTGCACGTGCGTGGCGAGCCGCTCGGCGCGCGCCGCCTTGTACTCGCACAGCGCGCACGCGAACGGCTTCAGGTGCGTGTTCAGGTGCCGCTTCAGGCACCAGTTGTCCACGCCCGACCACGCGCAGTAGCAGCACGCGTACCGACGCTCGCCCTGACACAACACAATACTACCATTTAGTAACTTGCACTTGCTAAAACCAATCAACCGTAGCAAAGAGTGTAGAAATTGTTGAATGTCTATAAGGTAGGATTAGGAGTTTTTTTTTACTTTTTGCATAACGGGATAGTGATCGGCCTTCACCCCACTTTATGCTAAGTGACGATAAGGCCGAAGATGGAAGCGCATTATACCCGGAATCCTCATCACTGAGGAACTAGCTATCTTACCTCTAACTGCCGAAACACAACAATTTTTAAATTGTTGTTATGGTGTCAGACTGAGGTAAAATGGTGGTAGCTAGCCAGGCGGACTTGAAAGAAGCCCTACCACCAACCAAACTGAGTACAAATTGTACCCCCCGGGAATCGAACCCGTCTTACACGGGTGGGAGAACCACTAGACCACAGAGGCGATTAAAATTATAAGGCGGTATTGCCTTGTACTATTACTTATGTACGTATTTTATTTATTTTATTTTTATTTTATTATTAAAATGAAATAAATATTTTGTGGTATTGTAGGACAAATAGAAAACTCATAAAATCTTCGGTAAGCGAAGCAGAGTATTCAAATTCAAAGTCCTACTTGTCATCCATCACAGAGAAAGCAATAACTTGTTTGTCATTCGTTTGTGTCAAAAGTGGTAATAAAGTAAACCTTTCGTCGAACCGGTGCTTGCTGGGCGGGGGCGTGGTGCGGCGCCGGCTGCTTGTGGTGCGGCTGCGGGGCTGGCGCCGTCTCGGCCTTGACCAGCGGCGAGCGCTCCAGCTTCACGCCCACGGGCGGCGCGGGCGCGGGGGCGGGCACGGGCGCGGGCGCTGGGGCGGCGACAGGCGCGGGGGCGGGCGCCGCCGTCAGCGGGGGCGGCGCGCGGAACTCCAGCGTCTGAGGCGGGGGCTCCGCGGGTGGCTTGGTGTAGTAGTGCAGCGCGGGCGCCGGCGCCGGCGCGGCCGCCGCGGGCTTGGCCGGCGACCGCCTAATGCGGTTCAAGTCGTACGGCTGGTCGCGGTGCATGCGCAGGAAGTGTTTCTTCACGTGGTCGGCGCGGTTGAACTGCTTCTGGCAGAGGTAGCAGTGGAACGGCTTCTCGTCGCGGTGGATGTTCTCGTGGCGCGTGAACAGGTCGCGGCGGTCGGTGGCGTACGGGCAGGAGCCGCACGCGTACCGCTTGCCCGCCTCGCCCGCCTCCACTTGTGCCGTCGCTACAGTTTCCGTCCCCGCGGCCTGCCCCGTCGCTGAAGCGCCACCACTGTTACGGCGCTCGTTGCGGGCCTCAACCTGTCAATACAATGTAATTCTAACTCTTCTACACATCGGCAGAGGCATCAACAGATTCAATCTGCGGATGTCGTCCGCTCCGCTTATGTTTTATTTGCTCGTCTGTGAGCGGTAAACGAGCAAATATACCTTTCTCCACCACATCGACGGCGGCCTTCATCAGGACGCATTCGTAGATGCGTCTGCTGATGCATCTGTCGATGTGTAGAGGAGGCTTTACACACACCACAATACCTACTAAGATTGACGAAAAGGATTCCGGTATGAATCAATCGATGAGTAGATGAAACGAAAGGTTAGGATCGTAGAGTGGAAAGAAAAGTAAGGTAAGGTAAGATATTGAGGGCGAAGTCACTTTTAAGATAGGTAGGTACTTACATAGCATAATGAGTCTCATATTTATTCCTAACGAGTCACACCATCAACTCCTTTAGGCGCAATTGGTCCAATTCGCGATTGATCCAATTCACATTATTCGCGGTTGGTCCAAATCGCAGTTGGTCCAATTCGCAGTTGGTCCAATTCGCGGTTGGTCCAATTCGCAGTTGGCCCAATTCGCAGTTGGTCCAATTCGCAGTTGGTCCAATTCGCGGTTGGTCCAATTCGCGATTGGTCCAAATAAAGTGTATTTCCAAAATTAAACAAAATAACACATTTAATAGTAATCGTGACTAATTAGGTATCGCAACCGATTAATGCACTCATAAGTTGCAAAAATATATGAATATTTAAGTTAGTTATTATGTATTTAAGCATAAGTATACAAAAACTTAATATACTTTATATACTTTACATACTTATATACTTTATATACTTACTTTATATATATTATATACTTTATATAATGAATTGGACCAACTGCGAATTGGACATTTTTTTTAACATTGGACGAATCGCGAATTGGACCAATTGCGCCTAAAGGCATCAACTGTCACACTGTGACTGGTTGGGAAAATTAAAAAAAAAAAATCCCAACAACTTACACCTGTTACTCGATGAGAACTTTTTATTAGGAATTTCCCGACCAATCACTGTTAAGTACCTACAGGTTATTTCACCTATAACAGTGTGACTGGTTGGGAAATTTCTAATAAAAAGTTCCATCGAGTAACCGATGTGACTCGTTGGGATTTTTTATAAAAACTTCCCAACCAGTCACAGTGTGACAGTTAAGGGTGTGACTCGTTAGGAACAAATGATAAGTCCTATGCCCATTGTATAAAGTGCAAATTATATAAACGCTAAAAAAAGTCGCGTGGCTTCTAGTGTTCAGTATCTAGTGACTAGTCGTAATAGATTGAAGGACGTTGTAGGGTAAATAAGTTGTCAAGTATATGTAGTTAGAAACAGTAGGTGTGTTGTGGTTGCCTTGTTCTTGAGCCGCTGCAGGTAGCGCGTGAGGTCGTCGAGCGCGGGGTTGTCGCGCAGCAGGTGGTCGGCGGCGGCGGGGTCGGCGTGGTGGTCGCGCGCCAGGTGCCCGCGCACGCCGCGCGCCCACCCCGACGCGAACCCGCACCCCGCCACCGGGCACTGGAACGCGCGCGCCTAAATACAACATATATTGTTACAATTTTTACCCACGACGGACGCAACGGAACGGAGGCGGTACATGCATGAGGTTGTTTGTTTGTATGTTTGTCTCTTACTATTTTCCTCGGAAACTACTGGGCAGATTTCAATGCGGTTTTTTTGCATTCAAAAGGTTTCATTTCAGTGCATGTTCTTAGACATGTTTCATGGTGATATACCACCAAGGGGCGCTGCAGTAACCAGATAAGTGGCACTTGAAAAGTTCTCAAAAACTACTAAACTGATTTTGATACGGTTTTCTGAAATGGGTTTGAAGGTTATTGACGATGGTTCTTAGATATGTGTTATGGTGTTTAACCGCAGTAATCTCTAAATCTAATGGGGACGAGCGATATGGGCCGCGGCCCAAAACAAAAAAAGGGGTTCAATTGCCTGTGAGTGTGTACCGAGCCAGTGCTCGGCGATGCGCGCGAGGAAGCCGACGCACTCGCAGTCGGCGCACTTGAAGAGTCGCTGCGCGGGGTTGTAGGCGGCCACGCGCGAGTGCGCCCACGCCAGCGGCTCTTCGGCCGCCGACCACCGGTCCTCGGCCGACGTGTCGATGCGTGGCGTGAAGTTTGCCTGCACACAAACATAATTATACACATCAACTTTGTCTAGAGACACAGAATAGATATATATAAGTACTACCGTACAGAAAGGAAACTCTCCGCCCCGCCCCGCAATCAATTACCTCACCGCTCCCCGCGAGTTCGTATGCTTATTCAATAGCACTAGACTTCACGCTAGTTGCGCGTCAAAATCGTCACTGTGTAGCGTCTAGGTACTTGAAACGCGGCGTTTGCATGGAGTACCCGGGGCACAGAATACATAGCCCGGGGTGTGCTAGAGATCAAGGTGCTGTTTTCATTCAAACGAGGTAACTTTGAAGCCTTGGTTTCCTGCAAGGAATGTACCGTGCTGTGATGATGGCTATCCAGGGAGTGAATGGCGGAAATTCAGATCGCTATACACACTCAACTGATCTGATCAGCATTCTAAAAGATAGAAGGGTCACAGTTCTCAGTTTCAGAATTTCCATACATTTTAATGCTATTTTAGCGGTTTTTTTCAAACATGTCCTTCTACCTTATAGAATGCTGATCAGGGGGTCTATTGCCCAAGTGTCGTCGACTTCGCCGTCGGCTTCATTTGACAGATGGATGAAATACATTGCTACTTTTTTTGGGTACAAATATAAACTTACCAAAGAAAAGTAGCAATGTATTACAACCATCTGTCAAATGAAGCCGACGGCGAAGTCGACGACACTTGGGCAATAGACCCACTGATCAGTTGGGTCTGTATACCTAGCGATCTGAAACTCCTCCATTCACTCCCTGGGTATCTATTATCAGATCACAGCACGGTACATCCCTGCCAGAAAACCAAGGCTTCAAAGTTAGCTCATTTGTATGAAAAAATACCATGATCCCTAGACAAAGTTGATGTGTGTACTTATGTATGTATTCGATATGTTATGATATGGTTACATACGGAATGGAGTGTTTGTTTTGATCGCGTATCATTTTGCTTTCAAATTAGCTACAATGATACACGTTGGTGACACGTGACTCGACAGCGAATCAGTTTGACTACTAAGTTTGACCACGAGGAAGGAAGGGATCTGACGGCCCGGCGACAGCCAGCCGCGGCAGGCGGAGCGACAAGTGAATTCGGTAAATCGACGAGCTGAGAGGTTGCGTGCAACGTGTATGCAAAATTTCATGATGATCGGTTCAGTAGTTAAGACGTGAAGGCGTAACAAACTAACAAACAAACGGACTTTCGCATTTATAATATTAGTAAGGATTAGCGTTAATTTTAGTACAATGGCCATTTGAGTAGGGGGGCTGATTTCACAAAAAATGATACTGTGTGGACCCGGTTCCCGATCATGATTCGCGTCAGGGATACGTACGATACGCGATTGATACTTACGTGGAACCACTTTAATGTTGAGGATATAAAGTAGCTGTGCTTGGCTTTCACTACACCTTATGTTGAGTGATGTTAAGGCCGAAAGTGGAAGCGCCCTGCACCTGGAATCCTCATCACTGACCTATCTGGCTGACCTGGCTATCTTACCTTTAATTTCCGAAACACAACAATTTTTATATTGCTTTTATGGCGTCAGACTTAAGTAAGATGGTGGTTGCTAGAAATAAGCCGTACCACCAACCAAACCGAGTACAAATTGTACCTCCCTGGGAATCGAACCCAGTACCCCTGCGTCTTACACGGATGGGCGAATCACTAGACCACTGAGGCGGTTCAACATGACGAGTAGTTAAGGTCACCTGCAGTATCCCAGGTGGAGGAAACCCGTTCTGCATGAGGGCAGCCAGCCCCCAGGCTGTGATGTGCTCCTCAGGGCGCATGTCGTCGTCGAGGTCGCGCTCGGCGGCGGGGAACTCCACGCCCACCACGCCGCTGACCGCCTCCTCGCCGTACAGCTTCTTGGTGATCTCCTTGAACATGTCCTCGCAGTCCAACGTGAGCGACGCCACGCTGCCCACGCCGCCGCCGCCCTCCATCGCGCCTCAAAACTGCACAACAGAATTGCCATAGGTTAGCGTATGATGGGACTGACATAACAAGAGTTAAAAGTCCCTAAAAATAAATAAAGATTAAAAAGAAACTAACTGGAACTCAGTCATTGTTCTGCATCAAAAAGTAATTTGTACAATTTCAATTTAAAAACAAAATTTATTCTGAAACTACCTAGTTCCTTTTGACTAAATACAGTCATGGATTTCAGGTTATAAAAATGGAAGCTTATCGAAAACTTATATTCGATAGGATAGCGAAAGAGAAGATTTGCAAATGTTACTTTGTCTAGGAGGAAGACAGAAATTAAACAGCCAAGGGATAAAAATATGATTAGGTTTAACCATAACAAACTCCTATGCCTATTATATGCTGGGGCCTACCGATGCACCTAGCAGGCGCTTAACATTGGCTGCGATAAAATTAGCGATAAAGTGACAAGTATATTATACTGCATTTGAGAATTCTGGTTTTTCAAGACTGAAATATAAATTCGATATTTAATGAGTTCTAATAACATGATGAATTTGGAATTTGAATCTGATGAAGGCATTTTTTAATCATACCCACAGAAATTATCTTTTTATTAAAACAATTCCCAGCCAGTCACACTGTTACTCGATGGGAACTTTTTATTAGGAATTTCCCAACCAGTCACACTGTTACACGATGAAAAAAATCATGAAAAGAGTAATCAAATAGGTTTAATTACAACATAGTTATAAGCAAGTTTAAGCATAATGTTGTGATTTTGTTGATTTAAAATTATAATTAAACATATTTGACTATTTTAACACGTTTTTATTAGGTTGCTTTCTCGTTTGTGTGTTTGTTTGTTTCTCCACAAAGTTTGCGAACGATTCTATATTACTTGAAACTTTGAATATAGGTCAGAACTAGAAGGCAATTCAATATTATGGTGTCATTGAGCTGATCTGATGATGAAGCCGGAAGAAGGCCACAGGAACTCTATGATGAAACCATACAACCCCATCGTGGTTGGACTCGTTAGAATCGTCTTGGCGAGTACCCTAATGAGAGACGAGGTTCAGGGTCTGATGATGAAGCTGGAAGGCCATGCCATAGGAACTCAATATTGGAACCATGCAACCCCATCAAATTTGGGCTCGTTTGAATCGTCTTGACGAGTTCTTTGTTAGGAAATAGTTTCGAACCAAAATGCTATTTGCTATATCCAGATCCCGAACTAACGCTGGTAAACGTTCGCCCTTGTCTCGGCTGACTGACACTTATAACAAATATTTTAACGATATTGATATACTTATACCTAAAACTAGCTTGTTTAAGAAATCTATTATGGCGAAGCTTCACAGTATAAATAGTAAAAATAGTTAAAAGGAAACATGAGAAACGAAAAAAAATTTACCTTACAACATAAGCAATATTCAAATTTAACTTCATTACCTATTTACATCACATTACCTAACATGTACTCTTAACGTGTTAAAACTTATTTGTGGTTAACGGTGTTGGTTTTACAATGATTTAGTTCTTAAAATTATGTATACTTTTTTATGTATTACACATTGTGAAACCGTTTGTTTACCCCAATAAATGAAAAAAAAAAAAAGTTTCCAGGGTCTGATGATGGAGCCGGAAGAAGGCCACTGGGACTCTGTAATAAAACCATGCAACCCCATCGAGTTTGGGCTCGTTTGAATCGTCTTAACGAGTGCTCCGATAGGAGATGGTATATTTTTGGTCTTAGCTCGTTAACTAAAAAGCAGAAAAGAAAAATTAACTGAAAAAAAACTTTTTTAAAAACACGTTTTTAAAACGGACTAAATTATTACAACAAAAAATCGGAGTAAAAAAATTAAAACGGACTAGTAAAACAGACTAAAAAGTTAAAAATAAATTCTTCTGTAAATATTTATAACCCTATAATATTTATACCTACAGAAAATTGAAACCTAAAAACGTGGGGCGCATGCTAAAGACAATATGGATGATAAATTTTATAAAATGTGCCCCACGTTTTTAGGTTTAAATTTTCTGTAGGTATAAATATTATAGGGTTACTAGCTTCCGCCCGCGACTTCGTCCGCGTGCATATTAGAGAAAATCCTTAGGGAACCTAACTCTCCCTCTCCCTCTCCCTCTCCCTCTCCCTCTCCCTCTCCCTCTCCCTCTCCCTCTCCCTCTCCCTCTCCCTCTCCCTCTCCCTCTCCCTCTCCCTCTCCCTCTCCCTCTCCCTCTCCCTCTCCCTCTCCCTCTCCCTCTCCCTCTCCCTCTCCCTCTCCCTCTCCCTCTCCCTCTCCCTCTCCCTCTCCCTCTCCCTCTCCCTCTCCCTCTCCCTCTTCCTCTCCCTCTCCCTCTCCATCTCCCTCTCCCTAATCCTTTCCCACACCCCTTCCCGTCGCCGACATCTTAACAAAACTTTGAGCCCCTTTTTCACCTTTTTAGGAGCTGAATCTGTTCACCGTGTTGCACTTCAAAATAAATGTCATATTCGCAATCACCATCCCATAAAACCCTGAGAACGACATCCATATCTATTTTTATGAATACTTACCCATATTACCCCTTAAGGGATGATTTTCAAAATAACAAATTATGTGTTTGCCTATTTATTTTTAGACGTGCTCCTACGAATTTTAAAGTTGTAATTTCAATTTTAGATTATTTTTCCATACAAAATTTGAACCCCATTTTCACCCCTTTAGGGGTTAAATAATGTCCACCGTGTTGGACATCAAAATAAATGTCATTTTCGCAATCACCATCCCATAAAACCTCAAGAACGACATCCATATCGATTTTTTTTTATGTTTACTTACCCCATTTACCCCCTAAGGGGTTGATTTTCAAAATCACAAAATAATTGTTTGCTTATTTATTTTTAGACGTGCTCCAGCGAAGTTTAAAATTGTAATTTCGATTTTTTATTATTTTTCCATTCACAATTTGAACCCCATTTTTACCCCTTTAGGGCTTTAATCATGTCCACCGTACTGGACTTCAAAATAAATGTTATTTTCGCAATCGTCATCCTAGGAAACCCTAATAACGACATCCATATCTATTTTTGGGTTTTTTACCCTATTTCACCCCCATTTCATCCCCATAGGGGTCAAAATACTAACAACAACGATATACGTTGCGTTAGATTTCCATCCATAAGCTTAAATAATAAATTTAGCTATTTTTACTTCGTAAATGAAGGATTTTCTTTACACAACTTCATCCCCCTTTTCACCCCTTCGGGAGTAGAATTTTCAAAAACGCTGAGACACGTGCATATTAATATTCAATCGTTAGCCTAAACACAAAATTTGAAGATCCTAGCTTCGAAACTGAGGAACTTTCATACAAACTTTGGACCACCGTTTCACCCCCTTGGAGGGTGAGTTTTGAAAAATCCTTTCTTAGTGCACCCCTAGACCTCATAAGGAACCTACGTGCCAAATTTGGAGTCTCTAGACCCAGCGGTTTGTGCTGTGCGTTGATATGTCAGTCACCAATCAGTATCTTCTTTTATATATTAAGATAAATATTTACAGAAGAATTTATTTTTTACTTTTTAGTCTGTTTTACGAGTCCGTTTTAATTTTTTTTGTCCGATTTTTTGTTGTAATAATTTAGTCCGTTTTAAAAACGTGTTTTTAAAAAAGTTTTTTTTCAGTAATTTTTTTTCATTCTTTTATTACATTCTGTAACAGTGTGACTGGTTCGGAAGTTTCTAATAAAAAGTTCCCATTAAGTAACAGTGTGACTGGCTAGGAATTGTTTTAATAAAAAAATCCCAACCAGTCACAGTGTGACAGTTGATGATGTGACTCGCTTGGAACAAATATGAGGTAGGTAGGTATGCAATCAAATAGGTAGGATAATCAAATCAGTTAATTTAACTAAGTATGTACATTGTAGTTAACTCGGCACCTGAAGCGAAACTGGCATGACGCCGGTGTGGTGAGGAAAAGAGAAAAGGAGAGGGATCGCTTTCGCTTCAGCTGTCGAGTTAACTTGACCGGGTTGTACTTACGTGGGCAGTTGGGAAAGAAACAAGTTCTTCTTCGCAAATAAATTTTAAAGTTGAATTTTAATGTTTCCAACATTATGAAACATCCAATTGAGAAAGCCTTCGCAATACGTATAATGTGTAAAGTAGATAAGTACCTACGTTACGAATTCAACATTCTGGGATTTAATAATAATATGACTTCTGAAAAAATCGGAGTCACAGGCTCTAGTCAAGGGCTCAGCATATGACTTTTGAGTGATGGGGTTCTGATATTTGAGTGGAGCGGGGAGCGCTGGGCACGGCGGCTGCGGGCCGTGGGTGGGCCCTTCCGGGTGCATCAGCGGGGCCCGCCGCCGCCCCACCCGCGCCGCCCGCTCGCGCTACACGAGGAGCCCTCTTATACCTTACTGACACTGATTTACTGCAATGTAGTTTAGGGTAGCCCAGCAGCACAGGAGTGTGCAGTTAGTATTTCCTTACATCCTACGACCGTCCTGTTGTGTTACATGTTAATAAGTAGGTATATTGTTTGTTGAGTTGTTGCGGCATTTTATATTACGACTACTTATTTATTTGCTAATTTTGATTCCAAAGTAAGATATAATTGATATTAACGTGAATTATCTACCTTCCACTGCGTGATATAGGTAGGTGGTACTGATAATGGCGTTGTACAAAATCTACGACCTTTCGGCGCTATCGACAGCAATACTGCAGCATGCACCTACATTAAAGTTCCTTTGTTCTGACATCTCTAAATGGAGAAAGTAGGTATATCGAGGATGGTACGGCGGTTGAATCGAACACCCTATGAGAATGGCGCATGTGATTATAGATATAGGAGGCGCAGGTGGCGGCGGGCGGGCGCGCGGGGGCGCCGTCAATGAGCGGGCGCGGGCGCGTCCGGCGCGCATACGTACCTCCTCGCGGGCGATCGATGCGGCGCCGCTGGCGGGCGCGGGTGGCGGCTGCGGTACGCTGGGGCTGGGCTCCGTCCGCGCTCGGTCGTCCCGCGCGGCGCGCCGGCCGCGACTGCCGCCACCCGCCGGCGCCGCCCATCGATCGCCTCCCCCCCTCCGGCCCCTTCGCCCCCTCCACCCCGCCGCCCACCGCACCCATTCACACTACCACGAGTATTGACCGAGTACGTAGCTAGCTACCTGGATATACTACATTAGCCTTCCCCGTCGGTCTCTACATTCGCTTTGTCTTGTCACAACCGCTTTCAATGAAAAACCTTTTAGGTGATTTTTATCCTCGACTCGAGGCTTCATTCCTGTCTTCCTTCATTTTTTATCCAAGGTCGGTGCATAGAGCGGAAGGTGGTTCATTATTATAATTTATAATAGGTACCTACGTCTTATCACACATTTTTCTGTTCAATCTCATAAAAAAAGGCAAAAGTCTAATAGACTGTTACCACTCATCCGGGTATTGAACAGAACATGTCTTAAGTAACCCGGCTAAGCTACCTTTATCAGAGTATAACAAAAGAATGACAATAAAGCCGTCGGATATATTAAACTCTGTAAGCCTGAAGTTTGAACGCGACACAATTCCTTGAGCGCCGCTTTGAGTCGAAGTTTCTTATCGATTTGTCGGCGGCGTCGGAACCGGCCGGCGCGCCGCCGCGCCGCCTCGGCAAAAACTAATCAAAACCTTGCTGGAATTCTAAACAATACAAAGAGAAAATGCGTTTAGGCGCAGAACGTCAAAAGCGCAAAATTGTATCATAAAGAAAGACGTATGATTCATACGTGAGTTTCTTCAATATTTGATACCTATTTTTTGTCTAAGGGCTTTTGGAATAAGCTATATCACCTTCATCATCATCAAGTTCAAGTTCCAATAACACCGCCATATAAGCAATGGTTTATTACTATATCAAAACATTTCGACAAAAATTTAAAAAGAACTCGTAGATCGTAGGCCGTAGCCGTAGCGCACTCGTGCCGTGCTACAGCGCCGTAACGCGTCGTACGTAGCGCGTCCGTAGCTACAGCGTCGTAACGCGTCGTACGTAGCGTGCCCACAACCTTGCATCGCAGTCGCGCGGCCGAGGGCGGGCGGGCGCTAATCCGCCGCCAAAATTACTAATTGTATTTATTTAAGTAATTAAAATTGAGTTAATAAATATATTAGAAAAAAATACTGGAAAAAATCGACTCATCCGTAGAGCACCTCAGACGGCGGGATCAAGTGCTACGGGTCAGTCAATGTTTTTCTAGTATTTTTTCTAATACTTGTAAGTATTTATTATTTTAATAAAAAAATAGCACTGTGAATGCCTAAAATCGAAAAATTCTAATTATTGAATTATTTGTTTTTTTTTATATTGGTTAGAAAAAGTACTTATAATGACTTATATACGTACAAGTGGCTCTGTAGGTGTAGAGGTGTAAACCTCGTGTTTGCGACATTTAAAAAAAAATTAGAAATGGCTGAAATTATGTTTGCGCTATAGCTCCGCCATTAAAAATAAACGAAAATCTGAATCGACAAAAAAATATAAGTTTCTCAAACGTGCTTGGAAATTCGAACATTATTTTGAAAACCTCCTTCGTGCTAAATCGGAGTTTCCGGACAGACCTAAACCGCGCCGTCAATTTTTGTATGAAAATCCATTACTAACGTGTAATAATGGATTTTCATACAAAAATTGCCGGCTTCTGACAGGCAATGTTTTTATTAAAATGAAACACGAATATGGGTATCAAATGAAAGGCCTTGATGAGCACGTTCTAAAAATATGAAAAAAAATAAAAAAACTTTTTAATTATTAGGTATATAGGTATCAAATAAAGGCCTTGATGAGCACATTCCAAAAAACTGGAAAAAAAAAATAAAAAACTGGAAACAAATAAAAAAAAAGTTCAATATGGGTATCAAATGAATTAAAAAAAAAACTTGAAAAACTGACTCCTTTCTCCTTTTTTAAATGTTTGCCTTTAGTTTGAAATAAACATTAAAAGATAAAAAATACCTAAGTAGGTACTTGGTTTGAATTTCCTGGGCATTGATGGACTCACGTATTATGTACGTATCACGTATTACGTATATTTTCAGGTTCGTCCTTCAATACCTGTCTTGCGTGCCGCTGCAGTAATGTAGGTACTATACTTATACCTGCTCACACATTTTCACAAGAATCGGTTGTGAAATGCGATCTGTAAAGGAGAACAAACGGACAGCCGGACGGACGGACATATGAAAACATTTTTGCCCACCAAGCTGATTTAAAGCTTATTAATTTAATTAATTTCAAGCTTATTGTATGAGCCCTTGCTAAACTCATACATTAACTTGATTTATCTGTCTTGATTAGATCTTGATAATAACAACACTCGGAAAACATAAACTTGATTTATTTATAAAATTGTAAACAAATGTGTGCACACAAAGAAAGGCTGCTTAGAACTAAATTACATGTTTATGAAATAAATTAATTACGATATCGATGATTCATTGTGCAATACAATTGACATGTTTTCATTTTTTACAAGGTACCTTAAATCGAAAACCATTTCGAGGTTTTTCAATTTCTGACACCGTACATAATTTTTCGGGGCTATTGATCAATTATTTAACGAAATATGTGGAAAAAACACTGTATCATCAAGATAAAGGAATAATCAAAACTTAACTCCTTTGCATAAAAAAGTTGTGTGATTTTATCTTAAAAAAAAATAATCATAAAAACCACATAAAAACTGTCGCTGTCAAGTTTACAATGTATGTCAAAGTCTGTGTCAAGAATCAAAATATTTTTCACTTTTATTCGTTTTGTTTTGAATGTATTCATGATATTTTTAACTTAAATTAGTATTTTGATTAAATTTAACATTTATCAAAATACAATATCAAGTTTTCTGAAGGATTTTTGATAGCAGACAGTCGCAACCTTATCAAAGTGGACTTCATCATGCTGCTGAAGCTGAATTCTTCTGCGAAACATTTTATTTTTTAGAAATAAAAAGATATTGTGTACGTTTGAACTTGTTTAATAAATACAGTTTGTTTTGAAGTGCATTAATTTCAATTTCCACAAAACTTTAAAGCAACACACCACCTGAACGTGTAGACTTTGGTTTGGCACGTAAAACAGTGTTTGTTTGGGCATTCATCACAGTATTTTTGCAGGCAGGAACTACACATGAGATTATGGAATCTACTTTACGTATATATTTATTTATTACTGTTGAAAATAAGGTAAAAATAGCCACAATAAAAGAAAACAACCTTGAGGCTTGAGCAAAAGATAAACAAACAAACGTCATTAGCGTCCATAGATTAGGTTGACGTCAAAATTATTTTTTTATTCATATGGGCAAAGGATAATGTCCGCCAGAAATCCTTTAAACGGCACTTACGCTCTTTTAGAATAAATAAGTTTTCAAATTAATATTATGTTGACTTAAAATAAAAATTTTGGAAAAGAAAAAAATACGTGTCTCTTGTTTTCATCAGTAATTTCTATTTTTTTTTTTTTCTAAATAACAAATAAAAAAACAGGATAAAAATTTTGAAATGTTGTCAATTGTGCTGACGCTTAAGATATTGTAAATCTGTACTTTGTACATATTCCGGGGCGGGAGATGCTGGGAAGAAAACTTGATTAAATTTACATGAGTTTAATATAAAAAGATCCTAATAAATAAGTTACAATAAAAAAATATAGATGTAAGATTTACCATCATATAAATACAGAATGAAAGAACAGACCCTTCTAACACAGGTTTTCTTAAATTTTCAAGGAGAAGCCCAAACCCTGTAATTAAAAAAAAAAATACACGACTGCCCGAAAAAGAGTGAGTATCTATTTATGTGTTCAGGGTCATAAAGTTAATATTACCTAGCGGAAATATTAACTTTATGTTCAGGGTTCATGTATGTTTGTGGGTATGTGAGTTTCTTTATTTCTTTATATTTTTTATATAAGGCAACTGTACGACGTCATTTTCAAATGTGAAAAGAAAATTTTTTTTCTTCAATTATTACAACATGGGCATCAAATGAAAGGCCTAGGTAATGATCACATAATATGTCACTAAAATGCGTGAAATAAAAATAATTAAATTAAAAAAATATTAAAATCACGAATGCTCTGCCAAAAACGAACCAAAAAGTTAAATATCAAGTATCATTGCAGTCGGGGGACCTTTTTGGTTAAGGGCCCTATCTCATTTTTTCGTCGAAATTTTGATTTTGACGGATTTTAGCGATACAACCTAGAGAAACCATTGGGTCTACTAAATACATTTATATGTGTCCGCGACAAAAAGTAATATGATGATTCACTGGAAAGTTAAAGGGTTAGAAAGGAAAATGAAAGTTGGTGAACGATTTCTTAGAGTCAACTTTGAACATACACAGAAAGACAAAACAAGTACAAACAACAAATAAAAGTATAAAATTTGATTTACTTACGAAGTAAAGATTATTATGATATATTTTTTACGTAATAATAATAATGTATCTAGGCGAAATCCACAGTTAATTCTGAGCTTTTTTAGGAGTTTTATGGTTTTTGATTGGGATTTTTTTTCACATATTCCATACATAATTTCAAAATTCCGAGGCCGCTATGAACTATTCGACTATATAAGAGATAACATTAAAAAAAATATATTTTTTCAATTGTTTAGCACAGTTGTTCCAATCCATGAGCTCAAAAAAGTGCCTTCGCGCATTTTATGAAAATCTTTCTCTGCAATTTCGGTTTTAATTATAAAGTTAAGCAAATTTTCAAAAAAGCGAGGCCGCTATGAACTATTCCAATAGCTATTCTGCACCATTCAATAAGTCAAAAGTGTTAATGTATTTTTGTTTCTGAGATCGACAACGCCAAAATTGGTCATTTTACGCAAAAATCGCAGTCGAAATGTAATGCCTCTTAAAATTTGTTCTATAAAACGGTCCCCCGACTGCAATGACACTTATTATTTAACTTTTTAGTTCGTTTTTGGGAGGGCAGTCGTGTTTTCAATATTTTTATTAAAATTTAATTATTTATTTATTATGTAGGATGTAGGAAATAGGTATAATTTACACTAACCAATCGGCAATAAAATAATGTCCTCAAATGTAATATAAGTAATAAGAAAAAATCCAACATTGCTTGAGCACCAATGAAAACTTAATTTATCTACACTCACAACGTAATGTTCCAAATATGAATTCAAAAAAGGTAATATAAATACGTACTTTATTTTCGTGGATAGGTAAAATTAAAAAATAAACTCATTACGATGCAGTCAACTGCATCATAAAATAACTTTTTTTCTCATTACGATACAGGGCAAACCCAAGAAGAAGGCAGTGCCGTAACATTAAAAAAAAACAACGATATTTTCCCACATATTTTCCATGATTAAAATGCACTCTATGGTAATCGATGACTTGGTGTGATTAGTTTGTTGGAATGGACTCATTTCTTTTTTTTTCTAATGGAATGCGCGCCATTTCTAAAGCATTTCAAATAAAGTTTTGATTTCAATTTTTAACCGACTTCAAAAAAAGGAGGAGGTTCTCAAGTCGACGGTTTTTTTTTTTTTTATTTTTTTTTTTTTATGTATGTTTTAACATAGCTTCGTCAGTTGTTACCCGATTTGTACAATTCTTTTTTTATCTCAAAGAACATAGTTCGTGTGTGGTCCCATAAAATTTTTTCAGAGATCTGGCCAGTAGTTTTCTCATAATCCTGAAAAATATCAATTATTTAGCTCGCCATCGTACGAGTTTTTATGGAATTTCGGACATAACATCTTTGTTTATGAACCGATTTAGATGATTCTTTTTTTATTTGAAAGGGTATACTTCAAGAGTGATCACAATTTAATTTCATCGTTATTGGACTTCGAACTTCGAAGATACACAAGGGAACTCCTCAAAGTCAAATAGTATATGTAAAGTGATTTAGGTTTTGGTAAGTTTATGGCAATCCAAAACAAACCAAATCATGGTTTGCGATGCAACGTTCTGGACAAGATTTGGACTACGAAAACACAACGGAACTCCTCAAAAACAAACAGCGTGAATTAGGAAATTGAGTTCTGGGCATTTTACCATTGAAAATGTTATAATATAAAGTTAAAAAATATTTACACGCTGCGCTTACATACCTACCACTAAAAAGTTGAAAATAAAAAAGCTTTTTAAAAAAAAAGAAAAACCGCCTTCAAAAAACCTGAAAACAAAAACAGCTTAAAAATTAAATACCTCTAAAAAGCAAGAAATAATATTCGAATCATTCGTTACACATATCAATATTAATAAAACACGTCTAATGAAGTCGGGTGGGGCTTTAAGAAAAAAATGAAGTTGTCCTCCAGCCCCACCCGACTTCAATAGACGTGTTTTATTAATATTGATATGTGTAACGAATGATTCGAATATTATTTCTTGCTTTTTAGAGGTATTTAATTTTTAAGCTGTTTTTGTTTTCAGGTTTTTTGAAGGCGGTTTTTCTTTTTTTTTAATTACATTTTGTTATACTTACTGATTTTTGTGGGATTTTTTATTCTTGCTTTAAAATGTGAAAAAAAATTGACTCTGCCCGATATTTTAGATGCAGCTAAGGAAATGACTTATTACAAGGTAGGTACCTAGCTAATACAAACAAAGTCTCTCTCTCTTTTCTAACGTTGCTCTTTTATTTAGTAGGTTCAATCCCAAATGTATGAGTGTAGATAAAGTAGTGTATGAAACTGCACATAACTAGGTATTAAAACACTCGTGTGATACTATTAAAAACCTCGCCTACGGCTCGGTTTTTAAACACACACTCGTGTTTTAATACCCCTCTTTATGTGTCAGTTTCATAAACTACTATTAAAGCTCATACTTAAATTAGCTAAACCGTGACTATACTTAATTAGGTAGGTTGTTGCATTTGTACCTACAGTTGTTGCTAATTATTATAAAAAGATACCTAGGTATATTGATTTTCCGTAAGTAGAAGATGCTAATGCATGTTTTAATACCTACCGTCTTATTCATAAATTAATGAACTTCTTTTAAATAAAGGCTTCAGACACATATTTAGCATATGAGGGTATTCTTTCACCTTTTTCCAATATCAAATAAGTATAGAATTGAGTTTGAACGAAAAAGACTAAACACATTCTTACCCAGCTAAACAATTGTTTAAAATACTTACATTAGATTTTTTTATGAACGTAGCCTAATGTGTGAACTGTAGACCTTTTAGAGGTATTTAATTTTGAAGCTGTTTTTGTTTTCAGCCAATGTAACATTTGTAAATTTTCGCTATCGCTTCGCTTCGAAACATTTGAAACATCGTCAACGGATTTGACGTTTAAAAATTCGAAAGTTAACGAAACCTTATGTCAATCCCATACATGTTTCGAAAGCGAAGCGATAACGAAGATTTGCGAATGTTACTTTGGCTAGGCCCTCAGGTTTATTTGAAGGAGGGTTTTTTTTGTAACCTAGTATGTATAATAATATGTAAAAGATCGGTACAGACAACAATACATTTTATTTATTTATAATTATAAATATATTTTGTCTATGTAATTTTGTACGCACACAATTTTTGTACTTTGTAAGTTGTCTATGTAATTTTGTACACACACAATTTTTAACATAAAAGTAGTGGACAGAAGAGTAGTAGAGTGGATGGTACAAAGGCACCGCTTATTTCATATTGAAATTTCTTCCAGCGGAAAGGTCATTGGGCATATTTGACCTGCTTGATGAAAGTTCGCGTACAGAAACCAAACCATTTTTAAATTGAAGAATTCAATCCCACTTTTCAAAGTATTTTAATATAGGTAGTATAGGTAGGTACTCACCGCTGCACCGACAGAAAAAAGTTATTTTTCAACACACTTGCTCGTAAAGTGACCCCTAATACATCGCTTTTAGGGCCGTAAACCGAGCTATAACAAACGCGTGCAATAATATATAAAACACTAGTTGGTTATAGAATTATCCCTACAAAGTTAAATAAGTATGTTACTGCAACTTCTATGCGAGTAAACAGAGCATTCTCAATTTAGCCGGGTTATACAGTTATTTTTTTTAGTAACAACAAAGAAGTTTTATGTCGATGAAAATTCATATCCATTTTTGAAATAAATAAATGTGTAAGTCCTTAATTAAGCGAAACAAATATTTATTATTATCAAATTATTAATAATTCACAATATTTTGTTTTAAAATATTAGAATATTTGCATTTTATCACTTAAAATTATAATTTTGAAGTGGCTGTATGCTCACTCACCCCTTTGTTCGCAAAATATTCTTGCATTTGGCGTGTGAAAAAAACAAAAAAAAAACCTGCGCGCCTTTTCCCATCATAATTATCATACGTCCCTTTATTGGTAAAACCGATTATCTACCGAAAACTAAACTTGTGGCAATGATGATTTAAAAGTTTGACAGAAAAAATATGTAACTAAATTACATATATTTTACCTGCAATCATGTAATTATAATGAAAACATTTATAAAGTATGTTTGTAAATCATAAAAATAGAAGTACTTCAGTGATAATGCTTGAAAAAATGCCAAAAACTATCTTCAGGGAGGTCATTTAGTTGGTTTTTTCTGAATAACGACATAAGCATATATATCATTAATTAAATCACTTGGAGTTTATCTTATAGCTTCACCGTAACCTTTCGAAGAAAGTAATAAGGTACCAAAAACAACTGTAAAAATAACACTCTGAAATATGCTTTAATTGAAATTTAAAAAAATGATAATTGGTTTTGCTTGAGTTAAATTAATAATTGTGGTAGACTATCTGCAAAATGTTCATACAACGAACTACAGCAAGCCTGGTCATTGTTATTTTTATACTTACAAAATACCAAAAAATCATTACTTACATGAAAGTAAAAACTGAATAAAGTAGGAAAACAATAAGAATAATATATTAGGAAATAATCAACTTTATTAGTAACGTTTTATTTTTATATAAGTATACAAAACAATTTGTCAAAACATGAATTAATTTAGATTTTCTAAGTACTTACAAAACAATTTGTATACTTAGATAGGAAATCTAATAACTAAAATAATGTATCTTTCATTCATCAGCTGATGAGTCCACAGATGACTCAGATTGAGACTCTTCAGAGGCGGCCGACATCTGGTACGCGTTCAACGCGATCCCTATCTTCAAGCAAACTTCTGTATCGTCCATGGTACTCTTCGGGTATAACCCCCTTCTCACATAGTTTAATGAGATCTTTTTTCTTAGCTTCCGTTATTGGAAGAGGTTCATCAGATTCCGAGGTAACTCGGAACTCCAGTTCCCACCGCTAGTTCCCACCACCAGGTATTTGAACTACCAACTGGTAGTACCTGTTCTGCCGCCAATCGCTTTGCTTTGTTTCTTGTCGCATAGCTGTGGTCTCCATGTGCTGAAGATGCTGAATTTGTATTAATCTTATTTTGTGTGCACTCACAATTAATCTGAAATGCATTTTTTGCAATTTCTGTTGTTTTTAGGAATTGGGATAAGGGTAGGGGGATGATGATGTTCAAAACAAACAACTGCTCACCAGCCATTGAAAGTTAACTAGTAAAGTGTTCTCTGTCTGTGCTTGAAAGAATGGCTAGCAGGTAGTATAAATACTTAGGGCCGATTTTGTCTCCGTCTTTCTTGGGAATAAAAAAGAAAAAGCACTAAGCTCATTGATGAGAAATGTTATCCTATTTTAGGAAGAGGTATTACGTTATACAAGACTGCTCTCTTAAAGTATAGCTTCTAATTTGGTCGTCTATTATTCGTCGAAACCGAATCCGAAGACAGGCTGACAACATAAAAATCATGACTTAACTTTCGGATAAAAGTGAGCAAACGTAAAAGTTTATCGAGTGGTGAAATATAACCTACACTCGCCTGTGTCACACATACTTTAAAGTTTGCGTTAACTCGATTAACTTTTTGGTGACGTTTTATGATTTGGAACAAAAAACATACACTAGGGGTTCTGATGCATACGCTCTCCCTGCTCTTCGCTCATATCTCCTAAATTTTTCGGAAACCTGTCCAGGGGCCGTACCGGCTAACGAATCGATTTTCATAAAAGTCTGCTGGGTTTCAAATTAAAACAGATAAATCGAGCCCCAATTGGGATAAAATGACGAACCCAAATTCATGATGTCACACGAACATCGATATCTTCCGAATCACGTCAACAAAAAGTACAAAACGAAATTGCTTACTTTGATTTCTCTGTTTTAAGTTGAAACCCAGCAGACTTTTATGAAAATCGATTCGTTAGCCGGTACGGCCCCAGGTGACTATATAGGATAGGAGTGGAGTTTTATGCTCTTATTGCACCCAATATTTTTAATTGTAGCAGAAGGTCTTCTACAAGTTCAATATAATTTTCAGTCTTTTCATTTCCGAGAAAATTCTGCATCACAGAGACGAAAGCTGTTCAAGCCTTTAAATCTCTTACATTCTCTTACAAGATCATCTAACTCATTTTGGGAAAAGCATTTTGGCTCATTTGACCTATTTTCAAAATCAGCATCATTTTCTGATGAGCTTGGTACTTCAATGTCTTGTTCTAAGGGTTCAGATATATTTTTAGGTAATAAAGAGTCAAGTGAACGTTGCACTGGACGTTGAAGACAACTTGTACTTGGGTATTGCCATTTAGCTCGATTTTTTATGTTTCAACCGTTTAAATTCACGCTACAAAAAATAACAGTCTTCGAGATGAATAAGTCGGTGTTCCAAATTTAAAGGCACTTCTTTTACCATTTTTCCATAATCTTAAATATTCCTCACACAATTTACAAACATATTTGGGAGCCCAAGATTTCTCATTTTTATCCAAGAGCATCCCAAAATGCTAAAAATATGTAATTTACACCAACTCTGATATAACTTTTCTACGATCGTTAAACACATATTCTTCGTATATATAGCAAAATGATTTGGATTGTTTAAACAACGTCTCCTTGAACTACTCATGACGCAAAAACTTTAGATACTAATTTTAACACAGTAAAATACGCCTGTTATCGATTAATATAGGCGCTTATATGATAAAAATCAAAAACAAAATAACTGAAGCTACTCAAAAAAATTTGATGGTAGATTTGACAAAAACAAGTCATAAGTGAACATTATCAACCACAATTCGCAGCAACAGACAAAAAGTTAAATTTTGTAAACTAGTGAATTGGGTTTTAGCTGAAAATATTTATGTAGAAATATTACCATACGCTTCGGTGAAAAACAACTATTTAAGGCATAGTTGCTTCTACTTGTATTTGAACTTAACTATACGATCTCTGATGTTGTGGAAAAAACAAATAAAGCTGCTTAATCTTTTTTACTTGAATTAAAATCTGCACAAATGCGAAAGATTATGTTCTGTTAAAAGCAAGTAGAACTACTTACTTTCTTTTTCATGTGTTAGATTCTAAGTACTTTCCAATAATTCAGCAATACCAGAACCATTTAAAGTATTTTAATTTTTATTAGTACAATGCTACAGTATGTTCAGAGTGTAAGCAAATTGCAACTAAAATAAGATATGAAACGGAATGTGTTTTTGATTGCAAGGCTTTCAAAAAATCGTATAGGTATAAGACTTTAGCTGTTATTAAATGCAGATTTACTTAAAAGCTTGTCATTATAATTGTTTTTTTGCGTATCTATCTCGGAAACTATGCATCGTATCGAATAATCGGTTTTACCTGTAGATAGAGCTCAAAAAGTTCATCAGCTTGGTGTAAATAACTCATTTTTTAAAAAAAGTGCAGATAATCGGTTTTACAAATAAAGGGACGATATTTTGTTTTTGTCGTATTTGTTGCTGTGTGGTAAATTACTTTTTACCATCGCCACTCTAAAAAGTGCGTTTAATTCAACGATAAGAGTGAATAATAAGCGATTTTATTCACCGAGTGAATAAAAATAATTTGAATTTGGAACAAGCGCGCATCGTATGAATTATGTACAAAAAAAAAAAACGTGCTGAAAGTATGAAGCTATTCCATAGATAAAGCCATAGTTATACAATTAAATAAAAAAAAATATCCCGCCAATTTTATTTAGGTTCTTTTTAGTGTCTTATCTTTGGGTTCTTTTCTAAAAAAAATATCTCGCCGAATTAATTAGGTTCTTTTTAGTGTCTTATCTTTGGGTTCTTTTCTTTATATTAGAGGGAGATTAGATGTTCAGTCTTGCATCAGTCCATTCCATCAGTCTGGTACGATCTTCAGTCTATAAAAATTCAAAGTCTATACAAACTGATGAAATGGACTGATGTCAGACTGATCATGTAATTTCCCTCATAGCATGGTTGTTTTATGTCATTGGAAAACTTATAGTTTCACTATTTTCAAAGAGAATGTAAAATCACTACGTATTATTTAAGAGACGGGACTTCAAACAAAATTATTGACACACCAAATGTCAAAACAGGGTTCTTTGATCGCTGCCAACATTCAAGCATGGTCAAGCGATGAAGACCAATACTACCAACATGATATGAAAAACATAGTGATGCCCTGTACGGTGTACGAAAAATATCGATATCGATGACGTCTGTAGGTACCTGGGGGGACCACTCCCTATAACAGCATTTTTTTTCATTTTGTTTTAGTAATTGATTCCATTTATTTTGATCGCATATAACAAAATAGAGAAGAATAAATGAAACCAATTACTAAAACTAAATTATTAAATAAAATGAAACATTACAATATACACAAAAATCTTTAATTGCACGAAACAAGTTGACATTATACCTATTTATTTTATAAATTTTAGTTAAATATTATAATTATAGTTTTGGAATGTGCTTATCAAGGCCTTTCATTTGATAACCATATTGTAGTAATTAAAAATGTTTTTACACTATCAAATGACGTCATGCAGCCGCCATCTTGATCTGGAATCTGAAATAATAAAATAATATAA
This sequence comes from Agriphila tristella, assembly GCA_928269145.1. Classification (NCBI taxonomy): domain Eukaryota; kingdom Metazoa; phylum Arthropoda; class Insecta; order Lepidoptera; family Crambidae; genus Agriphila; species Agriphila tristella. Next base: position 25,172,250 of record OV743444.1, read on the forward strand.
TTCGTTAGTGTTATTGATTAGATATTAATAGGTAAAATACCTAGTAGAATGCATTTACCATCTTTCCAATATTTATTTTCTGTGGACCTTGGTTAACATATCCGATAATTTATTGTCGCTAACTGAAAACATAAAATAGATATACTTATTAACTAATACCTATTATTTGGTTAAATAAAAATAAATAGAAATATATTGCAAAACAATTAAAGGCGACTATTATTATTATACTCGTATGTATAAGTACCTATATACTCGTAAAGCAGTTAACAGGCAAGAGACCGCACAGGACCGGGAATACTTACAAATCCTTACTAATATTATAAATGCGAAAGTCCTTTTGTTTGTTTGTTACGCCTTCACGTCTTAACTACCCAACCAATCATCATGATATTTTGCATACACCTTGTCAAAGATACAGAGAAGGACATAGGGTACCTTTTATCCCGAACAAAGTATTATTCCCGAGGAATAGCAAAAAAAAATTCCACGCAGACGAAGTCACGGGCGGCTGCTATTTGTGACATAAACTCGTTTCGGAAACCTAGTCTCAATCTATCGATTGCTGAAGCTGAGTCAAGATAAATATCATAATACTCATAAAAATGTAAATTTTACTTGATTGAGTAGCTGGAATTGCCACCGTAATGAGGGCTTTTCCAAAGGACTAAAAACTGTAGGATCGATAGATGGCGTTGATAAATTAAGCACTGTCAACTGAGGCGCGTTCAGAACCTACGCTCCGAGTGGAACCATTCGCTCTAACGGCGTACCAAACATTAGAGCGTGACGTTCGGTGGACACAACTTTGGTTGCACTCAGAGCGTAGGTTCTGCACGCGCCTCAGTTGACAGTGCTTAATTTATCAACGCCATCTATCGATCCTACAGTTTTTAGTCCTTTGGAAAAGCCCTAATTCCCACTTCGGGAGTCTCACACACTGGCACTGGTTTTAAAGCTAATAATTTAATTTAGATAATATAAAAATAAATATAATATAATTTTTAACGTTAGAACGACCAAACGCTATTGAGTTACAAGAGAATACGCACCTGCATGAACATCAAGGAAATTCAGCTAAATCATCAGACAAAGGTGGGGCAGAAGGCCGTTTAGGCCGTATTGTAGAAATTGCATGCTTTTTAAGTTGTGTTTTTTATTTTAAAGTCCTTATCAGTAAAATGTTTCCTGCAAATAAATTTATTTTTATGCAATTTTTCAATTGGTACATACCTATGCCGAATACACCTTGGCATTAAATTTTACCCACTGTTTGCACATACAAAAATATCGATAAATGATCAGTGATGATCACACAACACTATCTACTAGGTAAACCATTGGTAATTTTATTACAGGGCTTTTATAAAATCTTTGCTTTTATACTGATTTTATGCTTAATATAAATCAAGATTTATTGAATTTCTTTAGTTTCATTCATACCAAGCTTCATCAAGAGGAAATCTTGCCATAAAAAATATTTTTGTCCATCCTTATTTTTGGTCTTCATGGCACATAAGTAGGTGATTATTGGGCGTTCTGGAACACATTCACTCCAGGTCTCTCACGTCCGTTCGATCCCTGTCGTGAAGTGTTCCAAACAGCCCAATAATCACCTCGATCGCTGTAGTAAAAACTGTTTCAGGAAGACCAGTTAAATGTATGAAAATATGGTTAAACTCCCTAGTTCCTACCTACTCGCGATGAATAAATATAAAATATACTTTATGTAAAACTTACATGCTGCTAAGCTCACTGCACACCAAATCATTTGTATTGCACTCATTATAATATAGTAACACTGATTTATGCACGATGCTTAAACCGATAATGGATCACACTCGGCGGCTGACATTATGGAACTTATCGTTTTGTTTTAGACTGATTGTTCGTGTCAGTGGCCAAATTTGGTCGATGGCACCTGAAGTCGAATTTCGATCATAACGCTTAGGAAAATATCATTCTTCGGCCGATTGCTCATGCCCATCGCCCATTGGCTGGTGGCACCTCAGAAATGAATTTCCATCACGATACGATACGATTAAGAACATCGGATAATAGTCAATGCCAAAGCTGAGGAAATTATCATTCTTCGGCTGATTGCTCGTGCCGTTCACCTAGTGGTTGTTGGCACCCAGATATGATAATTCAAAAGATAAGGCAAATATACCTCCAAAGAACTCAACAGGTAACTGGTGCCGGTGACCAAATTAGGTTGGCGACACCTAAAACAACGAAAAGATTACCACTTTATGCTGCCATCGAGAGATGGGTGACCGCCCATCTATCCAGTTTTCGGGTTTTCTCATAACCTGCACTGCACTGTTCACTTACGCGGACGACAAGACTATGACTCGAATGCAAGTGCATTGCGTCATGGTTCAAACTGTGTGATTGAAAAAAATCGCACATAATGCATTGAGTTAAGGAATGGTTTAAATTGAATATTATAATTCACTTATCACGTTTATCTATGCAGTGGTATTGACTTTTGTAAGGTAAGCAAATAGGTAAGCCACATTACCACCGTGAGAATAAATTCGCAACATAAACTAGTTAGAGCACACGGTTTGTCTCGTTATTTTTATATTTATTATCTTTTAAGGTTTTTGATTTAATTTTTCATGAAATACAATCATTGATTTCATAAACACATATTCTCTGAATATCGTCAAAAAGCCCAGTTAATAATAAATAAAATAATCAGTTTCGTTAAAAGTGTATTTTTTTTCTTTTGGGCACAAATTGACTTTTAGATCTCTTGTAAACCGAAATAACAAAGGTTATTGGGCATATTTGACCCACTTGATGAATGTTTGCGTACAGAGACCAAACCAGTTTCAAATTGAAGTTTCAATCCCACTTTTCAAAATATGTATTATTTTTTTATGTACCGACCGGCAGAAAAAAAGTTATTTTACATTAAGTGTTTTATTGTATGTTTAATGCTATTAAACTTTTGTTAATAAAACAGAAGTTTTTACTTTAAGCATTGTGAAAATGTGTGGTACAAGCATAATAAACGTTTTATTATCTTTATTTATTTTATTTTTAATTAAAGTGCTGTGACATAATGATAAAAAATTAAACGTGTCCTGCAAGAATGTGACCCATACCACTGAGTAGCAGACACATTTATCTACATACCTAGCCCGATTTAGTTTGTGTACGCTGTAGGTCAAATGTTCGAACAAAATGCCCAATGACCTTTTTGTTATAAGTATGAAATATTTATGCAAAACATCAGAATAAGTTAAACAAAGTCAATAAATTAATCCGTTGATCCATTTTTTTTTACATAATACTTTTGAAAAACATAAGTTTTTGTCATTAAGGTACATAAATCTTAGTAAACTGTGCTAATTACTGAAATAAATATTTTTACTTAAACTTGCTTTCTGATATCAATAAGCTAAAACAAACGATGACAAAAGCGCAGCGAACTTAATGATAATTATAAAATATATAAAACATAGTTTCATAAAACATCTCAACTTTTCTGAACCATTATTGTAATATTATATCTGAGGGAATCGAACCCGTTGAAGTTTAATTTACTACCACCGCTAAGCCAGTCGATTATAACCAACGATGCAGATTTAGACCTTAGCTCTGATAAAGCCGTGTGTACACAATGCAGCTTTGTTTTGAATTACAAACCTATTGTAATATTAGTGCGCTTACGGATATTATTATATAGTTTCATAAAATTAAACATTCTTCTGGTGTTTGATTTTATTTGATGATTGCGATAAGTCGCATGGTTATTATCTCTGACTTAAATGCATGCTGTGGGTTCGAGTTTGTGTGGATATTTCGTGATGAAGATAAAATTTTGCATTTTTTAAGTAGTCATTGTTTTTAGATAGGTAGTTATTTAAGGATGGCTCACGTTGTTTTAGTAGCTTCTTTGTTTTTAAATGCCTACCTAATCATTCAAAACTTCATTACTTCAAGAACTACGAGAAATTCATACTTATTTAATTTAACTTTATTTAGATATCATTACAAAATAATCATTTAAACTATTCAAATACCTCAAATACACAAATGTGAAAATAAATCAATAGAGTAAGACATTACCATTTTAACCATTATGTACATAGCCTTAACTACATATTGTCGGCTTATTTGAATATCAAGTTTGCGACATTAAACTGATACTACTTCCGTTCCGTAATATAAAATGTTTATTTTGCAAATACTTAATAATTACAATTAACTTTGGTAAAATATGTAATAACGATTTCCAGTGGTTGTAAACCGTCACGTATTTATATTTAATACATTATATTTTAATAGAAAGTTTGGAACTAAATAATCCTGAACAAATTTAGTTTGAAGTTTAACTTAAGTATATCATTATCACATGAGGAGTGACAAGAACCTGTTTCAGTTTCAGGTCCAGTTTATTTTATAAATTTTTGTGGTGCTCTGTCAAATAAAATATTTAATATTAAAAAACAACAAAAAGTTTCGCATTTTTTTTACTTACAATATAATTTTCCATTAAACTGAAGATTTTTCAAATAATAAACACACGAATATAATAAAATGTTTTTCACTCCTGATTAAGAAATTATTGAAGATTCAGCAAAAACAACCTATTTAAAACGATTTCCGATCAATAAGTGTCACAAATTGTGGTGCTGCTCCGTCACTATTAGCAAAGACACTCTGCCTCAACGTCACCAGCGGTTTGCCAGTCATCCATCCGACTGCTCCATCCTCTCTCTGCGTGAGCACTCTGCCAGCCCCTGCCCAGCGCCAGCGCCCCGCCCGCCCACACGCTGACCATCAGCCAGCTGCTCTGCCATCACCGCAAGCTCACTGTACAACTCACACGAGCAAAACGAGGATCCGTGCTATTGCCATAATGTTCGTAAGTTGTTATTTTACTAAATGATTTTCTAGTGATGAATACTAATCCGATAAGGTAAATTTGTAAACGTGCTTAAGTTACTATCGTGTTTGTGTGAAAAGTTTTAAATCTCGATCTTATTACTTTACCACAATGATATCAAACGCGATGGTAACGTTTGCATATTTGCAAACTTACACTCGGCCCTCTGTTCAATTTGAGTTTCAAACGTAACAAATAAAAAGGAAATATTTTTTTATCAAATCTAAATTCATTCGGGAGTAAATTTTATCTTAAATTCTGTAAATTATTAATTATCTAATGTTAGTAATAATAACTTGCAGGTCGGACTCCGAATACTACAACAATAAGCGCAGCAAAGGCGCCAGAAAACAGGTCGTGGAAGATTTCGTCGAATCGGACACCGATGGGGAAACGACTTCCAAAGTAACGTATGTATTAATTAAACTTACTTACACTTTAAAATTTAAGTCTTAGATTGTTATTATTAAAATATCACTTTTATAGTTACATTTACAACAATTACTTAGGTACTTATATTTTTTCCTTTACATTTTACATACTTACTATTTTATGGCTAAGTTTATTCAACATGTAATCTTGACGTACACTATATTTTAAGAGTTATGATATGATATGTGATGTGTGCGTATCTTTGGTCGTTTATTTATATCCAGTTTTTTTTTTTAGTTCCAAGAAAGAGCCGAAACCTGCAAAAGCGGTAAAAAGGAAGGCGCCAACATCAAAAAAGTCATCTGCACCGGCTGCAACAAAGTCAACTGGGTGGCAAATTGACTCAGACAGTGAGGAAGAGGCGGTGGCTCGACGACGAGGCAGCGAGAGCCAGCCCTTGCAGTCGTGCTTGTCGCGGCGTGTCGCCGACGGGGTCCTGCGCCGCACCGCCCAGAGAGACGGTGATACTTACATTGAAGTAAAGGTGTACAACACCAAAGACATATTGAAGGTGGAGCCCAAAGATCGCTGGGAACAGGCGGTAATCTCCCTGAAATATCGAGCAGATTCCGATGCTCCAGAGTTGATTCCACTTAAGGAGGCGCTCAAGCTCTGCAAAAAAAACTTCACCGAGGAAGGAAAATTTTTTAGCTTTAAGAAAAAGTAATAACTTAGTTATAGGAGATATTTTTTTTTTATTAACTTCTATATTTTTAGGATATTTTTTTTGTATTTTAATTTTATAATATATTATTTAAGATACTTAAAAAACTTAACTTAGTAGAATATATACATTATAAAATAAATAAAATAAATAGATAAACTTTAAAAAAAACATTTACTTATTATGAGTTAAACTCTATTCCCTAAAAATAAATAATATTTGGTTTATACATATAATATTAAAAAATAAAATACATAAGTACATAAGTAGGAATTATTATACCTATTCAACCAGTCCATTCAATAAAATATCACTGATTTTGGCAGCTTAGGATAATAATTCGCTTTTATTATATTCTTCCTACTACCTACTTAACGATATGGCAAGCAAAACAGTGTATTGCACAGTTTGTGACTTATCCGTTAAAAGTAAAGCATTCTCAGCCCATTTGAGAAGTAATATCCATAAAAATAATAGTTCCATCGAAATAAGTGACGGAATTGAAAAAATAAGCAGTGCATTTCGAAGTCGAATCGCATCGTACAGGGTTCGAGTGCCGACGATGGCTGATAGCGGTGACGACACGGATGACGTCAGCGTGTGTCCGCCGGCTGAGTTCCTGTCTCAGCTTCGCTCTCGCGTGCATAACTTGTTATCTGCAAGACAGGCAACCTATAGTTCTATTAAGGTGAATTTTGAATTTTTCGCCGAGTTTAAGTTACCGAAAACTAGCGCTAGTGAAATCAAATCATTTGCTTTTGGTCAAAATGTTGTGTTGCATCATAATTATGATTTTAATGATCTGTTTTCAAAAATTGTTAGCTCCATTGTAACAAGTATTGACGAATTTGAGGAAAAAGATAGCGGTTGGTCTTTTGTAAGAAATTTATACTTAGAAGTTAATATCAACAAGTATAATCCATTGAGAGCCGCCCGGTTTATTGAGTTGCCGCGAAATTTAAAACTAAAGCATGCTTGCATTAACATACAAAATAATGACTCCTTCTGCTTTTTATGGTGCATAGTAGCCGCATTGTTTCCAGCTAAGAACAATGCACACCGAACATCTTCATATCCTCACTTTGAGAATGTTCTGAATATTCAAAATATGACGTATCCAGTTGGGTTTTCAGATATTAAGATTTTCGAGAAAAATAATCACCAAATCAGCGTTAATGTGTACGGTCTCGCAAACAAGTCTAACATTGTTGGACCTCTCTATAAAACGCAGAGCAAAAAGAAACATCATGTCAACTTATTACTATTAGAAAAAGGTGAATTTAAACATTATTGTTTAATAAAAAATTTGAGCAGATTACTGAGACCTCAGTTAACAAAACATCACGGAAAAATTTTCTTTTGTGACGATTGTATGATATTTTTTAATAGCGAACAAAATTTGAATACTCATATTTGTAGCGGTGTCCGGACGGTATTGCCTGATCCAGGCACTGTTATTCAATTCAAACATTTCGATAGAATGCAAGATATGCCATTTGTTATATATGCGGATTTCGAATCCTTATTAGTGCCTGAATCAAGTAGTGATGGATTGCTCTCGAATAATACATCCATTTTGCAAAAACATTTGCCTGCCGCATTTGCATATTACGTTGTTTGTTCGTATGATAGCTCTCAAAATAAATACATGTCATATCGTGGTCAGGATTGTGTTGAAAAGTTTCTTGAATATCTTGGCGAAGATGTAACTAATATACACAAAATTTTAAAACAATCAATTCCAATGACTTCACTAACATCTGATGAGCAAAAGAGCTTTGATGATTCAAAATATTGCTTCCTTTGTGATCAGTTATTGTTCGACGATAAAGTTAGAGATCATTGTCATTTGACAGGAAAGTATCGTGGTGCATCTCATGCTTACTGCAACTTGCAATATTGTGTACCAAAATTCATTCCAGTATTTTTTCATAATTTATCCGGGTACGATAGTCATTTATTTATTCGGCAGTTGGGAGCGACACCGGGTAACATTAAAGTTATAGCAAAAACTAAAGAAAACTACATATCATTTACAAAGTTTTTTAGTGTAGGACGTGAGGAATACATACCAGTTAGATTTGTAGATTCATTTAAATTTTTAGGCACTAGTTTAGAAAAGCTTGCAGGAAATTTAAATAAAAATGATTTTTTTCACTTACATCACTTTTTCCCTAAAATGGAACATTTTGATTTACTTAGACGTAAAGGTGTGTATCCATATGAGTATATGACAAATTGGAATTGCTTTGATGAAGACAGGTTACCACCACGAAAATGTTTTTACAGTAGTTTAACCGGTGAAACTGTTTCAGAGTCAGATTATTGTCATGCTCAATGTGTTTGGACAACGTTCAATTTGAAAAATCTAGGCGAATATACTGATTTATATCTTAAAACGGATGTCATTTTACTTGCCGATGTTTTTGAAAATTTTCGTCAAACTTGTAAAATTAATTACAGATTAGATCCTGCATTTTACATGACGGCACCTGGCCTAAGTTTTGACGCAATGTTACTTAAAACTAAAGTAAAATTGGAACTTATAGAAAATCTAGAAATTTTACGTATGATTCAAAAAGGAATCCGTGGTGGTGTGTGTTTGTGCTCTACTAGATACGCTAAGGCAAATAACAAGTACATATCAAATTACGATCCGTCTGTGCCCGATAATTATTTACTATACATTGATTGTAATAACTTATATGGTTATGCAATGTGTTCTTATTTGCCTTATTCAAATTTCGAACTCATAAGCCAAACGGAAATTAGTGAACTTAATATTCTTCATGTACCTAATGATTCAGAGTTTGGTTATATCTTAGAAGTAGATTTAGAGTACCCAGAGCATCTACACGACTTGCACAATGACTTACCTTTTTGTCCCCAAAAATTTACACCACCCAGTTCTAAAAACCCTAAATTGATTCCAAATTTGTACGATAAATTTTACTACGTAATTCACTACGTGCATTTGAAAACGTGCCTCAAACATGGTTTACTGTTAAAAAAAATTCATAGAGTAATTAAATTTAAACAAAGCCCATTTCTTAAGCAATATATAGATTTGAATACGGAACTGCGTCAAAAGGCTAAGTCAACATTTGAACAGGACTTTTTCAAATTATTAAATAACAGTATTTTTGGGAAAACTTTAGAGGATACTGAAAAAAGATTGAGCGTATATTTAGTCAATAAGTGGAATGACACCAGAAATAAAACGAAAAAATGTTATACAGCTGAGCAATTAAT